>CM053588.1:109407483-109430813 GCA_028646515.1 Pseudochirops corinnae
CTATACAACCAGACTATTGTACAATGTGAATGTATTTGCAGATCCTATACATGATTGCACACTGCCATGGTGGGGGGGGGTGTGTGAGAAAATTTGAAACTCAAGGGATTGTAGAACTGAATCTTGTAAACTAAAAGTAAATAAACAAGTCAATGAAAAAAAAATGATATGGGAGCCAGAGGGAGAGAAATAAATTTCTCTTAATATGAAAAACCCCCAAATACCATCTATATAAATAATCCCATTCAAACCATAGAAATTTTAAGTGCTCAAAGATATTTTTGCCAACAGAAAATTATGACAGCTAGCCCAGGTCCTCCCCGCCCCCTGCTCCCTACCCTCCCCCCCCCAGTCTAGGATAGAATATAACTCAATAAGTCATTCATTTTGTTTTCCCCACTTAATATACTTCCTTCAAGAAGCTTTGTTTCTACCTCACATCTCACAGAGCAATCTGTTTGGACTACTAATTCCTTTCACTTTAATTTAGTTCAATGCCACAAATTTTTATTAAGGACCTAGTATGTGCCAAACCTGAAGGTACAAAACCAAAAAATGAACCCGTCTCCTCCCTCAAGATGCTTACATTCTACTGGGAGGGAATAACATGTACATAAGATCAATCAATACAAGGTAATTTGAGAAGAAAATAAGGGCTAACAAGTATCATCATTTGTGTTGTTATGTCCCCATGGCTGCCTAGCAGGGAACAAGGCTGACCAGATTCCCTTTAATGATGACAGCCACTTTCTATTGAACTTATAATGTAATATGGCATTTTACAGTTACCTTTCTTTGTGTCTTATCCCTCTACTGGTCTCAAAATTCCTTAAACATTGAGATTCCTTTTAATAATAACAGTGATTATAATTATAACAACGATAATGAACATTTATACAGAGCTCTAAAATTTGCAAAGCCCTTTACCTATATTATGTCATCATCCTTTTTACAACCCTGAAAGGTAAGCATTGTGGGTATTATTTCCCCCATTTTGCAGAGAAAAAACTGAGGATCAGAGAGGGTTAGTACTTTGCACAAAGTCAAAGAGGTGTCAGAGGCAGGATTCTAATACAGATCTCACCCAAATGCAAGGCTGGAGCTTTTTCTAGGTTTCTGTACACAATAGGTGTTACATAAATGTGAGTTGCTTTAAATTAAATACAAGGGAACTGAAATGACTGTGAGGCTTATTGTGGCAAACCTCGACCCCTTTCTGGGTTTTTCTCCCAGGAGCTCCCCGCAAGTTGCCAGTGGGCTACATGGCCACTATGGATGGGATGAAAAGGCATAAGGTGAGAGGTGGCAGTGGGGGTGGGGTGTATCCCAGTAGTCCTAAGGATAAAGCAAGGAGAGATCAGGAAGGTGGGGAGAGCAAAGGATGGGGATAGCAGTCAAGGAGAAAGAAGGTGGGGTAACAATCTCTGCAGGGATTTTTGAAATTCAGCCCAGCCTGTGCGAGGGATCGCTGTACCAGTCTGTAAACCTGTCCTTTGAGTGTGGCATCAAGTCGTGAATCACACTGGACCATTGCCTTGCAATGCAGAGAGTACTCACTCACCAATCCCCTCCCCCACCAGTCCCTAGCCTTCTTACCATTCTGGACACACCAGGAGCCTCCATCTTCTTTGCTCATTTTTTCCTCTCCCCTCTGCAACCCCTGCAGAACAGGATTTTCCTACTGCATCGTTTAGAAAAAGAGTTTACCTAGTAAGTGACTGTATCTGTTTCCAGAGTCTGAGGCTAAATCTATGACAAATTAAGGGCATCCTAGAACTAAAATACCTCAGAATTTTAGAAAATCAGTACCAAGGAGTTTTAGAATCAAAGAATCTTAGGCCATTAGAATCACATAACCTAGAAACATAGGATCACTGAACCTTAGGATCTAAGAGTCACCTCTTAGAGGGCCTTCTAATCTCACCTCTCATCTAATTCAATAATCTCCCCCTCAGTTGAAGTTTGTTAACCTTCAATCTTACATAGATTTCAGAGGGTCTATGAACTTGGATAAGGAAAAAAATATCTCCATGTTCACTAACCTCTAATGGAAATTTAACATTTTCTTCAGTTATGAATTTTTAAAAAGAACATTACCCTGAGTAGGGATCCATAGGTTTCACTGGACTACCTGTGGGGTACATGCCACGCGAAAAGTTAAGAACTCTGCTCCCCAGCCTGCCTCATAGGGGGTCATCTAACTCCTGCTTGAACATCCCCAATGAAGGAGAGCTCCCTCTCCTCTCCGGGGTATCTCTCCCAGCATGGAAGCCATCATTGTTAGGGAACTGAGGCTCAGAGAAGACAAGAGAATTGCTCAGGGTCACACAGGTTAAGAAGTGGCGAAGAGTGCTAGGTGGGGCAATTTTGGGGAACCAGGATGAGTATCATAGAAGATCAGAGCTGGGAGGGACCTTACAACGTAGAACGTTAAAGCTAGACAGTATCTCTATCTTAATCTCAAAGGCTAACCAGTTTAAACCCCTTAATTTTATAGTTGTGGAAACTGAGTCTCAGGTAAGTTGCTTAATAGACTTGCACGACTTGGTCATTCAGGTGGTAATGTGACATTTGAACCTAGGTCTCCTGAAACAATGAGTTTTTCCATGTCGCACACTGTCTATATATTTAAGAGGCTGAGGCCCAGAGGAAGAAAATTGCTTGTGTCAAATTCCCTGGGGCATTTGTGGCAGAGAGCTGGAGTTAGAATCTAGGTGTCACCAGACTTAGCCTGATTCACTTTCTATTAATAGTGTTACTCTTTTCATAAAGCACTTTCCAACTCTATGAAGTAGGTGGTATAAGGACTCTAGATCCTATTTTACAAAGCAGTAAACTGAGGCCCACAGAGGTTATGTGACTTATTTAATGTTCCACAAGTCCAAGAAACAGAGCTAGGATTTTACCTCAAGCTCTCTGACTCCAAGTCCTCTGCCCTTATCAATATATCACACTGCCTTCTGGAGTTCTTCATTCCTGTTAAAAATCCAGATTCTTTCTCCTACAATTCAATGTTCTCTCTAACCTCCCCCCACCTAAATTTGTCTCCCACAATTTTCCAACAGTCTTCCACTTACTTGGGGGAGGAGTGACAGAATGTGGAAGTCATATATAACAAACATTTATGAAGTGTTTAACATATGCAGTTACAGTATTGGGAAGATACAGAATTGTGATAAGATGTGGTGCCTGGCCCCAAGGAGCTTATCACCTAGTAGGGGAATAAGACAACGCAGGTAACAATAATAAGATACAGTGTTACATGATAAGTAAGTACAATAAAAAGTTACAACAGAAAACAATATGTAAGATCTGGGGACCCAGACTCTTTCCAACATGGTAGGATCAGAAAAGGCTTCCTGGAAGACGTAGCATTTCAACTGGACTTTAAAAGATGGGCAGAAATTCACCAGGTAAGGAAAGGTAGAAGATTCCAGACCCAATGAGCAATGTGGATATAAGAGAGTACAGGACATGTCCTGGAATACTAGGAAATTCAGACAGAAGAGTAGAGGAGGAACATGAGTGAATGAATGAATGAAAAGCCTGAATTAAGTACTTACTATGTACTAGACATTCTGCTAAATGCTGGGCATACAAACAGAAAAAGCTAGATGTCACTATTCTGAAGGAGCTCACACCCTAATTGGGGAGAGACAGCACATAAAAGAAAGTTCAGCTGCAGGAAAGATGGCCTGGAAATCCTAAAGGTTTATCTGTCGATAGATAGTAAGGTCCAGAAACGTTTAGGTCACTTAGTTAAGATGGCAGCACTGGAAGGGTTGAGGGGAAGAATAGATTTGAGGCAGAAGGAAAAGCCTAGAAGTCTTCTGTCTGGTCAAAAGGAATGGAGTTGTTGATTCCTGTCTCTTCCAAACCTTGTGAGCAGTCAAGTAGCCCAGGCAAGGAGGAAAGGAAAAGGGTAGGATGCCCCTGATGGTGGTCACTCTCCCCTATACCTCAACCATCCTGGATGAGCTGTGGAACAGTTCTGGTACCTAGGAAAGCTAATCCTGCTAGTCATATGGAGAACACAGTGCAGAGGGAAAGAGTAGAGGGTGGATCTTTCAGGCTGTCAGTAATCAGGGTGGTATGATAATGAAAGGGGAGGGTTCAAAAGGTGTTTTGAAGATGGAAGAGATAGGACTTTGTGACTCACAAACAAAATAGTTGATAATGATGATAACTGACATTTACATAGCATTTAAAATTTGCAAAATTCTTTACGTATACTCTTTCATTTGCTTGGTGAGGTATTACAGGTATCACTCTCATTTTACAGGTGACAAAACTGAGATTCTGAGGTTGCAACTTGTCCAAAGTTTCACAGACAATAAGTACTTGAGATTAGATTGTAACTCAAGTCTCTTCTGTCTCCAAGTCTAGTATACTTTTTCCATTATACCATGGTGAATATTAGAAGCAAAAGGGAAATAAGTCATATCATAATCCTGAGGATGAATAACTATGTGGGATCAGTTGAATGGTGGAGCTACAGAAAGAAGGGGATGTTTAGGGGGAAAAGGAAGGAATTCAGTTATAGAGGGGTTACTGGAGGCGTCAGTGAGACATGCAGGGGTCCTGGAGGCAGTTGAAGATGCAGGTCTGGAGAGGTCAAGGATGGAGATCTAATTTGGGGAGTCAAAGAGGTGGGAGATCACGGATCTAGAGCTAGAAGGGACCTCAGTGGCTGGCTAGTGCTCTCTGCTTTTAAAGATAAGAAATATGAGGCCAGGGCAGCACAGGCCCTCAGAAGCTTAACACTTACTAGCTGTGTGACCTTGGGCAAGTCACTTAACCCCAACTGCCCTGCCTTCTCCCCTCCAAAAAGCAAAAAAAAAAAAAAAAAGAAAAGAAAAAAAAGAAATATGAGGCCAAGACAGATTAAGTGATCTTGAGACCCAAGATTTATGTCTTCTCCACTTTATCAGGCTGTTCTAAGGAGGGGAGGGGCTGGCTCAAGTGTGAATGAGATAAAAATGAGTGTGTCAGAATTCAAAAGCATCTTAGACCATAGAACATTAGAGCTGGAAGGACTCTTAGAGCAACTAAGGAGGGACCAGGAACCCAGAATATCAGAGCTGGAAGGGAGCCTTAGAATATAGAATGTCAAGGCTGGGAGGGCTCTTGGAGCATGAAATATCTAAGCTGGGAGGTACCCTAGAACCCAGAATGTCAGAGGTGGGAAGGACCTTAGAATCTAGAATGTGAGAAGTAGAAGAGACCTTAGAATCCAGAACGTCAGAGGTAGGAGGGACCTTAGAACCACAGGATGTTAGTTTTGTAAACCTTAAAGAACTATATAAATGAATTATTATTATACAGCTAGGTCTTCAAGTGGAAAGTGTATGATCATTTTGGGGGAAGGTCACAGGGAAAATGTCTACTTGAGTATAGATTAGATAAGGTAATGTTATATATGGCAGTGGTGTCAAACTCAAACAGAAATTGGGGCCTTTAAACCTTAAATAAGGATCTTCAGAACAGTATAATGACTTAGAAAACCCCATATTATCATATATATTTTTATTAATTGTGTTAAATATTTCCCATTGTCATGCTCCTCCATGGGTCTGATACCTCTGGTGTAGGGTAAGAAGAGCAAAGGAATCACTGGGTTACGATTCTGACTCTGCTGCGCACGTGACCTTGGGTGACCTCTGAGTCACATCTGTAAGATCATATAATCTCAAAAGCCCCTTCTGGCTCTAATATCCTATACTTCCTTCTAGCTCTGAAATTCTGTAAATGGTAGAGAAAGGTATTTCTTAACCTGTCAAAAAGCAGCAACAACCAGTGGACAGAACCCTCTGGAGCATCCCCAGGGCAGAGCTGTGCACAAAGCCCGAATAGCCATCTTGCCTTTAAAATCAATCAGTACCGGCCATGGGCCAGGCACAGCACTCTGTGACACTTAATAGTCTTAGAAGAGAGACTATGCAGGGAAAAGAAACAACAAAATCAGCAGAAATACCTGGGAAATGGGATAGCTTTAGACGTGTCCTTTTAGGGGAGGAAGTAGATGCAGCTAGTTTGACAACTGGAAGATGAATAGAATAAATTAGATGGAATTTCCAAGTGAAGAACTTTGAACCTTAATTTTTTTTGGGGGGGGGAAGAGGAGAAATGTACATTTCTTTAACACTTTACAATTTACAAACAGAAGGAACAATGAGTTTAACATGAAGAGATTGAGTTGATGCCCCAATTCCTCTGTTTCCTAGGTTGTAACCTGGACACATCAATTTACTTTTCTGGGCATCCATTTTCCCATCTGTAAAACAGAAATAATAATAAGCTCATCATAGCACCTAGCACACAGTAGGTACTTAATAAATGTCCATTGGTTGACTAACTTCATAATACCTACCCACCTTGCAGACTGGCTATGAAGAAATTACTTTATAAAAATGACCTACCCTGTGGGGGTAGGTGGCACAAGGATTTTTATTCTCATTTTATAGATGAGGAAACTGAGTGTCAGAAAAAAAATTGGTGCAGTATCACACAATTAGTAAGAAGTAGAGCTTGGATGTGAATTTGGGAATTGTGATATAGAATTATTAGTGCCCCCATACCTTACTCCCTCGGTATTGACTTCTCTGTGAAGAGGCAGCATCTCTGTAGTAGAATGCAAACTCCTTGACTTGACAGCCCCGAGCTGTTTGACTTTTGTATTTGTATCCTCGGGGCTTAGCACAAAACCTGGCACACAGTAAGGACTTACTAAATGCTCACTGACTTAAGTGCAAAGCTCTTTCCACTTTATCACACAGCCAGAAGTAGGGAAAGAGGCTGTTCTAATGCCTTTGGGACACATTAAGGCATTTCCATTTCCTCCCCATAATAACCTGAGCACGTACCACGTGCTTCTACCCATGCTAGGTCTATTGAGATTGTGGCTAGGTTTGCTGTCCATGAAAGCTGTTGAAAGGGTAGGTAAGTGACAAAGAGAAGAGGCACTGGAACCCCTTCTTGGGGTCTGCCTGCTTAAAATGGAAGACTGAGAAGTAGAAGGCCTTGGGCTCACCCCCACCCCCAACTCTGGCCTAGGTCAGTGAGACCACCTTTTGGAGGTCTGTGGAGGATATAGAATGCTGGGCCTGGAGTCTGGAAGACCTGAGTTCATAATCCTGCCTCAGATATTTACTGGCTGTCTGACCCTAGCCAAGTCACAGAACCTGTTTGCCTCAAGTTTTCTCATCTGCAAAATGGGCATAACAGCACCCACCTCTCAAGAGTTGTGAGGATCAACTGAGATGATAATTGTAATGAGCTTAGCACAGTGTCTGGCACAAAGTCAGCATGCTACATAAATGTCAGCTATTATTATTATTACATATGGAGGAAAGGGGAAAGGAGGGGAGAAGGGAGGTGAAGATGGGGGAGGGGAAGAACAGGAAACAGAACAGAAGGGAGGCGAGAGGAGAGGATGAGGTTGTTATACCTATAGGGAAGAGTTCCAAACTAGAATTCTTAGAAATGCAAAGCCACTCTTCTCCTAGGAAAGAGCTTTCTTCCTCAGCCTCTGTTCTCAAGGTCATTACCTTGGGGAGGGCCACCTGGGTAAGAATAGTGTTTAGGGTTCCTGGGCCTTCTTCAGTTCAAATCTGGCTTCAGACGGTAAAGGTGTATGACCCTGGGCCACTCACTTAACCCCATTTGCCTCACTTTCCTCATCTGTAAAATGAGCTGGAGAAGGAAAGGGCAAACCCCTCCAGAATCTTTGAAAAGAAAACCCCAAATGAGGTCACAAAGAGTCAGACCAAACTGAATAACACCTTGGGGAGAAAAGGGTGTAAGGGTGTGTGTGTGTGTGTGTGTGTGTGTGTGTGTGTGTGTTTGAGTGTGTTGGGAGCGGTGGTGCCAGGATCGGGAAAGGTCTCAGGTAGGAGACAATGTTTGACCTAAGTTTAGAAGGTAACTAGTAATTGTGAGATGCCTATGTAAGCAGAGAAAAGAAGCAGTGAGGGAATCCAGGTATGGGGCTCAACCTGCGCAAAGGCATGGAGATGGGAGGTGGACCTTAAAGTCTGGGAGGGGGAGTGATGTTTAATTCGCCTGATAAGATAGCCTAAATCCATTGGCTTAGTACTTTCGCCCCAATCAGCAGCGCCGGGCGCCCCCTCCCCCCCCCCCCCGAAAGCATGCGGCCATCCTGCGGATGCATCAAGGGGGCTGAATGTCCTGGAGTGCAAACAGAGTTCAGGACCTCTGACGCCACGGAAAGAGCAAAATTAAGGAGGGAGGGGTTGGAAATGTATAAAAACAGAGAACAACAGAGCGAACTCAGAGCCGCCTGAGCAAGCCCGTTTCGTGTGCCTTGTGGTGCTACCTGCATTGCCCAGCGCACGCGCCTCTCTCGAGCTGCACGACTCCAGGCCCAAGAGCGAACAAAACTTGCACATGCGCAGCAGCGTCCGGCCTGAGGGAGGGAAAGAAGTGGAAGGGGCGGGGCTTATAGTGCGTACGTGTATTAGCATAGTTTTCCTTCCCACCCTCCGGCATGGAGGCGTGTTAGGGATGGGGGTGGAGGGCTGGAAGTGGAAAGCCTCTTGGAGCCTGCGCGCGCCTCGAACTGGCGGGAAGGCGCATGTAAAGCGTCCCTTGTGCATAAGAGGGAGGCTGAGGGGAGTGTTTGGAACGTTCCACACGCCAGTTCTTGGTGGGGGGGGCTCTGCCCTTCTGTCCGGTGCTCCATCCGTTTCCTCCTTAGTGCCGTTCGCACATACCTCCCCTCACACCCCTCGCCGCTTGTTTCTCAAGCCCGGCAGTACCAAGGGGAAGTCTGGGCACCTCCTCTATGATCGCGGAAGACCCGCCCCGGAGAGGAACGAGGGGGCACAGCGAGGCCTTCATTACGGAGGGAGGGGCCAGGCAAGCTCGGCGGCACCGCCTCCTCCTGGTGGCCCGGCGGGGCGGAGCGGCGGCGGGAAGAGGAGGAGCATCGGCGCCGACCCGGGCTGTGGTTATGCGGGCTCCGCCCCTCGGCCCGCCTGGCAGCTGGCCCCTAGTAGGGGCGAGGCCACCCCTTTTCGCCTAGAGCCCCTGCCGAGGCCGCCACCCTCCAGGAGGCCCCGCCCCAGACCCGGCCCCTTGGGACCTGCCCCTCACCTCTGACCCGAAGGGACCAGAACTGGACCCCACCTCTGATCGAGGAGCTCTTAGCTGTCTGTCCTCTCTCCCTCTGAACTCAAGGGACCATAGCTGCTCCCTCCTCTGACCTGACATCACACTTACCCCCTCATGTGGCTAGTGGGGACAAACTTGCCCCCTCCTCTGGTCCGAGGGGATTCCCCCTGACCGAAAGGAATCAGGCCTGCCTACTTACTTTGACTCGAGAGGATCAGATCTATCCCTTTAATGACCCGTGGGGATCAGATTTGCCCCCTCCTCTGACCCAAGGAGACCAGAACTGCCCCCTCCCCTGACACGAGAGGAGAGATCTGCTCCCTCTCCTCCCCCGACCTGGGGGTATCAGACCTGCCCCCTCTTCTGACTCAGAAGACTAGGCCTTAGTCTCCTGTGACGTGTGGGAACCAACACCTTGCCCCTTCTCGTACTCTCCTCTGAGTTGACAGGATCAGTCCTGCCCCTTCTGAGGGGTCCAAGTCTTCTCTCTTTCCCTGATCTAAGGGGACCAGATCTGTCTCTTCCTCCCTAGATCTAGAAGGACCAAACTTGCCCCTCTTCTCTGACTACGGGAGAACAGGCCTGCTTCTCCCCTGACCTGAGGGTACTAAATTTGCCCCTTCTCTTCTGACCTAAGAGAACCAGACCACTCCTTTCTTTTCTGTTCTGAAGGGACCAGACCTGCCTCGTCTTTTCCTCCTTTGACCCTAGAGTACTAGACCTTTCACTCTTCATCCTCTAACCTGAAAGGGAGAGATTACAAAGTATTCTAAGGAGTTCAGAAGCTCATAAATTTAGCGTTGGAAGGGACCTCAGTGGTTGCAACCCTAATTTTGCAGATAAGGAAGGCCTAGAGAGATAAGTCAATTGACAAAAAGATCACGTAAGAAGAAACTGAATTTGAATGCAGGTCCATTTGACCCCGAATCTAGCGTTCCTCTCAGTACTAGATCTCTCTTGCCCCTCCTCGGATTCCAGGGACTAGAAATTCCTAACTTCTAACCCGAGAGGATCAGACCCGCTCCTCCTCTGGCCTGAGAGGACTAACCCTTTCCTGTTATTTCCCGGAAGAAGGGGAGAAGCTGCAGACTTTTCTCTCGTCCACTTTCCCCAGAGTCCTCCTCCCCTCTGGTCTTGCTCAAAGCCTCCCCTTCTCTAAGCTCACTCGTATCCCCAGTAGTAGACACTTCCTCGCCCAGGGCCTGAGCCCCTGCCTTCCTTTTTACTCCTGGGGTCTCTTCCCCACCCTCAACCCCCCCTCCCCCCCCGCACAATTCCCGCCTCGTTTCGGCCATACAAACGCCAGGTCCCTCTTTCCCCTCTCCCGGGGTTCCTCCCTCCCCGGCTCCTGGGGAGAACCAGCCCCTCTCCCCTCCTTGTTGCTCCCAGAGTCCAGCCCCAGCCCCCCGCCCCGCGCGGGGTCCCCGCCTCCTCGGGAGCTCGCTCTCTGGCACACACACGCGCGCACACACGCACAGCCCGGGGTCCAGCCCAGCCCTCCCCCAGGTCTCCTCCTCCTGCGGCCGCCAGGGAAACCTTGCACACAGAGACAGACACACTGGGAGACACACACGCACCGGGCCCAGCCAGCCCTCCCCTGGGTCCTCCTCCTTCTGGGGCTGCCCGGGAAAGCTGCATACCCGTACACCCCGGGGCAGGGTCCGGCCCGATCCCCTCCCCTTCTCCCCCTCCCCTTCCCCGGTCTCCGCCTTCTGCTGCTGCTACTGCCGCTGCCGCCGCCGCCGCCGCTGCCGCCGGGGGAGGATTCATGTCCCTCCAGCATCATGCAGCCGCCGCCAAGGAAGGTGAGCGAGCCGGCGGGGCTGCGGCTGGGGCCGGGCGGGGGGCGGGAGCACGCGGGGGGCTGTGGAGGTGGGGGCGGCGGGCTCTGCAGCTGCTGCGAGCTGCGAAGGAGAAAGGCTGCTAGTCCTGCTGTCGACTTCTCCCCGCCCGGGGCGGGATCTACTCTTCCCGCAGCAGCCCGGTTACTCGCGGCTTCTCTGGCCGCCGCAGTCCGAGATGCGGGGCCGGAGTGTTGGGTGGTGAGGGGGGCGCTTGTGGGTCTCTCTTTTCGCCTAGCTGCAATGCTTGGCCCCTCGAGGCCCACCTCCCCTCCGCCCTCACCCGCTCCCTCTCTTTGGGAATGAGGTGGAAACCTGCGCTGTTTGCAGAAGGAGTTGTATTGATGTGTGTGTGTGTGTGTGTGTGTGTGTTGTGCGCGCGCCGGGAGAGTGCATTCCGGTTGCAAAGTGCATTCTCAGGGTTGCACGGAGACAGAACGAGCTTGGGAGCCGAGCAAGCCCCTGCAGTTCTGCAGAGCCCGAGCGAGTGTGTGTATTATTGTTTAGTCTGCATCAAGGCTTCGCCCTCCGCTCCCGCCGCCCCCCATTTTGCAGGATTTGGTTGTGTTCTCCACTCCTTGGCTGGGCCTGGTTTTCCTCTGGGAGCCGGAGGGGAGAAGTTGAAATGGTCACACCCCTTTTCTCCTCACCTTCTCCACTACCCCCCCCCCCCCTTCAGAAACGAAGGTTTACCGGGCTTTGCCAAGTGAGCAAGCGTGGTAGAGTGAAAAGAGCTGGGTCTGATGTGAAGAGACGTGGGTCTGAATTTCGCCCTTGACACTTCCTCACTAGTAACGTTGTCTTGGAAAAGTCCCTTTCCCTTTCTGGTCCTCAGTTTCCTCGTCTGTAAAATGAGGGAGTTGTACTAATTGACCTCTAAGATCCCTCTTCTACTAATAAAAAGAGGTGCTACCTTTCTATATTCTGGGATCCCGTTCCATAAAAGTCCATGTTTCTAAATACCCCTACCTGACCGTTTGGGCAAGATGCTTCAGCCTGAGTTCCCCACTACCACCAAGATGGGGGGTAGGGAGGTGGGGAAGTTGTGTGTTCAACTGAGGTTATGTTTCAAGTCTAGGGCTGGTTGAGTGAAGCAATAACAGTGAGCGCCCAGGATAGGATGAAGGAACGATGTGTGTCAGCTTTGTGTCCACCACCTTTTCTCCCATTACAAACTGCTGTCCTTTCACCCTGACCCCAGCCCCTGGGGCTGTTTCTTTTTCGAAACTAAACATTTGCTTAATGTCAAATTCACTAGTGTGTGCTTGTTTCCTTTTTTATTTTGTTTTGATTTAAAGCCGAGTTTCTTTAGCAGTTTCGACCCTGACCCTTGTCTGCTGGGAATATCTGTCACAGACAGACATACAGTGTAGCAGGGTAATAGCTCTCAGAGTGCTAGACAAATTTTCATCCCAACAGCTTAGGCTTCAAGTCCGTGCAAGGACATAGTCTGACACCCCACAAACAAACAAACAAACAAAGCCCAGCTCACCCAAAACAGAACAAAAACCACTTTTGAAATAAACAGCTAAAGTTACTGGTATACTAGTTCACTGTCCTAGGTAAATGGTTAGCCTTCCCTCTCTGTATTTCCTGTTGTGAGAGAGTGATTTGGATTGTATGACCGTCAATGAAATGAGTGTGTCATTCTCAGGCATTTTGTTCCATGCAGCCATTATGGAATAATTTATTTAATTGATGCCCATTTCATGATTGTGTAACTAGCATTTATTAGATCTTATGTATGTGAGGGAGGACAGCCTCCCTTCATTTCTCTATCTCTCCCCTTGCCCCCCAGCTATGGATGGGCATATTTGCTTAGGTTTGGAGAAAAAGAAAATAAATTCTTTTAGATGATAATAAGAGAACATGGGTGCCTGGTTGCTCAAATGATGATCCAACTTGCCCAACTTGACATCTTTTAAATGAGATTGGTTATCTATCCTTTAGTCAAACCAGTGCTTTGGCCTGTTTGGCTACTTTGTTCATAAAACATTTTATTTTCTGGAGATGCTAAGATAGTCAATTAGTGAACTGGCAGATGGCATATAATATTATGATTTAGTATTTTTTGTTTTGTTCATATTACAATCTGTCTTATCTACATCAATTTCTGGTATATTTTAGGTGAAAGTTACACAGGAACTGAAAAATATTCAGGTTGAACAGATGACAAAACTTCAGGCCAAACATCAGGCAGAATGTGATTTGCTTGAAGATATGAGGTAAGGTCATAGCAAACACCTTTAAAAATCCTATAATATCTCCCTTTTGGAAGAACATTTGGGTTACAAAACCCCAGGAACTGATGATGGAATTTCCTCTTGGATTTCCTGCTTTTCGGCTGCTGGAGCTTTGACACAGCTGGAAATTATAACTGAAGCAAGCACAATACAACCCTTTTCTTCTCTTTAGAGGGGGAAGGCTACAGTGTATAAATGCAGTTGTGAAGAAATCAAACGAAAGTCAAGCATCATAACAGTGATTCTAATTTTAAATGGTCTCTCAGCTGAATGCCTGAGATATATGTTTAAAGACAGCTACTCTGTTGTCTTTAATCCTGTTAAACTGTTGAATTCTCAAAATCATGCATCAAAGTGGGCTCTCTCAGGGATTGCTGATAAATATTTTTGGAATCAACAGAAAGTAAATGTTAAAAATTATTCACTGGAACTTGACCAAAAAAAAAATGTGACTTCAGATCCTGGAAATGCTTAATTCAGGAGGGAAATTGAAAGTATTAGATGTATTTTTTTTGTTGAAGATTCTTTGTGTTCATGGTCAAGGTAACATTGATTAATGGGATTGGATATCTTGCAACATTGTGGAATTAGATAACTTTAGAGGGAGTGGTGACTATTCCAGAACAGAGTCTTTATTTCTTGTATTAATATTCTAGAAGCTTTATTAGAAGTTTCAACTGACAGTAGAATAGACAAAGGTAATCGTTGTGTATTATTATAGAAAATGAAAAACAATTTCGCATTAAGGGGTTAAATGAAAATAGCTAACATTTATGTAGCTTTTTGATCCTTACAGCAATCCTGTGATGTAGATTCTCTAAGTAGTACTATCCCCATTTGACAGATGAAGAGATAGAGCCTTAGAGGTGGTTTTAAGGCTTTAAATAGAGGCAGCCAGGTGGTACAGTAGAATTGAAGTCAGGAAGACATGTGTTTGATCTTGTATCATATACTTACTGGACAGGTCATTCTTGCCTGGATGTCCATGGGCCCAAATCTTTTAACCTCTCTCAGCTTCACTTACCTCATCTAAGCACCTGAGTTCAGATCTGGCATGAGACTAGCTTGTGATCCTGGGCAAGTTAACTTAACCCCTGTTTGCCTCAGTTTCCTCATCTATAAATGGGGATAATAATGGCACCTACCTTTCAGGGTTGTTGTGAGCATGAAATGAGATAGTGCTTGGCACAGTGCCTGGCACAAAATATCAGTGTGTGCTATTGTTATTATTGTGAATATCAGATGAGATAATGTTTGTAAACCATTTTGCAAACTTTAAATCTGTATAAATGCTAGCTATTATTACTATTCCTATCATAATTATGATCTTCTTCCTCTTCTTATTCCTAGGGGATTGGACTTCATGGTTTATAAGTTCCTTTTTAGCTCTAACTCTTTGGTCCTATGATGCAATGACTTGCTTGTTGTAACAGGGTAGTAAGTATAAGAATTAGCATCTTTTCTGACTCCAAATCCATTACTTTCTCCCCTACTGATCTTTCTAGTCTAACATGCTATTTGTTTCCCTCAATAATTGCTTAAACCATAATTAAAAATATGCTTAAATCTTATCAGAATTTTTCTCTTCAGGAAAACATTTCCCATGTATTAGTTTAGTGTGAACCAGTGTCTGCATTCATAAAATGATTAACAGGTGAATATTGAATAATTTTGACTAGTTGAATAATTTGTAGCCTGTAGACATTTTCTTTTAAAAGATTGCATTTTTTTTTTCTATGTAGCCTAGGTAAGACTATGCAAGATCTTTTGAGATTTCTGATATATGTCTTTATTGTCAGGAATTAAAACTGAAGCATCTAATGTCTTCTCTAAAACTTAGCATAACAAAATTGTTAGCTTCACCCTACAAAGTAAAGTATTTTTAATTTGTAGTTTTCTTTCCATTCTCATAGGGCAGCTTAATATACTTTTATATTGCAATCCTTTTTCATTAATTTGAACTGACTTTTGTGGTTTTGAATTTGTCCAGTCAGAGATTAGATAATTTAGTCAGATAGGTAGAGAAAGAAAATTCGAGTGTCTAGGAGTACAAGAATACATAATTAAATCTAAATGTGAATGTCTCTGGGATAAAGTGTTTCTTTCCGATGAGGTAATGAATGTGAAAGAACTGTATAAATATGAGATCCAATGTTATGTTGGTTTCCCTGCCTCTTGTTTCTTCGTTTCAATATTTTTTGTCCTCACATCTGTTACAGTGTCGGTCCTGATTGCCTCATTCCTTTCCTCAAAGACTTTCAGTGACTCCCTATTGCCTGTGGGATAAAATACAGATGTCTTAACTGGGCATTATTCAAGGACCTTCCCTTAGCTCCAGCCTACCTTTCTAGCTTTATTTCGCACTGTTCTATTTGAGATACTCCACTCCATGCGTGAATAGTTCCTCAATCTTCTTCAGCACTCTCCTGCTTCTGTGCATTTGTAGATGCCATCCCTCTTACTTTGAATGAACTTTTCTGATATCTTAGTGAAATCTTTGTATTTTTTCAAGACTTAACTTTGTACTACCTCCTCCCATACAATGCCCTCAGTGAAAATTTAGATGTCTTTTCTTGAATCTCTCATACTTTTCACTTAATCTCCTCATTTAATTTCATTCTACATTGTGATTGTTATCTGTGTATACCTTTCATTCTCCCTCTAGAATGCAAGCTTCTTGAAGGCTGAGGCTGTAATTTTTCATCTTACCTTTCCAGCTTTCCAACACAGTGCTTCGTGCTTTTATTTGGTCTATATCTGTGATTGCATAGGGGTAGAAAACCTGCTATGAGTCTCTACTCTCTCTAATGTAATTTAGAATCTCAATGAGTGACCTGGGGCTCATCGATGTGAAGGGACTTGGCAGGGGTCACACAGCTAGGATATGTCAGGCAGGGTTTGAAGCCCGGTCTTGCTGATTCCAAGTCTATTCACTCTACCACCCTGCTACCTTATATCCCATTACATTGCTCTGTCATTAACCTCTGGTGGTCTCTTCCCATCTAAGAGTAAATGTGCCTCATCTGGAGTTGTTATTTCATGAATGTTATTGAACTGAATGTACATACTTGTGGTATAATGAGTGTGTACATGCTTAGAAGTGAGATATTTTAGAAGTTCAGCTTCGTTAGGGTGTGGATGGCATTTGTTCAGTCGGCGCTGAGCCTTGTTTGTCATAATCCAGTGTACACTGGGGGACTCAAAAGTACTTGGGTATCAAATAGGGCATGACAGACTGATACATGATGCACATAGATTGTACAGGCGCTTCAAGGGACTCATCCGCACTTCAGAGGGACTGAGCCGTTCTTTTTAATGAATGAAGGTAATTAACATTGTCTCCCTGCCCCGTGTTGTTTTGAACCTCATAACTACTTCTTGCCTGCTTACTTACCGAGGTCTGAGGTAACACTCCTTATTCTGTCACTGCTGCTGGAGAACAGCAAACATGATGTGGTTTGTGGAGAGGGAAAGGTCTGACCTGGGTTTGACAACCAGGAGAAAGATATTTCCTCTTTTTGAGCCTTCACTTTCTCACCTGTGAAAGGGGCATACTGATAATTGCATTGCCTACCTTATAGCATTTTTAGAAGGAAAACACTATGTAGACCTAAAAGTACAATTTTAACCACAGACATTTTTGGTTGACTTAAGTTGACAAAAGAGGAAGGTGGAAATTGCCAAAGGAGGAAATCTGGAACCTCTGGTCTTAGCTGGCAAGTTAATAGTAATAATAGTTCCTATTTATATGGCATCATGAAGTTTGTAGTATGCTTTTTTGTAAGATGGATGATATTATGTGATATTATAACTATAAACTATGATAACAGTTTATAGTCTGTGAAGTGCTTTACGTATACTATTTTATTTGATCCTCAACAGTCCTGGCCAGTGGTATTAATAGCAGACATTTATTTAGGCAGTGGACATATTATTTCCATTTTAGAGATGACGAAACTGAGGCCCAGAGACTTTTTCAGAGTAAGAGAGCCATCAGTCTTCCTCCTGCCATACATAACTGGCTTCATTGTATCAGGAGGTGATAGAAACAGTATCCTGGAGCGGAGGGAGCTGAGGCTCAGAGATGTCAGCGCCATGCTCATGCTGGTTACGCGCCCAACCCCAAGTCTGGTGTTCTGTGTGCCGCGTTAACTTTCCTTTGAAACAAAAACAGAATTGATATTAAAATTATCTTCACATAGATTATTTGCCTTTCTACAAAATGGGCTTCCCACCTGCCCCACAGTTTTAAGTTAAAGTTGAAGATTTGCTTAAAGTCACATGAGGAAAAGACAGCCAGACTCATTAATAAAGAAACTTCTTAATCAGTGAAGATCTCATTGTTTTGGAACATAAGATAAACCTGTTGATCACATATCTAAAAACTTTCTGTACTTGAGATAGGTAAATTGTGCACTGAATCAGCCCATTTTTGAACCCCTCTTTTTTTCTTCCTCTTCTTGTCCTTCTGGAGTTCCGAGCAAGGAGACTGACTGCCACTCGTTTTTCCCCCTCTAAAACAGTAATTTGGAGATGAAGTTGAGGACAAGAATTAGGGAGTGGAATAAGTGGGACAAAAGAGGCATCATTTTGCACAGAAGAAACCTTTAAAAAATACGTGTACTGATATCTTTTGCCTTTATCACTATCTCTTTTTATCCTTTTCCAGAGGGTCATCTCTTGCAATAAAAAAGAAAATAAGAGAAAGAAAAGTGTTCAGCAAAATTAACCAACAGGGACAGCTAGGTGGCACAGTGAGTAGAGCACGGTCCCTGGAGTTAGGAGGACTTGAGTTCAAATCCAGCCTCAGATACTTAATACTTACTAGCTATGTGACCTTCTGCAAGTCACTTAACCCCAATTGCCTTGCCTTTCCCCCTTCAAAAAAAACCCCAACAAATTCAAAAACCTAACCAACATATTAAAGATATTTTGATGTTACGTTCAGTGGTTTACAATCATAGTCTCCTCCCCAACTCAGCAAAGAACTGGGGAAAGTGAGCTTCTTACATTTATTCTTTGGGGCTAAGCTTGGACATCATAATTTCACTGCCCTCAGTTTCATGTGTTTCGTTGGTTTTCTGTTTCAATTATTGTAGTCATGTATATTTTTTTCCTGGTTTCAGTTACTTTACTTTGTATCAGTTCATATAAATCTTTCTAAGTCTCTCTATGTTCATCATACTCATTGCTTTTTACAGCACAGTAATAGTGCATTGCATGTACCACAATTTGTTTACTTATTCATCTATCAATGGGCATGCTTCTGGCTCTTTGCAACTGCAGAAGGTGCTACTATAAATATTTTGGTGTATATGGGCCCTTTCTGTTTGTCATTAACCTCCTTGGGGTATGTGCCTAGCAATAGAATCTCTAGGTCAAAGGTTATGGACATTTTAGTCATTTTGAAATTCTTTCCAGAA
This sequence comes from Pseudochirops corinnae, assembly GCA_028646515.1. NCBI lineage: Eukaryota > Metazoa > Chordata > Mammalia > Diprotodontia > Pseudocheiridae > Pseudochirops > Pseudochirops corinnae. The sequence continues at coordinate 109,426,123 of CM053588.1, forward strand.
CTGTTCATATCAGTTCACAAGCCATTCCAGCTTTAGCATGCCTGTCTTTCTACCATCCTTCTTACATTGACTGCTATCTTCTTTTATCATTTTTGCCAGTTCTATAGGTGTTAAATAAAAACTTAGGGTTGTTTTGGTTTGGGTTTCCCATATTATTAGTGATTTGGAGTATTCTTTCTCATGGTTGTTAATAATTTGTAATTCTTTAGAGAAGTGTTTGTTTTTATCCTGTGACCACTTTCTGTTTTGGAATGCCTTATGGTTATATGTTTCTGTTTATATATTTTAGATATCTGAACCTTAACAGATATATTTGAAACCAAGGTTTTTTTTTTCTCTAGTCAACCGCTTCTCACTGATTCTGTTTGTGTTAATCTTGTTACTGCAAAAGCTTTTCATTTTCATGTCATGAAAGTTATCTTTTATTTTTTGTCATTGTCTCTGCCCCGTGTTTGATCTAGCAGGAAACAATTGAGTGATGGTTTTTGACTTGCAGATTTTTGACCTCATATGTTCTTTGTTTTCCATGGTTGCCATATGAAGAATGAGTGAATATATAAAGCATTTATGAAGCCCTTAATATGTGATAGTGATAAGTGCTGGGGATAGAGATGGAGAAGTAAAACAGTCTCTACTCTGATTCAAATGACAAAGCCCATTTTTGCACTAGGCTATATAAATGTCGCAGTCAGTGGATTTGTATTGACTTTTGAGTCCAAACCAGTTGATGTGCACAGTATCTATTGTTGGGTCATCATGTAGAGAAGGAAAGGATTTTAGAGGCTCTTTAGTTTCGCTCTTCGTTTTATAGATAAGGAAAAAAAGAGGCCCAACAATTGTTAAACGACTTGTCCAAAGTCATATAGGTAATAAGTGGCAGAATCAGAATTTAAATCCAGGTCAGCTGCATCTCATCTTAAAAATGTATGTACAGTCTTTTCTTTGTCATTAAATATTCCTGCATGGTGCTGAGTAGATTTAGGGAGAGGCAGTGCAGACTGACCTTTGCAAAGGAATGTGCAGCTTGAGACTGCTGAAGAAAGGCCTCTCATGACTAGAAATTTTTAATAAATACAATAGATATTTTTTTAAAGTGAGGAAGTTCCATATTGTGGCCAATTAAAGGAGGAGGAGCAGGAGAGTGAACTATTCTTCTATTAATATAGCCTTAGATAACATTAACTTTGTTTAATGGTTGCATCACACTCATCGAGTTGATACCTAAACTTCCAGGTATTTTATATGTAAAGTTTTATCCTCCATGTTTCTACCATCTTGTACTTTTTAACTTTTTTTTTTAAACACAAGTGTGGGACTTTACTTTTTTCATTATTAAATTTAAGATTTGTCGATTTAGTGCATTTATTTAGCCTGTCAAGGCCTTTTTGGATCCTGATTCTGCTGTCACATGTATTGACTAGTCTTTCCAACTTTCGTATCAATTGTATTTTGACAAACATGCCATTTTAGCTGAATCATTAACTGCTGAATAAAATGAGAATTAATTATACAGATCTCCCTGAACTTGCTCTTACCCACCATTGCTAGAGTAATCTTAGCCATAGACCTGGTCATGTGACTCATCTGCTCAAAAATTTTCAATGACTCCCTAGAATGAGTGCTTGCTGAATAAAGTTCAGAGTTGTTTTTTTTCCCTGGCATTCAAGGCTTCCTACAATCTGGTGCTACCCAGCTTTCCCAAATTTAGTCTCGTATTACTCCGTTCCATTTATTCTGTGTTCCAGCTGAACTAAGCTCCTTTTGATTCCCTGAACGTGTTCACTCTTGCCTTCATGCCTTATTCGTTATTGTTCCTTATGCCTGGATTTCTCTCTCTCCCCTCTTACCCTTTTATACCCACTTGAAAGACCAGCTCAGATGTCCTCCCTGGAGCCTTTATTTGATCTTCTAGCAGTTAATAATGAACCTCCTCCACTCGTCACAACCTCCCTTTATGAGAACCTCTCCAGTATGTTGATATTTGATAGTTATATTTCTGCTGTATTCTCCTACTAGACTCATCTCTGGGAGAGACAGTGTCTCATCTAAAGCTTTTATCTCTTCAGTGTTAGGCATTCAGTTTTACATACCATTGCTGCTCAAGTGTTTAATGAATGAATACTTTAAGAAAGAATTGAAGACAATAACTTCAATATATATATATAACATCTTCCTATCTAGTATCACCTCATTTGATCCTTAGAGCATCTCTATGATATAGGCAAGGCTGGGATTACTCACATTTTAGAGTTTGATCCAGAGAGGCAGACAAAATAGTTCAGTAGACCTGAATTTCAATCTGAACTTCTCTCTTTTCTACATTTTTGACCTTGAGCCAGGAATTTAACTTCTCTTGGCCTCATTTTCCCTCTCTGTCAGGTGAAGGGGACTGGATGACCTTTAAGATTTCTTAGCAGCTTTTAAATCTTAAGATATGACTTCCCCAGAGGATTTTTTAGTGAATAAGAGACAGAACATTCCCTGACTCCTACCTCATTGCTCTTTTTTACCTCATTGCCTTTAACCTGTGAAGGTCTGTGTGAAGATTTAGGATAACATGATCTTTCCCCATGATGCTCTCAGGACTTCAGTTTGAATTATGGGAGAATGATAATCATTTTGTTAATATCTTTCAGGAGGTCTGGTTTAGCATTTGTTATTTTGTCACTTTAAGATGGACTTTTAAAAAAATTTCTTTTTTTATTGTGAACTTGTTAAACATCAATAAACTTGAATATTTCATGAAGAATACGAAAAAGAACAAAAAACATTTGTGTCTGAAACCATGACTATTATGTATAGCTTGATTTTTTGATTGTATGCATTAAATTTAATATACCTCTAACACTGCCCTGCTTCTCTGTGACACCTTCTGAACTTCCTTCTGCTTTTCTTTTCTTTTTAAAAAAAATTCATTGATGCGATTTTCTTTTTTTTGCCTCACTATTATTCTTTCCCATATTACCCTCTGTTACTGTTCCCTACCAAAAAAGCACTTACTTGTAACAAATAGATGTTAACAGCAGATTGACCATGTCTGAAAGGGTATATAAGCCTGCTAAGAGGTGGAAAGCATGATTCATCAGCAATCTTTTGGGGTCCTTATTGGTCATTGCATTGGTCTGAGGTCTTATATCTATCTCAGTATGACCATAATGTAGTCATTGTATAAATTTTTCTCCTGGCTGTGGTCACTTTACCCTCTTCCCAGGTTCCTCTGAATTTGTCTCTTTTGTCATTTCTTATAGCATGATATTTCATTGCATTTGTGTATGATAATTTGTTTAGCCATTTCCCAGTTGACAGTACCCACTTTGTTCCTTGTGCTTTACTACAATAAGAAGTGCTGCTATCAGTATTTTTGTATGTATGGGTCTTTTCTGTCTTTATAGATCTCCTTGGTGTATGTGTATATGCATAGTAATGGTACCACTGGATCAAAGATTGTGTAGTAGTGACTTTTGGATATAGTTCTGCATCGCTTTCCTGAATGACTTGAACTCTTTATGCGTCCCCAGCTTTCAGCACAGTTCCTTGGGTTCCCATATCCCCTCCAACAGTTTTCCTTTTCCTTTTTTTGGTCATCTCTGCCAGTTTCATGGGTGTGAAGTGGAACCCCACAATTGTTTTAATTTGCATTACTCTTACTACATGTGATGTGAAACATTTTTTCCTGCTGCATCATCGATAGCTTAGCTTGCATTTCTTTTGAGGATTGTGGCTTCATAGCCTTTAGCCATTTATATGTTAGAGAATAATTAAACTGGATTCATCGTCAGTCCTTTCTTACTCTGGAACTTAGCAGAGGAGCTCATTCTTCTCTCTTTAGTTGTACTTCTGCATGCTTTAATTTGACATTGCCTTTCAAGACTGAGGTCAGGACTAACCTGCTGCATCTTGGTTTATACTTGTTTTTAGTTTATTGTGGGTGTAGCACTAAGAGCTGTTCAGCTATGCTTTATTTGAATCTTCCTTCTGATCTCCTTGGCACATCTGTGTACAGTTGTTCTCCACGTGTTTTGTGTTTTGTAAGCTGTGTAGTAAGCTCAATTCACAAAAAAATGTTATTTCTAGCATTATGAAAAATGTTACCATGTCCACTGCTGCACAAAATATTTTTCCTGCTTTTTTCTCTAGTTTTTTTTTTTCTGCCATTATATAGGATTTTTCCCTTAGTGAGGGAGAGAGAAAATTTGAAATTGCAGATTATATGTGTCTTGTACCTTCCTCACCCCTAGAAACAATATCCCAGTTCAGTAGAGGCAAGAGTATTAGCCTTCATAATCCTGAGAACATGGAAGACAGAATAGGCTTATGTTAGCAGCTAATTAAATGACATTTTTGCTTTTAATAAAGTCACATTTCTTATGAGTATAGATCATGTTCTAGTTTATTTCTTTCCAAGCTCATTTGACCCTTGAACTCTTTCCCTGGCCTGGAAATATTCTGACAGAACCTATACAATCTGGTTTGGGAAGCTGGATGTGGAATGAAAGGGAGCTAGGGACTTTTCAGAACAAAAGAGAAGCAAACAAACTCATTTGCCCCAAAATTGTTTCATGTGATATACTACAATTGCTTACTTTTTAAGGAGAAAATATTGTTTTTTTTAATTTAATTTTATTTATTTTAGTTTACATCATTCATTTCCACAAGATTTTGAGTTACAAATTTTCTCCCCATCTTTCCCC
>CM053588.1:109431313-109487066 GCA_028646515.1 Pseudochirops corinnae
AGCTGACTTTAGTGGGAAGTATCTTTGTGTGCATTTTGGAGTTCTAGGATTGGTTCAGAGTCCTATTTTATGGGTATTTTGAGGTGGCTATATGAGAGCTGCGATATGTTGCTGCTGCTACGCCGCCATCTTGGCTCCACCCCCATCACTGGAGATTTTCAAGCAGGGGCTGAATGGTCACTCACCAGACAAATTACAGTTCAGATAAGACTGGAAGTTGATCTCTTCAACCCCTTGCAAATATATTTCTATGAATCTGGTGACACACTAGCTTTCCATACTGATCTCCTGGTACTTTCCTTCCACATATTCAATAGGCCAACTGAATGAGCATATATTTTACCCTCCTTATAAATTTTGCACATTACCACCCTCATTCACATGACTGCAGTTCCAATGTGGCCCCCCCACCCTCCTCATTTTTGCCTGCTCTGTCTTTGTCTAACTCCTATCTGCATGACTGTTCCTTCTCAGTCTCATCTGCTAGATCATCTTCACTGTCCCAGGACTTTCCTGTGGGTGTTCCCTAAGCTCTTTCCTGAACCCTTTTCTCCCTCTACAATCTCTGTCTTTGTGATCTTAGACTCCATGGATTTGGTTCTCTCCTCTAAGCAAATTTATTCATCTAGTCATAATCTCTCGTGTATATGTATGTGTATATACATACACATTGCATACATGCAGTGATTCTTAATTCTAATTTCTCTTCAAAGGAACACAGATGGGATAGGAAATGGGCTGTAGAGAAAAGAATACTGATCTGAGCCAAAGACCTAGGCTCTAGCTCAGCCTTGACTAATTCCTCTATGATTTGGGCAAGTCCCTTTGCATCTCTTAATCTCAATCTATTATGAAAGGGAGTTGAAGACAGAATTTTTTTCAAATAACATACAATAACCATTTATCCCCCATTCAAATAATGTCACAGAGCTCAAAGTAAAACAACATATAAATATTTTCTGTCAGATAATGGATGAAAACCAGTATCCAAAGAAAAAAATATATAGCTAAAGAGTAAGACTGTAGGCTTAAGACATGGAAAGGATCATGGAGATCTCTTACTCCAACCTTCCCATTTTACAGAAAAGCCCAGAGAGGCTTCATTATTTGCCGAAACTTGGCACACAAGAAGTAAAGAGCAGGTTTGAAGTCAACTCCTCTCTGATGCCAAAATCAAGACCTCTTTCCATTATACCAAGCTGCTTCTATTTTATTTAATTTTTGAGAATTAAAGCAAATACTCATAAACTTACTAACATTTTCCTCCAACTGTGGCACAGAAGTGATCCTGAGTTCCCCAAAGCCTTTGTACAGGTCCTGTGTTAAGACTACGTGTCATCTATGAACAACCCACTTAGATAAGGGCTAAGAAGCTCATTACCCCATCACCCAGGTAGTTACAAGGTAATGGATTTTTCAGCCACAAAAACTCCTGAAAACTGATTACTAAGGTAGAGAGAAAGGTTATGATCCACTTTGGTGGAGGGAATACATGCTGATAAATTCACAAACATATGCATATATGTATAAAATTCCCAAAACCCTGTTTCCCCAACCATTTTGGGCTGCTTCAATTTAGACTTGTTTCTGAGCATATTTTAAAAGCCCTCACCCCCCCTCCCCAGATATATACCTATAATTTCCTGAAGCATGTGGGGTCTCTGTGAGTATAAATCATTGACTTCAAGAGAGGTTGTTGGCTATACCTCTAAACCATAGTGTCACAGTATTAGGTACTTAATAAATGCTTACTAGCTGACAGGGGGAAGGAAATCCCTGTGAGCCAGGAGTGTGTCCTAATAGGAGTAACCAGAATGGTGAACAACTAGAAATCCTGTCTTGGAAAAGTATTAGATTCCTAAATTCTTCCCTAGCTCCTTAAGTAGCAATGATGGATTCTTTGAAGTTTTAAAGAAGGGGTACCTTTCCTCTACTTACATTTGTGTGGGAAAAGTAGAATTTTCCCATCTACCTCATAGAACATAAAGTCTCCAGGGACCTTCTTCCCATTGGCTTATAATAACTTGGCCCTATTATCCAAGTGAAAGAATTGAGACAAACAATTCGTAGACTATTATTCTTTTTTATCTAAGTTCAAGATATCAACCATAACTTGCATGTCATGTGGCATAAAAACATCATCAAGGTAATGAATGACCAGAATTATGAAGTGGTGGTAGTCTTTCATGTAGTGAGAATGATAGACAAAAGATGATACTTCCAGAGCTGCTCATCATCTAATACTAAGAGAACCAGAAGATGACCTATACCAGAGACGTCAGACATATGGTCATGGGCCACATACTACTGAGTACAGTTGTTATTGGGAAGTATTTAACAAAATAAACAAAAATACAACAAAAATAGCATCATATTTTAAAACTAAGTCAATATGTAGTCCACAGGCTTCCTTATGTTCAGATTAGTAGTTCCCATTCTAACTGGATTTGACACTGGTGGTCTACATGTTATTAGATGATTTTTCTATAAGAATTGATGGAAAAAATTGGTTATAAGTCTCAGGCAGTTCATTTTATTTTAGGACACTCTATTTGTTGGAAGTATTTTTTTCCCCTTAACATAAATTTTCCCCTGTCCATTATTATGTATGTCTGAGACAGACAATATAGATGGACAGTGGGCTGGCTTTAGAATGAACAGGAAGGGGGTGGTTAGGTGGCACAATGAATAGAGCACCAGCCCTGGAGTCAGGAGGACCTGAGTTCAAATCCAGCCTCAGACACTTAACACTTGCTAGCCATGTGACCCTAGGCAAGTCACTTAACCTCAATTGCCCTGCCTTCCCCTTTCCATAAAGGAAAAAAAAAAGAATTAACAGGAGGAGAGGGCTAGATTGCTTTCAGTAAATTACAAAGCTCTTTTAATCATCCCAAGCTTCCCGAAGAAACGAAGGCACATTTTTATGCCAACATTCAACCAGCACTGCTAGGTGATAGGGAAGGGGAGGGGAAGGGAGGGGATATGACAGCCTGCAAAGAGCTTAGAATGACTGTTACACACAGTGAAATAGAGAGGTTTGTGGTGGGTATGAGCAGGATACGACCAATGAGGAACTTCAAAGAACAGGAAAAAAGATGTCATCAAGGATTTGTGCGGTAAACTCACCTACACCAACAGTCTCTTCATTTCTGCAAATAAGAGAGGGGTACGTTTTTCCAACTTTTCTTTAGGGCCAAGCTCAGTTATTTTAACTACATGGCATCTATGTTTGTTTCATTTTCTTTCCCTCTCTCTATTTATATTGTGTTTGTAGCGGAGGTTGCAGTGGAGCACAGGCCCGGAAGCATGTGTAGGGACATTCCTAGAAACACAGATCAAGCTCTCCTGACATCTTCCAGGTACATGTGTGGTTCAACATGAAGAGCTGGACATTTGGGGATGTCAGCAACAAATCTTGGGTGATTCTTCAGTCCCAGGCTGTGTCAGAAAGGGTGCCTAAACCTAAACTCCAATCTCCTCATTTCTGAAATGGGGGAACAGAGTAGTAAAGAGATATGTCCAATGACAAAGAGGGAGCAGATCAGAGAAGCCTAATTCCAAATCCAGCACTTTCACTGTCCCCTGACACGAAGGAGCTGGACTTGTGATTTCATTGACACAGTGAATTCTGGGATGTGGAAAGTCCCTCTAACAACGCAAGTCAGTACTTGTGCTACGACATATGGTTGCCAGAGCACTGAGAAGTTAACTGACTTGTTTAGGGCCACACAGGCAGTGTGTGAGAGGTACAGGGTGTAGTGTCACATCTTCTTGACTCCAAGTCCAGCTTTCTATGTACTATACTAAACTGCCTCAAGTGGTTTACTGTATAAGTGGGGAGCCTGAATACCTGACACAGAAGCACAGAATATTACTTATTCTTATCAAAGTATCAATTTAATCAATAATTATTTCATAATAATAATATAGCTAGCATTTATTTAGTGATTTAAGATTTACAAAGCACTTTATACATATATACATATATATAATATGTATATATATATATATATATAAAATTTAATTTGATCCTCACAACTTATGAAGCAGGTACTATTATTATCCCTGTTTTACAGAAGGGGAAGCTGAGGTTGAGAGACTAATTGACCTACCCTAGGGTCACACAGTTATTAAGTTTCTGAGCCAGGAAAATGTAGATCTTTCTGACTCTAAGCCCAACATGCTATCCACTGATTTACTGACTACCTATTGTGTGTCAAGCCCTAATATAAAGTAAGTATTCAAGTAGTTGGGAAAAGGTGGGAAAAGAGAACAGCAAGGAATAATTAAGTTATTAAAGGATTCCTGGCTACAAAAGCAATGGAAACTGAAAAGAGCTAGGAGTAGGACTTGGTACCATATTGGCTGAAAGAGATGAAGGAAATTATTTTCAATTCTAAAATCATGAGCCTTGAGAAATAGGGTGATGGAGGCGGAATCAACAACAATGTAGATATGGCAAAGGGTGCTTCAGAAAAAAGGGAAGGGTTTCAATTTTCAACATAAAATTATAAAATCTTGGGGGGGAATTCAAGTGGAAATTTTCATATGCAACTGTAAAGAGTGAGATTGTTCTAAACCACACACTGGTCTGGAATTCAACACGTGATGCTAGTTCAAGCGGTATCTCGCACACTTAATAATATGTCTGCTGAACTGGACAAAGCTGTTATACAGAGTGTTACACAAAGCTGTGTGGAAATGAGGAAGAATGTGAGGCATGAAAAATGCAAATATTGCACAAAAGAATTTGCACAAAAGATCAGGATGTAGGAAAAACTTTACATCTCGTCTGACTAATGCCAATATTCATACAAGATGCACTAATAAAGCAGTTTTATCTTGAATGATTCTGTGCCATAAAGTATTTATCTTTTATGATTTTTTTCTGATTATCTACCAGTCCAGATGACTCTTGCTTCCACAAGAGACAACAAACACTTGCCCAGTCGTTGGGTCTTGGCAAACATTCATCTTTCATTACCCTGACACCCAACAGACCTCTTTTTATGAAGAGTCTATCCCCTTCTCTGCAGAGAGGCATTTTGCATTCTTCTGGATATTTTCTAGCCCAAACCACTAACTACCCACTTCCTGATGAAACTGCCTTGTTTTCAGACCATTCATTTAGTGTGCCTTCTATAGACTTCTAATGAAATCATTCATCTAACTACAAGGGCACAGCAACAGATAACTTTAAGCAAGAGGTTAGAACAATTTCCCAATGAGAGGCCCAACACAATGCTATATGCACATATAAACTATTCAATTCATAAAAATCTGCTTCAGTCACATAAAAAACTGTTAAGAAAACTTCTAATACTTTCAAATCTAGAAACATTACCCATCAACCATGAGAAAAATGAGAAATTCAAGCTCCCCTGCCTCAATTTTAAAATTCTATCATTTATAGTTTGGAAGTTTATTTTTATTCATGTTTCTCCTTTGTATTTCAAACTGCACATCTTTCTTTTAAAGAGATGTAATTCTTTATCATATGTTAAAATTTATCTTTAATGTTGATTTGGAACAAATCAATTCAAATTCTGAAATAACTTATTTAAATTCAAATCTTTTAATTCTTTTTTTTTCTTGGGGGAAAGGCTGGGCAATTGGAGTTAAGTGATTTGTCCAAGGTCACATGGCTAGTAAGTGTCTGAGACTGGATTTGAACTCAGGTCCTCCTAACTCCAGGGCCAGTGCTCAAATCTTTCAATTCTTAAAACAACCATTCCAAACAATAATATTTTTTAAAGATTCTGCCATTGCTTTTAATTTAAGATAACAATCTTGTAACAAGTTATTATTAGTAACATTTAATATCAACAAATAAGCAACAACAAAGTTACTATTAACTTCTTGAGCATAAGGGCTTGTAGTGAGAAACAGAAGGCACTGACTGCACAAGCTAGGCAATGGAAATATCAAAAATAAAAATCCATCAAAGAAGTTACATTCCACCAGACAATTAAAAGCTAATGATAAGAGCTAATGTTTATATAGTACTTTGTAGTTGGCAAAGAACTTTACATCCCATCTGTATCTCCCCAGTTTATTTCACAGATGATCACAGAAATGTCACTTCTTCCACCCACCCTTCTACACCAGGCCTGGTCCTCTACAACCTGAACCTCTAAAATTCACTTCTCCAATTCCCAAAGAACTTACACAAGAATCACAAGATGTGAGAGTTGAAGGTCAACATCAACTTGGTTGGTGATTATCCATCCATACCTACTACTACTTTTGATTACACAGAGCTTACAAATATACATAGAGGAACGGTTGGATCACAGGAAACTTCTCGTGAAAAACCATCCAGCACATAAGGTTAGTGCAGATACCACAAAACATTACCTTCATAATGTTCACTAAATCAGTTTGATAGTAACGGTCCTGGTGTGCATTAGCGGCAGCTAACGTGAGAAGATAGTCATTCCTGGCATGGGTAGCTTTGGAATTATACTCTGACCGCCGGGCTTTTAACTAAAATAGAAAAAAAAACAAAAAAAAATTACAAGTTGGTTCCAACTGTGGTACAAGTTTTACCCATAATGGTACAAGTCTCTGTCAGGAGCCCCACCAAGAAAAAGCAGCGAGGTGAATAATAATGATCCATTTCATTCTTTCTCTCCTCATCTTCCTACTATCCGTATGTCTAAACTATGAAGGTCTCCAGAAGAAGCCATATTCGTTATATATCTACAAACCATTACCAAGTACTGATGATCAATTTCAAATGAATAAGAGCAGGAGCACACTATCAAGTGCGACCCAAAGACTTTCAAAGGACATTCACCTATACACTCATGTTTTCAAATGGCAAGATAAAGGCAGAGAGATTAAGTAACTTGTTTTATACATACACACATATTTATATCACTCTATTCTTGCATGCAATTAAACATGTACTGAAGTTAGAAATAAAATGAACAAATTGGCAATGTCTCCAACATATCGGTATCTTCCAACCTGTAAACGATTTTGTTTATATCTTCAAACGTTTATTAAGGTGTATGCTCTGTTCTTGGGCCTGTGCTGGGTAACACTGAAATAAGTAAATTATAATCACCAACTTCTAGGTCCTTACAAAAAGTTCAATAGACATAAGATGTATGGAAAATTTAATACAAATTAGCTTAGGGAAGTGCTTAAGAAAAGCATAAAATACTATGAGATCAGATGAAGTCAGGCCACATCCATGGTATAGGGCTCAGTTCTCAGGATCACAACTGAGGAAGGAAACTGACAAACTGGGACACATCTGTAGAAGGGCAACTAGAATGGGGGTGTGTTGGGGGGAATAAAAGATTATTGCCATTTAAAGATCTTTTAAAGGAGCTAGGAATATTTAGTCTGTGAAACAGAAGATTAGGAAGGCATGACTGCTGTCTTCAAATATTTCAAGGGTTCTTTTGGAGAAGAGATACTTTTTCTGCTTGGTCATAAAGGACAGCACTAGGATCAAGTAGGGTGGGGAGAAGTAAGGGTTTTGCAGAGTTGTTCACAAATAGAACAGACTGCCTTGGTTCTGCATCACCGCAGGTCTTCAAGCAGAAGCCAGATGATCACTTAGTAAAAATGTTCTAATTGAGATTAGAGAGCAGGAGATTAGTTTAGATGACCTCTGAGATCACTTCCTGTTCTAAGTCTCCAACATGGAATCACATAATTTCAGAGTTAAATGAGCCTCAGTGCCCACCAATCTCTTTCATACTTGAGAAAGCAGTCCTCTACAACTGATTCACCAAATCAACATCCAGAGCAGAGGCCCTCACTACTTCCCAAGGAGTTCATGTCGCTCAGAAGGTCCCTGTTGCTTCAGGAGTTTTTGTTTTCATCACTCCTAAGACTGTCTCTTTGTTCCTTTCACCTGCTGCTCCTTGATCTGCCCTCTGGGATCAAAGAAAGCAAGGCCCTTCCCCATGCTGGTGGTCTGCTCTGAATGTTCTCAGATGTATGCCAATGTCCTACTTACAGAGTGGTGCCCAGAACCAACCCAACGTTCCCCATGCTGTCTGCCCAGAGTAGAGGACAGTGGGATTGTCCCCTCCTTATTTCCAAAGGCTCTTACTTGTTCCCTTCTTATTCTCAGAGGTAACATAGCCTCTCAACACAGCTGAAGACATTTGCTTCTTGGCTGCCATATCACACTATTAGCACTAACTGAATTTGAAGTTTACTAAAACCCTCAGGTCTTCTTTCAAATAAACTGTTTGCCTAGCCCTGCTTTTACTATTCTTGTACTCATAAAGCTGATTTTTTGACCCTATGTGCAAAATATTATACTTATCTCTAATAAATTTAATTTCATTATTTTCAGCCCAAGACACTTGCCTGTCAAGATTCTGTTAGATTCTGATTTGGTCAGCTAATGTGTTAGCAACCCCTTCTATGTGATGTTATTTGTCAATGTGTCAATCATACCATCACTGTCTTTACTAAAGTCATTGATAAAAAAATGTTAAATAGCATAGGGCCAGGCAGAGATTCCTGGGGTACCCCACTGGAGATCTCCCGCCAAGCTGAAAACAAACCATTAGTGAATGACCCCCTTTCTTTAGTCTGATCAGTTCTTACCTCCCCCCATATCAATTATCTATCTCACCAGTCTTCATCTCTTCAAGGAAAATTCCATGAGAATCAAATGCTTTGCTACAATACCTGTAGCCTCAGCATTACTCTTTTCCCCTGGCTTAGTAATCCTGTAAAAAAATCAGATTTTTTCCACTCCTATGCTTCTAATACAAGAGAAATCACTGTGGGCTGGATCAGGTAGTTAACATCACACTAATCTTATATTCCTCGATTTAAATCTGAAAAGATGAACTCTTTTCCCTGTAACCATGGACAATCATTCTAGATGAGGACCAAAGACTACCAAGAGTAGCATGCCATAGTCGATAGAACATTAAATTTGGAGTCAAGAAGACCTAGGTTTGATGCCACTTCAGAGAGTGACTAGAAATGTAGACACTTCACCACTCTGGGCCTCAGTTCCTTCATCTATAAAACAAGGTAGTTGGCCTTGAAGACATCTAAGGTCCCCTCCAGATCTAAATGCACAGGCAAAAACAAACCTACGAACAGGTAGGAGTGAGCTGAACTTTACTGAAAACACAGACAAACACAGTTTTCATCAGAAGCCCCAGGAAAGTTTAGGTCCTTTGAGCCTACTTTGGGGCTCAATCACATTCTTGTGGAAGTATGTCATCATGCCAATAGTGCTAAGAGTCAGACACAGTAGGCCTCTAAATTCCTGAGTACTGGGGATGAGGCACTTCGTGAGTCTGGGTCTTTTTGATAGACAAAAGGCCTAATCAGGGAATTTCTAATATCTCTAAAGGACTTTCCATTTGGTAACAAAAGTTTACAAAAGCTCACCTTTACACTTGCCTTTTGTAAACTGATTCTTGACTGGAAAAGACTAAGTTTGGATCTGTAGAAAAAAATCAATAGAAAAGATTAGTTTTTTAAAATGTATTTGTTAAAACGTAGGAAAAAAAGACTCAAATTAGAAATTATTTTCCTTTCAAATCAATACATTATAGAAATGGATTCTTTGTCGACAGGCAGTAATATATATGTATGTATGTTTACATAAGTATGTTGAGATATATATATATATATACTAAAACACTCATGTAGATGTCCATATAGTCTAGAATCTCTCTTTGCCAGGTCTTATAAGGGTCCCACTTATCAACAACAATGCTCCTAAAAAAACAGCAACTGGCCTTTCCATAGGGCAAAGGTTTGACCATTATGTTTAAAAATACTCGACTCATAACAACTCTGTGAGATGGATTGGGTATGTATAATAAATGCACGTATATATCCAAACTCTGACTCCCTCTATACGTGTATATATTTTATTCTGCTAGTTCAAAACACAATGAGGATTTAATATTTTAAAAGTCCAGAAAATAATCTTAGACCTAAAGGAAAACAGCAAAAGGATAATTTGTAAAAGACCATTCAAGTATATGTACAAGACCCCTTAAAATGGAAGTTTGGTGAAGAGAGTTGGTGGGTCATTTGAGAATTTCTAGAATCACATGCCTGCAAGAATTTCAGTTCCATTTTATCTTGTCCAGTTTGATCTCTTAGTATTGACTCTTAGTATCCCTGCCTCCACTGGCATGTCTAAAGAAAAAGGCACCAGCAGTAGCCTGAGTAACAGATCAAACAGTGAAGGTAACTTTCAATCTGTGAACTATCTCAGGGCACTGCTCAGGGAAATGTTCTGCTTTTCTCATTTGTGTACAACTCATTCTCATTCTTTAAGCTCAGTCCACATACTTCTAATAGCTCTCCCCGCCCATTTTGAAGGGACACCAACAAAGAGTTTCCCTATTTGTAGGCCTAGAATGCTATATTCTAGTTCCATTTATTATTATGTAATAATAAAAATAGTGATGATGATAGCAGTTTGAGTTTCCGCACTACTGGACGGCCACATTTTCATCACTTAACAACCTTCCAGGACTCCTCTAGTCATTAACTTGTGATATATCCATCACTGAGTTCTTTGTCCCACAACTTCTAATGACTAGAAATTCATTTATGCAAGTGCAATGTCCTTCCTCCTCTACCTTTCAGACTTTTGAAATTTTCCCCATCCTTTAAAATTCAACTCAAATGCTACCTCCTTCATGAGAAATCCTTGATCTACACTGGAAATGACCTTTCCCTTCAGATCTCATATAACACATGGTGTTTATCTCTTGAACACATTTACTATGTGTTACTATGCATTATGGTTATCTGCTCATGGGTCTCAATCTACATTGGTGTAGTGATGGGATCACAGATCCATTTAAATTCTGAAGAATTTGTGCTGTCCTAATGCTTTTGGCAAACAGTAAGTTCTAGGAAAGCAGGAGTCATATTGACCTCTCTCCCTCCGAGCTTGTGAGGATCAAATGAGATATTATTTGTAAAATGCTTAGTCCAGTGCCTGGCACAGAGTAGGTGCTTAATCAATGCTTGTTCCCTTTCCTTCCCCCACCATGCAGAATACTCTTCAAAAAGTACAAAAAGGCTTTCTAGTTATCTGTTGAACTGAATACATTAAAAGGGCTTTCCATACTCCCCTATGATGAACATGTTCTGAAATAAGAGGATTCATTATAAGCATCTTTAGAATTTAATAAAGAATAAACACCACTACTGATGCAGAGTCTAATTTTTTTTTTTGTACTTCTGGAAAAAATATGTGATTTGGTAGGCTGGTAACCCAAGACTGTCTCCGCCCTTTAGGCCTTAGCTGAGCTCTTACCTGGGATCAACACATGGAAGGAATTACCATGGACTCAGAGGGAAAAGAATTCAGGGCCAGCTCTGCTTCTGCCTCTTACCTGCTATGGGACTTCTGGAAACTCCCTTCCCCTACTGAAGCTGTAGTAAACCTCTCTGTAAAAAGGGAATGCTGGGACTTGTATGCTTCATCAGGTTATTGTGAGGACCTATTAACAATGCTACAATTTCTCAAGGGTCTGAGAGTCTCTAAACGCGGGTATTACCCTCGCCTAATGCAGATAGCAACCCCTCTATGAGTTCTGTCTGAAATTGAGAGAAGTTAGCCTATGGGAAGTGATGTTTCCACAATATTATAGAGGACTAGAGATTGGGCATATTCTCAATAGAATAGTTTCTGAGATTACTGGAGGACATACCTGCTAGACTGCCTTTGGACTTAAGAGACTGAGAATTATAATAAGTCAGCATACACATGCAAATTTACTTACGGACATATATATATATATATATATATATATATATATATATATATAGTATTATAAATATTTATACTACATTTATTTTGTGTGTGTGTGTGTGTGTGTGTGTGTGTGTGTGTGGACACACACACACACATACCCCTGGGAATAAATAGAAAAGTGAAAAATAGTTCCTGCCTTTGAGAAGCTTACATTCTAATGGGGAAGACAACATACAAACAGCTATGTACAAATATGACATATGCAAGATAAATAAAAGGTAGTCTAAGAGCAAAGGCACTAAAATCAAGGAGGGCTGGGAAAGATTTCTTGAAGAAAGTGAGACATTAGCTGGGACTTGAAGGAAGCCAGGAGGTGGAAATGAGGAGAGAGAGTGTTCTAGTCATGGAGGACAGTCAGAGAAAATGCCTAGAGTTAGGAGGTAGAATGTCTTGTGTGAGGAACAGCCAAGAGGGCAGTGTCATTGGATTGCAGAGTACATGAAGTGGACTAAGGTACCAGAAAACTTAGAAAGATAGGAAGGGGTAAGATTATAAAGGGCTTTGAAAGTCAAACAAAGGATTTTATATATGCAAGTAACAGGAAACCACTAGAGTTTTTTTTTTTTCCAATAATGAACAGGAGTGATATGGTCAGATATACATTTTGGGAATATTGATTTGGCAACTGAATAGAGGACAGACTAGCAGAGGAAATAAAATGAGGCAAGAAGAGCAACCAGCAGGCTTTTGCAATAGTCTAGGCATGAAGAGTAATAAGAGCAAAAGTTAGCCAGCAAAGGAGCAAGCTGAGTGTGGGTGTGGTTGTCCCTAAGGACAACTGAAAAGCACTGCATCAAGGCCCTCTCCCCATATGTGTGCACCGATACATAGATGACACACACACATGATACTAATATCTATTAGTTCTCTATAGGGTATTATTTCTATTTCAGTATAATTAACTTAAAATTGTCTTTACATATAATGATAGGAAAGTCCTATTAAATCAAGACTCAACAATTCTAGCTTCAATTTTTGTGGAAATAATGTCATTAGTTAATACAAATGAGATCTGGTCTTTCAGCTGGCTATGAGTGATTCCCCACGATTAAATAGTCAATACAGTCATCCCTCGACATATGTTGGGTTAGTGGCACAGAACCCCCAAAATATGAAAAACCACAAAGAAATCTAGGCCCCATTCCAAACCTTTGTTTTTAATAATTTTGATCACATTAATTTAACACACAAAACAAGGAAAACAACACACTGCACTGGTAAAAAAGTTGTAGTTTCTATGTGAGAGAGATTAGCATCTTGACAATATACAGTCTTTGCAGCCCCCAGCATAGCTGCAGTAACTGCTTCAGATTTCTTTCTCTTGTGAAAAACACAAGATATAATGATTACTGTGGAAGAAAATCCCATGATTGAGTCTAGGTGGTAGAGAGACAAAGAGAGTAGGTAGTCCATAGCTCTTCAGCACAATGAAACTTTTAACAAAACTGAACTATTAATAAATTTATGGAGGTATATTTATGGTAGTAAATGATAAAACATTAATAAGATACAGTATTTATGCATTTATGACTTACTAATTTTTTTTAGATCTCTCTATAAACACCCATTGTGATTTTCCTCAGTATGCCACAAATCTCCAAAAATTCTTATTTGTCAATGGTCAACTCATGAATAACAAAAACCATGAATCTGAAACCCGCAAATGTCAAGGGATGACGATATATGATTTGCTGAAACTTAATAATTTGGAGGGGTGAGGTAATTACTGACCTGGAGTTTCACTGGCATGGGGACTTCCCAACGTGGAAACTGTCTCTACGTAGACCAGGAACTTTTTAGTAACTTTAGAATACTGACTGGAGACAATGAGAGGTTAAATGACTTGTGACCATTGTGAGGTAGCCAGTATTTGTCAGTGTCAGGACTTGAATTTGGGTCTTCCTGACTATAAGGTCAGCTCTCTCTTTACACTATGCCACTTTTCCTCTGAACGTTTTCAATAATCTATTTCAAATAAGGAGATTCTTTACTAAATACATCTCTTGCATACTGCCTATTTGAAAAATGTCAGTCTCAAAGGAAAGGGCATTATAAAAGTCCAAAGATTAACTACTGAAACAGAAAAGCAAACCTCTATCTCATAATAAAAAGCAGGCAACAAAATCTTCAGCAATGACATGAATTTGCACCAGTTTTTCAGAAACACATACTTGGCCTCAATGTCAGCTTTTTCTCGGACTGCGTGAGCCATCTGTTCTGTCTCAAAGTACTTCTTTTTGCCTTTAGCTAAATCTTTCACTGTCTCCTGCAACTCGGTTTGGATCTTTGTCAACTGGTCCACACACTGCAAAAGAGAACGTGAAATAATCAGTATTTTAGCAGTCAACTTCAAACAAAATGAGCTTTCTCTGGGGCACAGTGCCTCCAAGTCAGAGCTGTGAAACCATACTAGTCTCTGCTTTGGTCTTCTGAACAGCCTAAATACAACCTACGACATTCCTTGATTTTTAGGGATGGAAAGCACCTTAGTGATTACCCTAGTCAAAGCTCCTCATTTATAGATAAGGAAACTAGACCTAGAGATGAAGTGATTTGGCCAAGGTCTTTGAGCTAGTTAGGGACAAAGCTCAGAGTCAAGTCCAAATCTCTCAACTCCTGGTGCAGTGGTATTTCCACTGCACTCTACTACAGTATTGTAGCCAATACTTCTGGCTTTCCTTAAAGAAGAACACCTGTCTTCTCTACTCTGACAAGTGAAAGAAGATGAGAACTGCCAGCAACAGACAGACACTACACTAAATCTGGCAAGAGATCAACTATCACGGAGGGGACCCTGTTCTTTTTTAGATGCCGCCAATGTCAGCAGGAGGCAGGAAAAGAAGAATGGTAGGAAGTATTTCAGCTGTTCAATTTCCCTCTGTGACAGTCTTTGTCCCTTCTTCTCCCTGTCCCTCTGACTCCTTTGCTATCTCTTCTTATTTTCTCACTTCTACCCTGTACCCCTGTTCTCAGAGGCCTAAAGAAAAAGAAATTAATAATTTAGGCTGGACAAAAGGAAAGGGGTAGCACAAGAGAAAGATCACTGGACCTAGGGTCAGAGTCAACTCATAGTCAGAATCTATGTCGAAACTGTAACCTTTGACAAATCATGTGACCTCTCTAGGATCAGGAAAGCTCTTTTTTAAAACAAGGGAGGCTCAGTTTCTCATAGTTAAAAGACACTGTGTTATATAATAAGGAACACTGAACTTAGAGGCAAGAAACCTAGGTTCAAATGATTAACCATAGTTTTTTATTCACCCCTAACTCCATCTGTCAAAAAACCCAACTAATTCTGCCTTGTATTATAATCAAGTGTAAATATCATAAATCTGATAAGTTCCTTACAAGCAGGATGTGAACTGTCCCTCCCCTCCCCCTTGGGAAGCAAGCAGGATATCATACATAATAGTCTGTTAACAAGCATTTATTACCATGTTGCAGGCACTGTGCTAAACACTAAGAATATAAAGAAAAGTTAAAACACAAAAACGATTCTTGCTCTCAAGGAGCATTCCTTCTAATAAGACAAGGAAAGGCAATGTATAAATATCACATACATATATAGTAATTTCTTAGTAAATATTTACTGAACTTCAGGATGCCTGCTCAGAATTCCAAGGCAGCACAGACCAGGATATCTGTCATGATATGTAAGCAGTGAAAGAGTAGACCCTAAGTAGGTTTCAGATCTCAAGATGTCTAGTGGGCATGGCAGGCAAAATAGTCCAGGTGCCAGCTTGAGCATTTCAGTTTATGCAGAGGTCTCATAGGCTCCAGGCTGAATGAGCCTTATATTCATATCCATATTCTGGTTGAATACTCTCTGGGGATTAGTCATTCATTCATTTCATTAATTAATTTGTTTTATACAAGAAGCACAGGGTAAAGTGAATTTGCTGACAATTCAATCTTTTAAATAGATTCTATAAAAGTTTCATCAGGAAAATTGCATTTATTTATATGGATCCTTCCCCTCTGCAGAAGTTAACAAGATATGGTTTATAAACAGAAGAGCTCTCCTGTGTAATCAGCCTTCCTTTCCTTGAGAGTAAATTCACAACCAAGTGTTTTCCATTATTAAAGCAAACTATGGTATTGGCTTCTAACTAGGCATTTAGAGCCTTTCGAAAAAGCATAATCTATCAATTTGTAAAAGAGAAATACCTTTTGCTCAATTTTTGCCCCATTGTCAGAATGGGGTCCACCCCCCAAGAAATACTTCCAACTGTTAAAGTCCCTCTTTCAAGGTCTGGTTCTTCTATGAAGCCTTCCCAGTTCCATGACCAAAGGTAAAAGCAATCCTTGACCTCTACCTTACAACTACCTCACTCTCCTCTGTACCATACTTATTTGTATGTTTATGTCCCCCCTCAATTGATTCTAAATTTAAGTGCACTTCCTTTTAAAGAGTTATTTGCCATAATCTAATGTCTATTTCTGACCTTCCTTTCTCAAACTCTTTACAGATGATGGTTAAAATCGAAACTTTTTATTTTTTAAAAATAATTTTTATTGATAAGTTTAACTTTTAGATCACTTAAATTTGCTCCTGGATGTTTCCCTCTCCTCCTTAAAAAGAGAATCCATTAGAAAAAATTTTTTAAAAATTAATCTGTTCTTCTTACCACTCTCTCCCTCTTTCACTCCCCCCCTCCCCATAAATTAGAGGGTGAAATTAGCGGGGAAAGCCCACAATACACAGATGAATAGTCCAGCAAAAACAAATTCCTACATTGGCCATGTCTGAAAATGTGTCTTTTACTGTAGTTTAAATTCATTCTCTCTCTGGCAGGAGGTAAAGGACATAAAACTCAAACTCTTTAAAGGTGATGTTTAAAAGTTTTTATCTCTTCATTCCTCAAAGATCAAAATTAAAACACATATACATTTTGCCACCACCTCTTAAAGGAATAAGCTGTTAACAATCACTGTTTACAATTCCAAAATCTCTTAAAGATGCAATAAATATCTCTAATTGTTTGGGAGAGGCTATTGGTACATTTGTATACACTTGTATATGTATATGTTGTCTTCCTTAATAGTAGATTAGCCCCTTTAGACTGGGGACTCTTTCGTTTTTGTCTCTGCAAGTCTATGGCCTACTGCAGTGCCCAGCACATAGTAGGTACTTAATAAAGAATTGATTGATTTCTATGTTATGAAATTTCCTACTATTCCCAATCCTTACAAAGCTTTTATAAAAGTACCATTGTGATAATCTGTTGTGGCCGCTAAATGTTAATGCCATATCCATTTTCCAAGCACCCTAGGGGCAGAAAAAAAATTATCTGCTGAGGAGAGAAACTACCACCAAGAGCATGATGCGGATTAATATGGGCAGGGGCACAGGTGAATTGAGTTTAAAAAGTATTAATTACACTGGGGTGAAGGCTGACAGTACCTTGGGCTATATAGTAGAGGTTGTCTTCTACCACCAACCCCCAACCCCATTGACCGAGAACTGGATTTACCTCCTCCAAAGTATCTCCATCTGTTAAGTCTTAAAGATCCAGCTTCTCTCTGAAGCCGTCCTTGCTCCCTGCCTAGAAGATGAAAGTAATCGTGCCCTCCTCGAATTTCTCATAACACTCTGCCCTGATCTCCACCTTTCCTTGGTTTCATACTTATTTATATGTTTGTTGCCCCACGCCCCTAAGCGGGATCCCCTCCTCCCACGTCCACAGATTCTAAGCTTCTTGGGAGATGGACCTGTGTCATGGGCATCTTTTTATCCCTCAGCACTAAAGACTGGTCACTGTAAATAAAGGGGCTAATTAAATGTTTGCTGAGTTAAATTTAATTCTACTTGTTTTTTAAATAGATATTTAAATATCCACTCTGTGGAAAAGACAAAGCTATTCATTTAAAGGAAATCCTATGTTGAACTGAGTTAACAAAGACACTTATATAATACATGTTTCAAGCATTTCCTGGCTTTTAGTCAATTCAATTCAACAACAAATGCTTAAGTGCTTACTATGTGCAGTCTGAGGAATCAGGTACTCAGGGAGAAACATAGTCTGTCCCCGCCAACATGAAGTGGGGGAGCTGACATATATACGTGTCAAGTCAATTTAACAAGCATGTTAAGCACTAGCTACACGTCTACGCTATAAAGATACAAAATTTAGATCAATCAATCATCCAGCATCACCAATCTAGTGTGTAGCAGGCACCGTGCTTTTTGCCAGTGATACAAATACAAATAAAACATCCCTACTCGCCAACAGCTTTCCTTTTATGGGACGAAGAAAACAAGTATGTAAACAAATATATCCAGAATGAAAGGGGAACAAATGCAAATCATGGAATATCTCATATAGAAGGTAACTCTCAAGTGGGTTCTAAAGGAAGCTAGAGATTCTGAAGGGTGCAGGAGGGAGGGATGCACATTCTAGGGAGAGGGGACACTCTATGCAAGGGCATGCAGAAGGGAAATGGAACCGACTGGAGGAACAGTAAGTGTAGCCAGATGTTAGAGTGTCAGGGTAACTAATGTTTAATAAGCTTGAAAAAATAGGCTGGAGTCCAATTGTGAGGGGCTTTAAATACTTTTGTAGAAGATTCTTCAGTGGAACTACGAGTACCTTCAAGTTGGGTAACTTTTAATACTATTCATCAATATTATTATTATTATTTAATATTATTCATCAATATATTGGAGAAAAAATACATTAAAAAAACAAATTTCAAAACAACTTTAAGGTGGCACATTTGAGGGAGGAGAAACAATAGTACAGAGATACAAGGGGCTGACATGGAGGGAAAAAAAACATGAGAGTCAGACCACATCCTACTTACAAAGCAGGAATATAGTTTTGACATTTAAAAAAAATATAGCAAAGAGTAGTATAAAATGCAGGAGTAAAGAGAGAAAACATACTATAATGTAAACATCAAGGACCTGGAGCTGGAAGGTCCAAGTTCAAATTCTGACTCTATTATTTATTATCTAGGCTTCAGTTTCCTCTTTTCTGAAATTAACAAATTATACTAAATAATATTCTAGGTTCTTTCCAGCTCTAAATCCTATAATTCATCATTTTTCTTTATCTACTGACTCCTTTCCTGCTACCGACTCAGAGTTCCAG
Source organism: Pseudochirops corinnae (assembly GCA_028646515.1). Classification (NCBI taxonomy): domain Eukaryota; kingdom Metazoa; phylum Chordata; class Mammalia; order Diprotodontia; family Pseudocheiridae; genus Pseudochirops; species Pseudochirops corinnae. The sequence continues at coordinate 109,450,190 of CM053588.1, forward strand.
GTCTTCCTTACTCTTTAAAAACAATAACAACAACAAAACACATTCCCTTGACCCTGCCAGTCCGTAAAGGTATCCTCTTGTATCTTTTCTCCCTTTCATAGCTTAACACCTAGAAAATGCTATCTATGTTTATTACTTCCACTTTCTTACTATTCACTCATTTCTCAAAACACTGCAATCTGGTTTCCAAGCATACCACTACACTAGACTAAAATTACACACTGCAATGCTATCTGCCATTAGTGGTTAAATAGGATGGCCCTTCCACCAACCACAGCCTTCTTGCCTATGCACAGTATAAGGCAGCATGAGGTAGTTCTTAGAACAAGCTCTATCTAAATATTTGCTTGGCATGTTCTCTAATGAGCCCGGCCAAAATGTAAAAAATGTTACTGACAAACTGAGACGGGCAGAAAAGGAAAAGTAGCAGGAGAGAAGCACTGAGAAGCAAAAATGAACAGTGTACAACAGCAAGGATAAGAGATGGAAGTACAGGAGAAAGGGAAGCAGTACTGGGCTACAGAAAAGGAACTAGACTTTTAGGCAGTCAGAAGACCTGGGCCTATCTCTCAAGAGCTGTGTGACCTTGGGTAAGCAATTTCTCTATGAGCTTCATTTTCCCCATTAGCAAAATGAGCAAGTTAGATCAAATAATAATAATAGCTAACAACTGACACAATGTTTAAGATTTATGAAACACTTTGCACACATTATATTCTTTGTGTCTCATAACAAGTCCATAAGGTAAGTATAACAGGAGTCAGAAAGGTTCATTATCCATAGTGTCACAGCTAGGAAATGCTAGAAGATATGAATTGAGAGTTTTCCAGATTACAAATCTGCTGCTCTATTAGAACAAGCCAGTGTTAATTAATACAACAATACATTTATATTTTTAAAACATTTTTTATATAGCCTCTGGAAGGCAGCTACTGTAAGGACTATTGCCATTTCATAAAGGGTAAACTGAGGCAGGCCAAATGACATAGCTAAAGTAATAATGACAATTAGTATTTTTATAGCACTTTAACTGGTGGTGTTAAAGTTATGGTTTAAATCCAGTTTTCTTGATTTTAAGACCTAGGACCCCTAAATACCTTTTAAATCTTAAAGATCTATAATTCTATTAAGTAAAGTGTCAAGTTTCTTATTCAACACTGAAATGAGAAGCTCAAAATTACATAAAACATAGAGAGAGGATTAGCTATCAAAAAGAGGCAGCTATAATTCTGGGGAAAGAAAAACTAGATTTGGAGTCAGAAAACATGACTATTTTACCTCTGCTACTTATTTCTTGCATGCTTTTGTGTGACCTTAGGCAAGACACTTAATAAAAGTAACAGTCCACAAACATTTATCAAGCACTTACTCTGCTAGACAATGAGCTAAGCACTAGTCATACAAAGACAGGCAAAAAGCATGGGTCTTCCCCTTGAAAAGGCTGACATTGTAACGAGGGAAGGGGCAGTTTGGTGGCGCACTGGATAGAGCACCAGCCCTGCAGTCAGGAGGACCTAAGTTCAAATCCAGCCTTAGAGACATACTAGCTGTGTGACCCTGGGCGAGTCACTTAACCTTGACTGCCTCAAAAAACCCCCACAAAAACAACAAAACCTTCCAGGGAGGAGACAATAATTTACATCCCAGGAACATAGAAAACAAGTGAAAGATAACTTCGGAGAGATGGTGCTAGGTGATACTATGTGTCAGCACTTTATAGTTTAAAAAGTACTTTGGTCATAACATTCTTCTATACCTCAGTTTCCTCATCTCTTAAATGGAGACAATAATACGCTATCTACCTGTTATGAGGATGAAATGACAACGTATCCATAGGATTCAGTAAATCTTTGAGCACTAAATAGTACAAAAATGCCAATTTCCACTGTAGTCCCACTACATAATAGGTATATTATATATAAAACCTGAATCATATTTAGTTCACATTTTAAAAAATATATATATGAGATATATAATACATATATAACAATATTGTATATATGCATACACACATACAATTTAATCCAGCAGTACCAACACTTTTATTTGTGCCTTCTGCTCTTTTCTGTGTATTCTGTACATAGAAACACATTTCTGTGTTTAATACTAACATATTAAAAGCCTACAAATTGGATTTTAAGAAAAATCTGAACATGATGATTTATCATCTTGAAACCACAGTGTACCAGAACGACGTGAGAGCTTGACCAGACACAATGGATATTGATGCTTTAGGTCTGTGACTGCATGAAGAACTACCACACCTCCAGCTAGGAGCCAAAACCTTGTGAGAAGCACAACCAGGACTAACCTTCTGAAACTAGAAAAAAATTCAGTTGTGTTCAACTTGGCTACATGTGTGAAGAAGAGCATGCAGAGGACTGAGGTGAATGCTAGGAGTTAATTAATTAATTAATTAAGCCATTAACACCTGATTCCAGCCGCATAAAGCTTCTAGTCCAGTAAATGAATTCTGATGAGAAGGGTGAGGGAGAAGACAATCACCCAAAGGGCTGCTTGGCGCCCTTCAATGGTGCCTGTACAGTAGGTCTAGATTAGGTTGAATATCTCTTTTTAGGTAAAGGTGCTGAATTGACCTAAAGAGGCCTTAATAAACACTCAGAAGCTAATAAAATAGTAACGACAGGATACCAATGGAAGCAGAGGCATATGACTTAAGGTACCAAAAAGGGAATGCTCTTGATAGAACATTCCCCCCAAAAGAGAATGCTGGAAGCAGTCATTTAGCTTCTGCCCCTTCCCCCCATACCCTTGTTCTTTTGTGTGTGGAGGGTTCACAAAAGACTGGGTTTGTCTAGGGTCATGGTTTGGGTTGCCTCTGTGCCCACAAAGAGCATATACTTCAACTGGGCAGTTAACTATGATAAAGACTATAATCAAATCCAGGCTAGTAGCAATAATCTGAATTACATACCAACTGAACTTCTCTCTGCTTTCTCATGCCTACAGAAATGGGCCTTGTGGTGAGTATGGGACAAATGTATATGCAAAGCTACATGGGAATATAAAACTACTAACCTAGATTCAGAGAAGGTCAAAGGGGACCCCAAGGCCATGGTGGCAGTAACGTGGGAGACTATGGCTCGACCCAAGTGCAGTGCTCATTTATGCTTTTGTTCATTCTTTTACTTAACGTTTAATTTCCCCACTTTCAAAATCCCTGCTTGCACTAAGTTGGGGAAGGAAGGAGCAGTTCCTTGGTACTCAGCTATCAATTTAATAGCAGCAAAAAGGAGAGAGAAGGAAGGCAGTCTCAGGGAAAAGGGAACCTGCAGCTCAGCTGGAAGCAGTTCCTAGACATCCAGAGGTATCACTTCATACTGGTCAGACCACAGGCAATTCCAAGAACAAGGATAAATTGGAGGGAGGTTTTGCACAGTGCCTGGACAGTCAAAGGAATCAGATTTTATCTGAAGATGGGAGAGGAGCCCAGAATTGAGGATGGTCTCTGGAAAATTCCATGTCTTTGCTGACTAAACTGGGAATGTTAAATAAGTAAAGGAAATAAAAGAACTGCTACTTCGTATTAGAGTCACATATACTTAAAAAAGGATTGTTCATATTCCTACCAAAAATGGCTCGACTTTAATAAAAAATGCATTTTTATATACTTAATGATATTATCACTTCAAAAAACAAGAAGAAGTGATGATGTGCTTGATGCTTATTCAGGTGAGAGAAGCCTGGTTCCCACTCAAGTTGCCCAAAGACCTTTCCAAGGTTCCCAGCCTAACACAGACACCTCAAGTCTGTGCTCACACAAATAGCCTAAACTTCAGCAGCTCCAGAATATAAAAGGCTCCATAGAAGCAAGACCTGCATGCTACTGGTACTGACACGAGATGACATAGCATAAGCAAAGCTCAGGCAAAACTCTTTGCCTCAGGTTTACCTTCAGTTTCTCCACTAGTAAAATGTTTACTATCTACCCCAAAGGGCTAGTTTAAGGAAATAGTCTTGAAAACCATAAAACACCACATAAATAAAACTCTTTTGACACTAGAGATTTTGGAACATTTACCTTCATTTCAGGTGGACATGTTTTGCTAGGTCCGTTAAATGAAACAATAGATAATTTTATATCCCTTTAAAGCAACAGAAAAAAAAAAGGTTGTAAAGATAAGTTTTCTCTTGAACTTTCATGTCTGAACTCTGGAAGGAGGGGTGGCGCTGGGAATTTCCACTAAAATATTTCTACTTAGATTAAAGTTTTATTAATCAGAAACCTAGGATTCCCCTTTGCTAGTCGCCCACTTGCATGAACACAGCATTTGAATCCAGGAAGTTAGACTATTATCAGTCTTTCTTTCTACATATCACATTCATGTTTTTTTCTGTGAACTCATCATTACATCAAAAATATTTTTCTTCACTGCGTTTATTTTGAAAAGGGGAAATTTGAGGAAAGAAGAAGTTGTACAGATAGGTGTTCTTATGCAAATAGGTTCAAAACAAATTGCAGAACCAGAGAATCAAAGAGCTACATGCAAGAGACCATCAGAAATCAGTCACCTAGTCTAATCCTCAGCTGAGGAAAGTAAGCTTCTGAGAAGCAGAATGCCGTCAGAAGCAGTGGAATCAGATTCAGATAATCCATGTTAGAGCACTGACTGCCATTTACTACCTGGATGACCCTGGACAAGTCATTCAGCGTCTCGGTACCTCCGTTCGAAATTTGAGGGAGTTGGGCCAAATGTAAACTCTACAATTCCTTCCAGCTCCAAATCTGTGGTCCCTTTACAAAAGTCTCAAAACATGATTATCTGGGATTCTCACAAAGATCTCTAGTGAGGTGTCTCAATACTCTCTGGAAGTCTATTCCACTTTGTGGGAAGGGCACTAATTTTATAAATGAAGTTGCAGAGAACCAGAAAAGTCATGTCCCATGGTCACACTAGGATTTAGTGGTAGAAGTGAGTATTAAACTTAGGTCATACTGTACCCCTACTCAAATACTTCCAATTAGAATCAGTTCTGATTCTTGATACTGGATGAGTAATTCAAAGGAAATGAAAATTAAATAAAGCATCTAGGCTGTTGTTTATTTAAATAGAGAGTGAATACTGAGGGTTTCATTTTATAGAAATAAGCTTTGGTAAATATTACTACTACTAACTTCCACTTCTACAACATTTTAAAGTTTACAAAGCATTTTATTCACAAAAATCCTATGAGGGAGGTAGTGCAAGTATTGTGTCCTTTTTACAAAGGAAGAAACTGAGTCTCAGAGAAGAGAAATAACTAGCTAGGAAGTGACTAGACCATTCTCCTGGCTCTTTTCCCATTGTGCCAGGCAAACCTCTTAGACTTAGAGAAAGGGAAAAAAAGGCCACTGGGTTAAAAACTAAAATACAGAGTGTTGCAGAACATTGAAACTTAGTTGAAATATTATCCCTCAACTTACAACTTCAATTTCCTCATCTGTAAGATGGAGATAATATTGCCCACCTCACAGTGCTGTTATGAAAATCACATGAGATAAGACCTGCAAAGTGCTTTGTAAACCTTAAAGTACTCTAGGAATGTTAGCTGTTATTGTTATTATTAACATGTTAAAATTTTAATTATCTCTCCCAAAACAGTAATTACCCTTCCTCTTAGGCAGACAATGCTAATTAGGCTCCTAATTTATATACTATACAATATGAAGCTTTTGACTACTGAAATGATAACATTCAATGGCTAGGCATAACTGTTGCTTCACCAAACTGAACTGTATCTGAAATAAGACATATAACAGGGTCAGCACATCTTGTAGTTTTAATTTTGGGGGTCACCATGAGCTTATTTTAGAAAGAATAAAAGGCACAGGCAGCAAAAAAAGGGCAAGGGCCAAGATTTTGACCTTGCAGTTTTTAAGGTACACACTGGGCAAGGTGCTTCACTAGTGTCTGTATGTCTAACATAACTTAGACCCCACTCTACCTGGGTGCTAATTTTTATGTAACAACTGCTCATATTTATACAGGGGCTTAAGATGTACTAAGTGTTTCCCTCACAGTAGTCCTGAAAAACAGACAGAGCAAACATAATTAAGTTCATTCTAGAGATGAGGAAACAAAACTGGCTCAGAGAACTGATGGGCTTGTCCCTGACACCTAAGCCTGCACTCTTCCTACAACATCACACTGGCTTTCAAATAAAATAAATTCTGGAGTAGAAAACAGCTATTTGGTGAACAGTCACCCTTCCTCAGTGTAATAACTGAAGATATGCTCCAGCCTCATGACTTTCAGTCACCCAACCAAGCCATCATTTCATGTGCCTGCCTTTACCAACCTGCTACTCCCCTCTTTTACAGGCACATTTAGACCAAACTTGAGATCTACATCTCTGTTCCTAGGTCTTCCACTATCTATACATCCCTACTCTCTGGGGAAATCTACTCATCTTTGGTGCTGCTGCTCTAGGGTCCAACCCCAATGGTTGGCTGGCAACTGAGTGTGTACAAACTACCCATTTAGCTTGTTATCCATATTGGCTGGACCTAGATGATGAATCACACTTCATACTCACTTCTCATCTGGTCACATGGCCAGCCCTTTTTCACCACCTGCCAACCCTATGTGCTTCTTTTTCCTTCTTCCTTTTTCCAGTTTCTCAGGAGAAAACTCTCTTCCTTTTTGTCACTCCTCTATATGTGTTATCTTCTTCTATTATAACAATGTAAGCTCTTTGAGGGCAGGCTCCTCAGCATATATGAAGCATTCAATAAATGCCTTTTGATTCAAGTATTCAGTCATTTAAAAACATTTACCAGGGCAGCTAGGTGGCACAGTGAATAGAGCACTGGCCCTGGAGTCAGGAGGACCTGAGTTCAAATCCAGCCTCAGACACTTAACACAAAAAAAAAAAAAAAAACGAGCTGTGTGATCTTGGGCAAGTCACTTAACCCCAACTGCCCTACCTTCCCCCCTCCAAAAAAAAAAAAAAAAGGCAAGATATGTCTTGAATTTTAGACTACTCTTCTAGGGTAACCCATTCAACCAAAGTCAGTCAACTTTGTTAAAAGTTATTGTAGAACAAGTCAACAGATAACTATTAAGTAGTTGAATAGAGACTTTACTTCTTTCCATCAAAAATAAGTTGCTTTGTTTCTTTAAAAAAATCTAGACAGATAAACATTTTTACTAAATTTAAGTATTTTAAACTAAAAGATCTTGAGGAATCAAAATTTACGTAAGACAAAATGAAATATAACATAGCCTAATAATGGAAACTTGGAATCAGAAGACTAATTAATTAACAAGGATTTATTAAGCACCTACTATGTCCCAGGCACACTGCTATAGGCTAGGAAAACAAATACAAAAGTGAGACAATTCCTACTCAAAAGGAGCTTATATTCTACTAAAATCTGGTTCCAATTCTGTCTTTGCTACTTATTATCAATGTGACTTTTGGCAAATCACTTCCCTTCTTTCTCATCTGGAAAATGAGAGGAGTTGGACCATGATCTCTAATATATCTTTGATGATAAAGCCTAGGAATCTCTGAAAATAAAATCCTAAGAACACAGTGGTATTTGGGAAAGATTTTTTTAAAGCTTTTTTTTTTTTTTTTAACAAGAGGTTAACATTTAATCACTTAAGTCTGGACAATTAATCTGAGCTAAGACAAATATAATATCTCAGTGATCTTCTTGGGTCCTTAAACGAATAATGTAACAGATACATGGGGTTTGGAGAAATGAAAAGAGATAACTGGGGAACTTTTTATTTTGCTTTTTTGGAGAGCAATTGGGGTTAAGTGACTTGCCCAAGGTCACACAGCTAATTTTTTTTGGTTAAGTGTCTGAGGATGGATGTGAACTCGGGTCCTCCTGACTCCAGGGCTGGTGCTCTATTCACTGTGCCACCTAGCTGCCCCAATAACTGGGGAACTTAAAGATAAATCAAGCTGAAGGGAAACTCCAAAGGTAAACTTCCAACAGATTTTTCTGACACCATCAAAAGTACCTCTTATTTGTAAACACATGTGGTTCATTATATCTAGAGAGCCCAAGACCACAGTTTTTCTAAGGCTTCCCTCTGCTTTTTACCTCTTGTTTGGGGAACGGAAATCAAGTCAGCACTTAGACTGCTTTTGGAGTAGGCATGGCAATTGACTGCCCAGACCAAAATACCTTTGCCTGGCTGCCACTTCCTTATTTAGGTTATCTCACTCCAGTAGAGCGTATGGCCCTCCAAGGTAGAGGTTGTCTTTCTTCTGCATTGTGTCTCCCAGAATTTAGCACAGTGGCTCACACATAATAAACACTTAATTTTTTCATTAAAATCTAAGTCTAAACTTTTCTTATTATACCATGGATTCCTATATATTCTTCCCTAAGAATTTTTATTAGTTTCATTTCCTTAAGAGTTACCATATCATTCTAGAGTTTAAATTTTTTTCATTAGTCAAGTCCTTCCTGTCAAATTTCCCAGGGAAAAGATTAAACCTAGATCACTTTTCTTGTCCAAAGACGTTTTGATAGCTTTAAGTCTTAAGGTGATGGGCACGGATGGGGTTCAACAAAAACTATAAAAGATACAAAAGAAAAAAGAAATAAAACCAGCTGAGAAGATCCAATAAATTAATTTCTAAGTTGCTCATGACAGAGAAACCAAAAAATGTGCATATAGTCTCTTGATTCAGATCACTGCAGAACCAAAGCAGTGTCACTATCCTTGAAATGAACAGTGGAAAGATTCTGTGGTCTTTAAGTAGCTAAAGCAGCTAAGATTCATAGAGTTTGATGGGGTGCAAAATGCTTTCCATGTGTCATTTCATTTAGCCATGATATCTCACAAAATCAGATGGCTCTTAGATGTGGGTTAAAGTTAGTAAATCAGTTTAACTATTAACATTAAATGTAGTAAACATGCAATGCCTCTGTCCAAATGAGCTGGATGGTTTTTCTGAAGGATGCTGTGAAACTTCAGGCTGTGTACACAGAAGATGACATGACTCCTGACAAGCTACATTGTGGCATATTTCAGAAAGGGTTAAATTAAAGTACTTCAGGGGAAGCAAGCTCATACTTTTGAAGAGGAAAGAAAACTTCCTGGAGTCATAGACATATGGGGAGCTCACCTACAATACATACCTCGACAATACATGCTGTCCTGGAGACTGCTAAGAACAGACTCCCCTTGGTGAGAATGTTCTTTTTCTTTGGGAACAGAGACCTTATCTCATCTGTTAAATTTTCTACTTTTGTGTATTCTTTGGTCTATTCTAGGACCTAGAGTCTACTCTAATACATATTAGAGTATTCCCCAATATCTCTTTATTGTTTACTTTGATAAATAAGTGTACTAGCTTTTTGTCATGATATTTTGCATGATCAGTGTATGGTGAGAGTTAAGGTGCTGACAGTGAGCTAAGTATTACCTTCCCTTTCTGAGAATAATTAAGCAAAGTGGCTTATATCCTGGGCCCTAAAGTACTGTACCTCTATACTACTAATCTTAATAGGAGAGATATAATATTGGCCCACCCCTCTAAGGGAGACTGCTATTTCTAACCTTGGTGAGATGCAGAAGGATGAGGAGGGATGTGGCTAAGTGCTTTCTCTAACCCATCTCTGAGAAGGGTATGAAGTCCCCTGGACATCTTTGTAGAAGTCCCTTCCTCATTTACGTAAGTATGTACCTTCACAGTTCAGTATTCTCTCAGCTAATCAGAAGTCATGTCTCCTTCCACGTATCTAATATGAAGCTTCATAAGGTTCTCCCACAGAAAAAAAAAACACCTAACTCATTTGAACAGAGATGCTACACATGATTATAGAGGGTTTTCATTTAAATGGAAAGACTTTCATAAAATATTCCATTCCAAACAAGAGAATCAAACATAAACATAATAAAACATCATGTAAAAGGTGTTTGTACATATTCTGTTTACAACTATAATCTGACATAACACTGATCACAAATTCATCATTGTTGTTGTTTAAAACCACTTCAAATCTTTGGTGGGGCATAGGAGGGAGGGAGGGAAGAGCACGAAGGGCAGAAATGCAGATATTACCCTTTTTAGCTGTTGTTCCTTTAAGTTTCTCACTGTCCTGGCAGGTTCCGAAATAAGGTTTTTATAATTTTCGCAGATATTGATTCGAGACTGGGCAACCTGCAAAGTTCCTTCTAAAAATGATTTCCAAACAGGATACATGCTCCTAAAACCAAGAGAGTGACACAAGAGTTAGTAATAAAGAGAGTTAACCATTTCTTTACTCCAATATTACCTATGTGACCAAGAGTTATCATATAAGTTATCTGAGCCAAAACTTCCTCCAGGGTAAACTGATGAAAATCATCCTTGTACTATTTACTTCTAAAACATAAAGTGCTTTGCAAATATTAAAGTCTTATAAAAAACATTACTAAGTATTATTCACAAAAGATAAGGAATAATGTAGTCTTGATGATAATTGCTGAGAGATAGCATTACTTTATGGTTTAGCTTTACATATTACTGAATTCTGAGGCCACATTTGAACTCAGGTCTTTTGGACCTAGAGTCAGAAAAATCTGAACTCAAATCCAGTCTCATAAATTTAGTAGCTGTGTGACCCTGGGAAAGTTATTTAACCATGTTTGCTTCGGTTTCCTCATCTATAAAATGAGCTGGAGAAGAAAATGGCAAACCACTCCAGTATCTTTGCCAAAAAAGAAAACCAAACCTCAAATGGAGTTACAAAGAGCTGGACACAATTGAAAAGACTTAACAACAACAAATAACATATCACTAATTCTATTTTCTTGTATATCTTAAAATTGTTCTGGGGTGACCCAGCTTACCAAATATTACAGATGACCGTATACCACATTAGGAGAACAACATATTCAAATTACAAAACAATCAATGCTAAAATGATACTGATAAATATTACATCTTCCTTGAAAGGATTTAGGTCCTAAGTTATAAATGCCATTGTACTGCAAAAGTATGGAGGTCCCAAGAAAGAAGGATTTCTGGTTAGCAAATGGAGCTGTTGCCTCTGTGGTTTATATGATTGTCTTAATTCAATTACTGTTTTAATTCAATCCCTGCTAGGCACAAATTCTAAGGTCAAAGACAGAAAGGTCTCAAATATCCCCAAAATATTTAGAGCAGTTCTTTCTAAAGTAGCAGAAAACTAGAAACAGAGGATTTGCCTATTGATTGAGGACTGGTTTAACAACTGCAATTTTGTAATGGAATACTACTGTTTCCTAAGAAACAATGAGTATGAAGAACATAGAAACACATACGAAGATATATTTGAAGTGATAAAGAGTTAATTAAGCACAACCAGGAATATAACATATACAATGATTACAATAATGTAAATTAAAAGAACAAAAAAAATCTGAAACTGAAAATTACATAATCTAACAACCAAGCTTGGTCACAAAAACGAGATGAGAAAGTATACCTCTCCTCCCTTCTTTGCAAAAATATGGGACTATAGATGTGGAACTCTGCATATACTGTTAGAGTTGATCTATGTGTTGTTTTGCTAAACTCCTCTCCCCCCCTTTTATTCTTTGTTAAAAGAATGGATTTCTGGGCAGAAAGGTTAGAAATAAATTCAGAAATAAAAATAATATAAATTTTTTGAAATCCTGCTTCTGACACTTACCAGCTATGCAATCATCATGGGCAAGTCCCTAAACCTCTCTGAGCCTCAGTTTCCTCATTTGCATAATGAAGGAGCAGCTAGGTGGTGAGGTGGAGAGTGAAAAAAATTTTTAATTTTTAAAAAGGAAAAATTGTGTAGAATGGTTATGGTACCACAGTGTTTCAGAAGGATAAATATCCTAATTTTCCAAAAAGGGAAGGGAAAGATGATTCTGCAAACTACAGGTCAGTAAGTTTGACTTCAAATTCCTGGCAAAATTATGTAATGTGTTGTTAGAGAAACAGCTGATGAACATCTGGAAAAGGAAGTGGTGATGACAGAGGGCCAGCACCACTTCTTTCAGAACAGGTCATACAAGACCAGTCCCACATCTTTTTGGCAGGGTCACTTGAAAGGTAGATGAGGGTAGTGCCTTACATACGGTGACAATCTTCATAGGAATATATAATCAGAGCTATAACTTACCTTAGATGCTGTTGAGATCAACCCTTTCATCTCTGTTGTTTTTCAGTCATTTCAGTCATGTCTGACTCTTGATAACCCCATTTGAGGTTTTCTTGGCAAAGATACTGGAGTAGTTTGCCATTTCCTTCTCCAGCTCATTTTATAGATGAGGAAACTGAGGCAAACAAGGTTAAGCGACTTGTTCATAGTTGTCAGAAGCCAGATATGAACTTAAGAAGATGAGTCTTCCTGATTCCAGGCCTGGCACTCTCCACCTCACCCTAGCTGCTCCTTCATTATGCAAATGAGGAAACTGAGGCTCAGAGAGGTTTAGGGACTTGCCCATGATGATTGCATAGCTGGTAAGTGTCAGAAGCAGGATTTCAATCCAAATCTTCTTGATTCCAATTCTATAACTCTCTCAATTTATAGCCTGATGCCTCTCATAGCTAATATTTATTTGATATTTTAGGATTCACAAAGCACTTTACCTATATCATTCATTTTTCACAACTCTCTGAAGTAGGTGCTGTTTTGTTCCCTTTTTACAAGTGAGGAAACTAAAGCCTAGAGATTATGTAACTTGCTCAAGGTCACACAGTTAGTAAGCATCTCAGGCAGGCTTTGATTTCATGTCTTCCTGACTCCCAGGCTTGACTTCACTCTATTACCTACCAAGCTTTTAACAAAGTCATTCATAGGATTCTTAACGGAAGAGAGGGGAGACATGTGGTCTAAAACTGTGGTGTCAAACTCAAGTAGCAACAAGGGCCACTATGGCAAACTCTACATAAAGATCACTGTGGGTCACATATTGATTTAGTTTTAAAATGTAGTACCTTTGGTTTTTTTTTAGATTTTCATTTATTTTGTTAAATATTTCCCAATTACAGCGGTACCTTGACATACAAGTGCACCAATTTATGAGATTTTCAAGATACGAGTGGTCACTCGATTTTTTGCTTTGAACTGAGAGCCAAAATTTAAAATACGAGCCTCTACTAGTTGGTTCAGCGAACACCACAACTCAACGCCCACCCAGCATCCTGCGTCTCACTCGTTCAATCCTCACCAGTGAAGAAAATTAAATTAAGCAAAAGTAAAAAAGATATTGTAGCAATTAAGTTCAGGGATAAAGTGTAGCATTAAGAGTGTAGCAAGTAAGTGAAGGAAACAGCACACACACAAAAAATTCCTCTAACCTCCTCCACCCTCCACCTCAGCCAGTATCTTCTGTTAGTTCAAGTCATCTTTATCACTTTATAAAACCAGTTTATTTCTTTACATTCTCTTTTATTATGTTTTTACACAATATTTGTTATTTATAATACTTTTTCTTATATAAAAACACGTAACAAAAAATACTGGGGTGGCATTTTGGGGGCTGGAATGGATTAATGGCATTTCAATTAATTTCAATGGGGAAAACTGATTTGATATATGAACAAATTGAGTTATGAGCTCAGTAATGGAACTAATTACATCTGTAAGTCAAGGTACCACTGCACATTTTAATCTAGTTTAAGCTGTATGTGGCACCTTTGGTCTAAACCAGCATTTCTTAAACTGTTGTTGTTCAGGAGCCCTTTATGAGATCTTAAAAAATTTGGCAACAGTAAAAGTTTTCTGAACATGCAACAACCAAAAATTAATTCAACATCAAACTAGTAATGAACCCAAAGTGTTTCTGGAAGCGTCTGCCCAGGTCGCATCACACAACTTTACTGCAGCTTTGGTTCTGAACACAAAGCATGCACATTTTGCACTGCGCATGCTGTCACATGACACAATGCCAACAAACACTGCCAGAAACACTTCAGCTTAGATTTGAGACTACCGCATGTTATGAATTGCAGTGTTTTTACTGTATGAAGTTTTCTGCTCTTACAGAAATATAATAAATAGCTTAATACAGAAAATAAAGACTTTTAATATTTTCCTACCATCATTCCTTAGCATGTAAGAATCAAATTAGTATATTTTTGGATTGTATTGTGCTAAAACATTTGATTTTTAAAATTGCTGTTCTCTTCTTTTATAGAAACATGTTTAATCACAGGAAGTAAAGACAAAAGCCCTTTAATAATTTCTCCACCATCACCACTGTATCTGTATGTAAGTATGAACATCAATTTTTTAAATTAAGTACAAACAAATGTAATTTTGAAAACTAAATCTAGTATTTATTTGAGAAATTAGGAGCAATATCTATTTGAATGTTAGGACAAAAATATTTTTATTATGAATAAATGGCTAAATTTAGACAGAAAAGTAAAAATATTGATGATAATGTGACAGAATCTTCACTACCAGGTTGTAGTGCACCTAAATTGACAAGAAAAAAAAAATAAGTAGAATCATGTGGCTCTCAAGAGGGTGAAGTTTAAACAGATTATTGAAATTGAAAGATGAAGTTGTTATATTTTTGACTGAGCAGAAATCTGATTTTGTTAATTTTTTCATAATGATTTATGGCTTTTAAAACTTTGTTATTTGTTGAATACTTTCAAAAAACTCAATGATTTAAACATATCATTTCAAGGAAAAAATTGTAACATTTTATGTTAAAGGTAAAATTGAAAGTTTTACTAAAAAAAAGTTAACATATGGAAGAATAGGATGAAAAATGATTCTTTAGAAATGTTTACAGCTCCAGATGATTTTACAATTGAAAATAAGCTTCCCAAAGATTTAGTTGTAAGAGTTATAATTGATCGTCTGAAGTGCTTGAAGACACAGTTTTAGAAATACTTCTCTTCAAATTTTGATTCTAAAAAGCTACGTATGAAGCATATTCAATTGAAGTAAAAAATGTCAGTCATCTGCCACTAAAAGTTCAAGAAAAATTGCCAAGTTATCAAGTGACACAGGTTTAAAACCTGAGTTTCCAAAAAAAAAAAAAAAAAGCCAAACTGTTAAATGAATTTTGGCTTGGGATTAGGACAGAATTTCCAACAATTTCGGAAATGGCCCTAAACACACTTCTGCCATTTTGTACTATGTATTTATGCAAAGCAGCATTCTCAACAGTGACAATTATAAAATCAAAATACCAATCAACTCTGAAAAATGTTTAAGATGCTCTATGACCCGCAGTATATCAAATATTCCACCATGATTTAACTTTTTATGTAACGATGAACAAGCACATTCATCTCATTAGTATGCAAATTTGCTTTCATCTTTAATAAATAGTAAAATTACATGTATACCAAAGAATTGTTCTAAAATAAATTTATGATTTATTATCAGTAAATATTTAATTTGTATATACCTACAAACCAAGGATCATGCAAAAATTTCTTGGATAAAAGGGAGTCACAAGTGGAAAAAGTTTAAGAAGTCCTGGTCTAAACAGAAGGATGGATTTGGAAATCTGAATGGTCAGATTTAGAGTAGTCATTTTTTTATTAAACTGAAGCCATTTACTAAGCCCTCCCTCTTCTCTCCTCCTCAATTTCACATCACACAAATGCCTTCCTTTACTATCTCCTCTTTTATCCCTGAGAAGAATAGGCCACAGCTAACCTCTCTGTATTCATCCTTGATCTAATTCTATCTTGTCTTCTAGCAGATTGGCTCCTCTGTCATCACTAATAACTCTCACTAATCTTCACAGTCTTTGCCCATCAACTGGACACTTCCCTGGTGCTAACCTGTATCTTGACCCATCCTTAAAAAAAAAAAAACAACTCTCATTTAATCTATCCATCCCCTTTAACTAATATCTAATATCTTTCCTCCCTTTCATGGCTAAACTCCTCAAGAAAGCCATCTACACTTTGTCCTCTCTTAGTCCCTTCTAAAACCTCTGTAGTCTGGCTTTTGACTTCTATATTCAATTGAAACTGCTCTCTTCAAAGATATTAAAGATCTTTTAGCTGAGAGGTCTAATGGTATGTTCTCACTTCTCATCTTTCCTGACTTATATATACACAGTCTGATACTGTTGGTCACTGTCTTTTCCTTGGTAGTATTTTCTCTATCGGTTTTCATGACACCACTCTCACCTGGTTCTCTTTCTACCTGTCTGTCCTTTGTCAGTCTGCTTTGCTGGATCTTAGTTCAGAGTATCCCAGCTAAGGCTCTGTCCTGAGCCCCCTTCTCTTTTCCTTTTATAGTTTGGCTTGGTGATATCATCAGTTCCCATGGATTCAATAATAATTTCTATGCAGATAATTCTTAGATCTATTTATAGTCTTGACTTCTCTCTTGACCTTTAGTCTTACTTCTCTAACAGGTAGGTGGCCCCATGGATAGAGCACTGGCTTGCAGTCAGGAAGACCTGAGTTCATATCTGGCCTCAGACAGTACATGACCCTGTACAAGTCTGTCTCCTTCTGTTTTCTTAACTGTAAAATGGGGATAATAGCAACTATTTCCCAGCGTTGTTGTGAGGAACCAAGTGAGATAATATTTGTAAAACACTTAGCACAGTGTCTGGCACACAGTAAGTGCTTAGTAAATGCTTATTTCCTTCCTTCCTGTTCTCGAATGGACATTTCAAATTCTGAATTCATTATCTTACCCAAAACTTTCCACTCTTCTGAACTTCCCTATTACTGTGGATGTCCCCAACAACCCTCTGCTCCACATTCCAACCCAAGTGACCTACCAGCTGTTACCTTAACAGCAGTCTTTCTCTGTCTTCTGTGCTCCTCATCTCTACTTAGTAGGATCATTAGCTTCCTTCTACAGTCAGCCCAGGTAACATCTCTAATGGAAAACCTTTCCTTTTGTCCCTAGTTGTTACTGCTCTTTTCCTCCTGAGATCTTTTTCTAGTTACTTTTTTTGGCATAAATATTGTATTGCCTCAATTGAATATAAACTTCCTGAGTGGAGAAACTATTTGTTGTGGAGGGACAAATACTTTTCCCGTCAACAGTTTTCTTTATTGTCCTAATTGCACTGATTTTGTTTGTGCAAAAAAATTTTCAATTTCATGTAATAGAAATTCCTTTATCTTATTTAATTGCCTTTATTTCTTGTTTTGTTAAAAACTACCCCTTCCTCCCAATTTCCCCATTCCCAGACATCAGTGTGAAAGGTATCTTCAAAATTCAGGTAGTATTTATCCATGGTAAGTTTTATATGGCATATGATAAAAGATTTTAATCTAATTTTTCTCAAACTTATTTCCAAGTTCCCAAGCAGTTCTTATCAAATAGGGAGTTCTCCAAATAATTTATGCTCTCAAGTTTATTGAACACTGGGTTGCTGAATTCAATTGTTTCAGATTCTTCCTTGTCTAGTCTGTTCCAATTATGTACTTCATAATTTTTAACAAGTATCAAACAGCTTTGATGATTACTGTTACATAAAGAGATCTGAAAAGTGAGGGTGCTCATTTATACTTTTTTTTCATTATTTCCCATGAGACACTAGACACTTTCTATCTCCAATGAATTTTATCAACTTTATAAAGTATTTTCTTGGTATTTTGATTGGGATAGTGCTAAATCTGTATATTTAAGAGTATTTTTATTACACTGCATTATCCAACTATAAAGAATGAATATCCCTCCATTTATTTTTAAAAATAGGTGTTCTGTGATTGAATTAATTTATAAGTTTTCAGTATGCCATGGTAGACTGACTCCAAGATATGTTAAGCTTTTCATAGTTTTTGTTTTCCTTTAATGAGGACCTCTACAGTCTTCCAAAGTTCACTGATATTACCTTAGCAATCACTTCTGCCCAGTTATTTCAGCAGTCAGATGTAGTATACCTGGACCTGGTGACTTGTAAGAATTGTTTCACTGTTTGCACTAACGTCCTTGTTGTCTAAGACCAGTTTCTGGTACATAGTAGGTAGTTAATAAACACTTGCTGACTGAATAATCAAGGTAAGCAAATGCTCTATGACTCTCTCTTGACTTATCTTACCCAATGAAAGGTAATGTAGTATAGTGGAAAGAAGTCAGGAAGACTTGATTCAAATTCCACTTCTGACACTGTATAATCATGCATTAGTCACTTAAAGTCTCTGAGCCTGTTTCCTTATCTGTAAAATGAGAATAGCATCTGCAGTACTTACCTCACAGGGTGCTTTTGATGATCACATGATAAAAAACATGTCAAGCATTATGTGAACCTTTAAGCACTACACAAATGTCAGGCATCCTGGGTGTCAATTCCCTACTATTTATTTTTATCCCCTCTTTTGTGGTCTAAATATCATTTGCCTTAGAATACAAACCATATACTCAAATTGCATCCGTGATCTCAATGATTACAAATTTCTCTCCTGGAGTACATATTGCAATATCCATCTATCTATTGTCCTGTGAGACTCTTGTACATGTCTTCCCATAACTTTATCAAAGGGATCCACCCAATGTGCGTTTTTTCATTTTCTCCTTACATTGTGAGGTTGTACTCTGGCTCACTAACCCTCACCCCTGCCATATAACTAACCCACATCATCTTCCAATCATTTTTTGATGACATATTTTATTCCTGTCCTTCATCCAACTTCCTCACTACAATGTTGCAACCTGCTTACATGCACCATATATCTCTCCATTGCCCTCTGTATGACATTAATTTTTAACTACTTTAGTGATTTTTATTCTAGTTCCCAGTGCCATAAAGTAGTACCAACAGAATTAAGGCATAAAAAATGTGATATTTAGAAGCAAAAGAAAGAATTAATTAAGCAACTCTGCTATCCTACTGCCACTCACAACAAACAATAGTCTTTATCTCTTCTTTGATCCTATTTCTTTTCTCCAACATTGATTTTTTTAAACAGATTCTATTTTGTTCTTAGTTTTCCTAACTGGTGCCAGCTTATTCTAAACTTTAGTCCTCTTAATATGACATTATTCTTATAGGACTTGGTCACAATTTTGTACTCACCCTCTCTTACTTGCCCTCACACCAATGTAAGTTTCTTTATAAAATTTAAATTGGTATAGCCACACTAATATTCTATAAGCAGATCCCTCTCCTCTTCTTCAGAATGGCTTCTCTTTGTTTCCTCAGAATTTCTTTCTACATACCTCCCATCTTTCTTGAGTAGATTTCTAGAGAATTTTAATCAATGGGATTCTATATATTCTTTTTTAAAAAATGCTTCCAAATCTGTTCTCCCCAAATTTATTGTGCCCTTTATCACAAATTCTGATTTGTGATAGAGGAGTATAGACAGAGGAGTCATTGTTTACTTCCTGATAATCCCACTCCCCATCAAGATTCCCATAATTTCCATCCCATGAACTAACAACTCCTTATTAGAAGAAATTATATCCAAAATAGTAGCTCCTCTCCTTGGTCTTACCAACTTTTGAAATGATCAAGGATGAAATTATCATTAAAGTAAGAAATTAAGAGCTGCTCTGCAGCTCTTAGGTAATTTTCTTCCCAATTTTTACTTTCCAGGTTAACATTCTTTAGGTTACCTTGGTAAGATTCTAGGCAAAATCATTCTTACTAGCTCTTGCTAGATATACACTATCTTTGACCAATAGTTTTTCATTTCCATATTTTAAGTCATTATATAGAAACTAATTTATTAGATAATTATTCCATACATTGGTATAGTAGCAGTTTGTAAAGTTCTTTCACATACAGTATCTCAACTGAACTCAATACAAGGCCCTGGAATCAATGACAATGGATATAAAAAGATAAAAACTGAATGGTTTCTACTCACAAGTTTATAATCTAGTAAAGTGTAAGTGGGGCCTGATGATGGAGCTCTATCCTCAGATCATATGCAGTATGCTGCATGGGGCTGCTCATGTGCAAGAGGCTAGGGAGCATGCTTCTGGAAAGGTGTGATGAAATGTAATCGAAAGACTTTGCTCCCTGATTGAGAGCACAGGCAGGTATTCTGACTGTTTCTGGTCCCTTCACCATGTGAAGAAAAGGAACTTTTTCACTGGCTGCTGGGCGAGAACTGAGAATGCTTTGAAATAAATACAAACTGGCCCAGGAATTTCCTCTTCTTTGTCTGGCTGTATTCAAATGAGAGAGATATGCTGTAAGTCTTGGGATGAGGAAAGGCTTTGCGTCCCTCCACTTCCCAAACCAGAGCCAACATTCATCCCATGGAAATGGGCCTATGTTCTGTAATTTTGTTCTTTCCTATTTTTAGATTAATAGCTAACATTTAGATAGCACTTACTATGTGCCAGGCACTGTGCTAAGTGCTTTATATCATCTGATTGGAACTTCACAACAACCCTTTGAGGCAGGTGCTAGCATTATCTCCATTTTACAGATGAGGAAACTGAGGCAAACTGTGAGTGACTTGCCCAGGGTCACACAGCTAGTAAGTGTCTGAGGCTGGATTTGAACTCAGTTCCTGATGACTCCAGGTCAGTGTGATGGTAATGGGAATTTGAAGATCTTCCCTGCCCCTTAATAAGGCTAAAGGAATTTGAAGACCTCCCTGATTTGAAGATTTTTTCCTACCCCCAATAGGTCAAATGTAATTACATGGAGCCTGTGGTAGGAGGAGTTTGCTGAAGGGTGGAGCAAGGTTACAGGAAGCAGGGAGTCAGAGAAGTTAGAGCTGGAGGGAGGAGAAGAAACACAAAGGGAGATAGCTAGACTTGTGAGTATTCGTTTGTGGGAAGTAAAGGATGGTATGGCTCTCTGCTATGTTGTAGTGTATTAACTTCTATGTTGCTAGGATGGATTCAGTTTCCTGGTGTTGGGATTTGGTTTACTGGAGTCTGAATAAATGTTTTGCTTCTGTCTTCTATATGGAGAGTCTGTTGTATTCCACTATTGAGCACTATGCTGACGTATTCACAGTCACCATCAGTGTTGTGAATACTGCGTTGGCACTACAGCTGGGCATTCTATTCACTGAACCATGTATCTGCCCTGATGCTATATAGGTGCTACATAGAAACTGCTTTAAGTCTGAGTCCACTTTCCCACTAGAATGACAGAATTTAGCAGAAAGTATGCCACCACGTGTATTCTTGTTACATGTTTACAGTTATTATTTCTTTGTTAAAAAAAAAAAAGCATCAATAACCTGTGGTTGAAGTTTGGAAGAACACACCAGAATGTGGCTTGAGCCAACAGCATTAGAGAAGAATCATTCCAATTCCTCAGGGGTACCTCTAGAACCCAGAGGTGGAAACAGCCATCTTGCTGAAGGACCCAATCATCAGCAAGAGTTAGAATGAAGTTCCTTAAAAGAGCTACGGAGGGAATAGGACATGTAGACAAATAAATATGACCCAACAGAGAATTCAACAAGACTAAGGGGTAATCAGTAAAGAGGCACTTATTGTTGACTATGCATCAGGCACTGTGCTAAGCATTGGGCAGTCTACAGTAGATAAACTGATTAAGAAATTTCTGGAGGAGATAATTTTTGACCTTGGGGAAATCAGGAAAGGCTCCACAAAAGAGAAAGCACCTAAACTGGGTTTTAAAGGAAGGTAATTTTAGTCTATGGAGATAAGATGTAGGGTATTAGATGTAGATCCTTGTATTCTAAAGATAAGAGGAAAGCCTGTGTGAATGCTTTCCTCTTATCCTTAAGCATGAGCAGTCCAGAGTATGTAGTACATAAGGAACAGTAGAGGGAAACAGAGTTAGAAAGGTAAGCTGGAGCTAATTCTAAATGGCTTTGAATGCCAGACTGTGAGATTTGCTTTTTATCCTACAGAATAAAAGGTCTCCAAATATTTTAGATATCCATCAAATAAAAAGTAAACTCTGAGCATGTACCCTATGTATATATTTACTTATTTATAAATTACATGTAAGTAGAATAGTAATAATTACATACATTCTAAAACTTGCATAAAACTAGAAATTTTTTTTAAAAGATGAGATAAAGATGAAATAACATTTGCTCTCAGAGATAATAGGAAGTCTTTGGTGTTTACTAAGTATGAGATTAATATGGTCAGACTTAACACTTCAGAAAGATTAGCAGCTGTGTCAGTTGGAAAGAAGGGAGATTTGGGGTAGAGAGGATGCATTAGAAAGCTTTACAATGACTCAGGAGAGGGGTGGTGATGATCTGAACCAGACATGGACCCAGGTTTTCCTGACTCCTGGCTCGTCACTCTATCCATTGTCCCAGAAAGCTGCCTCACTGATGGCATGAAGACCGGAATCCAAATCCAGTCTTAGACACTTACTAACTATATGATCCTGGGCTATTTCTGAGGAATAGAAAGGTGGTCATTTTGGCTGGATTGAAGAATGTGGAAATGGGGGCAGCTAGGTAGCGCAGTGAATAGAGCACCAGTCCTGGAGTCAAGAGGACCTGAGTTCAAATCTGGCCTCAGACACTTAACACTTACTGTGTGACCTTGGGAAAGTCACTTAACCCCAACTGCCCTGCCTTGCCCTCTCCAAAGAGAAACAAAAAAGTGTAGAATTGGGACCAGGTTGTAAAGGGCTTTAAATAATAAATATAGGAGTTTATATTTGATCCTTAAGGCAACAAGAAGTTTATTCAGTAGAGGATTAAATACTAAGATCTATACTTAAGGAAAATCACTTTGGCAATAGTGAAGGGGATAGACTGGGAGGAGGAGAGTTCTGAAGCAAGAAGGCTAATCTGAAGTACAGTGCAATAATCTGGGTAAGATGTAATAAGAAACTGAACTAAATAATGTGGTGGCTCTGCAAGTAGAGAGAATGGATAAGATTTGATAGATGTGATAAATATGTGGGGTAAGGGAACAGGAATAACACCAAGGTTATGAACCTGAAAGATTATGAAACCACATAAAGTTGATAACTGAAGCTCTAGGAATGAATGACAGAACAAAGGGTGAGCAGGTAAAGTGCTCTGGAATGACCTTTTTTTCCCCAGGCCCTGTTTCATATTTCTGGAAGGATCTATCCAATTTCTATATACCTCCAGTGATAGGCTTTAGCTACAAAGCCTTCTAGATTTTTAGAAAGATATATAATTGTAATGTCATTCAGTAAAAGTACTAATCTTTCCTCTGAGAATTAAACGTGTTTGTGAAATGGAAAGCGAAAAAGCTGCCATTTAAAAAAATATCAAGACCCACTTGCTGTATTACCTGTAATCATTCCGCTCGTCAGCTTTTATTCCAGGCCAATCTTTCTTCAGGTACTGACTAGCCAATTTCTGGATGCCCTATTAACAAAGGAGGGAAGATATTTTTCAACATAAGTATGAGGTCATAAAGGAAGCTGTTGCTTAATAACAAATTCCTCCCCTATATACCCTTTGTTCTTCCACAAACAAAATATCACTTTGCTCATTTTGATAGCTGTTTTCAGAATCAAATTTAGAATAATCTGCTGTAAAAGCAGAACCACTACAGCCGTGTTCCATTCCCTTCCAGCTCTTATTTCATTCTTCAGGAACAGAGTGAGTTTTAGGCTTAGAGATTGTAGGTTTTATGGAGCTGCTTGATTTGCTTCTTAATTCAGGAATCCACTGAATTAGCCAAACTCTCACACAGGCATCTCCTAATAAGATCAGAAATTTAGAGCTGGAGGGGGCTTTGGAGGTCACTTAGTCCAACCCCCTCTTTGATAGATAAGAAAGAGTAAGAAACGGCTTCCATTTAGATAACAAACCTGAAGGTTTACAAGGATGCTACAAGGTAGTTAGTGTAAGGACCGCAAATTTTACAGAGGGAAAAACTGAGGCCCAAAGACACAAAGAGATCACTATAATTATATACCTAATAAATGGCAGGGCTGGTATTGAAACTCAGATTTGCCCCATGTACCTGTATGCCCCCGTCAAATCCTCTCTTACTGGGGTGGAAGGATCAATTGTTTAGGGTCAAGTAAGTCCTGTATACTCAATTTGCCTCTTAACATGTTCCCAATCACTATTTACAGAATTTTAAGGGATCTTAAGAGACTACCAAGTCTTAACCACTTGTTTGAAAAAAAGAAGAAATGAAACCATAAGAAGGTAAAGGGAGACTTTGATCTAGATGATGTTAGTGGTACAATTGGGACTAAAGCAAGGGCTCTCATAATTCTCATGAGTACAGGGTTTAATCATTACTTACAGCATTTGGTGCATGCTGGTATTGAAAAAATAAAAAACAAACTTCAGGACAATTTGACACCAAGTATTCTCCAAAAACACTTGGTACTCTCCCCTGGGACAGGTCTAGCAGTGAGTGCTACTCAGACTATTGAAGCCTGATATCTGTCCCTCTTCCTCCTCCAACTTCACCACCCTAGCACAGGTACTTACTGCCCTTACCTACTGCCTTACTGTAACCACCTACAACATTGGCATCTCTGCTCCTGATATCTCCCTCTTTGCCCTGGGCAAAAGAAGCTTTCCCTAAACTCATATTTAACCACAGTATTAACCTGCTCAAAAACATTCACAGGCTCCTTCCTTTTAAGAGAAAACATGAAGCTCTTAGAATATATTTCAGGTCCTTCAGAGCATGACTCCAAGCCTACCTTTCCAGCCTTCATTTTCCTCTCCAAGGATCCCATGCTCTCTGTGTCCAGCTGAATCACTAGCAGTTTCCCAAACTCAACCTGAACACTCAGCTCTTGTAAATTCCCACAGGTTGTCTCCCAGGCCCAGACCACACTCATTCTTCATTTCTACCTGTTAAACAATCTCTCTTCTTTAAAGACTCAGCCAGCTCTGGAGTCAGGTTCTTCAGGAAGCCTTTTTGAAAGTGATTTCTTCCTCTCCAAGTCACTTGCTAGATTTATCCTTTGCTCTCATCATATTCTACTTTGTTTCATACTTATTTATTGAACATGCTGTATCTCTTCTATTAGCCTATAGTTACCCTGAGGATATAAACTGTACAAATTTTCACCTTTATGGCATCAGAACACTGCAAAGTACATAAAGCAATAATACCATATTTTTATACAATGCTTTAAGGCTTACAAAGTAGTTTCTTTAGAATAACATTATGAGGAAGAGAAGCAGAAATATTCGATCTTTTACAGAGATAAAGAAAATGAGGCTCAAAGAGTTTAAGGAGGCCAGGTCACACAGCTAGTATCAGAGCTGATTTCTAAACTAAGGTCTCCCAGTTCCAATTAATGCACTTTTCAGTTTACTCTGTGGAATCTGTTTAAAGAGTAGCTTTCACTTTCAAAACTTTCAACTTTTAGAGTTGAATGCTTTTCTCACAACAAACCTGTGCACGAGGCAGAACAACAGATAAGGAAACTGAGGCTTAAGAATGGTTATATGATTAAGTCATATCATTAGTGTCACAGTCAGTATTTGAATGTATCTATCTTCAAGCCTAGAACTCTCATCAGCATAACATGGTTAACCTAAATAGAGCTTAATTTCTTCAGTTTTTAAGCATCGTAAGAAGTATTTTTGGTTTTATATTTAATGTTTCAACTTCATCTTAAGTACTTCATTTACATGTGCATATATTCATGAAATTTCTTGCCTTTTTTCCCCCTGATAACTTTACTCTGAACCAGTGGCTTTGTACAAGCATCTGGTTTTCCATTCAGACACAGCTTTGGTCATTTTTCACATTCCCAACCTTCTCTGGCCGCTGGTTTCAGCATGGCTGTGGTAAAAGATGACCTCACTGGTAAAGTTAATTGAAATCGAGACCTCCTGAAATATCTTTTCCAGTAATTCTTCCCCTTTACAAAGGAAGATAATTAGTAAGTAATTAAAGGGTGATGACTTGTTTAGAGGCTCCTTTCTCTCTGAAGTTACAGGTTTTGGTTCTTGAGCACTTTTGCTCCCTTTCCAAGGGCTGGATAGCAGATTCAGACTGCTGATATCTTTTCCGCTATAAGGAATAAGGTGTACTTAAGGGCACAACCCAGGGGAAGAAGGGTCAGTGACTCACTGCTTCAGCGAGCTGCCATTTCATTAGTGTGGGTCTTCTTCCCATTGACAAAACCTATAACCTTTCTACAATTTAGGAGATGGTCTTCAAGAGTTGTTGTGGCTGAAAAATCCATCCTCCTGTGGTTATCCTAACAATAAGCCTCTCGTGGCTGGGCTGGTCCTCAGATGACAGATACTGGGTCTTCCTCCAAGCCTTTCCAAATTGGTAGGATCTGATAGAGCTTTTCTCTTTGGGCACAGTCTCTGAGAACCCAAAGCCATCTCTCTACCATAAAAGGTCACTAGACAAAGGCTTCCACGGAGGAGGCACTAGAGATACAAAGATAAAAACAAAACAGTCTCTGCCCTCAAAGAAATGACGTTCTGTTGTCCACTGATGGGGCAGGGAGGGGGATACAGCATGTACAAAGGTTAACTATTATATGAGACAAGGAATAGTGGGGGCAGGAGCAAGATTTGGACAAAATGCTCTTGGAACATATGAGTTAAAGTAAATGGGGATATTTCATTTGGACAAATTCACTAAATATTTATTAAATGTTTAGTGTGCATAACGTCACATGTCAGGCCCTGGGGACACAAAAACACAGAGATTAAAATTATATATCCCCTCCCCTTAAGGAGCTTACATTTTACTTGGTAGGAAGACATCACATGCCTAGAAAGTATAATACAAGGCAAGGAATGATGAAGCAAAGGAAAAATACAGATAAGATGTTCTAGGAAAATTGGGGGCAACAAAGGATTTTTCTGGGGGAAAGCAGGACATAATATCTTCAGGGATTTGAAAGGATCCCCTGGGATAGAAGTATTAGGCCCGTTTTGCTTCCAGTCTTCTTGTACTTTATATCCCTCCATGAACTATGTGATCCAGCTACAATGGCATTCTTGTTAGCCCTCCCTATGCCCTGCCCCCCTGTCCCCCTCCCCCTGGAATATTCTGCTCCTCACTTCTACCTCTTAATTTCCCTGGCTTTCTTCAAGTCTCAGTTCAAATTCCCTCTAAAGCAAGAGGCCTTTCCCTATGCCCCCACCCCCACCCCAGCCCTCTGTGCTGCTAGTATCTTCCCCTCTGCGATGCCCTTCCATCTAGTCTGCATCAATGTTGTATGTACCTAGTGTTGTACATGTTGCCTCCCCTACTAGAATGTGAGCTCACTGAAAGAGCAGACTGTGATATCCTCTAGTTAACTCCGGGCTTAGCACATGGCCTTCTCCATAGTAAAGTCTTCATTAATTCTTGTTGCCTGACACACTGGTTTAGAGAAGAAATAGAAGCAATAAAAAGTGGGAGATATAAAGGCAGATTTTTGCTTGACAGAAAGAAAAAAATTCTTCTCACTAGGGCTATCTACAAGTGAAAAATAGGCTGCCTCAAGAAGAAGTCATCTCCCCATCACAGAATGTCATAGGCCATAGGATAATAGGAAGATAGATTTAGAGCTCTAAGTGACCTTAAAAGTCATTCAGGACAAACCTCTCATTTCACAGATGAGGAAACTAAGGCCTGGAGAGGTTAAGTGACTTGCCCATGGTTCCAAGGGCAATAATAGAAGTGGGGATCAAATCTAAATCTCTAACTCCACATTCAATGCTTTTCCCATGCATTATTTCACCTCTCTTCAAATGGAGGCTTCTGACCACTCTGAGGATTTCTGTGTAGTTCAGGTTATTCTGAGGTCTCTGTCAACCATGAAATCTATGATGACAGAGTTAGTACTCTTAGAATATCTATAGATACTTCAGCTGAATAATGAAGAACTGGCCAATTTCACAGTAGCATACATGACCTAAATTAATCTAAACATATTTAAACATCTATGTAAGCCATGTAAAAACAACAAGCTTCCTACCTCCCCTAGGGGGCTGACAATTTATGGAGTTTAAAAAATTCATTAAATCCTTTCTTCCTTCCTTCCTTCCTTTCTTTCACACACGATCAGTTAGGTAACAGGGGTAAAAGCTAAGTTCATGGTTTGTACCTGCACATTAATGAATTTAATTCCCTGCCATAAAGTGTAAAGTTTAAAGTAGAAAAAGAAATTCTGTAACAGCTGGCACTCTGCATGAATTCATAAGCCCCTTTTGTAACTCACTAAATAATTTCTATAACAAGCAGGAAAGCAGATGACTAAGGTAATGAGATGTCAGTTTGAGCATATGAGAAGTGAATTATATTTCTTACCAATGGAAAGGACTTACAGAAATTCTTACAGAAAATTTCCTAGACTCCCTCAAAATGAAGTAGTGAGTCATTTTTACCAGATGTGAATTAGCTTTCCTTTGAAAGGAAGCACTAGGAGAATGTGATTATAATTATGAAATCAAGTTCTATTCCCTGCTCTGCAATCACTACTATAATCATTAATGCCCAGACTCACAAAATGATAGCACTAGAAAAGAGCCCTTAGAGTTCATCCATTCCGCCCCATTTCTTTTGCAGATGAAGAAACTGAAGGCCAGAGGGGGAAAAGGTATGTTCAAGGTCATAAACGAGTAAATGGCAGAGTGGGGATGAGAATTTAGACTTTCATGATTATTAGATACCACTGTGCTTCCTTCAGAACTGAGTGTTCACTATAAACATTTTTTTAAAAAATAAGTCCTTTGGAAAGGACTTAGAAATGGGTGTTCTAATCAGACATGAGCACTATCTTTTCCCCAGAATAATAATTGGAATTTCATGTTTAGAAGAGGCCCCCAAGTCATCTGGGATGTCCACCAGATACCCCCAAAAGAATCCTTACTATAAAATAACAGTTATCTAGCCTTTGCTTTAAAGACTCCCAAAGAGCGAGTAGTTACTACCTCCTAAAGCAGTTAATTCTTTTTCTTCAGACCGTCTAATCACAAGTAGACTCATACATATTTGATTACTGCTTGGAGTTGAAGGAGTGGATATGCACTGCCTGATATACTTTTAAGTTTAATCATAAGTTTAGTCTTTAATCTTAGGGAAGTTTAATTTTAGTGGACATCTTCTCCATCACTTTCCTAAGTCTAGACAATCAATAAAATACCAAATCAAGTCCAGATCAGCAGCATTGGCCAATTTCAGAGCGACAAAAGCTAACACTAAAAATTTAACAACAGGCTCTTAAGAAAGAGCCAATGAGAGCTGGCTCCAGCACACCCCAGGCTCTAACCGCTGGGAGCTTTTTCCTGAGTAAAACAGCAACAACAAAAATGCAGCCATCCAAATTCTGCTCCACTCCCAAGTGCTCTGAGGGCAAGTTCATAGTCTCCACCACACTGTATCATTCATACCCCCACCTACTAAATCATAAGCTCTTTTCAGTCAGGGATTGTGTTGCTTCTTCCATTGTTTTTTAAACACAGTTACATAGCTAGCTCGTGGTGCTGCTGGCCCTCCTGATATTCTAGTGAAATCTCCATGCAGGAACACTTAAGGCTTATTGTGTGGTATCATATCTGAAGAACATTTTGAAATTACAGATCGCAGCATGTAGAACTGGGAGAGAACTTTAGGTATGATTTAATCCACACCCTTCATTTTGTATGTTGCCTCTTAAAATGTCTATTTTTTAAAAAATTTGCTAGGAACAGATTTGTAATAAGTGTATCAGAACCTCAAAACTGTCATAGAAGCCAGTGAGGAAATACTGAACTCTTTAGATAAAAGCTCTCATTTAAGTCCCTTCCTAGAGAAGTAAGGCTCCCACTTTTCTGTATGTTACATGGAAATCCTCATACAATTCTGAATACATGCGGGTACTCAAGCCATTACTGTATAGGCTCTTCAGAGCAAAGGGGCCACTGGAAAAAGCACTGCCTGCCTCAGGAAGCCTGATGTGGTATACTTTAGTCTCTTGTTTTCCTTTGACTTTTAAGTAGTTAATTTAACAACCAGAGAAAGTCCTGATTAAGTAAATATGCAATTTTCAAATTATAATTTCTTAACAACAAAAAAAATCTTACTTTTAAAAACTCTTCCATTTAAAGTTTATCAATATCAAACTATAGCTATTCTGTACTAAACTGTGAAGCTAATAAATTGTAGGCACTTCACATTATGGTACTGTTTGTAGGAATAGGAAAACCTTACTGTTATCAGTACTCTCTGATGACTTGATTTGCAGCTTCACAATGAAAGCAGGAATAGCTATGAAGAGCTATACACGTCCCTTCTGAATAAATCATCGTTGTAGACAAAGAACATCAATGCTAGAAGAACCTTAAAAACAGAACATCAGAGTTGCAAGGAACCTTAGAAATCAACAGAAAAAGACCAAAGAACACAGCATGCTCAAACTAGAAGAGACCTCAAAACTGAAATGTCAGAGCTTAAAGCAAGAGATTTTATAAGATAAAATGCATAATATCAAAGCTGGAAGGAACCTTACAACATAGCTCACATTAAATAGAATGCAACATTGATTTGCCAAAGCTCCAGTCAAAGAATCAGAATCACAGAAATTTAGAATATGAAAGCACCTAATTGGCTATCTAGCCCAAAAAATACCTGAAAAAAAATCTCTACTCTTGCAAAACGAACAAGTGGTCATCAGGTCTCTATGAGACGACCTCCAAGGGGCAAGGGAACAGCATGGACTTAAGAACCATTATCATCATACTGGTCCCCTCTTCCCAGAATGCTTTCCAACTTCTCAATATCCTTTCTAAAATGTAACACCCAAACAAAACACAATTACTGCTGATATGATCTGACTAGGGCACAGGATGGCAAGATCATAATTTTCTTTTTCCTAGACATTCTCTTAATGCAGGCCAACTTTGAACATCTTCTTTTTTGGATTACCATATTACGTACTCATACATTATTAGCTTGTGACCCACTAAAACCCCTAGATCTTTTCCAGACAAACTGCAGTCTCACCACATCTCTCCTTGTTTGTCCTTATGAAGTCAACATTTTGAAATCAAGAATAAGACTACATTTACTCTATTAAATTTCACCTTACTGAATTCAGTCAATTTTTCTTTCAGTCAAGAACTTTTTAGTTCCTGATTTTTGCTTTCAGTGTGTTGGCTATCTCTGCTAACTGTGTCAAATTTGATTTTAAAAAAATCTTATATTAGCTTTTATCAAAGCTACTGATAATAAGGATAAATAGCACCAAGCTAAGCACAGATTCCTAGGGCATGCCACTAGAGACCTCAGTACTAATGAATATTAAATGATAAATGGCTACTCTGAATCTAGCCAATCAGTTCTAATTCCATCTAATTGTAGAATAGTGTAGCACACATCTTTACAACTCATCCAAAAGAGAGCATAAGATACTTTATTAAATGCTTTTTTACAACCTAGGTAAACTATATTCATAGCATCACACTGATCTATTATTATGGGTTAGTCTAGCATGACCTGTTCTTGATGAAGCCACACTGACTCTCTATGATCACTGCTTCTACTTCTAAATGTCCACTATCTCTCTAACAATACAAGCTAGAATTTTTCCAAGAATCAAAGTCAAGCTCATTATATACAGAATGCAGATTATTCTCTTCTCTTTTTTTTTTTTGAAAATCAGGAAAACATTTGTCCTCCAGTTCTACCACACCTTCCTCATTTTCCACAATTTTTCAAATATCACTGATAATAATTATCTCAGTAATTCTATACTTTGAGTTCTTTGACTACAATGAGCTGGGCACTCTCAACATCTCTTTATTTATATTAGACAGCAAGTCTATTCCTGCCTATGTCCTGACTGACACATCCTGACTATGTGGCCCTAGGTAAGGTACACCTGACTTCTCAGTGTCCCAGCCGACTTCTTAAGAATATATGTTCCCCAAAGGGGGCCTATCTGTATTAGTGTAGGAAGCCCCTCAGTCAAGGCTCCTTATACTAATGTAATCACAGGTTCAGTTAAGAAAAAATAAACTCTTAGTCATTTTTGTTCTGTCCCTTCCAGTCTAAGGACAAAAAAGAAATAAACTAGGAATTGAACAATATGGCTTTCTCCCCCATCAGTTCCATCATTTCACCATCTATCCTCAGTAGTGGATACTTTCCCTCCTTTGATCCTTTTCTCCAACACAGCTCAAACACACCTGCTGATGTTATCCTTAACCTTTCCTTTACAAGTTCAGTATTCACTCACGCAGAAAGGTCAGTTAGAACAAAATTGTGGCTGAAAAAGCATCTGAAAGTTGATACAGACGCCTGTTAATTAATTAACACTTAACACTGTTCTTAGAGTTCCATGCCACACCTTTGGCCACATTTTCTATTATCCAAGCTCCCATCTTC
Source organism: Pseudochirops corinnae (assembly GCA_028646515.1). Taxonomy (NCBI): domain Eukaryota; kingdom Metazoa; phylum Chordata; class Mammalia; order Diprotodontia; family Pseudocheiridae; genus Pseudochirops; species Pseudochirops corinnae. The sequence goes on from CM053588.1 coordinate 109,482,294, forward strand.
TGTACATATCTTTTGAAAATTTAACTTCTTCTGTGAGTGTTGGGTTTGTTTTTTTGGTTTTTTTTGCATCTACATTGGTATCTTGAGACAATCTCTATTATCAGATTTATTTCCCTTTATGTCTTAAGAATTTAATTCTTGACATTCCCTGTACCTTTTGAGAAGACTTTTCTTGTAGGATTTGGTTCATAAGATCCTATATATTATCTCCCTGGGCCCTTTGAAATTTACTCTTCTATTTTCCTCGCCTTTATTACAAATTCTAAAATGAAGTAGTCATTTCCGACTACAAGGTTCCAATTACTTCTATCCTAGGAACCAGTAACTCTATTAGTAAGAATGAGATTCAAAATGGAAATTCTCCTTATTGATTCCTCCACTTTTCGAGTCAAGAAATTAGTAGTTAGCCTGATTTTGACAAAATAAAGTATATGAACAGATGTATGGATGACTGAAATCCTCCATTAGAAGAAGATAGGTTTCTTGAGAAACCTGTGGACACCAACTGTTTCCACTTTGCCTCTAACTTATTTCTTGATCTTATGCAGTGTGGCTTCTGTCATTATTCACCTAAAACTACTCTTTCCAAAGTTACCAATGATTTCCTAAATGCCAAATCTAATGGTCTTTTCTTAATCATCCTTCTTGACCTCTCCTCAACCTTCAACACTGCTGATCACCCACTCCTCCTAGATACTCCTTTCTGTTTTTGTAAAATCATTTTCTCCTGGTTCTCCTCCTACCTATTTGATAACTTCTTCCTAATCTCCTTTGTTAGAACTACCCAGAGGTATCTCCTATCTGCCCTAGATAGTTTTCTCTGTATACTATCTCAATTATTGATCTCATCAGCTGCCAAGAATTCTACTACATAATTCTATTCAGATGATTCCCAGATCTATATATCCAGCCCTAAGCTCTCCCCTGAGTTCCAGTCTCATATCACAAGCTGCCTTTTGGACATTTGGCAACAGATTGTCCTGTAGATATTTCAAACTCAACATATCCCAAAATGAATGCATTATCTTTTTCCTATCCCTATCTCCTATCATACATTCTCTTACTCATATATTCTACTATGACATTTCTTCAAAGTTCCTCATTAGCTATATACCAAAACCTGCTCACACCCACCACACACTTCTTTCTGTAGTCTTCTTCATGACACTGATGTTCAGTTCTTTAGAAACTGTTGTGTTCCATGTCTCACAGCCATGCAGCATCACTTATTATCATTAAAAAAAAAGATAGGCTCTTATTTTCTGGAGAAGCTTGAGATCATTAAAGGAGTTCTTAAATTTCCTGAAGGCAATTTCTGTCTGCCCTCTTCCTCTATTTTAATTCTCAACACAACTAATTCACTTCTATGTTCATCACCAGATATACATAAGATGAAAATCATTCTTTGAATATGGGTATAGATCTCTTCCCAAAAAATCTGCAAATTTCTGTGGTTTAATGCAGATAGCATATTGTCATCCATAAACAATAGCATTTGGCGACCTCACAATCCATAGGGAATCCTGCTTCTACTTGAGTTCTGTGTTGGATCTTCACCACTGTGATGAACACTGTTGGCAAACATGTATCTTCTTGTTTTCCACAGCTTAGGTATCTTCCTCTGTCTTTCAAACAGTTTGTGAATCAATCCCTCAATGCTCTAAGAACTGTTCTGCCTCCAGCATATACCTCCTCTATCTACCTTGATCCCAAAACCAATAAAAGTCAGAAGCAGTATTAGAACTTAGTTCTAACTCCATGTCCAGCATTCTTTCCAACAGATAACAAGAATTTAAGGGTTGGAAGGACCCTTACAACACAAAGTAGACTTTAAGAACTGGAAGGGACCTCAGAGGTCACCCACACCAATTTTCTCCTTTTTCACATGAAGCCCAGGGAAGGAAAATAACTTGTCCAACACCATAGAACTGGTTATTGAAAGAGTGCAGCCAAGTGCCCTAGTCTTTCAGCTCTTACTCCAAGACTGGTCCCATTGTGCCACACTGCCTTCCTTCACTTCCATCCCTGCTTGAGTCTGGACAGTGTGTAAGAGCTTTCTTGTTCTTTCTTTCAATGATTTGCTGTTTTGCTTCAGCAAGTGAAACAGTACAAAGAAGGCTACTGTTGACTTAAACTGGAGAATGTACTGATTACTTAACCTTTGTCCCAGAGGACACAGGGGACACAGCAAAAAGTATGGTCAATTTGTTTAGGTAGGTTATTCCAGATCTAGTTCTTTTACACAGGTGATAAGCAAGAGAAATCATTTTAGAACTGAGATACAAAGGACCCGGGTTCAAATTCTAGCTCTGTCATTTATATGCAATGTGATGTTGGGCAAATTCATTATAGTCTCTGAGCTTTGGTCTCATCTGTAAAATAAGGGGATTGGTCTAGATCAGAGGTGTCAAATGCAAATAGAAAAGGATCCCTGAAGATTATATACTGACTTAGAAAACCTCAAACAAACATCATCTTTGTTGTATTATATTTTTATTTATTTTGGTAAACATTTTCCAAGTACATTTTAATCTGGTTCTGGCTCTACGTGGCAATTTTGCTTCAGCCAAGGGCAAGTAGTAAATTTGACACTTCTCGACTAGATAACCTTAAGAGTCTTTTCCTGATCTAAAATACTAAAATATCTTTTAACTCAAACTCTAGTTCAAATATCTTTTTCCACAATTAGGTGCTAGCCTTTCTAGCTTTATTTCATGCTACTCCACCCGTTTGATACTTTAGCCAAACTGAATGCCTCTATATCCCAGGAAGAGGCTATAGATATATTCTTATCTCCTTTCAGTCAGTCAATAAACATTTTTATTATTATTAGCATATTATTGCTATGTGCCAGGCATTGTGTTGAACCCTGGGAATACAAATACAAGGAGAAAGACGATACCTGTCCCCCATAAGCTTTCATTCTAATGGAGGGAAGGCAACGCAACTCATAAAAGGAAGTTGAAAAGGGAGATGATGCAGAGGGGAAATGAAGGTGCCTAGTGCAGGGTCAGGGTAAAGAAAATCTAAGATAGAGTCCTGAATGCAGCCAGGAGAGGAATGAAGATACAGCTGGCTTGGGACTCTTCCCTAAAATGGAGTTCTGGGGCAATCACCCATTCATGGGAAGAAGCCTCAAAAAATGAGAGTTCTCCCAGTGTGTAATTCGCAGGGTTGGAGAGTTACTTAAGCAAACCTACAGAAGCTAAACATGCTTGAAAATGCTGCTTCTGTTAGTGACTGGAATTCTATGCTCAACTGGTGGTAGTTCCTCTACATCAGAATGGCTTTTAGTGACAAAGTCCAGTGTTTTAATTATATTTTGGACCAATTTTTATTTTAAAATTTTTATTTTCAAAAAAAGTCATTTATTCTGTTCTTTCTGTTTCTACTTCTATCTTTCTATTTTCCTGGTCCCCATCAGCTTTTAGTGGCTTTCCATTCAGGGATCCTCATTTCTGCTTTTGTATGTGTCCTTTATATACTTACATGTATAATTGACTTTATTCAACCAATATCTATTATTAAGCACCTATGGTGTGAAGAGCCTCATTGCAATTACTAGATTGTGAGCTCCTTGAGAGCAGGGGCTATCTGTTGCCTTTCTTTGTATTCCTAGTACTTAGCACAGTGCCTGCCCATGGTAGACATTTAATAAATGTTGATTAAGCAACTTATCATTTAATGGAAGGAAAAGATAAGAATACACACCATTACAGTACAATGGGATGTATTGTCTGACTTGCTCCCTCTCCCTAACCCACTGAACTCCCACCAATCCTTTAAAGCACAATCTAAACACTGTATTTCCTTGATCATTAACAAGCTCCCTTCCAAGCCCACTCCCATGGTCCTACAGTACTATGTACTCTCTATTGCACATACTTATAATATTATGTATTATATTTAGACTATATCTGTGTCTTACCCTTCTATTAAAGTTTGTAACAACAAGAGTCATCTTATCTAACCTGTGTATCTTCCCTATGATAGGGCTATGCATGCAGTAAATATTTAATAGTGCTTAAGTTGAAAGGAGGGAGGACTTGAAGAAAAGTGCTATGATAAATTTAATAAGTTAAAGAGCATAGGATCATTGTTCTAGAGTTAAATGTAACCTCATAGGTCATCTAGTCAATTTTACAGATGAGAAAATTATGGCCCTGAGAGGTTAAATTACTTGTCCGAAGTCATTCAGATAGTTAGCACCAAAATCATGATTTGAATTCAAGTTCCTTTGATTCTAAATCTAGCACTCTTTCTACTTAGGAGTAAGAAGGGATTAGGGGAAGGTTTATGGAAAGGAATGCTTGATCTGAGCCCTGAGAGAAGGGAGATATTAGGCCCAATACACTTCTAAGTATATGTCTTAATACTTCCTTTAGCACTGCCTTAATATTCCTTTGGTCCCAAAGGCAGAGAGACTTTCTTCTTTTTGACCTTCTTGAAAAAGGAATCAGGATAGCCCAAATATTTAACAAAATGACCTTACCAACATTTAGTATTTTTTTTCCAAAACGCTGTGTATCTTGCTACAGTTTCTATGGTCAGGGGAATAAAATATTGTTGCGTGTGTGTTCATAAAAGCACTGGAAATTGGCAGACTGCCTTTGTCTGGCCATACCGATATTAGGCTGCCAGGCAAAATTTTCAAGAATCACAAACATAAAGAACAATAGAGTAACTCACTCAAAGTAGGTGTTCAATAAATGTTAAACTAAATGCATCAGCTTAGGCTAGGGGAAAGAAAAGGGCCTCCCTCAATCCCTGAAG
>CM053588.1:109487166-109500465 GCA_028646515.1 Pseudochirops corinnae
GAACTGAGAAACTGATACTTGTAACCCTATTTTTCCTTCCCCTGGAGAGTGACCCTCTAGTACTACTCTCTGGTTTCTGAATACTTCAGAGTTCTATCTGATGTAGGTAGGCATTGACCAATAACCATAAGAAGGTCGTTCCTCAAAACTTATGTTAAAACTTTTATTTGATCAATCCTTATGCTAGGAACAAGAGATCCTTCTCTAAGAATCTTCGATAGATTCATAGAAGACCCTTCGACTACATTTCTTTAGAAAAGCTTAGTAATGTAAGAGAAAAGAAAACACCAAATCAATCAAAAGGCTTGGGTACGAGTTCAAATTACACAATGCTAGCTAAGTGATCCTGGGCAAGTGACAACCTCTTTGTGCCTCGGTTTCCTCATTAATAAAAGAAAGGTATTGGAACAGATCACCTCTTAGAGCGCTAATTCTTACAGCACTAATTCTATGATCTCACTGGAACTATAGTTTAACTTTTAAAAAGAGCATTTGATTGAGGACAATGAGATGCTACTTTAAAGATTTTCTTCCCAAAAAAGTGTTTCTCATACATATATGAAAACCATAGAAATAATAAGAAATCATTTTGCTGCAGGATACTGCTATTAATTAATATCAGTGAGGGAGACAGAATCTGTGATTTCTTTTAAGACTCAATACAAGACTAGCAAAAATGTTCAGATAGGAAGAAGTTCAGCTTTCTCTCTTACTACTCCAACAAAGACTGAGAAAAAAGCACCAGACTAGTGAGAGTCATTTTTCCAGTTCAAACAGCATAGAGAAATAATCAGAAGCCTGAGGACACTGGAAAAAGAGGTGTAGAAAGTCTAGTCAGGAAGGATCACACAGACCCTTCCATCTTGGGGGTAGGGGGTGGGTGGGTTGGTGGGTGTTTGGAGCTTGTAAATGTGTTACCAAATAAGGAACAGAATCATAGATCTAGCCCACATAGGGCCTGAGAACTTATACATTCAGAGAACAGAAACGGAGCTATTGGGCAGTTGTGTCGCTTAGACCCTGGTGGATCAATTAAGCATGGTCTGAGGGCTGTGTACTGGACAGGGGCAGGAACAAAGGAAAAAAGAAGCTATGTGGCTCTACATAGGGGTCATGGACTCAGCCTATGGACCTATCCAGAGACTTTTAGCTGAGTAACTGGGAAAGGGAGCTCAGAACAAATTAGAGCCTGTAGTTCAATGACTCAGAATCTATAAAGTTTTCCACTTGATAAGACTGGGGCCATAATCAGTCTCCTAGAACACAAACCAGAGGTAAGTTTAAAGTTATGTCACACAGATCCTGCAAAGCTCAGACCAGGACAGTGACCAGCTTTTTCTCTGCTAAACATCTGTAGGTCCTAGTCCTGAGCTGCCACTGAGATCCCTGAAGAAAAAAAAATTCAATGCCCAGAGAAGGCAGCAAAAGGACCCCAGAGAACAAAGAAAATGACCAAATGAGGCCTCAACATTCTCTCCAGAAGTACACAGAGCCTAAGTCATAATACAAAGTACTAATTGGGAACAGTAAAGCTAAAAGAATGCATTTTTTAAAAAGACATCTATAATAAACTATTATGAAACTAGGTATATCCAACACATAAACCCAGAAAATAACTCCACAACATCTATTAGCAAAATATCAATGAAAAATATAGTTTGGTCACAAAGTCATGAATTTTAAAATCACACTGTAAGTGAAATTAGATCAGAAGAAAGAAACTGGGGGGAAAATAAGAATACTTGAGAAAAAACTGAGGAGAATTAATGACTTGGTATAAGAAGTATAAAACCTTACCCAACTAAGAAATTCCCTGAAAATTAGGATGGACCAAATAGATATGAACATTAAGGAAGAAACATTAAAACAAAACCAGAGGACTAAAAAGAAAAATAGGAGAAAATATAAGGTAACTCATAGCAAAAACAATCAATCTGGGTAACAGGTCAAATAGGTTAAAAAAAAACCTTAAGAATCACTAGACTAGGACTTCTGGGATGGCAGAGCATGAGAAATCACTCAGTAGAGTTTTCCTAACATTCCCCTCCAAACAACTTTAAAATAATGCCTCAAATCAAATTCTGGAGTGGTAAAGCCAACAAAAAATCAGAATGAGACATTCTTCCAGCCCAAGACAACATAAGAGGTAGGAAAGAGAGATCTGTGACATGGGGGAGGAGGCTGGTCTTGAGTCCATGTAAATGAAACACCACTGGTGGGACTAGGTGGTGGCAACAGATGCAGCAGCAGCATCTTCAGGAGTTCTCAAGCCAGAGATGGTGAGGGGACCCGGCAACTGATCATAAAGAGATTACAGGATATTCCTCTGCAAGCACTGAGTGCAAGACTTGATGCTGTTTGGCAACTCCACTGCCTATACCCACTTCTGAGTCATAGTTCAAGGGCAGAAAAAAGCACTTCCAGGCAAGGAGTTGGAGCCCTGAGGGGTAACTGTTTGGCAACTTCATTGCCTATACTAACTTTTGGGTCATAGTTGAAGGGAGGAGAGGAGCACTTTTGGTCAGGAGGGACTGGAAACCCTGAGGGGGAACATCACTTCTGGTCATCCTGAGGAACAGTATCATTTCAGGTCCTAAGGTAGGAGGAGCCCTAAGAAGCAGTATTGATTGCAATCCCAAAAGATAAGGGGCCCTTTCTGGGTAAAGACTAGAGTACAGGGCAGCTAGGTGGTGCAGTGAATAGAGCACCAGCCCTGGAGTCAGGAGGACCTGAGTTCAAATCTGATCTCAGACACCTAACACTTACTAGCTGTGTGACCATGGGCAAGTGACTTAACCCCAACTGCCCTGCCTTCCCCCTTCCAAAAAAAAAAAAAAAAGACCAGAGTACAGACCAAGAGAAGTGACCATACCTCTCCCCAGATCACACCAACTTGGAAGCACCAAAAACTTACAAACCTTCAGAACCAGCTCTGAAAATGACAGTATGAAAAAGTTTGAAGCATGAGATAGTGTCTCTTCCCTCACTTCCCTATGCCAGGAACAGAGCCCAACATTAAATTCCAAATTAAGAAATAGTTTGGAGGGAAAAAAAAAACCTGACCATAAAAAGCTACTATAGTGACAAAGAACATCAAGACACAAACTCAGAAGAATACAATGAAGTAAAAGCAGCTACAAGCAAAACTCAAAGGAAAAAAATGTGAATTGGACACATGCCAACAAGAATTCCTACAAGAATTAAAAAATGATTTTCAAAAATCAAATAAAAGCAGTAGAGGAAAAATCAGTTAAAGAAATTAGGCAAAGGAAAAAATTATGAAAAGACAACAGGCTGGTAAAAGAGGGATAAAAAAATGTTGAAGAAAGGGGGGCTAGGTGGCACAGTGAATACAGCACTGGCCCTAGAGTCAGGAGGATCCAAGTTCAAATCTGGCCTCAGACACTTAACACTTGCTAGCTGTGTGAACTTGGGCAACTGCCCCTCCAAAAAAAAAAAATGTTGACAAAAATAGCAACTTAAAAAACAACAAAAATGGAAATGAAAATATAAAAATTCAGTGATGAAAATAATTCCTTATAAAGGAAAACTGGCCAAATGGAAAAAGAAATACAAAAGCTCACTGAAAAAGTGATTCCTTAAAAACTCAGCAGATGGAATCTAATGACTCCATGAGACATCAAAAAACATTAAAATAAAGTCAAAAGAGCTCCTAAGCCAAAGAAAAAAATACTTCGAGTAGTCAGAAACAATTCAAGTATTGTGGAAACACAGTCAAAATCACACGATTTAGCAGCTTCCACATTAAAGGAACAGAGAGGGCTTGGAATATGATATTCCAGAAGACAAAAGAGCTGGGACTACAACCAAGAATCACGTACCCAGCAAAATTGAGTAGAATCCTTTAAGGAAAAAAATTAGATATTTAATGAAATACAGGACTTTCAAGCATTTCTAATGAAAAAACTAGAGTTGAATAGAAAATCTGACTTTCAAATACAAGACTCAAGAGAAGCATAAAAAGGAAAACATGAAAGAAATCATAAGAGATTAACCTGTTTATCTTTCTATATGGGAAGATGATACACGCATCTTCTAAGAAATTTGTCATTATTAGGGCAGTTAGAAGGATTCTACATTGAAAGAGGGTTGAAAGTGATTTGATTATGTTGAGATGATATAAAAAAAAAGTTGAATAGGCAAGAAAGAGAGATGTCCTAGGAGAAGGGGGAATGGAGAGAAAGAATAGGTAAATTTATCTTACATAAAAGAGGTATGTAAGGAAAACCTTTTACAATGAAAAGGAAAATGGTAATTGGGGAGGCAACAACTGAACCTCCCTAACATCTAAATTGGTTCAAAGAAAGAAAATACATATAGAAACTCAATTGTTAATAGAAATCTATCATCCAAAAGGGAAGTGGGAGGGCTAGGGGATGAGAGAAAGGGGAAGGGAGGACAGATAAAAGAAGGCAGTGGTTAGAAGCAAAACAGACTTTAGAGGAGGGATAGGATTTAAAAAGAAAAAGAAAAAGAATAAACAGAAGAAAATAAGATAGAAGGAAATGCAGTTAGTAATCATAACTGTGAATGTGAATGGGATGAACTCATCCATAAAATAAAAGTAATAGCATAATGGATTAGAAACCAGAATTCAATAATAAGTAGTTTTACAAGAAACACTGTTGTTGTAGAGGACACAATGACATTAGACGGATGATGTCTTGACTTACAAGTGAATTGGATTTAAGCGAGGCAAGTCTGTGCAAAGTCTCAGCCTCACTTTCTCCTCCAAAGTCATCTGGGTCCAGTGACAAGGCATAGGTCAAGACAACTGGAGACGACCCCAGATTCAGTGGGGGGCCTTGGCCTTTTTAAGCTAAGGTCTTTCCAGGTCTTAGTTTGTCTGAGGCAACACCCAGTCAGTGATTTATGGCTAGATAAGAAATGAGGCAAAAGATGGCCTTATTTTGCCAAATCAAAGAAAAAAAAAAATCAAACTGGGTGAGAGAAAAGTGTGGTCCGGTCCCTGTTCCTGTGGTGGTGGAAGTGGCAGCCGTCCACAGCTGCTGCTACAGTGACTGCTTCCTGAACTCCTGGCCCACAAATCATGGTGGGACCAAGTGGCTGACCAGAGGGCAATTGCTAGAATCTCTTTGCTGGTGCTGAGGCAGGATTCTCTTGCCTTGTCCTACTTGCATCTGGGTCACAGTCTTAGGTGAAAGTCCTGGGGCGAGGCGCACTAGCATGGCAGAACTTGTTGAGGCTGTGGAGAAGCAGTTCTCCTCACAATTCTGAGACAGGTGCCTGGAAATGGCTCTGACAACAACTGCACAAAACCCAGAAATTTGGGACACATCACCCTCCACTCTGGAAGCAGAGTTCTACCATGGCAAAGAGCTCAAAAGTCAAGTAACTGACTGGCAAGATAAGCAAACAGAAGAACTGAAATCAAACTACAGAATCATTTTTTGGTGACAAAGATGATCACGACACAGAACCAGAAGAAGACAGCAAAGTCAAAACTCCTGCGTCAAAAGCCTCCAAGAAAAATATGCACTTATCACAGGCCATGGAGGAGTTTAAGAAGAATTTTGAAAATCAAATAAGAGAAGTAGAGGAAAAATTGGGAAGAGAAATGAAAACGAGGCAAGAAAATAATGAAAAAACGAGTCGACAGTCTACTAAAGGAGATCCAAAAAAATACTAAAGAAAATAATGCCTTAAAAAATAGACCAACTCGTATTTGCAGATCCTATACACGATTGCACGCCACCATGGGGGGGAGGGGAAGGGAGGGGAGAAAATCTGAAACTCAAGTGATTGTGGAACTGAATCTTGTAAATTAAAAGTAAATGAGCAAATAAAAAAAAAAATAGACCAACTCAAATGGCAAAAGAGGCCCAAAAAGGCAATGAGGAGAATGCATTAAAAAGAAGAATTGGTTAGATGGAAAAGGAATTTCAAAAATTGACTGAAGAAAATAATTCCTTCAAAATTAGACTGGAGCAAATGGAAGCAGATTTATGGATAAGAGAAAAGTTTATGACCTAACAAGAGATAGAGAGGATTATAGGAAGCAAAACAGATAATTCTGATCACATGAAGTTAAAATAGCTTTTGCACAAATAAAACTAATGCAGTCAAAATAAGAAAGAAAACAGGAAACTGGAGGAAAATCTTTTACACCAAGTCTAATAAAGGCTTCATTTCTCAAATATATAGGGAACTGAACCAATTTTATAAAAATTCAAGTCATTCCCCAAGTTGATAAGTGGTCAAAGGATATAAATTCAGGAAAAAAAAAAATCAAAGTTATCAATAGATAAACATGAAAAAATTATCTAAATCATTTTTCATTAAAATTAAAACAGCTCAAAGATACCAAATTGTACCTATCAGATTGGCTAACACAAGATAAAAGGAAAATGATAAATGTTGGAAGAGATGGGGACAAATTGGGACACTAATGCACTGTTGGAAGAATTGTGAACCATTCTGGAAAACAATGTGGAACTATGTCCAAAGTACCATAAATCTTATTGATCCAGCAATACCAGTATTAGGTCTATATCCCAAAGAGATGAAAGAAAAGGAAAAAAGACCCATACGTACAAAAATATTTATAGCAGTTCTTTTTACATTAGCAAAGAATTGGAAATCAAGGGGATGCCCATCAATTGGTAAATGGCTCAACAAGTTGTGGTATATAAATGTGATGGAATACTGTTTCGTCATTGTGAAATAAATATCTCCTTGAAAAAGTCACTGACCTGGAAAATAGATCCAGGAGAGACAATTTAAAAATTATTGGACTACCTGAAAGCCATGATCAAAAAAAGGACCTAGAAAGCATCCTTCAAGAAATTTTCAAGGAAAACTGCCCTGATATTTTAGAACTGGAGGGCAAACTAGAACTTGAAAGAATTCACCGATCACCTCTTGAAAAAGATCCCCAAAAGAAAACTCCTAGGAATGTTATTGCCAGGTCCCGGAGTTCCCAGATCAAGGAGAAAATATTACAAGCTGCCAAAAAGAAACAATTTGAATACTGTGGAAACACAATCAGGATAACAGAGGATCTAGCAGCTTCTACATTAAGGGATCAAAGGGCCTAGAATATGATATTCTGGAGATCAAGGGAGCTAGGATTAAAGTTAAGAATCACCTACCCAGCAAAATTGAGTATAATGTTTCAGGGAAAAAAATATGGTCATTCAATGAGGTGGTGGACTTCCAAGCATTTTTGAAGAAAAAACTAGAACTGAATAGAAAATATGACATTCAAATACCAGAAGCATGAGAAGGTAAATATGGAAAAGAAATCATAAGGAACTTATCAAAGCTGAACTATTTACATGTCAACGTGGAAAAATGATAATTGCAACTTACGAAACTTTTCTCAGTATGAGGATAGTTGAAGGGAATATAAATGTATATATATGTATACATACACATATGTCTATTAGGAGGGTATATATGCATAGGAATACATATGTGAGTGTATGTATATATGTGTACATAGACAGAGGGCACAGGATCAATTGAATAGGAAGGGATGATATTTTAAAAGGTGAAACCCTGAGGTGGGAGAGGAATAGAATGAGAGGAGACAGGGAGAGACAGAATGGGGTTAATCTTCTCATATAGAAGAGGCAAGGGATAACTGTTACAATGGAGGAGCAGAACAGGAAGGCAAAAGGGAATTGGTCAACCTTACTCTCATTGAAATTGGCTTAGGGAAGGAATGACATACATTCTAAATTGGGTATCTTGGCCTACAGGAGAGTAGGGGGGAAGGAGATGAGAGGGGGCGAGGATTGTTAGAATCCTCATTGGGGATTGGGGAGGGTTGTTAGAAGCACACACTTTTGTAAAGGGACAGGGATAAAGCAGAGAATAGAACTAGTGGGGGGGTGGAATAGGTAGGAGGGAAATATACAGGTACTGGGTTAGGGAGATCTCTCTTGCCCTACCGGAAAGTCAGAAGGGTGATGGGGGAAGATATAGGAGAGAGCAGATTGGGGGAGGGTGTATACAGTGGAATTGCTATTTTGGGATGGTGGGTAGGGGAAAGACGGGGAGAAAATTTGTAAATCAAAATCTCATGGAAATGAATGATGTAAACTAAAAATAAAAAAAAGTTTAAAAAAAAAAAAAAAGAGGAAGGCTCCAGAACAATGGAAGACAGACCCCCTGTAGAAGATTCCAAAGAGGACATGGAAAAGAATCACAAAAGATGAAAAGGTGTAGAGAGGTGGTAATCTATGCCTGAGAAGGGATTATCCATATTGTTGAGACCATTCATCAGTGATATGTCTGTCATAGTGTAAGAGGTAACCTGGTAGAAGAGCAAGAATGCTGCCCTTGGAGAGTTCAGAGAACTGGGTCCTCATGTAACTCTAAGAGTTAGGTGACCAACCTGAAGGCGATCCTTACCTAAGTCTCAGTTTCTCCCCATAAACAGTGAAGCACTACATAAAATGGAGTTAGGACTTTGTTACCAACCTTGCTACTTGTCTCTTTTCAAAATTCTGCTCTGCACTGCAATGGGGCAGTTTCCTTTGCCAATCTCAACAGGTGTGTCATCTGGTTCATGAAAACACTAAAAACTATTTTAAAACGCTTAATTAATCTTGACATCTACTATAAAACCCTAGCCTACAAACTGATAATTCAATTAAGGCAGCACATAAGGATCCAAGTAATCCAACCAAATTCCCAAAGAAATTCCATAGGATTATTCACTAGACTCAGCTCAAATAAGGCACTGTAGACTAGGGTTCAAATGATACAAAAGAAACCAAAGCTCTCATGACCATCTGAGACCTAAAAACCCTATCAAGTGCACAGCAACTTATTCCTAGGAAACTCTATGTGGCAACATGAAGATTGAGGATCAGCTCTGGTCATAAAGCTCTATGTTCGGCTAAAACAGCAGATTTTCTGATGATATAATAGATAGAACCATTCTACATCAGATATAAGTAAAATAAAATGGAATATTTTGAGTTATTTTTCATTCTTCTTGATAAACCAATAGAAGTTTGGATGTAGGGCTAGAAAGGAATAATGACAGGGGGAGCAAGAGATCCTAAACTGTCAGTTGACATTTACTGAGTACACTAGATGGAGAGTACTATGGGGAATTAGAAAGGAAATGAATGGCTGGGTTAAGAGCTAAAGAAGAAATTGGACTTATGTGAATAAACATGGATAAAGAATAACAGGAAGAATACATTAAAAAATATCTTCCACTGAAGTCCTCGCTATGATGTATAGATGACCCAGACCTATATCTCAAAGGTTGTTATTAGCTGGTCACAATCTCTGGCAGACTCTACTAAGCTGGTTCTGAGGCAACATCATCTGAAGACTAGACTAGCTAGGTGCAGAAAGGCTCTTTCCACTAAAGAGTATTCAAGACGCGGTAAATCATACAGATCATCTACTAAGACATGGAATAGTTAGGATCTATCAGTGAAGGAAATGCTTGGATTAATGAAACTGTTGATGCTTTGAAATGTGTCTTTAGAATAAATTTTATAAACATAGATGGATATTCACAAAAACATTAACAAACTAACTAACAACCCTTTAGGGATCATATTGTCCAATTCCTCTTCATACAGGTAAGGAAAACGAGGCTCAGAAAAGGAGAATACTTTTTCCAGGTCACAAAACAAGTTCAGTTATTTTCACTTGTGTCAGATTTATTGTGACTGACTCCAACAAAGCTTTACACGGACACAAACATGAATTTCCAATGGTCTTGCACCTGTGGCCTGGCACTGTGGCTAAAGAGCTGAACTCGGAAAGACATACACTTAAGTCCTGCCTCTAGTGCCTGCTGGCTGAGTGATCCTGGGCAGTTACTTAATCTCTCAGTCCTCTAGGCCAGTAGCTTCAAACAAGAAGAAATAGATCATCCCTGCAGCTTTAAACTGACTTAGAAAACCACAAACTAATATTATCATTGTTATCTTGGATTTTTTTTTTTTTTAATCTTCCAATTACATTTTAATTTGGTGCCTACTGCCCTTGGGTTTTAAAGAGTTGCTGGGCCTGCCTGGTTTCAAGTCTGACACCTCTCCTCTAGGTAACTAACTGCCACATGCTTTAAACTGCAAAGAAGGGCCTGACCTGTAATGGGAGAGGGAGTCTGCTCATCCGAGAATTTCCTACATTAATCAAATCACATGTCTGGTTTCTATCCTTGTCCCAGTTCCTTGATGTGTGACTTTTGACTTAGTCACTTCTCTCTAGTTATCAGTTTCATCCTTGGTAAAATGAAGGGTTTGGCCTAAATGAGGCCTTTTCAGTTTCTGAAAATCTATTTGAATTAAATTATGAGCAGGAAATTATGGCTGACATACTATGTGGTGCAACTACTGAAGTAAACAGAAACACAGCAAGAATTACAGAATGTTTGGGCTAGAAGGGACACTTTAGAGATCATATTTTCCAATTCCTCTTTATACAGGTAAGGAAAACAAGGCTCAGAAAAGGAGAATGCTTTTTCCAGGTCACAAAACAAGTTCATAGTAAAGACCAGAATCCAGGCTTCTTGTCTTTAATAACTGATCAGACAGGCCTTCTGGAGAAGATGAATCTTGGAAAGATATCTTTGACAGAGAAAAAGCAGCTCCTCAAAAACAAAACAATTTTCAAAGATTCAATTAGTTTGCAAAATGCCTCAGCAATAAGAATATATATATGTGTATATATATATATAAATATATATATACACATATATAAACAAATATATATACGTGTGTGTGTATATTGGGAAAATCTAAAAAATTTGCCTAAAGTATGAAGCTAGAGTTAGAATATAAACAAATTTTTAAAGTATTTTCCAACTTGTCTATTAATATCACCTCCATCCTTACTGCTGTCATCTCCAGACTTACATGGGTAGTGCCTCAACTTCCTCCATTGATTTCAGCAGTTGGCTTTCCATCTACCTTTCCATTCCCTTCTGCCATCACCCTCTAGGACTTTAATATTCATGCTGACAACAGGACTGCACAATTCCTTAACTGACCACTCTAACAATCTCTTTACCTACCAAACACTTTAGTCCCACACTGGTATTAATCATGTCTCAGATCTCATTATCTCATAGAATTGCATCTTTTTCAAGATTTTTAACTTGGAAAGGTCATTCTCCAAACACAACTTCCTATACTTATTCCTTTTCACCTACCTGGGTAGTGAAATCATTGCCTTCATATTCAATTCAATCCAGTAAACATTTTTTAAGCTCCAACTAAGTGCCAGGTGCTATGCTAAGAGCTAGGGATACAAAAAAGAAAAAGGACAGTTCCTGCCCTCAAGGAACTTACAATCTTATGGGGGAAGACAAAACACATGAAGAAGCTAGAAACCAAGTGATTGAGCAGCTAGGTGGTGCAGTGAATAGAGCACCAGCCCTGGAGTCAGGAGGATCTGAGTTCAAATCTGCCCTCAGATACTTGACAGTAGCTGTGTGAACCTGGGCAAGTCACTTAACCCTGATTATCTCATTTAAAAAAAAAAAAGAAAAGAAGGGATTGAGGGAACACTGTGGGGGAACTATGGGAGTTGAAACCATGCAAAGGGGTAAGGTCCAAATGCTGCCCTTTGTAATGGAAAGTTTTGGGAGGGGTTGAGTGCTCCACCCTCCAGCCTTCCATTTAGTGAGGAGAGGAAGCTTGAGAGAGATGGGAAGGTACTGACTGACCAGTAAGACAATGAGATTTAGAATCATCTTATCCTGGCAAGTTCTCTATAGTAGGTAGATCTCACAAGAGCATGGCAGGAAAGCCTACTAAATTAATCTTTCTTGTAAGGTGACAAAATTTTTGTCTTACTCAGGTGTTTAAGTAAATGAGATAAGAGACAATTCTTAAAACTGACTGCTTATCAGCACACTTTAAAAAGGTATAAATACACCTGGCAATGACACTTTGTTCTTATAGTACAGAAAATGAAAATCAATCTAAATCTCTTCCAAAGTAGATAGGAACTTCTAAAAAGACAAAGTAAACAATGTTATTTTATATGAGCATGCCTACCCTCTTCCCACCCTCTACCCTCAATATACAAATCCTGAACTTCTCTTTCTTTATTCTATAATTCTGGAGATGGAAAGGATCTTATTCTGCTAATTTAGGATACAGAGAATCATGAAATCAGAGCTAGAGGGGCAGTGGGATGCAGCAGAAAAAACACTGGATTTGTAACCAGACATCCTAAGATTAGATGCTTAATAAATGGTTACTGACAGACTGGCTCTCACCTCTGGAAGCAAGCAAATAAAGTCTGATCTTTCCATGCCATAATCGTTCAGATATCTACCCTTCTCAACCGTGTCTCCTGACCTGACTAAATGCCCCTTGTTCCTTTAACAGATCTTCACATGGCACTGCTCCCAATTCCTTCCCTCTCCATACTGCCCTCATCTTGATGCAACATCTTTCCTGAAATTTAGTACCAAGGAATGCATACAATATTCCACATGTAACATGGCCATGAGAGAGGACAGTGGCACTACCATAATGTCTTTCATTTTAGACACCCCAGAATATCAAGAATATGATAAAGCATTTGAGATTCTCTAGTTTTATTAGTTAATTTTGTCTATATGCACATATAAAAATGAAGATGAAATATCAAGAAAAAATAGTGCTTCTCTGATTCAAGATTATTTCTTCAAAATTCACCAAACTGTTATTTTCAATAAGACTTCTGTGAAGTACTGTGTTCACAGGGACCAGAGCTTGGTTAAGATCTTCTTTCATAGAAATTCACCAAATAGTGGCTACTACAAATATATAATTTCTAAATCCCAGATCACACATAACATTAGTCCATAGGACTTGGAGTCAGAAGACTCACACAGAGTTCATGCACCAAGACTCACTCCATCTGTGACTGTAGCCAAGTCATTTGTCCCTGAGGTTCAGTTTTCTTGGCTGTCAAATATTAATGCTCATTTCTATAGTCTTTTAAAGCTTACAAGGTTTTTTTTCTTTAACAACATTGTAAGGAAAGGAGCAAAGCATTATTAGCCTTATTTTACAAATGAGATAACCGAGTCTGATGCAAACTGTCTAAAGTCACAGTTTGCAAACCTCACAGCTAGAATCTGAGCTTTGTTCTCCTAAATCCAGCTTTCTACTCCCAACACAAAGCAGATATGAGACTATCTGCACTAATCATAGTTCATATTTCTATATGGACTTTAAGATTTGTAAAGTTCAAAGTATGAATTATTATTATGTATTATTAAATACACTAAATATATGTAAATACCTATTTTCATATTACCTACATTTGCCACAGAACTGCTTT
>CM053588.1:109500965-109520128 GCA_028646515.1 Pseudochirops corinnae
TTGGCTCCGCCCCCACACCTTTAATTTTATATAGAAACTAAATATACTCTGAGTTTAACTGATCAATAGGTCTGAAGGTCTACCAGGTATTCTTTAAAAGAAAAGAAGTAGCAGGATACATAGGAAGAGCTTTAATAAAAGGAGCTAATTCCTCTTTTTATTCTCATATCCTTTATCAACAGCAAATAAAAGTTCCTCTTCTGGTGTCTTTTTCTTATATCAGCTCTGCTTCTTGCTGACAGGCATGATGCCAGTTTCCTCACCTATATAATGAGGACATTGGATTCAGTGATCTTTAAGAAACTTTCCTCTGTTTAACACTGGTTATTGAACGTTGTATCTAAGGAATGCTGTGACATTCTCTATTCAGTCAATAAGCACTGAGTCAGCATTTGTGTGTCAGGGACTTTGGTAGTTGCTAATCAGTTACCAGAGAGGGAAGCATCAACATCTGAGTTTTTCAAAGCCAGGAGTCTCAACGGCTTCCCAGAGTCTTGTCTGGCCGAATCACTCAACCTAGAGTGAGCTTCTTGAGGCCAGAGATTATCTTTGGCCTTTCTTCATATCCACAGTGCCTGGCACATAGTAGGCATATAATAAATGCTTTTTGACTGACTGAATATCTTTATAAATCTCTGTGTAATGCAGCTAGTCTCAGTCTTTCCCATGAGCTTCAGCCCCACACCACCAGTTGCTTTTCCAGTAGTTTCCTAGAGACATCTCAAATTCAGAATGTCCAAATTGGAATTAATTTTTTTCCTCCCCAAATAATCCTCATCTTTCAAACTTCCTTGTTTCTGTTGAAGGCACCACTAAGGCTTCAAGTCGCCCAGCTTTATAACCTCAGCCTTACCCTTGATTCTTCAATCTTCCTCACTCACATAGCCAGTCACTTGCTAAATCTTATTATTTCTATCTCCACAGTATCTCTTGCCTTTGTCTACTCTTCACTCATATAGTTTTTCATCACATCTTGTTTAGATTATTGCAAGTCTCCTAATTGACATCTCTACCTCATGTCTGCCTCTGCTCCAGTCCATCCTGATTCCAAAGTAATTTTTCTTAAGTGTAGATCTGATAATATGACTTCCCTACTCAACCAGCTCCAGTGGCTTCTTAATGCCTTTTGATAAAATACAAATTTGTGTTTGTCTTTTAAAGCCCTACACAACTTGGCCCCAACCTTTCTCTTCTGCTTCATTGGATATTACATCCTCTTCTGCACTCTATCATTCAGCCAAACAGCTCTCTATTCCTCGTGTATAACACTGCCTTTTCCATCTCTTTGCCTTTGAACTAGCCATCCCCCATGCCTGGAACAGACTTCCTCCTTTCATCTACCTTGTAGTGTCTCTGTCTTCCTTTCTGACAGAATTCAGGCAGTCTCTTTTGCATGAAGACTTTCCTGATTCCCCTCGGTCTCACCAAAAGCTGGAGCTTTTCCTCCCAAGTGGCCTTACATTTAACTACTTTATATTCATCGCTTTATATTTATACTGTATATTTTTATATATACTTATTATCTTCCCCATTAAAATGTTAGCTGCTTGAGACTAAGTATTATATTCTTTGTATCCATGTATTATATATATGTTGTATATATATTTGTAACTATATATATTACTATCTATAGCACAATCCTTGCATAGTAAAACATAGTAGGTCTTAAATGCCTGTTGATGAATTGATCAGCTCTCATGCATTTAACTCTTATCTCTATGAAGATGACTCAGATTTTTGTCTGCAGCCTCATTCTTTCCCCTTGAACTTCAATCCCATATCACCAACTGTCTAGTGGAGATTTTGAACTGGGTATTTCAGAGACATCTTCCACTCAGTATATCTAAAACAGAGCTTAGTACTTTTCTTTGCAACGTCATCCCTGTCCCAAGCTTACCTATTTCTGTAGAAGGTATCACCATTTTTCTAGTATCCCAAGTTCATACCCCAGTACTATTTTCCATTCTTTATTCTTCCCTACCTTACGTATCTAATCCATTACTAAATTTTATTTCTACCTCAACAGTATATCTCCTATGTGATCTTTTTTCTCTGCTTACCCAGATGCCACCATAATTTAGTCCCCCTTTATCCCTCACCTAGATTATTGGACTTTACTGCCTCAAGTCTCTTCCTACAAGACCATCCTTTATGCAACTGCGAAAGTGGTCTTCTATAAAATGCATGTTTGACTGTATCATTTTCCATTAAACTTGGGGTTTTAATAGGAAGGATTTTCACAGAAGAAGATATTGGAGAATCAGTTCCTGGTGTAAGGGATATCACAAATGGAGGAACAGAAACAGAGAAAAGGGTGGGGTGAGAACAATGGGAGTGGGAGAGTAGCCCAGTTTGACTGTAATGAACAGTGTAAAAAGGAAATAAAGTCATGTGACATGGCCTGCAGGAGGATTTGGAGCCCAGCTGGGACTTTGCCCTTATCCTGAAGGACTTCTTGGAAGAAGTGGTTTCTGTTCCTTTTCTCTGATACTTTTAAGAGGAAAACAAAGCTGATTGTTCCCTAGAATAGTATTTTATCCCTTGAAGTAGTGGGGTGAAATTTAAACCTTCTAAAGAAGACCTGGGTATTAATAAAACAAATTGAAACAAGACCAAACTGGAATGGCATTTACCTTTATTATAGTCTCTTTTGAATTGTGAATTCTGGAAAAAAAAATTTTCTTTTTCGATTTAGAATCCATAGACTGTTAGAATTGAAAGGGATCTTAAAGCTCCTTAATTCTGAGACTGCATGGTGAATTTATGGCAGAGCTATGGCTAGAACCTATGTTTCCTGATTTCCATGAGCAATGTAGAAAGATGAGCATATGATAAAAACCTTTGTTTCCTAAATGCTAAATAAAATCCAGTGTAACAACAGAGTTCTCTAAAACTTAACCAAAGTCCAAGGCACTCCAGTACAGTGGTAAGAATGTTGGGCAAGGAATCAGGAGACCTGGATGTGCAACCTGGCTCATTAACTACATGTGTCATCCTGAGCAAGTCATTTGCCCTCTGTAGGCCTCAGGTTTCCTTACCTGTAAAACAAAAGGGTTAGACCAGATAGCAACAGGCAATTATCAAGCACCTATCATATATAGAGCCCAATGCTTAGTATTAGTGAAAATGGCTATTTCCCTCAGGTTCTTACACTCTGGTGGGTCTGGAATGCAGTTTATAGTCTAGTAGGGTTTTAATACAAAGCACTACCTGATAAAGTAGTGTTGAACATAACAAAGTAAGGCTAAGAAGAAAAGTCATTACCACCTGGGGTTTTAAAGGATGGCTATGAATTCAGCAGGTGAGAAAGTGAAAATAAGGCACCCCAGGCCCAGGGAATCAGGTGAGAAAAGGCACCAGTTATGTGGAAGCCCAGGCTGGGTTTGAGGCACCCAGTTTGATGATCTCTCTGAGGTTCCTTTCAGCTATAAAATTCTCTGAGCTGTGATTCATGTTACCTTTTAAACATGTTATTTTCCGTGAAAAGTGATTTAGTTTTAATCCTATGATTACTCCCAACTTCCTTTTCCTTAACAGTAATAAGGAAAAAGACACCAGGGCTCCCTTTCTGTTGTGTTAAATAATATTATGACATCTGAAGCAAACCTGTTTCACCTCATTTTCCTGAAAGACTTCAGAAATGATACTGCTTTTTTCAGTAGTACAATGTTTATTCAGCT
This sequence comes from Pseudochirops corinnae, assembly GCA_028646515.1. Taxonomy (NCBI): domain Eukaryota; kingdom Metazoa; phylum Chordata; class Mammalia; order Diprotodontia; family Pseudocheiridae; genus Pseudochirops; species Pseudochirops corinnae. The sequence goes on from CM053588.1 coordinate 109,504,646, forward strand.
TTATGTATAACAAACTGAATGTGATGCCTGGGAATTTGTGTTCTGTCAATGTGATACAATTGACTTAAGAAAAATTTCTGTCCCTGTAAGCAAGACTTGGCACAAGACCTTGGCTAAGTTAAAACATTCCTCATGTTTCAGACTTGGGATTATTTGAATGTGGAGTAAACCCATTTTGACATTCCTTTCTCCCTCACTTTACTCCTCTTTCAGAGAGAACTAATGCTTCAGATTGCTATGAGCCTGAAATTGTGGACAGTTAGAAAGTGTGAACCATAAGTGGCATGGCTGCCATTCTGCATAATGTGCTTCTTGGGTCAGGAGACAGCTTTGGTCCTTGAGAATATAAGCTCCTATCCCTAGCAAAATCAGAGTTACCAGCCCAGAGCAAGAGTTTTGATTAATGGAGATCAGGAGAATGTTTTTATTTTTATATAGAGATAGAAAGAGATGTATCTGTGGATATCTATGTATCTGTCTAGATATCCATACATATCTCTGTCTATAAATATTTGATTTAGAAGTAATCACAGAGATCATCTAGCTTGACTCCCTCACTTTTCAGGTGGAAAAAGGAAGGCCCAAAAAGAAGCAGCATTGTGGTAAAGTGGGAAAGAACCCTGGATTTGGAAGCAGGGAACTAGTTCAAGTGCTGACTCTGTTACTAACAATGTGACCTTGTGCAAGTCACTTAATCTCTCTAGGATTCAGTTTCCTGATTTTTTTTTTTGGCTTTTTGGAGGGCAATTGGGGTTAAGTGACTTACCCAAAGTCACACAGCTAGTAAATGTGTCAAGTGTCTGAGGCCAGATTTGAACTCGGGTCCTCCTGACTCTAGGGCCGGCGCTCTATTCACTGTGCCATCTAGCTGCCCCTAATTATTTTTTTTTTTTTTTTTTTTGCTTTTTGGAGGGGGGAAGGCAGGGCAACTGGGGTTTAGTGACTTGCCCAAGGTCACAAGTGTTAGGTGTCTGAGGCCAGATTAGGATTCAGTTTCCTTATCTGTAGAATTATTGTATTAGACTAAACCATTTCTAAGGTGTTTTTCAATATAAAGTTAATGTGCCCATGATTAAACATATTATTGATGTCTGGGTCTGGGCTAAGAATAACAAACAGTAGCTCTCATTGTAGTAACGTTTTACGCTTTACAGAGTGATCTTCTGACAGTGATCAGACAATGAACATTTATTAAATACCTGCTGTATACACACAGTCAGTCACTGTGCTAGGGGATACCAGGACAAAAAGCAATAGTCCTTGTTCTCAAAGAGGTTACGTTCTTGTGGGAGATACTCACATTTCTGTGTAAATACAGAAGTACACAGGGAGTAATTTGGGAGTGGGAACAGCATGAGTAGCTGAGGGATCAGGAAAGTCATCATACAGGAGTTGGCACTTAAGCTAAACTTGGAAGAAAGTGTGAGGGATGTTAAGAAGTTGAGGTGAGAAGGATGACATCCCAGGCCTTGGGTGATAGGAGATAATACATCATCTATAAGGGTAGGGTTGATTCCTTAGGGCTTCTAGGCCAGCAGGCAGATCTTATCCTTATGGACCTATCGTCCAAAATTATTTCAGACAGGTTGTCTTGGACTCGTGTCACAAATAAGGCAAGCCATCTAAAATTGCTCCAAAGGAAAAAGGGAAAAAATAGGAACATTGATGTACTGTCATTGTGCACCCAGGGCAAACTGCTAGACATTAATATTTTAGAGATGCAAATTTCATGCTTCTCATAATAGCTATAGTTCCCATGGTTATTTGACTACCTTTCTTAACTGAATGAAAGCAGTTTTTCTTTCATTACATTTTAATAAAAGGCCGAAGTGTCCTACTACATATGGGGCCATCTCTAGTCATCCTGATCTATATCTTGCCAGTGGACCCAGATGAGTGGAGGAGAGAGTGAGACTGATGACTTTTCACAGGCCTGCCTCACTTAAATCCAGTTCACTTGCAAGTCATGACATCACCTTCCTGATGACATGGTCCTCTTTGAGAATGAAGGACCAACAGCAATCAACTATAATTCATTGGTACCCACCACTGTATTTCCTACCATGCTAATCAGTTGAGAATAATTTAGTCAGTCAGACTTTAGAAATGAATGTTTATATTAAATTGGTATCAAGATTGGTACAAAATATACACTTCCCCCTCCCAGGGGAAAAAAAAAATCTGTGATGTACTCTCCCATCAGTATGTACAATTCCCATGGGAAAGTGTTCTGAAGCTTAGAAAATACATAGAGTATCTCTTCCATGTCACATGACCAACAAGTGGAGGGTTAGACACTTTCTCTGATGCTCAGAATATCTCAAAACTCTCCAAAACAAAAATTATGTGTCCGAGATAAAGCAATGTCAGCTGACTCTGTAGTCTAGGACCCTATCCTTCTTTTACCAAAAGAAAGTAAAACTTTGTGAAATAATGTCTAATTTGTGATCATTCAGCAACCCTTTCCCCACTGCTCACCATGCTCAATATAACAAGACTGCACTAACCACCTGACCTACAGGCTTGCAAAAGAATTCATCCTCATACCCTGACCCACCTCTCCTTTTCAGTGCCTTGGGATCCAAAATACCAGAGTGTAAAAATTTGATGAGGTCATGATAACCAGTATGCTTGAAGAGTTTTATGCAGGAGAGTAGAGAAACAGAAGGAAAGGACTAGTGTCTGGCTTTGTAGTAGAGCTCAGCTTCACACTCCAACAAATCCCCTCTCTCTTCCCCAGGCCTCAGAGATTCAAACTCCAAACAGCAGACATCTGTCCAGGCTGCAATAGCACCAGTGCAGCAGCACTCTATTGCTGAGCCAGAGAACTGAGGAACAGAGGGAACAGGACAGGACCCTATGTATATGGGACTGTGTGACATTCCTCTAAGCATTAGGGAAAGAGCCCAGAATTCAGTTGAGGCCAGTTTTTCCTTCCCAAAAGTCACATGGGGCAGAGACCTAGACTGGTGAATCATGAATTGCTTAGTATGAGAGGAGGCTGAAACACTGAGATCCAGTCCCCAGGGAACCCACCATTAGAAGGGAGTGAGACAAAAAATTAGCAGTGAGGGGAAATAAGGGAAAAAAGACTGAAATTACCAAAGATCTAATGAGGAAAAAAACTGAAGATTTTAAGCAGAAGCATATAAACTAAAAGAGAAAACATTAACAACATAAGAAATATGGCCTCCAGATCTAGTAAATGAGTTCAGGCATCTATGAATAGACACTGTAAAACAAAGGAAAATTATTCGACACTTCATTAGGCAAAGAATCCCTGTGGATTTTTGAGTAAAACATGGAAGTACAACATACTGTTCCTGAATAGTTTAAAAGAGAAATGAGACTTGAGAGAGCAGAATTTGCAGCTTGCACAGCAAAGATAATTGAGAGAATAGAAAAACTCAAATCTGTAGTGATAAATCTCTCCAAAGAAATAAGATAAGGACAAGTGAGTGAGAATGCTAAGATACAGAAATGAAGGAAAAAAATGAACACATATGGCAAAGAGGTAGCTCAGCTCTGGGTTGTTAGAAGTCCTTTTCTCCTCTTCATAGAGGGTGTAAGAAGTTTCCCTTATTCATGGTATAGATTCTTTGTTGGGTTCTCCATAGAACTGTGATAGGAATCCATGCCCAGATTCTTCTTGGTTCCCAATGCAGACACTGCTGTCAGCCACTGCTGTCTCAAGGAAGGGAATATAGTGGAGTTTGGGATAGTGCTAGGATCCTGATGGGAAGAAGGGAAATCCAAAATTCTCCTTTGAAACTTAAAAAATTTTCCTTGGGCCAAAAGGGCAGAGCAGGGCATGGGGAAGAAAAGGAGACCAGAGCTGAAGCTGAAATGTACCCCTTCCTTGCCTTCCATATGACTTCTCGAGGAATTCAACTGAACTCTTTCCTTGGAATCCAAATGCTTCAGTTGCTTTGGATCTAACTAGCTTGATATTTTATAGATGACTCTTAGAGCATGGCCAGATTTCCTTAGCCAATCCAAATAAATTCCTGTGCAACATCACTACAGTTCCAAGGTTTTTTTCCATAGTTAGTCTAAAGCTTATGATTGAGTAATTAATTGAAATGAAAAGAACCAAACAGTACCCATTCTCAAGGAGTTTTACATTCTAGGAGAACGTTATGTATATAAGGGAGTGGTTGGCCAAGAAACTGCTTTAGTTTGAGAAGTCACAGGGGAATAAGTGGAGTCATAGAGGAGTAACATCACATGTCTTTTCCAAAAATAGTGATAGTATTGATTTGATTACTGTTTCTGGAGCAGAAGATGGGAAAGGGTACGTAGTATGAGTATGAGATGATGGGAGGGGAGTTTGGACAGTTGGATGAGATATGAAAGTAGTCTGGTTTCAGTTAGTTATAGAGGACCGTGCACCCTGTGCTAGCTGACTCGCCAGTCAAGACAATGTAGCCCCAGGTTAGTGGTCAAAGTTGGGTAGATTAAATCATCCAGAGCACGGTTTTAGGTGGCCCAGGGCTCTGTAGTACAACAGCACACCAGATGGCAAAAGATGGTCATGGCAGATACTTGGATGGGATATAAGATCCAGACCGAGGAGTTTGTGCTTTATCCTAGAAGCAATAAAGAATCTCTGGTGCTTTTTGTTTTGGAGAATGACCACAACCCTGTTGATGTTTGTACAGATATGAAACAGACTCAGATCAGTCTTCAACTCAGGTCCTTTTCTTACGACTCTTAAGGCCAAAGCTTAAATGATATTTGGGGGCTCCTAGCTGCCGGCACTCTTTCTGTGATACTGTGTTGTCTTTCACAACATTCTTCTGCTTTCTTGGTTCTTTTAGGTTCATTTTGTTTTGTTTTTTTCCACATCCCCACAATGATAGAATGTTTTACATTTTAAGAAAAAGTATATTTTGTTTTCAAAGGGGGTTAATAAACTTACCCTCTATGGGTATGACTTAAAATTGATTTTCCCTTAATGGTCTCATAGCATTCTTTTTCTTCATTTTTTAAATAATTCATTATATTGTTCTCATTTATTTATTTTGTTCTAAATTGTATTTTATTAATCTGTGTCCCTGTCTTACATTCTTAGAACATCATAAGCTTAGAGTTAGAGTTAGTCCATGCCTCTCATTTTACAGAAGAGAAAGCAGAAGCCTCTAGAAGTAGCTTTGTTTGTTCAGATTAGGCTGTAAGGTTCTTGAGGACAGGGCCTGTGTTTACTAATTTTTTGTATCTTTCTCTCAGAGCCTTACATCATACTCTATGTAGGGACTTGACTATTTGTTGAACAAATGAATAAAAAGTATTCTTTTGTATTCATTCAGAAGAGCGTGCTTTGTTGTTGTATTTAGTAACAGCCAGTATTGCCATGATTCTTCTTCCCATCATGGCTGCTGGAAGACTATTTTGAGATACGTGTAACAGTAATTGTTTTGTAAGTACATGCTATTTTTTGCACATTACTTTTAGAAAAAATATATTTATCTCAAACTGAAAAATTGAGCACTTAAATCTGTATTTTTTAATTTTGAAGCTCTACTCTTCAAAATCTACTCTTTGATTTCTGGCGAAATTGTAAAACACCTTATGAAAGGGATCCTTTGTGAGCACTTCAAGAAGTAATTTGGGATCATCAAGAGCATGTGTTTATTAAGTATAGGTCATATTAGACTCACTTGAATTCCCTTTTACAGTCTTACTAGTAGATCAGATGGCGAATGTTGTAGGGAGTAGTTTTTGGCAAGGCATCTGACAGGCTTTCTCTCATGGGTGAGATGGAGAGCTGTTAATCTGATAATAGTATAACTAGTCAGAATTGGAAATGACTGAACAGCTCCCCAAAGTAATGATTAATATTGGTCTCAGCCTAGATACAGGTCTCTTGGAGTGCCCCAGGAATGGGTCCCTGGCACTATCCTGTTCTACTTTCTTTCCTTTGACTTGGAAGGAGACATAGATAATGTACTTATTTAATTTACAGATGACATAAAGCTGGCAAGGATAGGTAACATATTAAATGACAGAATCTAAAAAAGATTTGACAGGATAGAATACAGACTTGAATGTCATAATGTGAAATTTAATAGAGAAGACTATAGTCCTACACTTGGTTTCAGAGAATTTACTGGATGAGTACAGGATAGCAGAGGCAAGGCTAGACAATGGTCCTTTTAAATATATATATATAGATAGATAGATAGATTTATTTATTTATTTGTTTTTTTTGACATTTGAGTTCAAAGTGGTTTCCCTCCCTTCCTTCCAATCCTACACCAGAGAAGGCCAACATATGACACAGATATATATGTGAAACAATACAATTCATAATTCCATTTATCAGTTCTTTTTCTGGAGATGGATAGCATCTTCCTTTATAGGTGCTTTGTAGTTGATTTGGATATTCATATAACTCAGAATAGCTTAGTTGTTCACATTTACTCTTTGAATAACATTGCTGTTAGTGTATACAACATTCTCTTGGGGTTCTGCTCATTTTACTCTTCATTATTTCATGCAAGTCTTTCCCTGTTTTCCTTTAAATCAACCAGCTCATTATTTCTTACAGTGTAGTAGTATTACATCACAATCATATGCCACAACTTATTCAACCATTACTCAATTGATGAGCATCCCCTCAATTTCCAATTATTTGCCACCATAAAGAGAGCTGCTATAAATATTTTAGAATGTATAGGTTCTTTTCCTTTTTTCCCTGATCACCTTGGGAAACATATCTAGCAGTGGTATTACTGGATCAATTTTATATAGTTTTATAACTCTGCACATAATTCCAGATTGCTCTCCAAAATGGTTGGATCAGTTCACATTTCCACCAACAGTATGTTAGTGTCCCAGTTTTTCTGCATCCCTTCCAACAGTTGTCATTTTCCCCTTCTATCATTTTAGTGAATCTGATAGGTATGAGATACTATCCCAAAGTTGTTTTAATTTACATTTGTCTAATCAATAATGATGTAGAACATTTTTTATATGACATACACACTTATCTTTAATTTCTTCATCTAAAAATTGCCTGTTCATATCCTTTGACTATCACTTGGGGAATGACTCATATTTTAATAAACTTAGCAAAGTTCTCTATATATTTGAGATATGAGACCTTTATCTGAGAAACTGTCTATAAAGTTTTCACCCCAATTTTCTGCTTTCCTTCTGGTTTTGGATGTATTGGTTTTATTTGTACAAAGCCTTCTTAATTTAATGTAATCAGAATTATCCATTTTACATGTCACAATGTCCTCAATCTCTTATTTATTTAAAAATTCTTCTATCCATAAATCTGATAGGCAATAAATTAAGACAATAGTTTTTGTGAAAAATACCTAGAATTTTTTTTAGTAGACTCAGCAAGCTCAACATTAGTCATTCCACAGCTAATGAAGGCTCAAGCTACATTGACAGGCATCACTTCCAGGGAGGTAATAAGGGGGTGAATGGTCTGCCTGCTTTCTCTCCTTCTTGAGATTGTCCAGGGTCTCCCTAGTACCTCTGGGATCATTTGTTGCCATTTAAGAAACCCTACAAAACTTGGTTCCAGAGTGGTTGCTTTTTTTTTTTTTTAAGACTTATTAGATACTATCTGACTTCAAGAACTTTATGGTCCATTCACATTGGCATGCTTGCTGTTTCCCATAGGTAAGATTCCCTCTGCCCTCTCTGTGCCTAGATACAGGCTGTCTCCTGTACCTGGAATACACTCTCTTCACCTTCACTTCTTAATATCACAGGCCTCCCTCAGGGCTAAGCTTAAGTACCACCTCCTACGGGAGACTTTTTCTGATCCTCCCTGGCTGTCTCTCCCAATCTTCCAAAAAAGAATTACCTTGTTTTTCTTTCCTTAAAAAAACAAAACAAAAATACATCTACTTGTATGGATATTTGTTTTAAGATGTAAGGTTCTGGAAGAGAGGAATTGTTTTATTTTGTATGAGGGAAGATCAGTAGTAGCAACCTCCCACACTTGGGGGTGGGGTGGCGTGGGATGGGGCGTGATAGCTTTCTTCAGGCTCCAGGTAAAAGGTAAAATTACAGTAGAGCCACTGGATTCAATATGTATCTTTCTGATTGGAAGACACACTTGTGGTTTAAGGACCTGAATACTTTGACAGATTGTGTGTGTGTGTGTGTGTATGTGTGTGTGTGTGTATATGGGTGGATTTCTCACAGTTGCTGAACAAAACACATATAATTGCTGATTGTGGTGAAAAATCACCTTACAGATATTTTGGTATAGTTTACTGCATTGACTTAGAACAAACAATATTCCTAAATAACACCCATACTTATGATAGCCAAAAGAATTAGTGCAGACCATATGTTCAGATATGAAAAATCATTGATACCAAGTGATGTGAATTCTGCCAACAGCTTCTGTTTCTATAGCACTTTAAAGTTTACAAGTATTTGTGTCACAGACTTGTAGAGTGCATTGTATGACTATTATCATCCTTATTTGGCAGATAAGGAAGCTGAGGATCTTCAGGGTAGAAATCTGTCTGTGATCACAGAGCTAATAAATGGCAAAGACAGGATTTGACCTTGCATTTCTTGACTTTCAAATCCTGTTCTTTCCGATATATAAGGTTACTTTGGACAAGGACCTTCCCACCTCTGGCCTGCAGTTTCTTTGTCAGTCAAATTGGGAGCTAGACTGGAATGCTAGGTTCAGAGTTGATAAGATTTGAGTTCAAAATTCTGTCTCACACAATTTACTAGCCATGTGATCCTGGGCAAGTCACTTTCACTCAGTTTACTTGGCTGTAAAATAAGGGGATTGGACTCAGTGACCTTTAACTACCTTCTAGCTCTAAATGCATGGTGTTTTTTTTAATTCTGAGACTGTGGCGTCTTCCAGCTCTGACATTGTTTGAGCTTCTGTGTGTTATTTGTATGTACAGATATGACTTGATAGACTGATACAGTTGCTTCTATACTATGAACCTGTAAATATTAACTACAATTTATGGATACAGTTGCTATCTTCAGGATGTATTGACTTTTGAGGCTTTGTATTTGTATATACCAGTTTGATGTTTTTATTCATTTTAGATGAACAAAAATTGTGGTGTCTTGAAAATGCCAACCTTTCAAAAAAAAATTTGGAGTTATAGTCCCTATTTTTAGTATGCCCCTGAATTTCCTATTTTCAGCCAGAGGGAAAAGTATTGAAATGTACTGTACAGTTCTTTATTCCTGTGGGATCTTTGAATAGCTGAAACCAGGAAATGCTAGAAATTTCTCATGAGAGTCTATACTCAAGGGAATTTAGAATGTTATCTGGAGAAATAGAGAGATTAGAATGAGAGCCCCTATCTATTATACAGATTAGAAATTAAAGAAAAACAGCTTTCATTCAGTTGAGAAAGGTGGTTAGTGGCCACCAATTCACATTTAAGGGAAGCCAGTGAAAACTAAGAATGGAGGTCGCAGCAGTATAGTGTAGCAGATAGGATTCTAATCTTGAAGTTGGAAGACTCTACACTTCTAATCTGGGGCTTAAGACTTCATGAGTAAAGAAGTGGAGATAAGAGTGGCAAAGCCCGATGATCACATTTTTCTGTCTTTAAGATTAAACATCAAATCACTCTATAAATGTAAGTTAGCTGTTGTTAGTATTATTATATATAAAGCATTTACCCTCTATATATCTTGAATGTTCTAGTTGTTTGCATGTTGTCTCCCCAATTAGAACATGAAATCCTGGAAAGCAGAGGCTAGACTTTTGCCTTTGTTTGTATCTCTAGTGCTTAGCAAAATGCCTGGCACATAGTAAGTACTTAATAGATACTTGTTGACTTGATTGACTCCCAGGTAGGTAGTATATTATCCCTACTCTAAAGATAGGGAAACTGAGGCTCAGAAAAGTAACCTATCCATGAACACATAAGTAGTAATAAGCAGGGAGATAATATATCTATACATACACACATGTGTGTATATATATATATATGTATGTATTTTATAACGGTAATCTGTAACTGGTACTTATCAAGGACGTAGGAGAAAGGACAGAATCAAGAGACATAAAACAGAATATTTGTTCTTAGATTTTAAAATAGTATTTCTGGGAATTCACAGAATCTAACAAAATGAAGCAGCCATGCTGTGGAAAGTCAGTACAAAAGGAGCTTGAAAGTGTCAGATTTCTCTAACTATACCCCTGCTCACTATATTAACTCCTTGCTAAATGGTATTAAGACACATAGAGCTTAATAAATGTTTCTGGAAGTGAATCAAGTAGACAACACCACCACCTGGATGGAGACCAGAAGTGAGTCTACATTCTCTGCTTGGTCTCTTTCTTGAGATTTACATACTGCCTAACATTCCTAGGAGAGGTGATTCAATATTTAGGTTTGAAAGGTGTGGGAATCTCAAACCTCCTTCCATTCATCAGATAAGATTTAGAACTTGAAAGGACCTTAGAGTATATCTAGTCCAGCTTCCTTATTTTACAGATAAGAATCTGAGTTTGAAGGAGAAAAGAGACTTCATTCCCAAGTCATATAACTAGTAATTGAATTAAAATTCAAACCCAGAAGACCAGATCTACTGACTAGAGTATTTTTTCCATTACTTTGTGTCTCCAGCCACTACTGTGTGGGATACTGTATTTTAACTAGGAGAATAAACGGACATAGTGATAATATTACTTAAGCATAGAAGATGGTAATGTTGAAAGGAAATTAAAAGCAAGAATTGACATGGGAATAATTTTTCTTCTAGTAATTGAGATTGGTTATATGCAGCTTATACAATAAAGATTTCAAAATGTTCTATATCCTTAGAAATGAATACTCTAATGTCATTTAATTCAATTAGAGCTAATTGGCACCACCAATTTACCATACCTTTCATAGGATATTTTTTTCTTTAAATGCACCTTTTAAATAAGATGAGTTAGACTTCCTCTTTTAACAAAAAGCCATGGAACTCATGTATTGAGGAATCTTGTATGGTATTAACTGTTATTTATGAGCAGATTGACTTTTTAAACCAACTCTTCCTGGTAAGATGTATCTTTTACATTTTAAAAAGATATTGATACCATTTGGATGTGATAAGCTGTATGTTGTGTAACAAAATATAAATGATAGGACACCTTTCTCTTGCTCTTCTAACAGTGTAGCAAGGTAGACAGAGTGTGATGAAAAGGGTTGTAGGCTTCCAGGGAATTGTTGAGTTAAAATACCAGCTCTGCCACATGTTATCTGTGAGACCATTAGGCTAGTTAGAATCATAAAATCTCAGAGATGAAAGGAACAGCAGTGGCCAAATGATTTCATATCTCAGCCTCAGTTTCATCACCTATAAAGTAGAAATAAGTTGTGAGAGAAGTCCTTTGCTAAAGTATTCAGCTGCATAAATGTGAATTGTTTTTCTTTCAATCAACATTTAAGTTCCTGTTATATCAAACGTGCTGTGTTAGGTGCTAGAGGTAATAATGTAGCTTGAAAGAGACATGGAGTGGAGTCAAGAGGGTTAGGAAAGCTGGAATTTATGTCCCACCTCTGCCACATCTTGGCTGGCTGTGTGCCTGTGGTGCCCCTGAGACTTATCTAAGATGATAAATGGCAGAGGAACCTATCTGCATGGGCACAGGAAATTCCTCACCAGGAGCTCCACATATCTATGAATTAACCGGTTTAGGAGAAAAATTTACAATGTACTATCTCCACAGTACAATTTCTATTCAGTTCATTTATTATGTGTCTACTCTGTGCCAGGCACACTGCTGGATTCTGGGGTATGAAAAGACAAAATGGTACTTGCCTTCAAAGAAATCAGTTCTCTAGGGGAGGTGAGAGAGGACTGGGATAGATCACACACACACACACACACACACACACACACACACACACGCGCGCGCGCGCACACAAACACGCGTGCGCACAGTGTGAACACAAATAAATATACTTACTCTGAACTTAAAAAACACTAAATAAAATTAGAATTTCCATAAGCAAAATAGAATAGAAAAAAGATTATACATGAAATGGTGACATTATTACATATCACTTGCTTCGTCTTTTAAGCGTACAATAAATTCAACCTGTAGCTTTCAAAAATAACCTGCTTATCTTTGCTTCTTTCTGACTTTCCGTGTGTTCTCATCTGTTTTTTAAAAGAAAAAATTTCAGTGACCCTTTCTTTTCTTTTTTGGCAGCCCTATCTATCACTAACTCTTCCCTTCTATATCTTATCTCCTGTTGCTTTAAAAAAAAGATTTCTTCAAATATTGTTTGATTTTGCAGATTGTTTTTGTCTTGCTCTTAAAAATTTTTTTTGTTGTTATAGGGAGGGATAAGAGAGAAGTTTTTTGCTTCCAATTCTGTTAATCTCTTTGATTTTTCAGGCTTTCTTATTTGATTCTCTGTTGTTGTCTTTTTAAGTTGTTGCTTTACTAGGTATTTTAATACCATATACAATTCGTTGATCTGTTCTTTCTTTTGTTGATGAAACTATGTCAAGATAATTTTTCCTAAGCTCTGCTTTAACTACAGCCCATAAATTTTGGTATGTTTCCTATTGTTGTAATTTTCTATAATGGACTTTTTGATTGTTTCTGTGATTTATATTTTGAACCACCAATTCTTTGGGATTAAATTACTTGTCTCCAATTAATTTTGATCATTTCTTCAAAAACTCTTTACTAAATATAATTTTTATTTCAGTGTGGTCCATAAGAAATGGATCAGTATTTCTGCATTTATTTGTGAGGTTTTTAATGCCCCAATACATGTTAAATTTTTGTTAAAATGCCATGTTTAGCTTAGAAATATATGTAAATTCCTTTTTGTTTTCATTGAGTAATTGCCATAGAGATCTATCATCTCTAATTTTTCTGAAATTCCATTTAGGTTCATAATTTTTTTCTCATTTCTATTTTTGTTAGGTTGGCATAGGTCTGAAGCAGACATTTTGAGGTCCTAATGTATTTTTATTTCTTACTCAATATTTGGTTAACTTTGAAGTATTTATAGTCTATGCCATTCAATGCATGCATGTTAAATATTTTTATTGGTACATTATAAGTTCTTTACACATGTAGTTTTCCTGCTTACCTGTTTTAGTGCAGTCTGTTTTTATTGTTGTCTTCTCTGAAATCTAGATTGCTACCACTCCTTTTTTGGGTTCATCTGAAGCCTAATAAATTTTGCTCCGGTCATCCATTTTAGTTCTGCATGATTCTTTAAGCTTTAAACTTCTAGTATATTTCTTGTAAACCGCATATTTTTTATTTCTGCTTTCTAATCAATTCTGTTGTCCTCTTCCTTCATCATCGTCATCATCATCATCACTAGCAGTTATTTAGTGCCCACTATTTGCCAGTGTGTCAAACACTTTACAGATGTTATCTTTCTTATTTGATTCTCAAAACAACCCTGGCAGGTAGATGCTGTTATCCCCATTTTGTAGTTGAGGAAGCTGGGGCAGACAGAGGTCCAGGGTCACACAGCAAGTAAGTATCTGAGGCCAGATTTGAACTTGGGTCATCCTGGCTCCAACGAGAAATGTCAGTTCCAGACCATCTCCTTTCTCACCTGGCTTTTCTGCTTTGTGACTTCTTTGTCTTCTCTACCTTGCCTCCTGAAAGTTCATTAAGGAAAAGTTCATCATCCTGGGACAAGATGCCATCAGCCTTCAGATATCTTCTCATTATTACCCTCTGCCCCTCTAAATGAAGAACAGAGCCGTGAATGCCAAACCTTCCATTGAAGGAGTGAGCTCAACTCAGACATCTCATTTCTTACCTGGCTGTACTACATGGGATGTTTTGGACTTATCGAACATATCCTGTGTTGGGTACCTTCCCTGAGTTCTTCTCCTCCCCCCCCCCCCCATACTTTCAGTTTCCCTTTATATGTTATTTTCCCCTTTGATTGCAAGATCCTCAAGGGCAGTACCTGTCTTTTCTTTTCTTTCATATCCCCAGCACTTAGCTTAGGGCCTGGCATGTGGTTGGTGCTTTATACAAGTTTATTAAATTGAATCTCTCTATTAGAATATAAAGAATTCATACTTTTCTGCTCCTTTATAGTGGTACCTACTAAATCCTATGTAATCCTGATTGTGGCTCTTTGGTTATTGAACTATTTCTTTTTGTCTTATTGCAGTAGCTTTCTTTGACCTAGAAGCTCAGGATTTTGCTTATGGAGTTCTGGGAGCTTTCATTTTGGGGTTACTTTCAGGAGGTGATGAGTAGGTTCTTTCTATTTTCACTTTGCTTTCTGTGTGGTTTTTTTTTCAGTCATGATTTTCTAATGTTTGATTATTCTAAGTTTCTCTCTCTTTGACCTGTTTTCTAAGTCACTTATTTTCTTTGTATATACCTTATTTTTTTCTGCCTTTCTTCCCCCAGCCCCAACCTTTGATTTTGCTTTAATATTTCTTGTCTTATGGAGCCAATGCTTTCTGTGTGGCCCATTCTAAGTTTTCACGGAGTTCATTTCTTGGGAAAGGCTTACCACCATCTGTTCTAAGCTAAGAATTTTTCTTGTGTTCTTTCCTCCCGGGCTGTTGTTTTCCTTTAACATTGCACTTTGCATTTCTTGTTTCAGTTCAACCAAGTAATCTTGTCATTTTTGTGGCCAGGACATTTTTTTTTTCCTCTGACACCCTATTTAGAATAGCTTTAGAATTGTTCTTTTTTTTTTCTGGGTTTATCTGTTGGGTTTTTTTTTCAGTCCAAGGTATTTTTTTTATTATATTTGGTATTTTCTTCTATTTACTCTTCTCTCCAGTGTTTCTGGATTGGAGTTTTATCTTTGGGTCAGATTCTGCTTCATTTTTTATTCTTGGATGATGCAGTCAGGTCCTGGCTGCAGTAACTAAGTAATTGCCCACCTTCTGCTTGAATGACTGAATTTTGGCTCCGTCTCCTGGTAGCTTTCTTCAGTTTTGGCGTTGTCTCTTTCTTGCAGACCTCTGAAACAGGCTTTGGCTCTGTCCCTTGCTCTTTTTCCAGACAGTTCCTGCCCAAATTATGTTTATACTGCTAGTAGCAGGCTTCCTGGGAGACCCTAGGTGCTTGTCTTCCCAGCTGCTTCTCTGGCCCATTCTCCTGCTATGGCTGTCTCAGACCTGAGCTATTGGGGTACCAAACTGTCAGGATGCTGAGAGCTGTGCTTACTGGGTGCTGTTCTTGGCCCATATTGGGCTATTCCTTACCGGGAGCTTCCTCTGTGCTGTGGTCTGGCAGCATTGCTTCCCTGGCCCTTTCTACTGCCATGCCTTGGTGGGGAGTATTGGGGGGTGGATCTGAGCTGGGGGCTGAACTGCTTGGGCACTGGTCTGGCCCTGTCTCCTGTGCATCTAGCAGGATGCCTAGTTGCTAAGCTGCCCAGGTGGTAAGCTACCTGGACACTGGTATCACCTTGTCCCTGCTCTGGGTCCAGGCTTTAGCTTGTGTCTGCCTGGGCTTGTCTTGGCTCTGAGCTTCTATGGGGAGTCTAGCCTTCTTTGTGTGTAGTAAGT
>CM053588.1:109520628-109547610 GCA_028646515.1 Pseudochirops corinnae
CACTATGGAGAGGTTCTGCGTAATTTCACATGTTCAGCCTGTATTTGATTGCTTGTCCTTCCAGTGGGGATGGGAGGTGAGGGAGGAGGAGAAAGAATCTGGAATCTGGAGTTCCATAATCAAATGTTATGAATGTGTATCTACACACACACACACACATATATATATATATGCAATTCTTATTATATTATTGACTACATCCAACTGGAACTTGAGATACACAGGCACTGCGGTTGGGAGATCCATCCTGCCCTACCGAAAAGTGACATAGGACAGAATAGACTGGGGGAGGGGGGACACACTGGAATGGCTGTTTTGGGGCAGTGGGTGGGGGAAAGATGGGGAGAAAATATGTAACTCAAAATCTTGTGGAAATGAATGATGCAAACTATAATAAAATTTAAAAAAAAGATATACACACTGTGCCATCAATTTCCCCAATCAGCTTTAATTAGTACAGTAAAGTTCCTCATTTTCAGGAGCAATATTAGTCATTTTACAAGTTTGGGGAAATTTAAGCTAACACCATTCATTCCTCTGGTCAGATGCAGGAATGCTAAGGATATTCCAAGAATGCAAAGTCCTATAATACACATACTCTGAGTCCCTGAACCTAGCATTCTTGGCACATTCTGCTCTTTCAGAAACACAAAGCTAGTGGGCCTTTCAATCCTTAAATTTAGAGGCTCACCAATGCTTCTGCCTTCCCCACCCCAAGCACTAAGGGATAGGGAACAAGATTTCTACAAAAACAGATCTCAGGCTCATTGTAGTTCAAGTTTTCAGCTGTTAGTATTTAGACAGCCAGTCCTCAGAGCTCTTTATGGTTCTTTTAGCCACAGGAAGGGCTAGAGAGTTGGCAGTAACAGTGGGTCTTGGCACTTAAGAAAAAGATTCACAAAGGAAAAATGCAATTAAAATAGTGGCACAACTTTGGTCTAAGTATCTTGTCATGGAGACTCTAATGTAAGAACCAAGGAAAGGGATAGAGGAGAGACTAGTAATATTCCAGTGATCTAGTCTATCTAATAATAGTGTAATTACTTTCAGATCAATAATAATCAATAATAAATTGTGAGGAGCAATCTATTCCTTGCCCATTTCCCAGTTACTTCAATGAAAAGGAATTTAAAAAAAAATCTTAAAAATATGTAAGTGGGGGGGGGGGAAAAAGAGGTTTCTTTTTTATTCATTCAAATATACTCAACTATCTCTGTACCCAGACTAAAATTAATAAGGATGTTAAAGAAAGGTTCTGCAGAGGACTTACGGGTCAGCCCCATAGTGTAATATTTGTCCAGCACTGAGCTTCACATTCTAAGAAGAATATGGAGAAAATAGAACTTTCAGGGAAAAGTGGTTAAAATGAGTAAAGGAACTTAAGAAATTTGTCTTTGAAGACAGTTAAGAATAGGATGGCCATCCATTGCTTTTGATGCCTCAACAATAATCCTGACTGGGGAAAGGAGGCCAATCCATACGCTGTGCTGAGAGTCCTTCTAGTTCTTAATCTACAACAACCTTTTGTCTAGTCAAAAGGCAGCATGATACAGTGGGGAAAGGACTTTACAAAAATCAAGATAGGTGTAACATCCAACAAGTCTCCTGATTTCCTTTGGACCTCTCAGAGTCCTTATCTCTAATATAAAAGGGTTAGACTAAATGATATTGAAAGTTTCTTTCAATTTGAATAATTTATGATCTATCTGAAATCTACTATTTGATTCTCTCCCTTTATCATTCAACACTAAACTATGTGTGTTATTTGGATTTTTAGTACCTTGGTATAATGAGATTATAGGTGTCAGAATTAAAAAGGGTTTTGGAGGTCATCTATCAATTTATTGTATCAATTTACAGATCAGGAAACTGAGGTCCAGAGGCCTTAAGTGATTTGCCCATGTTCCAAAACATAGCAAACAGCAGAGCCAAAATTTGGATACAGATTCTGACTCCAAATAGAGCACTCTTTCCATCACATCATGTTGCCTCAAATAAAACATGAACAGCTGAAACACTACTAATTTTAAAAACTGGCCAAGGTCTATAGGACTTTTTCATCTGTCCTATCTAAATCTCAGAAGAGATCCTTCAACACTAGGAAATGAAGAAAGTTGTCACCAAGTAGGCCATGTCACATAGTAAAAGGCACTCAAGTTTTCCATCCTTGTATCAGTTCAATTCAATCATTAAGTGAATACCTACTACGCGTAAGGCACTACGCTTGGAAGTGGGTTTAGATAAAAAGATAACAAAACTAAAAAACAGCCCTGCCCTAAGGGAGCTAATATTCAACTGGCAGGTACAACATGTAAACAGATAAGTAAATACAGGATAACATGAGGAGGTAGAGAACACTAACAAATCAATCAGGAAAGGTTTCCCACAAAACATGGCAAATGAGATGAGCCTTGACGGATTCTGAAAGGAACAAGTAAAGAAAAAGAACACATGGGGGATAGGCTGTGCAAAGGTTAGAGGAAAGAGATGAAATATTGAGTTTAGAGAACAACATGGAGCCCAGCTGGCCAAAACTAAGAGTTCGTGAAGAAGACTAAGTAGAAATAAATCTAGAAAAGTTCACTCAAGTCAAACGATAAAGTATTTGTGAAAAGCCAAAATAAGGAGTTAGTACTCTGTCTTGGAGGCAAAAAGGAAGCACTAAAGATTCTTGATCAGGGGAGTGATGTGGGCCTATCTGTGCTTTAAGAAGGTTACTTGGTAGCTTTATGGAGGATGGATTAGAGGGCTGAGACCAGTTAGGGGACCAGTTTGAACATGACATTTTATTTGAACATGACATGATCAGAGAAAAACATATGCCTTTAGGGTCATTAAATGCTAATTCAAAATGCATCCAAACTACCTAAGGTTTTTGGTTTTCGTTTTTTTAAAGGAATTTTAAAGGAATACTCTTTCTCTCCAGGCTGCCTCATAAACTTAGCAAGAATTCAGAACATAATGACAGGATTCACTAAATGTACTTGCTCTGAGCTGTAGCTATCTCTGAGAAAGGCCTTGTCTAGGCATATTTTCCTTTAGCAGACTCGTCTTGGCTAATATTAATGAGACTAGACTATAAAGACGTGGGGACCTGAGGCCAGGCCAAAGAGAGAGAAGGCAGCAGATCTGGCAGGAAGATCAGCTTTGCAAAACTCCCTGGGAGCTTTGGGAGATGCCAACAGCACAGGGATACAGAGGAAGCTAGGAAAGGCAGATGCTCCCAGCTGGCAGCTGGAAGAAGCAGTCAAGACAACAAGGACCCAGGCAGAGCAGGCACTCCCACAAACAACAGAGATCCTGTACAAACCACTCTTACTTGGTATTCCTATGCACGCTCCAAGGAACTAAGGGCATGATTGGGATGAGGAGGAGACCCTGAAAACTGTGTGGGAAAGGAAGTTTATCACCATCATTTGCTTTCATTTAATAACCTTTAAGTGTTTTTATAGCTAGGACTGGATTTTAAATTGCCCTGGCTTCCCATTTCTAGGAGATTAATAGAAGAGAATAAAAATAACTTCAAAGAAACTTTAGACTAAGACAGATATGCTACAAACAAACAAGACATGAAAAAAGAAACGCCAAATCAGATTCACCAACCCCTCTGGTTCACTGACCTCCAACCAAGGATTTTGCTAATAAGTATAACTTTACTTAAAAAAAAGGGTCAGGTCCTCCCAATTATTATCTCCAAAGAACACTGCATTATTCTAATTCTCTTTCACCTTTCTAGTTTTTTATCCCCTTCAATGACTACAAGATGGCAGAGGATTTTGTAGAGGATCTATTGTCTTCCTGATAATCACAAAAGGATTAACTCATCTATCATACCTTTATTCATATCTATTTTATGTCAGTTCTCCCATTTCCCCTCTACAATGTCAACAACAGGCAGCCATTAATGTCTTCTCTGTATATTAAGACACTATAGACCCACCCATTATGACAAGCTTTTGAGTTGTTTTCAACAACTGTCACATATTATTTGCACCCAAAGAGCTCTTCTTACCAAATTCCCCTTGGGACTAAAGGCAAACATTTTCACCATGGTTTACCTGAGTTAGGGGTACAATCTGTGACAGAGATGGGAAACAAAGCTGACTGGCTCATACATGGGTAAATTTGTGACTGGAGAACTCCTTAGCAGCAACATCTTAGCTATTTAGAATGAGCAAACTTAAAAACAACACTTACAATGTGCTAATGTTTAAAAAAAAAATTTGCATATCAGAAATAGTGTAATGAAAATAAGTTATAAAACTAAACATGCAAAAACTTTCCTTCTAGCATTTATAAAGTGCTTTACATTTATTATCTGATTGATTCTCAGAATAGCTTGGTAACACAGATATTGGCATCTCTATTTTGCATTAAAGGAAACATCAAAGATGTTAAAGAACTTGCCCAAGATGACACATGTCTAATGAGACAGTGAGGATTCTAACCTGGGTCTTCAGACTCTAAATCCAATGCTTTTACCACAATGCCACAACTGTTTCTATTACCATGTATATTTTGTAGACAGAAAAATTAAAGGTTAAATTACTGTATGTATACTGAAGTCAAATCCAAAATGAAACCAGCGTCTCTTGCTTCTCAGTTGCACATTACAACTATCTGGATCAGTGCAACTGAAGGCAGAAAAAGGACCAAAACAACTCATGTCTCTCCGTGGTTATAAAAAGGAGAAGGAAGTACGCACCACTTACAAGACTTTCCTGTGTGAAATAAAGAATGCTAATTTAATATACTTAAATGTCCTGAAATTAAGTTTGCTTACAAGTTCTTTTTCTTTAGGTTTGTTTTTTCCCCCATTTCTGTTTCTACATTCTCCCATCCTTTCTTCCAAAGAAAAGAAGAACAGGAAAGATACAGAGAAATCTGAGAGTATGATAAAACCTGCCCCACAGAGCAATGGGCTCCTCTACCCTTAAAATGCAAATATGTCAGGCCAATTTTATAGTTCACTTTAACATAGTGCTTTGCAGTTTACAAAGACCTTTCCTCCAAACTTCTCTAACATATACACAATGCAAGTGTTATTACTTCCACTTTATAGAAGGAAAAACTGAACCTCCAAGAGAGGAAGTTCACACCACTAGCCAGTAAGTAGCGGACTTGAATCTGTTCTGACTCAAAGTGCAGTGCTCACTTCATCAGTGGACACATTCTGAGGAGCATCCATTCAATTCAAAGCAGGAATGGGAAGCAACTGGAATGACAACGATAAGCTTCCTCTTCTTCACAATTCCATGCCCTGCATAATAACATTTCCAGTTCATCCTTTCTGCTCCCTTTGCTGTGTGTGCCCTATGATACAGTAAAAAGAGTACAGCCTCTGGAGTCATATCACCCAGGTTCTGATACAAGCTCTTGACACAGTTGACAGAGAAATGGATCTGGAATCAGGAAGTCATTCAGTCAAGTCCAATGTTTCATGATCCTGTGGGTCAACAATCCATGGGATTTTCTTGGCAAAAATACTGGAGTAGTTTGCCAATTCCTTCTCCAGCTTTTATGCAGGCAGGGGTTAAAGTGACTTCGGTTAAGAATCTAATCTTTCTACTCCAGGCCCAGCACCTAGCTATCTCTCAGGAATCAGGAAGACTTGTGTTCAAATCCAGCCTCAGACACTTATTGGTTGTGTTTCCCTGGAAATGCCACTTAACTTGTTTGTCTCAGTTTTTTCAACTGTAAAATTGAAATAATAATAGCACTAGCACATACTTTTCAACATACTGTTGTTCAGTTGTGTCTGATTCTTCAAGACCCCATTTGAGGTTTTATTGACAGAGAATACTGGAGTGGTTTGCCATTTCCTTCTCCAGGTAATTTTACAGATGAGGAAACTGAGGCAAATAGCATTAAGTGACTTGCCCAGGGTCACATAAGTAAGTATCTGAGGTCACATTTGAACTCAGGAAGCTGGATTTTTGCTGACTTCAGGCCTGACACTCTATCTACTATACCACTAATAGCCCAGGAACATGGTAGGCACTATATAAATTCTTATTCCCATCCTTTCCTTAGTTAATATTTCTGGGCCTCAGTGATTTCACATGTAAAAAGAAAGGCTCACATTAGATATTCTCTGAGGTTTCTTACAACTCTAAAGCTATGATCCTCTATTTGACAAGTTAACTTGAATAGATTATTCTTAACTTACTAATATTCAGTAGCTACAAAATGCCCAAACTATAAAAAACAGTAAATCCATATGTCTACTCCTTGGACAGGACCCATAAATGTATAAGAGGGTGAGCCCAAAGTTAAAAGAAAGACAGCAGGCTAGATCATATTTAGGAAATTGTTTAGTGCTTCCAATGATCCCAAACTACCAGCCACAAAAGCAGATTTATTTAGAATATTCTCCTAGTGAGGCTATATGTCTATGAATCATAAATCACAACCATCTCAGAAGAATCAAAATAAAAAATAACACAAAGAGTAACAAAGCCACAAGGTAGGTGTTGGGCTAAAGGATGTTAACATGGAAGACTTGTGTGAGGAAGTGTCATAAAAGGCATCATCAGACCAGAAAAGGAAGTGAATGGGTTGCACCAAGCGAGAGGGTTAATATATAGATAACCTAAGTGTTACACCGGTACTCAAGAGATACCAAAAGAATGAGAGGAAGGCCTCCAGTATTTGAGTTGTCTCCTCTATGGAGGATTTACATAAACAAAGGGACAAAATGCCACCTGCAACATTTTCAGTGAAAAAATGACCCATATCTATGAGACTATGGCTCCATCAAAGTAAGATGCAAAGGTGACAAATGAGGGGAGACGTGGGAGGGGAAAAGGGTGGTGGTGGTGGGGAACCTGGGAATGCTTCTCCACGACAACCTTTAAGTCTTTTTCATATGCTTATTTAACTGGAATTAGAGAAAGGTGGTATCTTTTCTATATTATACCAATTAAGACCTCAGAGAAGTGATCAACCATGAAACTACGTAGTTTCTTTCCTTCTCTTTTTCTTGTAAATCAAGAAATCCTGACAAAATTTAGAGATTTATAAACTGACCTCATTAAATATTTACAAAAGTGAAAAAATTGGCACCAACCTCCAAAGTATCACATATCTTTATTCCACATTGTCTCCCCCATCCAAAACTGAAAAATGTCAATGGCAGACGGGAGGGTACCTTAAGATCATTCAAATCCAACCCCTCATTTTACAGGAGGATCAGGGAGGCCAAGTAATTGACAGTGCTGAGTAACTGAGCTAGGATTCCCACTGCAGTCTTCTGACTCTAAATCCTGTACTCTGTCTACCACAAGCCACACCTCATGTTAAGCCAAAGTTCGACTTCTGTGTTAACTACTTTCAGGGCAATGTTTAATGGCTAAATAATTTCCATGGGGGAAAAAAATCACTTCCATCTTATTAGCAAAGACAGATGCTACTCACATGTGGAAACATTTCTCAAACTAGGAGCTCAACAGAATAACTGCCCTCAGCAACAGATCTCAAAATCAGTTCTTGTTTTTTCTTGAAACAATATGAAATTTCTCTCAAAAAGTAAATAAACAAAAACATTAAAGTAAACCCAAGAAGTAAATGAAGACAAGGCTCTCCCTCATCCTCCCTTCTAACAGGGAGCTCTGAACATAGTAGAAACTTAATAAATGTGCACTGAATTGAACTGTTATTTGGGGTTCCAGTGCTGGACTCCCTCTCTCCTAACTGTAGCCAAGGCACACAAAGGTTTTTCTCTTTTTAAAAAAATTAAGCAACAAGCATTTATTAAGTGTTTACTATGTGCCAGACAAGTGCTAAGCAATGGGGATACCAAGAAAGGTAAAAACTGTCCCTGCTCTCAAAAAATAAAGATCTTGCCCCCACCAAGCTCTAACTCAGCTTAAATTTACATAATTTGTTTTGGAGAATCATTAAAGTCACCTATTAGAAGGTTACATTAAGTTCACCACTACTCTTTCTTTCCTTGTCAAATCCCACACTATACAAAATCTTAGAGACCAAGTTGGATACTACTTGGCAAGAAATTTCTCCCATATGGCCAAACCATTTCATTAGTCAGCACACCAGACCCTTCTATTTTTTTCTGCTCTTGAAAGTAAAGACAACAAAGCCCAATGGAGATCTGGATGAAAATGCTAAGAAGGCAGGTGGGCAAAGAGATACTCCACTGCCCAGCTTAGTCTCAGTCCTGGCTTTAATCACCTCTCCAGGGTATTGAAAGTACACCTTCTTACTACTAAGAGCTACTCGTCTTACCCTCAGGCTATAAGAGTCACATGTGGCTGACATCCGTAATTCCAACCCAGTTAACAGAGCCTCCCATTTTGGGTAACCAAGGAACACAAGGGACATTTTACACCTGATACAGTTAAGTACCAATGAAGAAGGTATCACTTTACTGGTAATTCCTAAACTGATAGTATAGTTTCACTCATTTAAATGAAGGAGGGGGAAGCATAATAATGGAGAAATCAATCTAAACTGTAAAATATTTTAAGTAAAACCGCTTATATTTAAGATTGCCTGTTCGTTGAACAATACAGCCTACCTGAGAAAGAGAAAAAAGTAACAATAATGCCTTGAGTCTACACAGAATTTTCAGAGGGCTTTGCCATTCATTCTTTCTGGTAGGCTTTGAGGGGCAGGTAAAGTATTGATTATGTACATCTGATAGAGGAGTAAAAAGGTGCCTGGGAGGCCACAGCACTAGTGGCCAGGATGACCACCTAAGTCCTCCTGTCTCCTAGTTTACTTGACTAAGATGCAAAAGAAGAAGGTTACCAAAGACCACGAAATAACTTACTCTCTGGCCAGACAGACACTATGACTTCTCAAAAGGGCTTGAAATTTGTCTTTTAAAATTATTATTCATGATCCTAACAACCGTTCAGATTTTTTTATAGTGATTTAAGATCGACTGTGTGCCTTACAACAGTCTCCATTTTACAGATGATTCTTCTGAGGTGCAGAGAAGGAAACTTTCTGAAGTGTCCCAGAGACACTCAATGATGGAGCCAGCACCAGAAACTGGGTCTTCCGTTTCCTGCTTTAGTATCCTTTCCACTGTCACACAGACTCTGATTGCTTCATTTGTCTTCCCTTCTACCTAATTTCTGCAGCAAAAATGCCCTCCTCCCTGAGGATTTGCTAGGTATCCAAGAGATTTTTTATGTTCTGAGAATACTTTACTAGAAAGATTTTCCTGGAAAAAAAGTCTGCTGTTATAAACAGAATTTTAAATATACACTAAGAAAATCAGTCAAGTTAATTGGGGAAAAAATGATTCTCATTAGTCCTACATTACTTCCCTTTCCAACTGAAAATTTCCGACTTAATATTAATGTCCCAATTTATTTGGGGAAGTCACAGAACAATTAATAATAACTAGTATTTACCTAACATAACTATATAAAAATATATAAAATCTCATTTGATCATCACAACAACCTGTATTGGTAATGGAATTTGGAGATGCCCCTGTATTGGCTTGGTTTTTGGGTTGAGTGTTAAAACCCAGAGCTTATGAATCCCACTTGTGGGATGGACTTTGTTGATGTGAAGAGAGAGGGCTGAACTGGGAGGAGCCGTGAATTGGGAGAGAGGCCCAAGCCTAGAGAAGGCCAGAGGGACTTTGGGAGAGCAGCATCCGGTATTGTGGAGCCTGAGTTGCTGAGAGAAAGACTGCTAAGAGCCTGTTGGAGCTGCCCAGGACTTTTGAGAACTGCCAAGAACTGAGGAGGCATGGCTGTGATGCCAGTATTTTGTCTGTCTGTTTTGATGTTGTTTTGCCAGATTCACTGGATGATGAAGGACAGTGCTGCTGTTGTAGAGGTCCTGGAACCTGGCTGTTGGTTCAGAAGCCCTGAAGGAGGAGTTTCTTGTGGTACCTGCACAGAAATCCTGGAAGAGGGCCTTGCTGATATTTTCAGGGGTTCTGGGACTGTTCTATAGGCAGAGAGTGACTTGATGAGGACACTGGCTATGGCTTTGTTGAGCCTTGCCTCCCCAAGGAACTGAGATTGCTGAGGGCTTGCCTGGAGTAAAGATGAAAGAAGGCCCTTTCCTTGGGTATTCAAAGCTGAGCTTAACACCTTGCTGTAACTTAAGGGTGGATGGCCTTTTCTGCTCTCTGGTCCCTTTTGAGATTCAGGAGTAGGAAGCCTTTGAGTTTTTTTATGCTCTGTGATTGACCAAAAGAATGTACTTTGTTTATGGTTGGAGACTAATCTCCATTTCAGAAGAGACTTTTGACTGACTAAATGAATATACTGTCTAGGGGTGGAGTAGTACCTGGATTGAATTGAGAACTTACTTGCTTAAGAAACAAGTTACACTATATTTTGACTTTCTCTGTTCTGTGAATGTTTGCTGAATAAATGGGGTTTACTGTGCTGGTAATCCAAACCTTGGAAGTTGCCTTTGCTTGGCATTACACAACCCTACAAGATACGTGTCATTATTAACCCCATTTTGCAATGAGGAAATTGAGGCTGAGAAGTTAAATGACTTGCCCAATGTCATACTGGTAGTAAGTGTCTGAGGCAGGATTCCAATCTTCCTGACTCCAAGTGTAATACTCTAGCTACTGTCTTTCTCAGTTGCCTCACAAAATTTGTGAAGTTCTAATTGATGGTTTTGTTTTGTTTTTTTACTGACTTTCAGGATTCTAGAAATTTCTAAAACTATATGAGACAGGTAATCTTCCCGAGGTACAGCTTCTATATATCCCTCTATTAAGTAATCTACACACACTAGCCACCTAATTTGTTGAAATAAACTAAAGCTAAGGTTTGCAGGAGAAGGATTTCCGTGTCTTCTACCTCCATCCATTAAAATGCTCGGGTTTATACAAATGTCAGGCTGCCCTTGTTCTTTATAATGCAAACAAAATAAGGTTAGAGATAAGAACCTGAAGTTCAAAGAGCAGTACTTCACTG
Organism: Pseudochirops corinnae; assembly: GCA_028646515.1. Classification (NCBI taxonomy): domain Eukaryota; kingdom Metazoa; phylum Chordata; class Mammalia; order Diprotodontia; family Pseudocheiridae; genus Pseudochirops; species Pseudochirops corinnae. The sequence goes on from CM053588.1 coordinate 109,531,554, forward strand.
AACAACAGTTAACAGTGTTCACAGAAGCCAAAGTATAATAGATTAAAATGGAAAATACAAGAGATCACCTTCCATTAAGACCATAAGTCAATGTTTCCTAATTAAAATGCAGATAGACAATGATAGGACTATGTAAGGGTACTACTCTACTGAAAGACTATACTGCTGAATTAGATATTATGATTTTTAAAAAAACCTTTAGATAATTCCCCATTTTACATCTGAAGATGAGATTTCATGTTTATTTCATTATAATCCTCAGAAAAACCTGGTGAAGTATCATAAAATCACGGACATTTAGATTGAAAAGGAATCTCAAATTCCATCTGGCCTAAGCCCTACACAAAAAGAATCCCAGTTATGATAATACTCAACAAATGGTCCCAAAGGCTCTTCTTGAAGATCCTCATTGACAGAAAACCCTCAACCTTCAGAGGTAGCACACTGCCCATGCTAAATAGCTCTAATTATTAGGAAGTCTCTCCTGACATAAAGCCTCAATTTCTACTCGTTGCTCCAAGTTCTGTCCTCTAGGACCAAATTGAATAAGTCTAGTCTCTTATCCACATGACAGCTCCTCAAATACTGGAGACAGCTGTCATATCTTCTCCAAAGTCTTTTAAAAGCTAAACATCTCCACTTCCTTCAACCTATCTTCATGTGGAAAAGACTCAAAGCCCTTCACTCTTTTGACTGTTATTGTATATTTTGATAGCTTATCAATGTCATTTTTCAAATGTAGCGCCCAGATCTAAATACAAAACACCAGACACAGTCTGACCAGGGCAGAGTGCAAAGAAACTATAAACCTCCCTATTCCTGAATGCTATGTCTTTATTAGTGTAACCCCAAATCATAATAATTTTTCTTATGACTTATATCGTGCTTGCAATCCACTAACATATCCAGATGTTTTTAAAACTGCTGTTTAATTATATACTTGTTAAGTTCATTTTTGGAATCCAAATATAATTTATTCCTATTTAATTTTATCTTGTTAGATCCAGCCCAATGCTCCGGCCTATCAAGCTCCTTTTGGATGTTGACTATATCATCAATGATATCAGCTATTCCTCCCTTTGTCATCTGCAAAGCTGATGAGCATACTGTCGGTGCCTTTATCAAAGTTATCCACAAACGTGTTAAATAGCACAGGACCAACCACAGATTCCCTAGGGCATTCCTCTGCAGAACTGCTACAGTGACCTCAAACCAGAAAGAACTCCTTTGAATCCAACTATCCTAGCAGTTCCAAATCCATCTAACTATATTAGAATCTAACACTAACCTCTCTACTGTTTCTGCAAAAACCATGAGTTGCTTTATCAAATATTTGCTAAAATCTAGGTTAACTCTAACTACAGAATTCCCCTTATCTGCTAGTTTAATATCCCTTTTAAAAAAAAAAAGGGAAATGAGGTTAGAATGCCTTATTCCTTGAATATAGAGACATTTGTCTTTCTCCATCCTGCAGTGTTTCTGTGAAAAGGCTCTGCAATCATATCTGCCAGTTCTTCCAACACTTGAGAACATACTGATCTGGACTGGGTGACTTGAATTTATCAAGGACAACCAGGTTTTCTCTTACCATCCACCCTACTTATCTAGGTGATCAACTCCCCATTAGCTACTTCCAGAGGAAAAGTTATCGTCCTTGACAGAGAAAACCAAAGCAAAACAGGAACTGAGCAATTCTGTCTTTTCTCAGTTGTCAGTTACCATCATTCCCATGTACCTCAGGATGCAGTCCTATCCCTTCTTTGATCTCTGGACAATGGAGCTTTTAAAACAAGTCAGGGGTACAAATTATTACCCCAGGTGTAAGATAAGGAAACTGGGTTTCAGAGATAGAAAAGTAACCTATTCAAGAGCGCACAGATAACAAGAGGCAGTGCCAGGACTCAACCCCAGGTCTTCTGCCTTCAAGTTCAATGTTCTGACAAATCACATAAAGCTCAATATCTCTACTGACCATTCTGACAAGTGCTAGATTGGTGCCCATTTTCAAATGGAAAAGTTAGACCACTGGAGTTCAAAAGCACTGAGACTGGAGAAGGACTTTAAAGTTTGACAGAAATGAAAAGGAGAAGAGAGAAAGGAGAAGAGAAAACAAGGCTTAGAGGATCCCCAATGCTTTGGGGCCTCCACACTCACTGATCTACAAAGAGATTCCATGGAACGCTCATTTCCTTAGAGCCTTATTCCCTATCACAATCAAATTTACGGAACTTACCTGAATGAACTGGAGTATTCTTAAGTCCAAGTTGTAGGGTGGGAAGGGAATGTGAGGAAGGGAAAGTAGGGTGGAAGAGAGTGAAAACGGTTTTCATGTTAGCACCAATCTTCAATTTTATTGTGTTGCTTACTATCTCAAGGAGAGGGAAGGGGAGGAAGAGATGGAATTTAGAACTCAAAAATTTTTTGAAAGACTGTTAAAAACTGTTTTATATGTAATAGGGGGAAAATAAAATATTATTCATTTATGATGTTAAATTAGTGTGACTAGGATTTGATAAACATAAACATGCTTTACAAGTGACTTTTCAAGAATGTATTTGTTCCATAGATTTGTACAAATAAAGAGACAAATCTTACATTCAACCAGAAACTAGCTTTATCAGATCAGAAAATTTCCTTCTGCTCCATTTAAATCCTTAAAAATAAGAAGAAACATGCACACATGTTTTAAGCCATCACTTGACTATAAAACTTAACATTTCATTTTGAGTACTGTGATTGGTTTCCAGGGTCACATTTTAAAGATACTAATAAATCAGTGAAAGAGGAGCACTGACTCTGGAGTCAGAAGACCTGGATTAAAATCCCAGTTCCATTTCTAATACTATTCACCTAACTTCAGGCAAATGACATAATCTCCTTGAGTGTCAATTTCCTTAAGTGTAAAATGCCAAGATTTGTCTATATGGACTCTGAGGGTACTTCTAGCTCTGTATCTATGAAAAAGAGGTTGATGATCAGAGTGGTAAAGAGTCAAGAAACCATGTAGACCCCAGGGATGAACAGCCTGGAGAAGACTAGGGGAATGGCCAATCAATTAACATTTCACAGTATTCTCATACTTAAAAGAGGAGGAAGGAGGAATTAGAAGGGCTTTACTGTGCACTTGGAGGCAGAAAGAGAAAAAATATATAGTATGTATGCTAGGAAACATGTTTTGGTTCAACTTCAGACAAAGAAGAGCTAACAATCAGTGTTGTCCAAAAAGTAAAATGTGCTGCCTCTGCTGGTAATGAGTAAAGGAAGATTCCGTCAATGAGGATCAAGTGACCCCATATAATTTCTTTTAGAGAAGATATAACTATTGATTGACTGAATAGCCTCAGAGATCCTTTCCATCTCTGAGACAGGATGATTCTGAAAACTTTCTAATAACTAAAACTATGTAATAATGGAACAGGCTGCCTGATCAGGTAGGGTCATGATTTATGCAGAACTAGAAGGGACCTGAGATGTTATCTAGCTCACCCCCTCCTTTTACTAAGGAGTAACCAAGACACAGAGACAGGAGACAATGCCTAGTAAATTTCTTGCCCCAGAAGTATCCAGGAAATGACCATCGAGGCTGTTACAACAGAGGTTCTTATACCAGATGGGAGATGAGATTAGATGACCTCTGTAGTACTTTCTGATACCATGATTCTATAGTCTTTTCACTTTTTTGGTGTGGTATAGTTAAGGCAAACCAAAGTTCTAGTCAGGTTAATTTACACTGATTTTCCCCTTACTGTGAATCAGTGATGGTGGGAGAGACACCCTATCATCCTTGCTCTCACCTACAATGGCTGCCAACACCTATAGCCAAGCATCTGTACTCAATGACACAAAAGTACATGATCTAACTCAACAACATCTATAACACACTAACCTCTGTGAGATTCCTTTAAATTTTTCCCATTTGTGGTAAGTACTTATATGAAAAGCAAAGCTGTGAATCACAACCAAGTTACTATTAAGACCAAAGAGTAACTAAGGAGAACCTAAAGGGACAGCCTATGGGAACACAAAGAGTCCTCACCTTGGACTCACAGAATCTAGGTCCAAATCTAACTGTGCTAAGTACTACCTTTGTCACCTTTAAGAAGTCACTTGGAATTAAGGTTCAGAGAGGTCTTTATATATAAAATGAGAGGGTTGGACCTAAATGATCTCTATAGTTTCTCCCAGCTCTAATATTCTATGATTCTGTGATGCTTTTAAATCTAAAGGTATTGATGGAGTGCTTGAGTGCCTGTGCTTGAACCCCAGTTTGTAAAATCACATCAGTTTGGAAAATCACTAGCCTCAAGTCTCCCTAGCCCCAAACACTGTCTCAGGCAATTTCTCCCTAGCTCAAGGGCAGCATGTCCTAACAAAATACTTATCTCTCCTCCTGTTACAGTGGTCAGTTGCATCTATAGAATTCAGTAGTTTGACCCAACTGTGTACTGGCTGAAACAGCTGTGTATGGATATCTATCTATCACATATACAGTAGAGTCAGTCATGTGTATACTCCTTAGCTCATTATACATATCCTGAATCCCTCATTAGCTTGGGACATATGTATATTCCCAACATCCATCTTGTCAAACAGGACATCAATGGTTAACAGACCGGGCAGTTCTCAGTCCTGACCCTTAGTTGACTTAGTGACGTTTCAAGCCTAAAACCACACCTCCATGTAGCCCCCCCTTGGGCTATTTCCCAGTGAATAATGGGAAATATGCCTGCACAGTTGATGTTAAAAGTGCATGTTCCTTTACGCACTGACCACTCCTTAACTCCTCCCTAATACCACTCTTACTCACCTAATTAGCATAATTGGCACAGGTTATACTATGAATTATTCTATAAAAGTATACCTATAACTCCTTTAAGGTTGTAGGTTCCCTAAGACCTCCTGCCCACTGTATAGTGTAACAATAAACTTTTACAAACTTGGCTGAGAATGTTTGAGCCTAAGAATTCATTCTAGACTGGCCCACTCAGGGACTCTGGTCACTGGGGTCCCTGAAACACCTATACTCATCCCTCATCAGTATGAACTTTGTTCATAAAGTTTGAATAAAAGCAACTTAAGCAACTGTGATTCCAAATCAGTGTTGACATCTTGATTCAGAAAGAGCCAAATTTTTACTCATTCTTTCCCTTTAACCCTAATACAGGAAGCCTAAAATTAGGAAACCACTTCTAAACCCTTACCATCAAACCCAGTGCAGTTAGAAGGAAAAAAAAAAACATTTCTATCTCCCATGCCCCCTGGTACCATAAAAACGAACCAGGAATCTTTTAAATCCTCATCCTGCTCCATTACAAAAAAAGGAGACAAATCCATGTAAACTTCCATATTCTTCGCCCTCTCTATTATGCTTAGAGGAAAATGAATAAAAACTGAAATAAGTGTGGTATAACATAAAAACAGAGGATTTGGTGTCAAAAAGCATGAGTCTGAATGAATCCAGGTTCAAAGAACATTATTAGCCACCATTTACATAGAATTTTGAAGTTTGCAAAGCACTTTACATTTGATCCTTACAACATCCTATGACCTAAGTGCTATTATTATCCACATTTTATAAGCAGAATTTTTACCCAAGAATTAAAAATAAATAAAATGCCAAAAGCAATGAAAAGGAGTGGCAGGCATAAGCAGGCTTCCAAACGAAAGCTATGAGGAACTCTGAAAGACAGAAGTGAAAAGAACTGTGCCACAGATAGGACGGAAGGAGGCTACCAGAGAGGCTCAACATGTTTTGTGATATCAAGAGAAATCAAGCCTGGCTGAACCCTACTGGGCAAACTTATGAGAAGACAAGGACAAGAATGGCCCAAGACAGGTAGGCATGAAGATGCTGCAATTTGTATCACTGGAAAAAGCATCCAAATCTAAGAAATCACATATGAGTATTTTACAGTTAAGGAAATTGAGGCTCAGAGACGTTATAACTTACTCAAGGTCCCAAAGTTTTCATCTAAAACTGAAATTGTCCCCAAACCTTCCTTATTCCCCATCTACCATTCTATCCTCTATACCAGGTGTCGAATTCACCAGTACAGCTGAATCAGATTAAAATATAAGGAGGAAATGTTTAACAAAATAAATAAAAATACAATACAACACAATGTTAATTTGCCATATTCTAAATCAGTATGTGGCCTGTAGTGATCCATTTCTCTTTGAGTCTGACATCACTGCTCTACCTATGTCTCTCACAGTGCTAGGTCCTCACATAGGCCTGTACTCAGATGACATCAGGCAAGGTCTTTCACTTCTTTGGGCCTCAGTTTCCTTCTCTGTAAAATGGGGGGGAGGGGTGTTTAGAGTAGATATTCTCTAAGGTCACTCTTCAACTCTAAAGTTCTATGGATTTCTTAATTGCCAAAAAATATTCCTCATTCATCTCAAATTGGCATTTTAAACATAATAGTCATTTCTACAGTATACAAGATATAACAGAGAGGTGAGCAGATAATTTTTTTTCCTCAACATCCATGGAATTACATATACAAATACTCAGAGCAGTAATAATAATTTTTAAAAATCAACTCACCTGGATTTGCTGACAAGTTTTGAGAATTTCAATCTAACTGTTCTGAGCAGGGATGAGAACCAGGTCCCTGATTTGCATATCCCATAAAAACCCAACATGAAATATAAATATTCTGACCTAACAATCTGTGATTTTAAGGTAAACAGTATAGGAAAGTAAAAAGAACACTGAAAAACCCAGGTTCTAGAACTGGATGTATCCTAAATACTGTGTGTCCTTGGTGAATTACTTCCCCTCTCTGGTCCTCATCTATAAAATGATGGAATTGGACTAGATAGTCATAGGACCACAGATAAAGAAATGGAAGGGCCTTCAGAGGCCATCTAATAAAATCCCATCATTTGAAATATGAGGGAACTGAATTCTAGGGACACTTGCCTAAGATCAAGGTAATAGGCATCAGAAGTGGAATTTTTAACCCAGATACTAACTCCAGAGGCAGTTTCTTCCCTAACATTATATATATATTTCACTTTGCATTTCTACAGTGCTTTAAATTTTAAAGTCCCACTATTAACAATGACTCTGTAAGGAACACAGTAAAATACTATTATTATTCTTATTTTATACATGGGGAAACGAAGGCTTCAAATAGAGCCAGGACTCACAGACAGATGATTTGTTGTGGGAATCCACTCGCTCCTCTGCACCTGACTGCCTGCTTATCTCTAAGAGTCCTCTGTGCTCAGACATTTTAAGCCTCTGAATAAAGCCCTGTGACCCCAAAACATGACTGTGAATCAGGAACTCTGACTGAGCAATCACCCTGCTAAGGTAATTGATTCACTTTGTGACTTATGGCTGGTCACTACTTCTCATTAATTTTATTTTCTTATGTGAAAAATAGGAAACAGCTCTTGTAGGGTACTTTCTTTTTGGTGACTCCTACTGGCAATGTCCCATGTAGTTGCCATGAATTGAACCACAAAACGGAAAAACCTTACCTTCTCCTGCTTACCTCTCTTTTCCCCCGCAGATCCACCCCCCCAAAACAAACAAAACAAAACAAAAACAAACAAAAAAAAGAAAAATAAGAAACATTTGTTTGTTGCCTCCAAAAGATACACACATTTATAGGGAAAAGGTCACACAGTTGCTTCTGAATGTTTAAATATACTAAGGATAGTCAGGCAATAAGCATTTGCTAAGTGCCTACCATGTGCTAAGCACTGTGCCAAGTGCTAGGGATATAAAGATAGGGACACAAAAACACGATTCCTGTTTTCCAGGAGTTCACAGTCTAATAGGGGAGACAACATGCAAACAACTATGTATAAACATCAGCATTAAGTGGGACAGCAATTACTCAATCAATAAACACTGAATGCCTACTATGTGCCAGAAACTACACTAAGCAAGCTAAACACACACATGTATATGACCCATGCTCCCCCAAGCAGAATCCCATAGTCATAAAGAATGAGAAAAGATAATGATAATTCATTCTGCTCCCCTTCTTCTCCACTACCTCAAGAATAATGCAATGGCCAGTATCTCAAAGGGTCTAAAAAGTAGTTGGTTCCCCTTGCTAGCAATCTCTACTCAAATTTTTTAAAAATTTATTTTATTTTCAATTCACGGAACAAAATAAGCATTTCCATAACAGTACAATAAAAAGGATGATCACACATGAAACTGCAAATCTTCCATGTACATTATCAATGCTTCCAAAGATACAACAAAGTTATGATGTAAATTTCTTTCTTCCCTTTCCTCACCCCATCCTAGAGATGGCTACCATTAGACACAAATAAGTATATATATATATATATATATATAAAAATAAAATTATTCTCTACATACTTCTATTTATCAGTCCCTTCTCTGAATGCAGACAGCATTTTCCCTCAGATGTCCTTTTTAACTTGTGTATTTATGATAGTCAAAATGACTTAGTTGCTCAAAGTTGTTCTTAAAACAACATTGCTGTTACTGTACACAATGTTCTCTTGGTTCTGCTCACTTCACTCTTCATCATTTTGTGCAACTCTTTCCATGCAACCACAACTTGCTCAGCATTCCCCACTCAAAGTTGAATAGCTGTATTAGCCACGTTGTGGAAAAGATTCTTGTTCAGAGGATTGCTGCAGCACACTAGAGCACTTCCTCTGGTTCCTTTCCAGAAGTCGGACCCTCAAGCTGTAATCCTTCACTCTCACTGCACAATCAGCTCAAATCTTTTTTCCGGCTATACCCATATCCTCAGTGAGGTTTTCATGCCAATTCTTGCATGTAATCCATGGTTAGGTTGATCAGCTATCATTGATATATCTCTTGTGTATGTTCCTTTCTCTTTACCCACACAATAACTCCCCAGATTAGGCAACTGGTGTCATACTCAAATAGAACCAGGTTCCCTGAAGGCTGCATATTGACTCAGAAAACCCACAAATTAAACATTATCTGTATCTTCTTATATTTTCACTTATTTTGATAAATATTTCCTAATTGTATTTTAATCTGGTTCCCACAAAACTCATGCCCCAAGTTTGACATCTCTGGTTTCCCACCTTCAGATCTCTCTATTCTAACCCATCCTCACTCAGGCACGAAAGTAGATTTCCTAAATCACAGATATGCCTATGTTACCCTTCTCCTACTACCTCAATAAATTGCAGTGGCTCTCTATTAACTCCACAATCAGATATAAACTCCTCTATTTGTTACTAAAGTCCTTCAAAACCTGAGTCCTTCCTACCTTTCTAATATTCTTGTACTTGACTTCCCTCCCCACATTCTAAAATCCAGCTACAATGGCCAACTTGCTGTTCCTGGAACATGACACTCCATCTCTCCTGTCTCTATGCCTCTGCCCTGGCTGTTCTCCATCCCTGGAATGCTCTCCTTAATTACTTCTGCCTCTTAGCTTCCCTGGCTTCCTTTATGGATCAACTCAAATCCTACCTTCTGCAGCAGTGGTATTAAACTCAAACAGAAACATGGCCACTAAATGGGACATCAGGATACATGGACTACATAGCGACTTGGAAAGTTACGTATTAGCATTTTCAATATTCTGGTGTATTTTTAATTTATTTTGTTAAATATTTTCCAATTACATTTTAATCTAGCTTGGGAGCATTAGGGGATGCTTGGGGTCAACTGTGGCTCTTCAGGAAGCCTTTTCCAGTACCTCCAGTTGCTAATACCTTCCTCTCAGAGGGGTCTTCCATCTACTCTGTATATCTCCTTTTATGTACCTGCATATTTTCATGTCGTCTCCCACCACTAGTATGTGAGTTCTCTGAAGACAGAAATGGTTTTTGCCTTTCTTTATATCCCTAGTGGCTGTATAGAGAGCAAAGGGCTTAAAAAAGTCTGTTCACTGATACTTACTGAGTACTAAGATGGGGATACAATACTGAAAAGGAAACAGTTCTCGAGCTCAAGGAGCTTACATTATATTAAAGGAAATAACATGTACAAACATGAGTATATACAAGACATGCAAAGTGAACTCCTAGTCATTTCAGCAGCCTAATGTCACTCAACACATTCTTTCATTCACCTTTGGGGCACCTGCAATTTGGATTCTTTATAACTCAAGTTCTATGATTTTGTGCCTAAGACTTAACCAAGAGAATATTAATGTTTAAAAAAAAAAAAAAGAAAATTCCAGGTGTATGCAACACAAAAGGATCTGGGGAGAGTAAATATGCCTTCAAAAGTAGGATATACCCTAAAATACACTAAGTTTATAGAATCACGGATTTCGAGTTGGAAAAAGACTGAAGAGGCCATCAAATACAACCCCTTAATTTTACAGAGGAGGAAAATAATGTTCAATAAGGACCAGTGACTTGCCCAAGGTCATATAAGAAGCAGCAACAGGACTGGAATTCAAACCCAGGCATTCTGGCTCCAAATTCAGCACTTTCCACTATTTTATGTTGTTTGCAAGGCTCCCCCAAAAGTTAAAAAACCACATCAATTCTGTAGACTAATAAAGAATGTGACTGCCAAAGTGCTGAACTGTATAATAGCACAAAAATCAAAAAAGAATGCAGTACTAAGTTTACATATTTTAAATGAGTCTGGGTTTACAAAATAATATGGTTTTCAAAAATAAAAAAAACTACAAATAATAGTGTTTAAAAATGCATGTTTTCAAAATGATCTGGAAAGCAAAACATGCTGGCCCTGCAACCCATCAAAATGTGCCCAACACTGCAAACTCATACCTTTTGCGGGGAAAATGTGTTAAGGTAACAGAGCCTCAGGCAACAAAGAAGCATGATTCACTGTACTCACAATACAGGTCTTTGTTTAGGGACAGATAAACTGGGGAGAAGTTGCTGAATTCAGGAAGAGTTGAAGTAAGTTAAGAGAGGTTAAGCCAGACAGGGGAAATTATTGAGATTAAGATCAAGAAGCAGAAGGTAAAATCAGTAAAAAAAATAATAGCTGACAATTCTATAGAACATTATAGTTTACATAGTATTTTATAACCATTGGTTCTTTTGTCTTTTGATCCAAACAACCTAATAATGTAGATAAAACTACATCTTACCAGTGACTTTTTTTTTGGGGGGGGAGAGGTAGAGATCTTAAACAGATAGAGAAACCAAGGCTCAAAGATTAAATGACACACCTAAAATCATACAGTTGAAAGTGACAGAAACAGTGTGTGAACCCAAACCTTCTGACTCCCAAGTTTCATATCTTTTCCTGTTTGAGGCTTTGCTCTCAAACAGGAAAAAAAAAGATTAGGCAGACATTTCTGAACCTAGAACCTGCCAGGTCCCAGATCCACAAACAGAAACTAGGCGACCCCAACACTACTGAACACAATTCTGTATCTCCTCACTTGGCAAAGGCTTCAGCATTGTATGGCTATCTATGTCCTGACACTGCAAACTTTCCCAGGCCAGAAGACTTGAGGGAAAGGCAATGCAGACAGAGCAGAACACTACACTTAGTATCAGATGACATGGGTTTAAGTCCCAGACCAGCCACTAACCAGCTATGTAACCTTGGGCCACTCAACTTTGACCCTCAATTTCCTATCTGTCAAATGGAAATAATATTTGCACTACCTGCTTCATCAGGTTGTTGTTTATAAAGTGCTTTATAAACTTTAACATCTCATAAACATATGAGTTATTATTATTCTTCAAGAGAGAGAACTCATCAAAGAGACCAAGAGCAATAAGCATAACTAGGAATATAAGGTGTTAAAAAAAAAAGCCTAATGAGCCATCAACCTGGACTTTAATCCATAAGATTCACCAAGATACTGAGGAATTCAGTGGACTTCCCATGGGAACCCTACTTTTGACATGCAACAGCCCTGAGCCAGAGTTTAATGGGATTTTGAGATTCAGGAAAAGATAACAGGAATGTCTCACAAATTTCTATTCCTTCCCACCCCATAGATTCAGTTAGTACATTTATCTATATTCTTTAGGTGCTTTATACCATCATAACATTTACTACAAATATTATTTCTAAATCCATTTTTATAGGCTTTAATTTTCTTTGTCTAGTCATTAAGTTATTTCTACCACATGGAAACGTGGTATGGTATGAAGGGACATAAAGGCATCCTACTATGTGATTTTTAAAAATCCCAGAAACTATACTTAAAGATGACCAGCATCTGTTAGGCAATCTAGTCCATACCCTTACAGGGCAGATTTGTTCTTCAAGAAATACCTGCTCTTGTTATAAGTGATAATAGCTGACAATATCCAGTACTGTAGAAATAAATAGCCAAAAACTCTGAAAGTAACTGGGGGTAAGAAGGAGAAAACATATATATGCAATATGATAAACTACAATGTATAGATAAATCATATAAGAAAGGGAAGCAAGATCTATCCCCTTCCCCAAAAAAAAGGGCAACATTAAGGAACTATCTTACCTTTAAATAAGGGAGAATGCTCATATATTCATGGTGAAAAAAAACAACAATTTAAGTAGTATATCCTGGGGAAATGGGGAGTCAAGACCAGTATGGAAACACTTTCTCTACTGAAGATTCAGCAACTTTGACTACAACTTAGCTCTAGTCAGTTGCCTAGAGCAGAGGTGTCAGAATAGCTGCCTTAACATCCCCCAGGGTCACTAGGAAATATTTAACACAACAAAGAAAAAAGTCTATATAACATAGGTAAGTCAATATGCAACCACAAGGGTTTTTATGCATGGTTTATTGGCCCCATTTCTATTTGAGTTGGACTCCACTCGCCTGGGGAACTGAGACATTAAATGACTTGCCCATTGTCACAATGGCAATATGTAAGTCTTGAACCCTGGTCTTCTTGCTTCCAACATCAACCCTCTATCTATGATGGGGTGATAGCTTTCATATATTTAAATTAATAGTATATAGGGTTACTCACTTAAATTTGTATTTAAGAAACCAAAACCCAACAGATGAAGAGACTTCCAGAATAAGGTACAGCTTCTAGTCACCAAAAAGTTGGTCCAAGTGTTTTTGTGTTCCACTTACATAGGTTACTTACTCTTATGAAGAGTTCAACCGAATTTTCAATCCAGAAACATTAACTGAGAATCTACTATGGGTGGGATACTGAGGAAGACATAAAGATTAAGTCACAGTCCTCACCCTTAAGAAGATAGGGAGTAAGAAAGAGAAGGCATGGACACATAAACATAAATACAAAGTAGAGTGTGAAAATACCTGAGATGTAAATCGCTCCCAGTCATTTGCTTGGAGGGAGTAATTCAATTATTTCAATGTTTATAAAGTATCCTTATGCAAGCACTGTGCTAAGTGAGAAAACAAAAGTAATGGACCCTGCCCATAAGGGGCTTACAATCTAACAGAGATGGGAGCTATAAACATGGAAAATCATAATACACGATAACTACAAGAAAATGACAAAAAAATAAATGGAGAGGGGCTATTTGCAATGGACCTCCATAGGATTTTAAAAGGCAGATAGGTGAAGAAGGTGAATTCTATGCACGGGGAACAAAGGGACAAAAGTGAGAAGGCCTCAAAAAGCTAATTGTCTATCACTGTGAATTTCTCACATTTGGAAAAAGTCAAATTCTATAGTAGAATAAAAGCAGATTAAAAATCAAATGCCAACACATAAACTTAATGGTTTTGAATACTGAATATAAACAATCTTCATAAAACTTAATTTTTATCATTTTTAATGTCTGTGCTCTTTGTAAACATTTAAATATGAACTACAATTATTACTAGATTGTAAGCTCCATTAGGGCAACTGCTTTACCTCCCCAAAAGCTGTGCTTTAAAAATGTTTGTTAAATTTAATTTAATATATATGTACATATAGATATAGAATAAATATTTATAATCTAAGTGCAGAACTTGTCCCATAATCAATTGCATTTGATCATTTAGGACAATGGTTCTCAACCTTCCTAATGCCATGACCCTTTAATACTCAAATGTGGCCGTATCCGCATGTGGGTGGACCTGCAGATAGAGGAGAGGTGTCTCGGTTCCTAACACCATCGGAAATATGTGTTTTCTGATGGTCTTAGGCGACCCTTGTGACCCCTGTGCAAGGGTCATTCGACCTCCAAAGGGGTTGCAACCCACAGGTTGAGAACCACTGATTTAGGAGAATTGAGGTGCCTATAAAGTGAGCTCTCTAAGTAACTAAAGCCTATCTCTTCCTAAGTTTCATTTTAAAAAAGAGATTTTAACCATTTTAGATGGAAACCATTCAAAAACAGATTATACATCTGTCTGCCATCTTAAATAGAGAATGCCAAATAGAAGTATTTACATTTGATCCTGGGTATAACAGAAAGCCACTGGAATTTGAGTGGTGAGCTGGGGGGAGGGGTAGAGGTGAGAAATGGCATGGGCAAACCCATGATTTAGGAAAACAACTCTGGCAGCTGAGTGGAGGATGGCCTGGAGTGCAGAAGGAGCTGAAGCAGAGAGACCAATAGGTTACTATAATCTAGGCAAGCGATGATGAAGGCCTGACCTAAAGTTGTGATTGTGAAAGTGAGGAGAAGAGAACATGGATGAGAGGTGTTATAAAGGTAAAAATGACAAGACGTAGCAATGTACTAGATGATCTGGGTAAGTGACAGTGAGGAACTGAGGATAACACCAAGGCTGCACAAGTACAGGATAGTTGTACCTTTAACAGTAATACAGAAATTAGGAAGTATGTGTGGAAGAGAAGATAATGAGTTCTGTCTCAGACATGTTAAGTTTGAGATGCCTATCAGAAACCTAGTTTGAGACACACAAAAGGCAGCTGGTAATGTGGGGCTGTAGCTCAAGCAAGAGACTGGGGCTGGATAGAAGAACCTGAGAATCATCTACACAGAGAAAATTAAACCCACAGGAGCTGATGAGATCACCAAGCAAAATAGCAGAGGAAGAAGAGAAGAGGACCCAGGACAGAACCCACAGCTAGTGGGTGTGAGACTGAGGAGTGGCCAAACTTGTAGAAAAGAAATCAAGAGGACAGTGTCACAGAAACCCAGAGATGAGAGTGTAACCAGGGGAGAGTGATCAACAATGTCCAAGTGCAACCAGAAGGATGAGGACCAAGAAAAGGCCATTCAATTTAACAAGTAAGAAGCTAGAATAACTCTGGAGAGAGTAGTTTTAATTGAGTGATTAGTCAGAAGCCAGATTGCAGGAGTTGTAGAAGAGAGTGAAAGGAACGAAGCGGAAGTACATATTTTAGAGAGCTTTCTCAAGCATTATAGGCAGCCAAAAAGGGAACAAGAGATACGGAACAATAGTAGGGGATGGTAGAATCAAATCAGGTTTTGTTGGGGTTTTTTGTTAAAGGAAGGGAGACAGAAGAGTCTTTACAGGCAACAGGGGAAGGAACCAGTAGATTTGGAGAAACTGAAGAGAAAGTGGGGATGACATTAGGAACAAAGTACTAGGGAAGAAGAGAGAATATGGGATTAAGAGTACATAACAGAGGGGGGGCGGAGCCAAGATGGCGGTATAGCAGCAGCAACATATCGCAGCTCTCACAGAGCCACCCCAAAATACCCATAAAATAGGACTCTAAACCAATCCTACAACCCGAAAATGCACACAAGGATACTTCCCACTAAAGTCAGCTTGGCTACGAGGAACCATATCAGCACTGGGAACCGAAACCAGCCTGGCCTGAAGCTGGGGCTGTGCCCTGGGGGCAGCTGGGCGGGAGAAACTTCTCAGGTGAGCAGAGATTAGCACCAGCTGCGAGTGGGGATTGTGAAAGGGGGGAGATAAGCTTCCCACCGAAAGGTCTCCAGAGTGGAAAAGCGAAAAGGCAGAGGTTTTGCACCCGCCTCTGCTTTGTAGCTTCCCGCCTGTGGCCTACAGACAGCAGGAGGACTGAGTGATTGTTTTCAGGCCAGGGCTCTCACGTTGAGCGGCCTGGATCCGGATCATTGTCTTGGGCCTCGGTCTTGGAGTCTTCATTATCCAGTTAGCCGGAAGCCTACGGCAGCCGGGAGGACCCCAGCGATTTGGGACAGAGCTTTCCCTTCTGGAAGCAGAGCCCCACAGAGATTTTTAAAAAAAAATTCACGGTC
>CM053588.1:109548110-109579748 GCA_028646515.1 Pseudochirops corinnae
GGGAGAAAGAGGGGGAGAAAATATGTAACTCAAAATCTTGTGGAAATGAATGATGCAAACTAAAATAAAATTAAAAAAAAAAAGGAAAAGAAAATAAAATCTCCAGTGATAAGAGAGTACCACCTTTCAAGTAGCCACTGTGGGACCTTCTAGGGATTACAGCGTGTTTCCTTTGATTAAGAGAGTGTCTGCCTAGTGCCAAGCACCAGAAACCTTAGTTCTAAAAATCACAGAGGGCCTTGAATACCTGAACAAAATTTCTGTATGCTGTATGGCAAGTGGAAGTACATAAGGGCAAATGGGCTTAGTCCAAGGCAGTGTCTATGAGACATATTAAGCACAACATTTAGCAATGGTAATGTCATGTTTGGAAAAGAATAAAGATCTTCAATGGCAAGCAAGAGCCCTGGTAGAGAGCTGCCTTTATAATTTCTAAGCCAAATCATGTTTTCTTGAGGTCACATTATAAGCTAAATCACAAATACATTATCCCTTACTTGTAGGAGGAAACTTTCTACACATGCCTAGAGGGAGGCTGCTTTTGGGGAAAGACTAGAAACCCTCACTTGATCTCTGACAGTTGTCATCCTATATCTCTCCTTCCCATCTTACCTAATCTTTTTTTCAAAACCTCTTTTTAAAATATAATTTATTTATTTTTAGTTTTCAAAATTCACTTCCATATGATTTTGAGTTTTAAATTTTATCCCTCTCCTACACTCTCCCCAAGATGGCATGCAATCTGATATAGGCTCTACTTATACATTCATATTAAACACCTTTTCACATTAGTCATGACATAAAGAATTAGAACTAATGAGAAGAACTACAAGAAAGAAGAAACAAAACAACAAAAGAATAGGAGATAAAATAGTCTGCTTCCATCTGCATTCAGATTCCAAAGTTCTTTCCCTGGAGATGGATGACATTTTCCATCATGAGTCTTTTTGGAGTTGTTTTAGATGCTTCCATTGCTGTGTAGTGCTAAGTCTGTGATGGTTCATCATCACACAGTGTTGCTGTTACCGTGTCCAATGTTCTTATGGTTCTGTTCACTTCACTCAGCATCAAGAGGAACAGTTTCTTAATCAGATACTATGAAATGTGCTATTTGTCAGAAGTTGCTATATGCGGGATTTATGCTTCAGATAAGATTTGGGCTTGCAAGATTGTGTCCAGATCTTGAGCTGCTATGAGACTATTCTCTTTATTTATGAAGCATAATAAATAGGTTCTAAAAAAAATACTTCACTCCTTCAGTGATTGATAATTTCATTGTTATGGGTCCTCCTTCTGCCAACAAAATCCCTCCCTCTACATCAGCAGAATATTTTTCTAAGTTTTAACCTCAAAAACTTGTCACCTACAGCTGCCTGTAGTAGCCATCTCAGCATTTAGCCAGACTGTTTCTTGGATGACAGACTCAGCCCATCAGTCCCCTCAGCCCATGGTCAAAAGTTAAAGACTAGCCATTCCCTCCAAGAACTCAGGGTTACCTTCGTCCCAGATTGAGGGAATGGGAGTACCTTAATTAAATACAAAAATACATATTTTAGATTTAAATAACAGTTCACTGAAGTTGAAATAGGGAAGTTTACTAAGTTATTGTTAGCACTCACATGACCAAAGAGGTACTTTGCACACACAGGATCATAATGAATGTTTATAGAATTGAACTGAACATAGGAATTAAATATAAAATGAACTCTGCAGACACTGCAAGTCCTTCACCTGCCAGGAAGAGAGAAGAAATTGAAAGAGATCACCTGGGGTTAGCAATGTGTAAGGTCAGATATTTTTAAGAGGATCTCACTTCTTACTCGAAGAAGCAGATCTATCAGAAAGTGTGTTTTACATTTTTGAATAACAAATCCCAGTGAAATAAAAACATAAATATATTTGTATTGTGACTCACATATTCTTAAAGTCTACAGAGGCACTATCAGTTTTGAAGATTTTGATTCATCTGATTCCTCCTCCCCCCAAAGTGCTTGTCAGCTTGAGAAAAAATAAGAAATTACATCAATTTGCTTATCTTGGAAATAATGCAGGGCACCCAGGCTAGTTTTTGCTGCTTTCTTGGCTTTGGAATTCAGTATGCTCTCATACTGAATACTAATAGCTAGTAGCATTGCTATAGCACCCACTATGTGTCAAACACTGGGCTAAGTGCTTTACAAATGTTGCCTCATTTGATCTTCACAACCCTGGGAGTAGGTATATTAATTATTCCAGTTTCATAGTTGAAAAAACTGAGGCAAATATAAGTTTTGTGATTTGCCCAAGGTCACACAGTTAGTATGTGTCTTATATAGGATTTGAACTCAAGTCTTTCTCACTCCACGCCCAACCCTATTCACTATGCCACTTAGGTGCTTCGTTTCCTTAATCTTAAATATGGTATAGATATGAATATTCCTTAATAAACAGCATTTTTTCACAACTTGTGTCTAATGCATAAATCACAAATACTGAAGACACACTCACATGCACACACAGCGTATCCATGTGTAAAAGCCCTACAGGTCTCTCCTCTTGCCATCAATGATACCCTTTACCATTAGACTCCGTTGTTCTGATTCACTTATCTTGTATTATTAGTATATGGTATGTTCATCTGCATGTATCCTAGCCCCATGAACCCTCCCCAGCCCTATATTGTATTCTGCTGTACTTTACTCACAGTTTGTGCTCGAGTTTGTGAGATTGATCAAGGTGACCCTGCAATGTAAACATTCCATTTATGATTGTATATGTACATCAAAACCATAGCAATATTGTACTCTCTGCTTTAATTTCACATGTCTCTCCAATAATATTTTACAACATTAACTTCTACAGTCTAAGATCCCATGGAAAGTTTTATGATTTATTTATGTTTTAGTGCTGTCACAAGTGCCATATTCTTTGGCTGCACATTTATCTATTATCTTCTTTGCAGTATCTTTTCAAACTTAATCTTATCATTTTATAACCATAATAAATTTAACAGAAACTGTAAACCAAGGGGATTTTAATATCTCATTTTAAGCCTTAATAGATAGCAATGATGAGCCAACTTATAATTTTAGTACTCACTTCATTCAGCAAATAGGGATTGATCACTGACTGTGTTCTGAGCTTTATGTTCAGTCTTATGTGCTCTGAAAAGTAGAATAAGATATAGTTTTACCTACATAGAACTTAAAATTTGGTTCTACTTACTAGCTGTATGATTGAGCAAGTTTTCATCTCTGTACCTCACTGGCCCCTTCTTCTAAAAATGACATTAATACTTGTATCACCTATATGGCAAGGTTGTTGTAGAGTGCTTTATAAACTGCAAAGCACCATATAATTGTTAGCTGTTATTATTAATTAAGAGGGATACCCACATAATAACGGTGACTGGTAGAAAGCAAGAGAACAGTAAGAAAAATAGATTACGAGGAGTATCCAAAGGAAGAAGAGATTACGTCTTCACAAGGACAAATTGGGGAATGCCTCATGAAGGAAATTATGTTTGAGGTGTACTTTGGAGAATGAGTGGGATTTTAAAAGACAAAGATGGAGAGGAGGAGTATTAAATGTAGAAGAAATAGTATGAGCCAAGATCTAGAAGCGAAAAAATGCAAGGGGAGGGATGGAATAAGGAACAGGATCCATTTGGGCTATTTTGGTCTTTAGGATATGTGCAAAATTGTTGGCATTTGGGGGAATTTGTTGAGAATTGGCTTTCAGGGGCAGCGTTTCTAGATGTTTGAATGTGGTTACTTTCAGCTGCAGTCTCATTGTGTTGGCAAACTCTGTGGTATTGGTTTTAGAATCTTGAAAGGAAGCAACTTGTCAACAGAGAGAAAACTCAACATTCTTTACAATTTTGTTTCAGCAAGTTTTTGTCTCTTTAACCCGTCAGTCATCTATCAAGTGCCTTCCCTCTTTTGTCTTTTTCTTTCAAATTGTTTGGACAAGAGGAAATAAAATGATTTAGGCATGCTTTCTGATGGCTGTTGATTAAGGTTCCCCTGCTGATATAGCACTGTTAAATAATAAAGTATGCTTAGATCATATTTCCTAAATGTCACATCAGTATGTAATTGAAAATAATCAGAGGTTGCAGATTAGAATTTTTTTTCTTTAAAGAAACTGAAATTTGTTTTCAGTTTAGATGATGTTGAGGACTTATGTCTCTTTATTATCTTTTGACTTTGTGTGCCAATGTATTATTATCGGCAGTGTCTTAAATTCAGGAATGTAGACTGTTTGAAATGATGTTCTTTCCACACAAACAACAGCCTCAAAGTACTGTAATTTGCTAAAAACACATTTCCTAACTTGCCTTTAAAAATTTCAGCTTTGCATTGTTTTTTTTATTTTTTTTAAAGTGAATTTTAGTCTTTTTTTAATCTTTGAATCAGTGACTATTTACTGAATATCATTGTATTTATGATATAATGAAGAACACTGCACTTAGAATCAGAAGCTATAGGTTCAAATCCTGTCTATGTTTTTAATTTTAAAAATTATTATATATTTATTTTAACATTCTTTTTACATTTTGAGTTCCAGATTATCTCCTTCTTTCCAATCTTTCCCCACCCCCAGTGAGAAGGAAAACAATATATAATCTTGGTTATACATGTGAAATATGTAAAACTTAATTCCATATTGGTCATACAGCCCCGAAAAAAGTAAGAAAAATAAAGTGAGAAAATTATACTTCATTTTGCCCTCAGAGTTCATCACTTCTCTTTCTGAAGGTGGATAGCTTTTTTTCATCATAAGTCGTTTGGAATTGTCTTGAATCGTTGTTTTGAGCAGAGAAACTACTCTTTCACAATTGATCATGACATTTCTGTTACTGTACACAGTAGTCTTCCAGTTCTCTCACTTTACTTTGTATAGGTCTTGCCATGTTTTTCTGAAACTACCCTTCTTGTCATGTCTTATAGCACAATAGTACTGTCACAATCATATGCCACAACTTGTTCAGTCATTCCACAATTGATAGGCATCCTCTCAATTTCTGATTCTTTGCCACCACAAAAAGAGTTGCTATACATATTTTTGTACATAAAGTTCCTCTTCCTTTTTCTTTGATCTCTTTGGGATACAGACCTAGCAGGGGCGCAAGTATAGGCACAGTTTCAGACATAGTTCTAAATTGTTCTCCAGAATGATTGGACCAGTTCAGTCCTATACCAACAATTCATTAGTACCTATTTTCTCTTATCTTCCCAGCTGTTGTCATTTCTGATAGCTGTAAAGTGGTAACTCAGAATTTTTAAATTTGCCTTTCTCTAATTAATAGTGATTTAGAACATTTTTCATATGACTATAGATAGCTTTGATTTCTTCTTCGGAAAACTGCCTGTTCATAAGTCTTGACCATTTATCAGTTGAGGAATGACATAAATTGGACTCAGTTCTACACTCAGTATATGTTTGAGAAATGAGGGCTTTATCAGAGAAACTTTCTGTAAAAATTTTTTGTATTATTTCATTGTTGATGGTACCTTTTAGCAAAAGTTATCTCTTTAATTAGGTCTCTTTTTGCTTTATCTAAGATCATGATTGCTACCCCTGCCTTTTTTTGCTTCAGCTAAAACAATAGATTCTGCTCCATTTCTTTATTTGAAATCTGTATGGGTCTTTCTGTTAAAGTGTGTCTCTTTTAAACATTTTGTTGGATTCTGGTTTCTAATCCATTCCATTATCTGTATCCATGTTATGGGTGAGCTCATCCCATTCACATTCACACTTACAATTACCGTGTATTTACCTCTACACCATTTTTTTTGGTTTCTTCCTTTTTTTCTTTTTATACTATCCCTATTCAAAAGTCTATTTCGCTTCTAACCACTGCCTCCCTTAATCTGCCCTCCCTTTTGTCGTTAATCCTCCATCTTCTTTCTCATAGTTCCTTCCCTTCCTGTTTCCCTGTTGGGTAAGGTAGATTCCTATATACAACTATGTATAGATATTCTTGTCTTTTTGAACCAATTCTGTTGAGAGTGAGGGTCAAGCATTGCCCCCCTCCATTTTCCCCTCGACTCTAAAAACTCTTCCTTGCATGCCTCTTCTATATGAGAAAATTTTCTCCTTTCTACCTCTTTTTTCCTCTTCTCCCAATTCAGCCTTTCTCAACCCTTCATTTTTTTAGATCTCCCCAATATAATTGACTTACACTCAGACTCTCTGTTTAAAATTCCTTTTAACTGCCTAATAATGGTACAATTCTTTAGAGTATGTGTGTCATCTTCCCATATGGAAATGTAAACATTTTAACTTTATTGAGTTCCTTGTGATTACTCTTTCATATTTACTTTTTTATGCCTCTCTTGAGTCATCTGTGTGAATGTCAAAAATTTTTTGTTCAGCTCTGGTCTTTTCATTAGGAGTGCTTGAAAGTTCTCTATTTCATTAAATGTCTATTTTATCCCCTGAAGGAGTATACTCAGTTTTACTGGGTAGGTTATTCTTGGTTGTAATTTCTACAGGTTAGTATCTCAAGCCTTCTGCTCCTTTAATGTGGAAGCTGCTAAATCTTGTGTGATCCTGACTGTGGTTCCATGATATTTGAATTATTTCTTTCAGGTTCTTGAAATATTTCCTCTTTTAGCTGGTACCTCCAGAATTTCACTATGATATTCCTGGGAGTTTTCATTTGGTGATCTCTTTCAGGCAGTAATCATTTGAATCTTTACATTTCTGTTTTACCTTCTGGATCTAAGATATTTGGGCAGGTTTCCCTGATAATTTCTTCAAATGTAATGTCTAGGCTCTTTCTTTGAATGCTTTTAGGTAGTCCAATAATTTTTAAATTATCTTTCTTGATCTATTTTCCAGATCAGTTGTTTTTCTAAGATGTTTCATATTTTCTTCTATTTTTTTCATTCTTTTGACTTTGTTTTATTGTTTCATGGAGTCATCAGCTCTTACTTGCTTAATTCTAATTTTTAAGGATTATTTTCTTCAGCAGTATTGTATACCTCATTTTCCACTTGGTCATTCCTGCTTTTTAAATGGTTTTTTTTTAATGTTCTTTTCTTCAGTGAATATTTGTGTCTCTTTTGCCTTTAGGCTTTCCTTAGTAAAGCCTCTTTTACCAAGCTCTTAATTCTCTATTCATAATTTTCTTACATCACTCTCATGTGTTATCCCAACTTTTCTTCTACCACTTTGATCTCTTTCTTGAACTCTTCCAGGAATTCTTGTTGGGCTTGCATCCAGTTAGCATTTTTCCTTGAGGCTTTGTTTGTAGCTGTTTTCATATTGCTATTTTCTTTTGAGTTTGTGTTTTGGTCTTCCCCAGTAGCTTTTTATGGTTGTAGTATCAGGGAAGAATTCGTGGAGTAGGTAGCCTTTGAGCCGGCTTTTCATGGTTAAGTTCTTTTGTTGTTGTTGTTTGCTTATTTTTCCTAGCCTACTTTCTTGACTTTGATCTTTGTGTTAAAGTTGGGTCTGCTCACCTGGGGATGAGGGGAGGGAGACATTGTCTGAAGCTTTAGGCTTTTTCCTATTACTGTTCTCAGAGCCAGTTCTGGAGATCTGCAAGTTTTTTGGTGCTTATAAGGTGATGTGATCCAGGGAAAGGTATCGTCACTGTTCTCCTTGTCTGT
Organism: Pseudochirops corinnae; assembly: GCA_028646515.1. Lineage (NCBI taxonomy): Eukaryota > Metazoa > Chordata > Mammalia > Diprotodontia > Pseudocheiridae > Pseudochirops > Pseudochirops corinnae. The sequence continues at coordinate 109,555,712 of CM053588.1, forward strand.
GCTCAGGTCTTTACCCAGGAAAGGCCCCTGCTCTTCTGCATCCATAAGCCCTAGCACTGCTTTTGGTCCTGGAACTCTGAACAGCATTCCTACTCCCTTGTGACCAACCATAAGCTCTCTTCTCTGCCATGGAACCATGACCTAGAACTATGTGCGAGCAATAAAGTTGCTAGTGAGTACCAGCTCTGCCCAGTGCCAGTAAAGGGTCCCCTGTAATCTCTTTGTGAACACTTTTTTGACCCCCTTATTATGTCTACACTGAGAGCTCCCAAATCTGTTGCTACTGCTACTGCTACTGCTATTGCTTCTTAACTGTGGGTGAGGCCTACACCCTGGTGTCACAGACCTCTCTTGGTAACTTTCTAAGTTTTCTGAGGCTTGAAAAATGTCTCACCCTGGCCTTTTGTTGTCTCTATCACCCCAAAATTTGATTTGACATGTTATTTTGAAGTTTTTCAGAGGGGACTGTTGGGAGAGTGGCTGGGTCACTGCCTCTAGTATAGCATCTTGGCTTAGCCCCCTCCCTTTACCCCTCATCATCTTTGCTTTTTCTGTGTAGTCATGGCCACATCATTTAAGCTTTTTGGACCTCAGTGCTTTGGGGGCTCTAGATTCTCCTTGACAGACAGAACATATACACATACTTAAACACATTAATGACTTGTCATCATTCAGTCAGTATCCATGTGGGTTCAAACATAAAGTTGAAATGATGACAGGAAGTACATGTACCATCAGATTTGGTGATATCCTTTTTTGGTTCAGGCCTCTAGGGCCCCACTCCTTCTCTGGAATGACCTATACAGCCAAAATGGCTTCATTTATTGTATTCTGGAGAAAGGTAACAGTCAGAACCCAATATTCCTGTTGGCCAGCCACCTTACAATATACCTTTATCATCTTAGATAATCCCAGAATAAGGAGGGCTAAGTGATCCATAAACTAGATAGGCCATACCATCATACAGTACTCTGTTTCTTTATCCATAAAGTACAAAGATTGACAAACTAAATTGTCTCCAGGTTCCTGTCTGACTAAATCCTGTGCCTATTGTCGAAGAGGGGGGAACCTATCCTCTTCTCCCTTGTGTTATTCCTCGAGAGGAGGAAAAAGAGCAGACTTAGATCCATTCTGAGACCTGAGATGTTAGCCTGATCTGAAACTAGAATACATCAGCAGCTGTCATGCACACACCCCAAAATCCAGTCAGCTCAAGCCAGTTTAGTTCCCTGGTTCCTTCTCTCCATCTACAGAGAAAAAAAGACCTGCTCTCTGGGAATATAAGGCTAGGATACATTTCTCATGCATTTCACAGGAGTTCATCTGTAGGGTTAGGCAAGAACTCAGAGGAGCAATTAAGATAGGATCCTAGACATAATAGAATAGAAATTTTTAGAGCCCTTAAGCCCTGTTTTACTCTCCCTTTTCAATTTCTAAGTTTATGCTTAGTAATCTGATTAGATCACTAACTCTAGGGGTTCTAGACCCTGATAAATTTAGATCCAGAGTAATTTCTTGCTGTCTCCTCACTTGTCATAGGCATCAGTCCTTTTCTACCCATATTTATTTTAACCTTTCTAATTATCTAGGTATTAGATGAATATTTGTTGAATTGGAATATTAAAGTATGATGGAAGGAAATTCTTTTGCTTCCATTTTCTCTATCAAGAAAACAATCTTTAAACTAGAAAGGCACTTTGTTTAGTGATGAAGATAAAAATATGGAAAATGACATAGTCCTTGTCTTCACAGAGCTTATATAGAAGAGGTATAGCATGTGCACACACAGAAAAGCTTAACATAAGATCAGATTTCATAAGACATGGGGGAGATCACATATTCAGCTTGTAGTATCAGGGAAGTCTCCATGGAGTAGGTCACCTTGAACTGGACTTTAGAGAGAAAGTAGCATTCCAAATATGGAGGACTTGCCCAATGAATGGATACTGGGAGGTGAAGAAAGTAAGATAAGACTGGGAAAATATGTAAAAGTAAGTATCTCGAGGGTTTCGAATTCTAGTCTAAAGAACTTGTTTTTTATCCTTTAGGTAATAAGTAGGCACCAAGATTTTTGAACTTGAAAGTGACATGGTCAGACTTGTATGATAAATAGTTTGCCCCATAAATGGGGCCATCCTTTCTATTGCTGTCTTCTTCCTCAGAGATAGCATAAAATAAAAAGGCTTCTTGTTTTCCCTAGCGTATTTTTGTCAGTTTCAGCGTATTCTGCATTTAGCCTTCCTGACATTCTTACAGTGAATTCAATATTTTAAACTCAGTTTTCTGTCTTGTATTCATCTGTGACCATTCAGCTTACACTTCCTGTATTTCAAAGCTGCTTTGAAAGCAGAGCTTTATAAATGTCCAGGAAGCACCTGGGCATACTGTAGTTATGAAACAGATGAGATGGACATAAAATGTTTTAACTCACAGCATAAAACACACAAAATTAGGAACCTAAGAATTCTAGGGAAGGAGTGACTATGCAGTGGCCCCAACACAGTACTGTATAACGTGATAGCAATATCACTGGACTGAAGGTCAGACCTGTTTTCTGATCCTGGCTCTATTACTGACTAACTATGTGACCTTGGGCATGTCACCTTTTATTACTTTGTACCTATATGAAATAAGTTGTTTAGATTAGGCTATATCAAAGTCCCTTTTAGCTCTCTCTGTGATTCTATGAACAGACCAAACTTGCAGTGTATACTGTCATACATTTTGAAGTTGTTTAGGTATTCCAGATATTATCCTTCATCACTCCACCCATCCCAGTGCATCTGCTATATTCAGTTAATGGGGGTCACTTTTTAGAAAGAATGTCAAACTGGAGTTCGTTACTTCCAGGTCATGTGACTAACAAGATAGAAGAGTAGGTATTTTCTCCATCTTTCCAAGGTATCCTAGGTATCCTCTCAAAGCCTCTCCAAAATAGCAATAATGAACCAGAGATAAAGCAGTCTCAGCTACTGCCATAGTCTAGGACACCAAGAACTTAATTAAACAAGGCAAAAACCCTATGAACTAACAATAGAAAAGGTTAATTACTAACCCTGTAATGTTCTCATTAAATATCCTCTCTCCCACCCCTTCCATACCCCTGGCAACAAGGCTTCATAAAGTAACTCATGTATCTGCAACAAAACTCATCTCTATGCTGCAGCTCTCTTCTCCATTCCTCACACTATAACAGCCAGTACCTCAGAGATCCAAATGGCAAAACTTACACAGGCTTTGATAGCAGTCAAGAGTTTGACAGCATTAAGGAGCAGCAGCACTCCGTCCTGCAACAAAGTCTACCCAGAGAACTGAGGGACAGAGGGAACTAGCACAAACACATGGCTGAGAGGAACAGGATGTGACACTCAACTAAGGTTAAGGGAGAGAACCCGGGATGTATCTGGGACCAATTCTGTCCCCCCAGAAATAACTCAGGACAGAGACCAAGACTGGTGAATTAGGGATTTATCCAGCATGGGAGGAGAAGATAGCTTTGAGATTCAGCCCTCAGAGAAATTTCCCATCAAACAGGGAGAAAGAAGTCAGAAAGTGAATAGTAGGGGAAAATCAAGAAAAAAGGCTGATATTACCAAAGATCTCAGGAGAAAGAAAACTAAAGGCCTTGAACACAAACAGATAAACCAACAGGAAAGATTAATAATAGAAGGGAAGATAGCTTCCAGATTGGGTGAAAAAGTTCCAGCATTTCTGAATAAGTTTTGCAAAACAAAGGAAAAAGAATCAACTCCTGATGAGACAAAGAACCCCTTGCCTTCCCAAGAGAGCCTGGAACCACAGCAAGATGTCCATAAAGGGAGTGCATTAAGAAATAGGTGAATGGATTACTCCATTGGTTCTGTATCTCAAGGAATAAACACTATCCTCCACTAGTAGCAGTAATAGCAGCAGTATTGCCAGCTACTAAATTTATTCATTCTGTTCAAATCACCAATGGAACCATAGAGGAAAGCTTGATGGGCTTTGCTAGCCACTCAAATTTTCAAATGTCCTACTCTCTATAAGACAAAGTCAGGTATACAGGAAAACAGCCCTGCCCAAAACTTCAGGATGGTTCTTGGCAGGCACAGTGGTTAGGGCTGACACTGTTTCTGTATGTTGAAAGACAAAGGAAGTTCTAACTTTTCCGTTTGTCTTCTGAAATCCTTCAAAGTGTAGCCCTACTTACCTTTCCAGACTTAATTTCATGCTTTGTGTTTTATATAATCTATTCTAGCCACTACTGGACCTCTCTCAGCCTTACTTTAGCGTGTTCCATCTCCTGTCTTTGTGTCTTTACTCAGGCTTTTTCCTATGCTTTGAATGTATTCCCAAAAACAGCTCACATTTTTGTTGTTTTAAGATTTATAAGATATTATTATTAAGTACATGCAACTGGGAATTAAGATACACAGGTGCTGTGGTAGGGAGATCCATCCTGCCCTACCAGAATGTCAGAGGAGCTAGGGGGAGGACATAGGAGAGAGCAGATTGGGGGAGGGGTTATACAGCGGGATGGCTGTTTTGAGGTGTTGGGTAAGGGAAAGATGGGGAGAAAATTTGTAACTCAAAATCTCATGGAAATGAATGATGTAAACAAGAAAATAAATAAATTAATTTATTAAAAAAATTTAAAAAGACAAAAATTAAAAAAAAGATTTATAAGATATTTTCTTCAAACAGTTCTGTAAAGGGGGCAGTTCAAGTATTGTTTTTCTCATTTTACAGATGAGGAAACTGAGACTCAAAGGGTTCCCTTTTCTTTTCTCCCCACCCCTGATGAAACAACTAGTTGGTGTCAGAGCTAGGACTTCAACTCAAGTCGTATGATTCTAAGTCTCATGTTCTTTCCATTACCCTGTTCCCTTGAGTAAAAGGAGGTTGGAGGGAAGGGATAAGCAGGTGATCAGTAAGAACCTTGAGACCAAGAAGAGAAGAATTTGAGGAACCATACAGGAGAAAAAAAATTATTGAAGTGGAAGCCAAGCAACAGGAAAAAAATTATCAAGGAAAAATAGAACACTAGGGAATATAAGAGAGAACAAGTAAGTTAATGCTAATTAACTTACAGTAAGAAAGTTGAAATGATTACACTTAATAAAACTCTCCAGTGTTCCACTACAGACAAAGAGTTAGTGAGTGAAGAATGGCAGAATGATCTCAGATAAGAAGTGTGGATCCTGGGTCATGTGAGAGGACCTTCTCAGTGGATCCAGGGGGTGGGGTGGTACCAGTAGTAGTAAATAACTTGCATTTATAGCATTTTAAGGTTTGTACAGCACCTTACATATATCATTTTCATCTGATCATTTTAAGACCCTATGAAGTAGGTGCTACTGTTTAGCTAGGTTCAGTAATTTGCCCAGGGTGGTTACATGAAAGGTTTCAAACTCAGGTATCTAATTCCAACACTGTATCCACTGTATCATCTAGAAGAAATAGGGGATACAGATGTTGGACATCGCTTTCTTTCTGGTTTTTTAAAAAATTCTTAACACCACCAACCCCATCTTGAATGTGGTCACTTGGTCACAATTAAAGAGTTTGGTAAAGCCTGGATGTGATATAGTACCACTTTCTACCAAAGTAGGAGTCAGCACAGTTGGGTTCACACATCTCCTATGAGAAAAAGGAGCAAGTCATATAAAGACCATAGTTCATCCAGCACCTAGATCAGTACTCTGCACACAATGTACATTCAACAAATGTTTGTTTTGAATTGTATTGTGTTAAAGAATTGCTGCTTTGTGCAGGGAAGTCATATTTATTGGATATACACAATGTGCTAGAAGTCCATCAGGGTTCTTAACCTGGAATCCATAACCTTGGGTTTTTTTTAAGTTTCAAGTTCCAAATTCTATCCCTCCCTCCCCCTCCCAAAGACAGTAAGCAATACGATATAGGTTATCCATGTGCAATCATGTAAAACATTGCCATGTTATTCATTTTGTGGAAGAAAACTCAAACTCAAAGAAGAAGAAATAGAAAGTGAAAAATAGTATGCTTAAGTCTATATTCAGATGACATCAGTTATTTCTCTGGAGTCAGATAGCATTTTTCATCTTGGGACTGTCTTGGATCATTGTATTGCTGAGAATAGTGAAGTCATTCACAGTTGTTCATCATAAGTATTATGTATAATGTTCTCCTGGTTCTGCTTACTTCACTATGTATCAGTTCATGTAAGTCTTTCCAGATTTTTCTGAAATCATCCTGCTCATTATTTCTCATAGCACAATAACATTCCATTATAATCATACCATGACTTGTTCTGCCCTTCCCCAGTTCCCCTCAATTTCTAGTTCTTAGCCACTACAAAAAGAGCTACTATAAATATTTTTGTACACATAGGTTCATTTCCCCTCCCCACTTTTTTGGGATCTCTTTGGGATACAGACCTAATAGTGGTATTGCTGGATCAAAGGGTATACACGGTTTTATAGCCTTTTGGGCATAGTTCCAAATTGCTCTCAGAATGGTTGGATTACAACTCCACCAACAATGTATTAGTGTAGCAGTGTTCACATATCCCTACCAAAATTTATCATTTTCCTTTTCTGTCATATTAGCTAATCTTATGGACATGAGGTCATAGCTCAGAGTTGTTTTAATTTGCTCTACTCAGTAGTGATTTAGAGCATTTTTTCATATGACTATAGACAGTTTTGATTTCTTTGATTTGGAGTTTTAAAAAATATCGATAACTATATTTCAGTATAATTGGTTCTCTTTGTCATCCTTTGTATCATATTTTTATCAATTTAAAATCATTATCCGTAGGGTAGCTAGGTGGTGCAGTGAATAGAGCACTGGCCCTGGAGTCAGGAGGACCTGAGTTCAAATCCAGCCTCAAGACACTTAACACAAAACTAGCCGTGTGACCTTGGGCAAGTCACTTAACTCCAATTGTCCTACCTTCCCCTCTCTAAAAAGCAAAAAATAAACAAATAAAATTAAATTAAAGCGTTATCCTGAGGAGTCCATAGCCTTCACCAGACTGACCACCAAAAGTGGTCTATGACACACCGAAAAGGTTGAAATCCCTGATTTACATAGAAATTCTCATAGATACATAACACATTGAAACCCTGCCCACCAAGAATCTCTACCTTAAGTTAGTGTGCACATGTTACACACAGATTCCCAAAACTATACACAATCTCCAGCTGTATTGGTTCTTGAGGTACCAGATTTATTCATTCCCTTTATTTGGCTGTTTCTATGAAATCTGTGTATCAGGGAAATAGCTGCTATTATGATTGTTAGACAGATGAGTGACAGTTATAAGCATTTTTATCCCGTGGTCTAATCTTCACACACAAAGAGTACAACCTTATTAAGCCTAGAGGGTCACCAGTTGCTAAACTACTTCCATAAAGGGAGCCTTTACCTATACAGGATTTATGACATAGTATCCTTACTAATTTTTTTGTCAGGACCAGGCTGTCAGTTTGAAGATGACTTCACACCCTTTAGCAGCAAAGGTTGCAAAGTATTTTTTTTGGATAGTCCAGTAAAGACCCAGAATTCACTTAGCTAGAAAAAAAAATGGGGGTGATGGGGAAGGGAAATAGGACCATAAATTCCGAAATTTGAACTGAAAGAGCCAGCCTTTAGGGGCCTGAACCAAACTCTTCATTTTAAGGAAACAGACACTTGTTTTACCTACAGACTGTACTGAAGCAAATTCATGCTTCCTTTTTTGGTAATGTCTGGTTTCCATTTTAGTTATTTGGAAGTTTTTTTGGTTATGGGGAATCCAATAAATGTTTTTTCAAGTTTGATGGACCTTAAGTGACTTGGAGATATTAGTAACTGCCTCTCAATGATTTGGAGGAAGTGAGTCTCAACATACTTCCTGAGTAAAGTATATTTTAAAAGAAGGAAGAAAAGGGAATTAGTCAGCAGCAGGGAGGTCAGTCCAGACACAGAGAACAGCTTTGGAGAATGTCCTTATCAGCAGTACTTTTTTTTTCTTTTTCTTTTTCAATGACTTGTTTATTTACTTTTAGTTTACAAGATTCAGTTCCACAATTACTTGAGTTTCAGATTTTCTCCCTTCCATGGTGGCGTGCAATCATGTATAGGATCTACAAATACTTTCACATTGTACAACAGTCCAGCAGTACTTTTTATGAAACACTCACATGGTGACCATTCACAGTTTTTAGGAGATTTTGCTTTGTACCTTGCTACTTTCTCTTATTGTTTGCCAAGTGTATTAGCAGATAATAAACCATCTTAATATATTGCTGATGGAGCTGTGAGTTGGACCAGCTACCCTAGAAAATGATTTATAAATATTCAAGAAAAGTCACTAAATTGTCCATGTTCTCAGAAGGCTTATTACTAGCCATGCAGTAGTGAGTATATGCCCTAAAGAGGTTGTTTTCGGGGGGCAAGGGAATGGGGAATCCAACCTATAAATGTCATCCTACATGGCTCTACCCCTTCTCTGCCAAACTCCTACAAAAAGCTGTCTATATCTCTTGCCTCCACTTGCTCTTCTCCATCCTTTTGATATGACATAGTTCGTCATTTCATGGCCAGATCTGATCTAATCGCCAAATCTGAATTCACTACTTTCTCTCAGTCACCATTTTTCTTGACCACTGCAGCATGTTGAGCACCCTCTCCTCCTGGATTTTCTCTCTTCTTTGGGTTTTCATGACATTGTTCTCTTTTGTTTCTCCTACTTGTCTGTTCCTTCGCAGTCTCTTTTGACAGATTATCATCCAAATCATACCACCAGCTGTGAGTATAACCCCAAAACTCTATCCTGTCTCCTCTTCCCTTTTTCCCTTTAACCTCTCTTGTGATAATCTCATAAACCCCTGTGGATTTAGTTATCATCACTGTACTGATGACTCTGCTGAACTATAGTTCCACAGCATTTTGAACTGATTATTTCATAGGCATCTCAAACCAAATGTGTCCAAAACAGAACTCATACTCTTTTTTTTCCCTCACCCCAGCACTATCCAGATTCCCAACCTTATTGTCCTTAACTCCTTACTCTACTTACCTAAGCAGTTGGCAGATCTTGTGGAATCAACCCAACCACCCACCTCTGTGGTAGATCTCTCTGGTTCTTCTCCAGAGACATTTTCCCTTCACTTGCCTATTCCCAGTTACATTCAGACTAGAAGAGGGAAGGGCAGTTATTAACACTGCTTATAAAGACAGAATAAATGTGTAAAACATAGAAAACCACCCTGTGCTCAGAGCAAAAGGTCTCAGGTTTGCGTGAGGCAGCGCCAAAATAAGGATATTGGTTCACCACCATAGATATATACAGGATTACCACCTTGAGGTGTGTAGTCCAGGAGGATTTCTGCAACACAATTTGTCCTCAGAATCTTCATTCTTGATCAGCCCAGTGAGTCTTGCTACCCCTTTGTTGTAATTGTCTCTGCCTGTGCTACCATTCTCCCAGTTCCATGTGGATTCTGGTGCCTTCCCATTCTGTTTGTCCCATCAGTAGCTAGATTCCTTTTCAAGTCTGTTTCCTTGGACTAAGTGAACTAGGCTTTAAAGGTCACCCTGAGGCCTGGCCCATTATTCTTTATCTTATCTCATTGCTTCTGGTTTGATTCACTCATGGGATTAATCTAAACCTTCTAAAGGGATCATGTAGCCCATGCTCTATCTTTTATAGTTAAACACTTTGCTTTCCACCCCTTTTTTGTGGCAAGATCACTCCCTTACACAGATGCAGAACTTTTTGTTTTTAATTATCACGGTTTCTGTTGGTAGAAATCTAAACACTAGATCTTGGAATCGGGGAACCTAAGTTTAAACGCCAGCCCTGTAGTTACCATGTGACCCTTGACAAATCACTTAACTTTGGGGCTTCCACATAACTTCTAGAAAAGGGCAAGATTGGAATAAATGATCTCTAATGTACCTTACAACTGTGGTTCCATGAGCCTTTGTATGCCTTATCTATGGCAAGCATTTGCACTGTACAGCTTTTAATATGTAATTTTGTGCACTGAATGGTTGACCCCTCATACTGTAATGTCAGCCACATTGCTGGGAGGTTTTTTGTTTGTTTGGGGTGGAGCTGAGGTGTTCTGTGAGGACTTGGAGCTAGAAGTTACTGTAAAGATCAGTAACAGTTTGCCTGGTAAAGACATTTGCCCAAGATCACCTGGGTCATGAGTATCAGGGTTAGGACTTATTCCCATTCCAATTCATCAGACATCACGTACCAAGCACCTGCTGTGAAGTCAGGCACCATTTCCCTGTTGTGCAGGAATAAATATATAAAAAATGCTGCAGAGTAAATACAAAGAAATTAGAGGAGGGGAGAGTACTAAGAGCTGGAAGGCTACAGAAAGGCCTCCTTTGTGAGATGACCCTAGGATTCTGCTTTGAAAGAAGCAGGAGATTCTGCTAGGATGAAGTGAGGAGAGACAACATTCTGAGCGTGCAGGAGAGTAAGGGCAAGAGTTCAGGAGTAGGAGGTAGGATGTCCTTCATAGAAGGGGAACAGAAAGAGGTAGAGGGAGTATAGAGATGAATCCTCTGGAAACTGATAAGTGTATAGGGAAGAAAGGAAGATGGGCCCATCTATGGAAGGGATGCCCTTTAAAAAGGCACTCGTGAGTATCAGGAGTCTTTTTACCAAGCTTCCTCCAGGCCTAGAGCCTGTTTTCCATCATGAGATTGCCACACAGACCATTTACTATCGTCATACAGGAGGCTGAAGTTGACCAGAGAAAATCTCATTGAGATCAGTATAAAATCTTGTCCTTGCATTTAGAACAGAAAGAACTCCCTTGAAGCTAGAAAATAACTTTAATGAAAAAGAATCAGGGGTTCTTAGAGGTTGTGAGCTTAACATGAATCAGCTATGTGATATTTTGGCAACCCAAAAAACCAATATGATCTGAGGATGTGTGGACAAATGTCAGCGTGATATTAAGGCCAAGGAGAGTGATGACCTCAGCTTTTGCATTCTTCAGTTTTGAGCACCATGTCTTAGGAGCAAAAGCATATCCAAAGGAAGGCAAGCAGGAAAATGAGAAAACTGGAAAACATGCCCTATTAAGTGATTCATTCAAGTAACTGAATCAGTTTAACCTGCCCCCCCAAAAAAAAAATCATAGGAGAGTTATTATTACTATTCATAATGGGAAAAAGGAATTAGGTGTATTCTACTTGGCCTTAAACAGAATTAGAACCAGTTGGGGGTAAGGGTAGAAAGGCAATAATAAGGGACCAGATTTTGGTTCAGTCTAAGAAGAAAAAACTTCCTAATAATCAAATAAGGATGGAGACTGGAACTGTGATTTCACTGTCTAAAAGTGTGTGCAGTGTTCCATATACATTGTCTCCACCTTTCCATTTGAGTGAGGAAGGTACATTTTTTCATCTCTTATTTAGGGCAGGTCTTTATCATTAGACAGCTTTTAGTCTCTCTCTTTTTTTCTTTTCCATTTATATTGTCATAATTATTTAGAGAGGCAACATGTAGTGGTTCTCAAAGTACAGTCCCTTGGGGTCCCTGATGCCCCTTCAGAGGATTTGCAAGTCAAAATTACTTTCATAATCATACTAAAGCATCATTTGTTTATTAAAATAATCCTTCCATTTCCAACTCTATATTTGTATAAGGCCAGATTTTCTTCGTATACTTTAACTAAAATAACATATAACAGATTGAATATGGAAGCAGATTGGAGAATCCAGGTGTTTTTTATTTAAGCCAAATATTAAAGAATATTGAAAAAAATATATAACAATATTACTCCTCTTGCTAAATTTCTTATTTTGGAAAACATAGCTATTTTTAATGATATTTTTGTTAACATGAAATTGATTTATTATGGCTATTTTAAGAGAATTAAGTATTTTCATAATTTGTTTTAATTTCTAATGTCACAAATAGCAGTAGCTATACCACATACAAACAAAAGCTCTTTAAGGTCCTCGAGAAGTTTTAAGGCTATAAAGGGTTCCTGAGACCAAATGTTTGAGAATTGCTATGAGGTAATGGACAAAAAGTCTGCTTCAGATGCCAAAAAAAATCATTTTTCAGATGCCTCTGAAAAATGCTAGCTGTGTGTACTTGGACAAAATACTCCATCTCTCAGTGCTCATTTCAACTTCTGCAGAGAAGGTGTTGACCTGCATTCTTAACCTGGGAGTTTTCCTACACCAATAAAATCAGGGGTCCCACTCTTCTTCCTGGTCATTATTTATATTGTTCTCCCAGTTCTACTTATTTAATTTTGCATCAGTTCATATAATTCCTCCTATGTGTTCTTTTATTTTTCCTATTCATTATCTCTTATAGGCACAGTAATATTCCATTATATGCATGTACCACAGTTTGTATAGCCATTCACCCCATTGGCAGGCATCTGTTTTCAGGGGGTTTTTGCTACTAAAAGAGTATTGCTTTGAATTTTGGTTTCTATGTGCTATTTATTTCTCTGACTTGCTCAGGATATTTGCTAAGCAGTACAATCTTTTGAGTCTAAAGGTATGAACAATTTTGTCACTTTCTTAGTATTACTCTAAATTGTTTTCCATGATAGTTGAACTAATTCACAGATCTACCAGCAGTGTTTTAGTGTCTTTCAGAAAAAGGAAGATTATAATATTTGGGAAGAGAGCAGGGTGCCGAAAAGTGCTCTAGTAGAGAAAAGAGGAAGAGAGGAGGAAGGAAGAAGTCAAAGAATGCAGAACTGGTTATCTTCTCTCTGTTGCCCCAGTTCTGCTCTCAAGGCTAAATAGAAAAAAATCTAACAGCTCATCTACTTGACAGCTTGTCCAATACTTGCAAGGTGGCCATCATGTTTTCTCTACCTTGTTCCCTTTTCTAGGCTGAACATCCTTAGTTCCTTCGATTGATTTTCCTGTGGAATACTTTCTAGTCATCTCCATTCTGGTCACCTTCCTATGATTATAACTCTGGTTTATCATACAATACTCCTAAAATATAATCCCTAAACCTACACAGACAGGTAGCCACTGCAGTATCCATTCTTGACCATGTAAAACTCTTAGGGATTAAGCATTTAGAACTAGTGTTAATTGTTCTCCTGGATGACCATGTGACTTTCAAAGCTATCTAATTTATTAGGCTTCTTTTTTTGTAGCTGATTTTAATTTTATCATCTATCAGACTAGCTAGTAGAGAGGATGCAGACAGGGAGGTATAGCTGGAGAGTGATAGTAACAGGAGTTTTTTTCTCCAGAAGATTAACATTAGATTTTAAAAGAAAGAATTGATTCCTCTGGCTGATCAAGTCCAGCCCAAACTGAAGTATTAGGGAGTTTCCAAGCATTTGACTCACGCGTGCTAGGCTTTGAATTTATTTTTGTTTGAAAAGACAAGGGGGGAAATACAGTCACGCTATCTCAGGGGCTTTTTCTACCCTGATTCAGAATAGAATTTACTGCAAACCTTTTGTGGGGGTTGCAACCAAATTTGCAGCTTTTTAGATTTTTTTTTTTGCAGGCAAAGAGAACATATCTGTTATAATTTGTGTCATTTGGAATTTCCCTCAGTCTTAGAGGTGGGAAGTAGAAACATTCTTCACTGTAATTTCCTAAGCAAGCATAATGGAATATTGTTCAAAAGTAGGAAATTTTTCTTGGGAGAGCAAATGGGAGCCAAGTGAGAGTTTATTACCAACGCATTTTGTGTCCTAAATTTGCTGGAGATGTGAAAGAAAATCCTAGGTGACTTTCTTTAGAGGAGAGTTTAAATGTATTCTTACTTGAAAGTAGGGAATCCTGTGATCATAACATCACAGTGTTTTCACTGTATGGTCATAGACTGTCTGAGCTGGAAAAAATCTGAAGAAATTTTCAGAGTTTGCAGAATGTTCATGGGAGCTTAGACATCATCTGGTCAAGCTGCTCTCAAACTTTGGGGTCTTAGGACCCTGAGGCACCTAAAGAGTTCTTATTTAAGCAAATTCTCTCTACCAATATTTACTCTATTAGAAAGGGAAATGTCTTAGTATTATTAAAATAACTTTGACCTTGTGGACCTGCTAAAAAGGTCTTGGGGACCCCACAACACATTAGAAGAACGACTAATCTAGTTTAGCCTCTTAACTTGAAAGAAAAGGAAAGTAAAGCCCAGAAACAAGAAGGGACCAGCCCAGCGTCACATAGAGAGTGAACAGCAGAGCCTCAACTTTTTATTATCAATAATAGATACAGTTTATGCTATAACATCAACATTGTAAAAACAACAGTTTCAAAGAACCTAGGAATTCTGATCAAGGCAGTGATCGATCATGATTTCAGAAGCCCAGTAATGAAGAATGTCACCTACCTGCAGACAGAGAGCATGCAGAATATATTACTTATGTTTGGATATGGCCATATGGGAATTTGTTTTGATTGATTATGCTTGTTTGTTTCAGGAAATTTGTTTTTCTTCTCTCTTCCCCCCCACCCCCATGGAAATGGCAGGGGAAGGGGGAGGGGGAGGGAGAAAAAATATTGATAAAGAAATTAATTTAATTTTAAACAAAACCATATGGATGAGTATGCAGATTAGATCTGGTTCATGAAATTTCCTCTAATGATACAAGTAAACACCTTCTCTGTAACTTGTAGTCTTAGTTGCCTAGAACGCCAAAAGACAAATTTCTTGGGTTTTTTTAAATTAATGGTTTGAGATTCATATTTTATTTACAAGTGAATGAAGAATTCTCCTATAAAGCCTAGTGGAAGAAATCTGTTGGCAGCACAGCCATGTGTGGAAAAAGTCCATGCCCCTTTAGACAGTGATTCTGTTAAGAAAAAAATAAGGTCACATGATTTCTTCATGGCACAATTGTGAAACTGAAAATTCAAAATAAAATCATTTTCCAAAACTCTATAGTCTTCTGTCCAATATAAAGAGTAACCATTGTGTCACTTAAACTCCCACGAAAATTTCTGCTCTTAGGAGAGCAAGGGTCGGAGCAGGACATCTAATGCTCATCCAGAGTATCTGCTCATATTCAGGGATAGAGAGGCCACTTTCCTTGAGAGCTTAGAGGTCACACAGCCGGTATATATCTGAAGCAGAACTTGAAGTTGTGTGGGCCCTCAGGCCAGCTCTCCATCCACTACACCACTGAGGAGTGCAGAAGAGAGAGAACAGCGTCAAAAAAACCTAGAGAGAAGAAAGTATCAAGGAGAAGAGGATGATTGACAGTGGTGAAGGCTTCAGAGAGGTCAACAAGGATGAGCATCAAGAAAACGCCTTTGGATTTAGCAGTTGAAAGATCACTGATAACTTTAGAGAGAGGTTTCAGTGGAATGATGTCAGAAGCCAGACTTCAGAGAGTTAGGAAGGGAATGAGATAATAGGAGGGTACTGGAGCTCATTGAGCAGAGGAATGATATGACCAGAACTGTACTTTACAAAGATTAATTTGACGTCTGAGGGGAGGATGGACTGAAGTGGAGAGACTTGAGGCAAGCAGCCCCACCAGCAAAGGGTAGACAACCACTTGCTAGATGTATTGAAGAGGGGTTTTCTTATTCAGCAGTTATGGGTTGAATTAGACAGTCGCTGAGATCCCCTCCACTCAAATGCCAAAGTGATTTCTGTAAAGCACAGGAACCTTCCTATTCAATAAATCCTAATGGCTTCCTCTCACCACCAGGATGAAATACAGAATCCTCTGTTTGACCGTTCCAGTCTTACGCTTTTATGACACTTTCTGTTTCTACATGTACTCTAATCCAGTGACACTAGCCGCCTAGCTGTTCCTCAAACAAGACACTCCATCTCTGGCTTGGGGTATTTTCTCTGGCTGTCCCCCATTCTGGAATAATCTTTCTCCTTAATTCCACCTCTGACTTCCTGGCTTCCTTCAAGTCCCAGCTAAAATCCCTCCTTCTCTGAGAAACCTTTCCTGGTCCTCCTTAATGCGTGTGCCTTCCCTCTATGGATCACCCCTAATTTATATGTATTTGACTTGTTTATATGTAGATATTCACATTTTGTGTCCTCCACTAGAATGTGAGCTCTTCAAAGGCTTTGTATCCCCAGTGCTTAGCACAGTGCCAGGCTCATAGGAGGCACTTATTAATTGCTAGTTGACTGACTCACGGAGTGACCAAAGAAAGGAAATCTATTAACTACTTCAGAAGGCACCCTATCCCCCTTTGAATTACAGAGTTTTTTTTTTTTTTTACATGGAGCCTAAGTTTCTCTCTTTGCAACTTCTAAATCACACTGGGAATAAGTGGTACAGATAACATTTGAAGCCAGGTCTTTCTTGTGACTCCAAATCAGTGCCCCTTCAGCTTCATTCCACAGCTGCCTGTTTCTCAGCTCTGCCATGGGAAAATATATATATATATATATATATATATATATATATATAAAAGAGAGAGATCTATATATCTATCTATATGTATAATAGATATAGATATATAAATATATGACTAACCAAGTTAGTTCCTTATTCTGCCCTGTGTTAAAAAAGGATAAGAATACCCACACTGCCTACCTCATGAAGTTCTCATAAAATGTAGAACTTTAAAAATGAGAGCACTTTCATTTTTATTTTTATATCTGAGATTTCATCCTTGTGAGTACACCTTCCACTAGAGCAGATTGCATCTCCTCCAGGCCTTAGTAGATGGTTTTGTGAGTTGCTATTACAAAAATTATTAATTGGCTAGTCAACTTTCTTGTGATAGGCCTTGCAGAACTAAACTAAGCTATTTTTCTATGAGCCCATGAGGATGTCCTGAGCTCACACTAGACTGCCATATTGAACAATTTAGGAGCAGTGTGAAATAATTGAAAGAATAAGACTAAGACTATGGAATCCTAGTTCGCACACTCATTAGCTATATCTCCTTAGACAGTTCACTTTACCTTTCCCAAATTTGGAAGTGGGCTGGAGGGAATATGACAGCTATCTTTGAGTGTTTGAAGTCTTGTCCATGCATTCATAACACATATTAGATACCTGCAAGGTGCTAGCAGAGACAAAATCCCAATAAGATCTTGTTTCTGCCTTCATAAAACTTATAGTCTTACAAGGGAATAAGACAAAAACACAGATCATTTGTCTGTATAACGCTGTATAATAAGCATGCTGGAGAATTGTTAATGTGTTCTATTAATATCTTAAGATGTATTCTGCTTGATCTTAGTAACCAGATCATGAAGCAATGACTGGAAATTGAAGAGGCAGATTGAGGCTTTTGGAAGGGAAAACCTTGCTATAATCAGAGCTGTCCAAGAGTAGAATGGGCTGCCTTAGGAAAAAGTGGACTCCATTTCATTGGAAGCCTTCAGACAGAGCCTGAATAATCTTATGCTGTGTATATTGTAGGGGAATATGGATGATGCCTTGCAGCATCCTTTTCAGCTCATAGATTCTGTGATTCATCTTTATCTATAAAATGAAAAGATTAGATTAGAATATCTCCAAGAGCCCTTCTAGGTGTGACATTCTGTGTCCTTGATTTTTAGTGAAAGATATTTGGACATTTAGGTATCTTAGCAAAAGAGTAGCATGATAGAAAAAAAACCTTTGAAGAAGATTGTTCTTGTCAGTGTCTATAGGACGGGCTCGCTGGCTGGAACAAGTTGAGATCCAATTGAACAAGGAAATCATAGAGAGACTGTGATAATAATCAAGTTGTGAGTTGACTAAAGTGATGGTTTTAAAAATGGAAAGATAGAAAATAATTTATAAGACACTGTTATCACACAAAAGACAAGCATAAAGGTAGAACATTGTCAAGATTAGGGAACTCAGGTTGGGACAACAAAAGAGGACGCCAGGTCACCATTGAAAGATTTACAAGATGAAAAAAAAAAGAGAGAAAAAGAACAAAATTAAGAAAAAAAATTTAAGAGAAAAAGAAAAGAGATAAGAATATTTGCCATTTCTACTTCTACTCAAAATATGCTAATGCCTTTTTTATTCTGAATTCATTAAGTCAGTGAATTTCTGCATTATGCCAGATATTACGTTTGGGTCTTGATATCACATATACTATTTGTGATGAAAAAATATTACTGATGTCTACTTAACATATACTCTATTTTTCCTTATCACAATAGCTAATGTTAATCTTGGTCAGACAATTTACTGTCATTTAGAGTTAAATTAACTCATAGTAAAAAAAAAAAATCTATCTGTAGCAGTCCTCTAGCTCTCCAGAAGTTTTCAAAATTTGTTTTGATTTTTGTTAGCATGTAAATAACAGAAGTTGTCTTTCTAGCCATCCTTGGTGCTTTATCTTTCTGACCCTAAACCAAAATTCAGTTTAACTAAGCAAGGATGTCCTATGTCTATATTGGGGAAGATCCAAAGTTTAGAGAATACAGTCCTTCCCTTCCTGGAATTCATGTCTAGTATGATTATAATAATAATAGCTAATATTTATATAGTGTTTACTGTGTGCCAGGAGCTGTGGTAAACTCTGTACAGTTATCTCATTTGATCCTTGTAACAACCATTGGAAAAAGGTGCTACTGTTGTTCCCATTTTATAGATGAGGAACCTGTGGCAAACAGATTAAGTGACTTGGCCAGGGTCACATAGCTAATAAGTGTCTGAGGCTGGATTTGAACTCAGGTCTTCTCATCTCCAGGCCACCATTGAGTTACCTAACAGTCCCAGTATAGGGAATGAATATAACACACATACACAAATTAATTAATTCCTAAAAAATTATGTCATAAAGGTACTAACTCTACTTGAAGTTCCAGGAAGGTCTTTTATTGACAATAGGGATTAGGAAAGTTTGTTGGAGAGGTGACAGTTGAGTTGGACTTCAAAGGATGGGTATCCAACTCAAAAACACACAAAGAGTCGTGGTTTTCTATTTAAACTGTTATAAAATACTGAGAAAACCTAAAGAATAGAAAGACAGATTTTCAAAAAGTAATTGAATTCCAAAGGTTGCATTAAGAGTGGACTCATAATTTGATTAACCTCCCTTCTGATTCCTCCAAATACTTCTCATTCACATGCCAGTTAGTACTAGTTTTAGAATTCCTGTGGTAAAGGATATAGGACTCTTATCAGACACATTCACATCATTCAGAAGATGTTTTTCAAGTCCTAAGCATAGGTGGTGGAGATATTCTTTAAATGCCAGTGTTTATTCTTCCATTGGTGGGTAGCAGTTGGAAATATCAGTTGTTAGTCTGGCCCCCATTGGAATCAGATGTGTGATAAATTCCTTAAGAAAGTAAGTGGCCTCACAGTTCTCAAGTATGATTTGAAAACTATAATTACATCTCAGATGTTCTTATTCTTAGATGGGTAATTCTGTTTTTCCCTCCTTCTCATTCTCTTCCTAGAATTAAAATTTTATGGTTTTTTAATGACTTTCAATTATATTCTGTTGTTCAGAATTTGAGTTGGGAAGGGACCACAGAGGGCATCAAATCTAATATACAATGTGAACAAGAATTCTCTCAGCCACATCCATGACAAGTAGTCACCTGGCCTTTACTTCAGTGAAGGGAACCACAGCTCAAACTGCTTTTTCCCTAAAGCAGCCAGTCTTGTCAATCTGTTAGCATTTATTAAGCACCAACAATGTTTGGCACTGTGCTAAACTCAGGCGATACAAAGAAAGGGAAGGTAACAGGCCCTGCTCTCAAGGATCTCACAGATTCATGGGGGAGATAATATGCAAAAAAAAAACGAAAAAACCATACAAACAAAATGTACTCAGGTAAATTGGGAATAATCTCAGAGGTAATACATTAAGATTAAGAAAGACTGGGAAAGGCAGCAGTGTAACTATGTTACTTACCTGCTCACAATGCTCCATTGACTCCTTAGTGTTTCTAAGATAAAGTATAGACTCCTTTGTTTGGTGTTTCAAGCCCTTCACAAGCTAGTTCTAGCCTACCTTTCCAGACTTCACATCCTCTGAGATAAAGTCACACTGGCTTCCTTGCTCTTCCTTATACATTTTATGCCCTTTCTCGTCTCCATGCTTTTGCATAGGCTGTTCCTCATCCCTCACCTCCATCTCTTAGAATTCTGTTTTCCTCATATTTCAGTGTAAGCATCGCCTGCCACAATGCCTTTGTATAAATTTTGTTTCACTTTACTATATACATGTAGGTAGTATTTTTCTTGATATACTGTAAACTCTTAGAGTGTAGAGATTGTTTTATTGTCTGTGCCACATCACCCCATGCCTGGAACATAATAGACACTTAATGAATACCTGTTCATTGATTGATCAATTGATTATTTCTCTAGGTAATTCATTGCATTTGTGAGACAACTATAATAATTCTTAAGATGTATTTCTTCATATTGGGGCAGCTTAGGTGGTACAAAGTGGATAGAGCATTGTGCTTGGAATCAGGAAGACTCATCTTCATGAGTTCAAATCCAGCCTCAGACACTTAGTAGCTATGTAACCTTGGGCAAGTCACTTAACTCTATTTGCCATAGTTCCTCATTTGTAAAATGAGCTGGAGAAGGAAATGGCAAACCTCTTCAGTATCTTTGTCAAGAAAACCCCAAATTGGGTCAGATACTACTGAAATGACTCAACAACATCAACAAAATTTCTTTATATTAAGCCAAAAATCTACTTCCAATTCAATTCTCTTTCTTCCATTGCTGTTGATTTGGGTTTCTGGGGCTGAGCAGTGATTACGTACCCCTGAAATCTCTTCTCCCAGTGAATCATCCTCAGTTTCTTCAGACAGTTCTGGTATGCCCTATTATTTTTCTAGTCCCTGCTTTAATATTTTTCAGCTTATCAGTGTCCTTCCTGACAAAAACATGCAAGTTGGTTTTGGTTTAAAAAAATGTACGTGTTGGAGGGCAGCTAGGTGGCACAGTGAATAGAGCACTGGTCCTGGAGTCAAGAGGACCTGAGTTCAAATCTAGCCTCAGACACTTGACACACTTGCTAGCTGTGTGACCTTGGGCAAGTCACTTAACCCCAATTGCCCTGCCTTTCCCCCCTTTGAAAAAAAAAGGCAAAAAAAATGTACATATTTTTATGGAAACCTTAGTTAATGTATATTTCCAGTGAGGCACCCAAAATTGACAACCTAGGCCTTCCGAATCCAGTGCTATTTCCACTGAGAAGATCTGGGTTTGAATCTTGGCTCTGTATTTTATTTGGTAAGTGTCATGCCAACCTCTCTGGGCCTCAGTTACCCAACTTATAAAATAGACAGGTTGGACCATATGACCTCTAACGTCCCTTCTAGGCCTAATGTTACGATCCTAAGTATTTTTCCAATTTCAAAAGCATCTCATAAGGGTGCTTGGGTAGATACAAAGTTTAGGTAGCATCAGGGAGCTCGTAGTCAAGGGAAATACAATTAAAATTATAACAGGCAATTATAATATACAGTGATGCATGCTGAATGCATTTATAAAGCTATAGAATAGTGGCTCTCAACCTGTGGGTCGAGACCCCTTTGGAGGTCGAACGACCCTTTCACAGGGGTCACCTAAGACCATTGGAAAACACATATTTCCGATGGTCTTGGGAACCAAGACACTGCTCCTCTATCCGTCTCCAGGCGGGTCCACCCACATGCAGATTCAGCCACATACTAATATTAAAGGGTCGCGGCATTAGGAAGGTTGAGAACCACTGCTGTAGAACAAGATCCTGTGTCTGAGAGGGAAGGTCATTATCAGTGAGGGAATCCTTAAAAGATGGGTAAGAGTTTGAGGACAAAACAGCAAAGTAAAGCCTTCCAAGCATAGAGAACAGCAGGAGCAAAGGCTTATCATTCAGAGGCATGAGGCCTGTTTGGGCTTTTAGAGAGAATAGTCCAGGTTCACTGAAGCATGAAAGCATTGAAGGCCGTAATAGGAATTCAGGATGGAAAAGTGAGGTGGCGCTTTAAATGTTGGACCAGAAGAGTTCGAACTTTGCTTGGTAGAGAATTTTAAAAGCAGATATTACATAGATTTTTAAATGTGACGAACATTTTTGCACATGGCCGGTGCTGGAATTTTTGTTTGACTGTGCATATTTGTCACAAGGATTGATTATTGAAAAAAATAACAGTTAAAGAAGAAAAGGTTTGCAATCTGGGTACCTGTAAAAAAGCAAAGAGAAAACAAGAGACAAGTGATAAGAAGGCATAGATAATCAGCTGACCAATGGGATCAGGAAGCAAAAAGATTTTGACAAGCTAGAATATTGAGTTGAATGGAATAACATTTTTTTTTATTATTTGAATAATTTTTATTGACAAAAAAATGTATTCTAATCTTTCCCTGAACAGGAATCCCTTTCCAATATCCTTAGCAAGTAGTTATCCATCCTTAACTGAAAACCCTCCATAGCAGAGTCTCTCCTTCTACCAGAGGCAACCCCAGTCTGCTTGGGGATAGCTGAGATAATTTATGAGTTTTTTTTCTTACTTAACACTGATCTATAATCTGCTTTTCCAACCCTCACTCACTGTTCCTAGAAGGGTATCAGAACAGTGCGTGTAAAGAATTGTTTGGAAGAACTAAGATTAAGATGTGAGCAGTTTGTCAAGATGAAGATTTGTCTAAAGACAAGCTCTTGAAGCTGGTTTTGAACAAGAGACACAGAAGTTAGTTTATAGAATCCTGTGTAATAAGTTCAAATACCAGGACTGTTGACTTTAACAAAGCTATATACCAACTAAAGAAAACATCTGAGCAATCAAAAGGTAACTAAAAGCATAAATTCAACCTTTTAGTTTTGATGTCAGTGAAAAAAAGAGAGAGATAGGTATAAGGAGTCAAAGTCTCATCATAGATTGCTGTTATAAAGCATGAAATTGCATGAGCTTGGAAATATGAACATGCATAAATGAAAGGTATTTGGATCTTGTTGCAAAATATTCTGGCAAAACCAAAAGAAAAATCCCAAAAGAAAGCTTGTCCAGGTTGTCAGCCAGAAGATAATAAAGAAGGTATTCAGAAAGCAAAGTCAGCACACCAGACCAAATGTAAGGCCCTGGGAAAATCGCCTACAGACAGGGCCTGGTACATCCATTAAGTGGTATATCTGGCAAGTTAAAGGGAAATTAGAGATATATGCATATGCATATACAGATACACATATACCCGCATGTATACATATATAATATATATATTTCTGCACATTTATAATATGTATTTACGTTCTCTATGTATGTAATCATGGATAGATAGATGATAGAGTACTTCCCAGTCAGAAGGATCTGCATTCAAATCTAGCCTTGGACACATTAACTACATGATCCTGGACAACATGATCCTGGACAAGTCACTTCCCCTCTGTTTGCCTCAGTTTCCTCATCTGTAAATTTTATCTGATAAGCACAGTAATCATAATCAGAGAAACTCATTAGAAAGTACTAGTGAATTATTTAGGTCTAGAAAACTTAGATGTACTTGTAATAGAATTTGAATGAGTTAGAAAGGCAGGCCATGTCAGAACTAACAAATACTTGGCCAAGAATTTATTTACATATCCTGTGTGTTTGAAGATAGATCCAAGAATCCAAATGTATTTGGCCTTCAGTATTTCTCTAATTTAGGCTTGTCTGCCTACCAAAAAGAAAAAAAAGAAGAAAGAAGGGGTGGGGAGGAATCCATCAGTTTCTTTGTATGGGACAGGAAAAAGTAATCAGTCATAGCTGAAGTACTACTCCCCTTCCCTCAACTTTAACACTTTGCTTATAATCTATTACATTGTCCCTTTAAGCCAAGGAGTTTACTTTAAGTGGCCAAAATTTTAAAGGAAAATATTTTTCTTCCTTACTAGAAAACAGAAAAATTAAAATGGGGGGGGGGGGGGCAGAGCCAAGGGGGGGCGGAGCCAAGATGGCTGCATAGCAGCAGCAATATATCACAGCTCTCACATAGCCACCCCAAAATACCCATGGAAAAGGACTCTGGACCAACCTAGAACTTCAAATCGCACACAAAGATACTTCCCACTAAAGTCAGCTCGGCTACGAGGAACCATATCAGCACTGCAAACCGAAACCAGCCTGGCCTGAAGCCGTGGCTGTGCCCCGGGGGCGGCCAGGCAGGAGGTACAGAGAAAGCTCTCAGGTGAGCGTGGATTAGCA
>CM053588.1:109580248-109612820 GCA_028646515.1 Pseudochirops corinnae
ATTTTTCCTGGTTCTGCTCTTCTCACTTAGCATCAGTTTGTATAAGCCTCTCCAGGTAAATATGAAGTCCATCTCCTCCCCATTTCTTATAGCACAATAGTATTCCATTACATTCATATACCACAACTTGTTTAGCCATTCCCCAATTGATGGGCATCCCCTTAATTTCCAGTTTTTTGCCACCACAGAGAGCTGCAATAAATATTTTTGTACATATGGGTCTTCCTCCCACTTCTATGATCTCTTTGGGATACAACACCAAAAGTGGTATTACTGGGTCAAAGGGCATGCAATTATTTATAGCCTTTTGGGCATAGTTCCAGATTGCTCTCCAGAATGGTTGAATCAGTGCACAACTCCACCAACAATGCATTAGGGTTCCAGTTTTTCTACATCCTCTCCAGCATTTGTCATTTTCCTGTTTTGTCATCTCAACCAATCTGACTGGTGAGATATGGTACCTCAAAGTTGTTTTGATTTGCATTTCTTGAATCAATAGTGATTTAGAGCATTTTTTCATATGCTTATAGATGTCTTTAATTTCTACCTCTGAAAATTGCCTGTTCGTATCCTTTGACCATTTATCAGTTGGGGAATGACTTGTATTCTTATAGATTTTCCTTAATTCCCTGTATATTTTAGAAATGAGGCCTTTATCAGAGACACTGGTTGTAAAAATTCTTTCCCAATTTCCCACTTCCCTCTTAATCTTGGTTACATTGGCTTTGTTTGTACAGAAACTTTTCAATTTAATATAATCAAGATTATCCATTTTACATTTTATAGTGCTCTCTAACTCTTCTTTGGTCATGAAGTCTTCTCTGTTGCATAAATCTGACAGGTAAACTATTCCCTGCTTCCCCAGATTACTTACAGTATCAGCCTTTATACCTAGATTGTGTACCCATTTAGACTTGATTTTGGTGTGGGGCATTAGATGATGGTATGTGCCCAGTTTCTGCCATACTATATTCCAATTTTCCCAGCAGTTTTTGTCAAATAGTGAGTTCTTATCCCCAAAACTGGGGTCTTGGGGTTTATCAAACAGTATATTACTATAATCATTGACTACTGAGTCTTTTGTACCTGATCTATTCCATTGAACCACTACTCTATTCCTCAGCCAGTACCAAGTTATTTTGATGACTGCTACTTTATAATACAGATTAAAATCTGGTACAGCTAGGCCACCTTCCCTAGCATTTCTTTTCATTAATTGCCTTTTGTTCTTCCAAATGAATTTTGTCACTTTTTTCTAGCTCTATAAAGAAATTTTTTGGGAGATTTATTGGTATGGCACTAAATATGTAATTTAATTTAGGTATTGTCATTTTTATTATATTAGCTCAATCCAGCCACAAGCAATTGATGTTTTTCCAATTAGTTAGATCTGATTTTATTTGTGTGAAAAAGTGTTTTGTAGTTGTGTTCATACAGGTACTGGGTTTGTTTTGGCAGGTAGATTCCCAGATATTTTATAATGTCTACAGTAACTTTAAATGGGGTTTCTCTTACTATCTCTTGCTGTTGGACTTAGAAATATATAGGAATGCTGAGGATTTATGTGGGTTTATTTTATAACCAGCAACTTTGCTCTCTTTATAATATTTTAAGATTTATTACAATGAGCTATTGCTTAGGAATTCAGGGTCTGGAAACCACTATTAGTCCTATTCCAGATACATCGTATACCTGAAATACCTGTCTGTAATTTGCCAAAATTACAAATAAACGTAAAACATAAATCAGACATTTATTTAATCACTAATATAGGCAGAGCACTGTATTGGTGCTTGAAGGGAAAACGTTTAGATAAAATACAATCACAGATAATATATTTATGTTATCACAATACAGTGTATTGTATATATATATATAATAAATATTATTACATCAATATCAAAAATTATATATGATAAATATATAATATACGATAAATAGATAGTGCTGTGTGAGATCCAAGGGAGAAGTCATTGCCATGTAGGCGATTAGAGGAAGGCTTCTCGGAAGAGGAAGCATTCATATTGTGCTTTAAAAGATGGGGAAAACTTCCATAGTTGTGAAGAGGGATATAATGTTTCCGGGCACCATGAGCAGTGGCAGATTTGAAGTCAGATCTCCTAAGTCCAACTCCAGTACTTTTAAACTTATTTACACTGAGCAGTGAGGAATATAAGGCTTGTGTGGTGAAGTAATAAGCAATTAGTAATAAAGCTAACATTTAAATAGCATCTGCTATGTGGCAGGCACTGTGCTAAGTACTTTACAATTATTATCTTGTTGTTGTTCATTCATTTCAGTTGTGTCCAACTCTTTATGATCCGATTCGGGGATTTCTTGGCAAGGATATTGGAGAGGATTGCCCAGGGTTACACAGCTAGTAAGTGAGGCCTTTTATGAAGTCAGATCTTCTTGACTCCAGGCCCAGCAGTCCATCCACTGAGCCACCTACCTGCCTAATAGTTCCTTTTTTTTTTGTTCATACCAATACGTTCAGAAAAACTTCATTTTCTTTATTGGTTATGTTGAAGGCTTTCTCTCATTTCTTTTCCATAAAGAACGGATAAGGTAAGGCACCCTTAGTTCCAATTTTAGCAGTGCCTCCACCCATGTAAGGAAGTTCCTGGTTGTCAACACTGACCATATTGTTACCCAAACTATAATAAAAACTTTCAGATTCATGATACTAAAAAATTTCCAGTATTTAAATACTTTGTTATAGAAAAATTCACAAACAGTTTGCACAATAGACCATATTTAAATGGCCTAGAAGGCAAATGCTAGGGGAATTCTAAATCTTGACTGAGGCTCCCATCATTGTTCTCAATACTAGAGCACCCTGTCCTTGGAAGTGGTGATAGAGGAGGCCTGACTCAATCTTGGCAGGACAGCAGACCCATGGCCTTTCCCTCACTTGAGTACTTGGAATTTGGCAATTCTGGAGACCTAAGTATGGACTGAAGCTGCTGCCAACCCAGGACAGTAATCTACCCACAAGAGGAAAACTCCAAGAAGTCCATTGTAACACAAGTTCTGCCTTCATCCAACTAGATTCCTTGCTACCTATTGATTAGGGGGAAGAATACCTGAAAAGATGCAATAGTTTGAAAGACTGTTTTGTGGAGGAGGGATGAAACTGGTTTTGCTTGGCCCTGGAAATGAAGACTGGGATCAATAGGAGGAAATTACAGGGAGGGAGACTTTAACCCAATATAAAAATAAACTTCCTAACAATTCATGTTATTCAAAACTGGAATGGCAGTTAGTTTCCCATGACTAAAGGTCTTCAAGCAGGCTCTGGTGACAGCTTGTGGGAAACATGGATTGGATCCATGATTTGGACTGGTGGACCTCCCCCAACCCAAGAAACCTTTTAGCTCTGCATTTCAGGTGATTGTTCAAGTCTGCGTTGGTGGTAGTCAGGAAGATGATGCCATGATTTGCAAGTGAATTGTTGAGTGAGGAAGGAGTTCGCAAGATCACCTGTCTTACTTTTTTCTTCTGGAGCCATGTAGGTCTAGTGGCAAGATATAGATCAGGATGACTGGAGATGACCCTGGATGCAGTGGAGACCTTGGCCCTTTCAATTGATTAAGGCTAGTTAAGAAATGAGCCAAGGAATGGCCCCTTTTACCTAATTAAAAAAAAATCAGTCTGGGAGGGGAAGACCCTCAGAGTTTCTGGATAGAAACAGAAACTATTACTATGTATGTTGACTCTGAATCATCAGGACCCAAACAATGACCACTAAGTAGTGCTTGGGCTGAGACCTATTGTTGGCCAATCAGTGAGAGCCAGAGTGAATTGGGTTTAAGGCATGGTCTAAAGAAAGAAATCTAAGGGGCAGCTAGGTGGCTCAGTGAATATAGCACAGGCCTTGGAGTCAGGAGGACCTGAGTTCAAATGTGGCCTTAGACACTTAACACTCACTAGCCGTGTGACCTTGGGCAAGTCACTTAACCCCAATTGCCCCTCCAAAAAGTGAAAGAAAGAAAGAAAAAAAAATCTAGCCCATAAACCCCAAGATATATCTTGCTAGGTTTCAGCAGGTGAGGACTTGATACTCCATCTAGATAGAGGGAGGGGAAGAAGGAAGGAAGAAATAGCTAAGTTGCCCAGGTGGGCCCTCATTGGGCCAGCTTGGACTACTCACAGGTTGTTGTTTGTCTTTCATTCTTGAAGAAGTGAATTGGATTTAAGTGAGGGAGGGCAGTTCAAAGTCATCCTCGAGAGTCATCTGGGGCCAGTGGCCAGATATAGATCAGGATGACTGGAGATGCCCCAAGCACGGCACCCCCCCTACCTCTCTACCCCTTGCTTTGGTAGAGATAGAAGCATAACTGACAGATTTTTGGACAGGATCCTCATCCTGCCAGACAATGGATAATGACCTTGGGTCTCACTCTGGTTAAAGAAGAAACAGAAACTAGATAGCTTTAGCTATTCTCTCTATTTTCAAAGTATATTTGCAGAAACTCAAAGGCATTATGCATAAGGCTAGCTTGGCAGAGAGGCTGAAAAAGGTAGTAGGCCCCTGTAACTTATTGATCACATGCTAGCCATGTTAGATAAGTTAGAAATGGAGATCAGATACACATGGAGCACATTGACAGATAAAATCTAAATGACTTTAGGAACATTGCAAAGAATAGTTTGGCTACATATACAGAAACTTTTTCATAGAACAAGAGCTGTACAAAAGGACAGGCTGCTTTCAAAGATAATGGATTCACTATCACCAGTCAACAAGCTTGTATTAAGCTTTTATTTACTATGTGCCAGGTTTTGTGCCTGGATACCAAAAAAAAAAAAGATACAAAAAAGGCAGAAATATGGTCCTTGCTCTCAGGGAGCTCACATTGTAGTGGGGGAACCAGGAAAGATCTTTTGGCCTCTGAACTAACTGAATGAGCCCAGTAAGGGAGACAACTATTGCAAACCATAATAATGATAATAACAGCAGCAACAACTAACATTTATATACCACTAACCATTTCCCAGGCACTGTGCTAATCACTTCACAGTTATTTTTATTTGGTGTAGTCAGGAGATAGAGGGTGGGAACAATAGCAGGTAGGGCTGCGTAATTGATAGGGAGTCTTTTCTTTTTTTCTTAGCATTTGAAGTTTGGTTGGGTTTTTTTTTTTAAGTTTTTTTCCTCTACTTAATAGCATTTTTTTTAATGACATGTAAAGATCACTTTCAACATTCATTTTTATAAGATTTTGAGTTCCATATTTTTTTTCTCCTCCCTTTCCGCCTCCCCAAGATGGCAAGCAATTTGATATAGGCTATATATGTACAATCATATTAAACATGTTTCCACATCAGTGAGAACAAAAAGAGAAAACCACCAGAAAGAAAAATAGAGAGAAAATGTTTCATAGATCTCTTCTTTTTGAAGAATGAGCATCTATATCCACCAAATGTTATCCATACATTCCAAATTAGGCCATGCTAACATGAGCCAAAATTGCTGAGATCAAGCTGATAGTAAATGCAGAATTTTTCAAAACCAAATCTGGAAACAGAGTAGAACCTCTTTGCAAGGGTTGGCAGTGAGGGTCAGGACTGCCACCTGTGGATTTGTATATGTGCTTATGTTTCAGGGAGCAGAATTTTACCCATGGAATATGCAAATCCATGTATTAACAAGATAGGTTTGAGTAGGATTTTTACTATTTTCTCTATAGATGTGGGGAAAAAATAATAGGATTATGAAAAAGATAAATATGATACAATGAAAGGAACCTATGAATCAGAAAACCCTGAGTTCCAGTCTTAGCTTTGCCAGTAACTTATTTTGTGATCTTGGGTAGGTAGGCTTAGCCTCTGTGTGACTCCATATGGAAAATTAAGCAGATTGAACTTAGTAGATAGGTTCTACTATAATACTATATAATACTATTATAAAGTCTTATTCTCAGGCTTCATCATAGAGTAGAGGAAACACTGGTTCTTAAAAGGCTTTGCCAATGGAACATAAGCTTTAACAGATTTGACCATTCTGGAAAAACTTTTGGTGTAGTCCTAGGGAAAAGGAAATATCTTCTTTCTGATGGTCAGCTAAGCATGAAAAGAATCTTTTAACAGTAGACTGGCCACTTGATGATGAGTTATTTCACTCTGGTAGCCCATGAAAACAAGAATCCAAAATGACCCTTCCTAGCACTGAGAATAGCACTCTCTAGATCATCATCCAGTGACCAAGTGGACATACTACTAGAGGAAATTATATTGATATAATTGCCAGAAATGAAACCAAGTGACAAATGAAAGATTTAAATAAATAGGAGGATAATTCACAGATTCTTCTTAGAGAGACAAATAAAGAAGTTAGAAGGATTGGACTGTATATGCAGAAGCAAGAAGCACATCATTTCATGAGGTGCTGGGTCACATGGTAGAATGTGAGTAGGAAGCATGACCCATGAAGAATTGATATCATCATGACATCAGTATATGTATGACCAGAAAAGGCAGATTGGTCACATAGTGGAAGTACCAGTGGATAGCCCACATTTTCCATTAGTAAGTAAAATGTTAAAAGCTATATATAGGATTAGGGATAGAGACCGAACCTATGATGTCTTTAATGTAAAGAATTCCAGGATGACTTAAGCCCTCTGCCAAGGGAGGGGGCAGCCCATGAGAGGCTGAGCAGCTTACTTAGCGTTACACAGCTTAGGCAGGCTTACACAGCCAGTGGTGTAGGGGAGCTGTGTAAGGGGCCTGAAGTATGACCATCACTTGGCTGATCTAGGGTGACCCAGAGTGCTCAGTTGCTGATAATAAGAGCTATATAGGCCAGTTGGAGATTGCTTGATATCAAATGGCCAACATGTTGCCTCTCTACCTTCTTTGGTTTGTAAGAATGAGTAAAATATGTCTGTTAGACTGAAATATAAATACAAAGTGAAATGTGTTTCTTCTACAGTCATTTAATGAGTTAGTGACAACAAAGCCATTTCTTACAAGGAAGAGCAAAGCCTTAACTCTTATTGAAATTCTTACAAGGAAAGGCATAAGATGACAATGCAGTTTTGGATTGGAAATCTTTCATTTAAAATAAGTTCAAAATTGGAAGCATTCTTTAGAGTGCTATTGTACTGAATCTCATTGTTTCAAAGCTGGGAGGTCCCTTGAAGACAAACACAAACACAAAACAAAACCAGGAAGTTTCTGTCTGTGAATCACAAAGCCAGGAAAGGAGAACAACTTGTCTGTAAACTCTTTGGTCAGCCACTGCACACAGGAATCTACCCGTATTTCAAGCAGGGGCTCTTAGCGCAAGCTTTGGCATTGGGTAATGGTTGGTATTTGTGCGGCTCACATCAGCTTGTTTCAATTCACCAAGTATCTATTAATGTTTGTCCTGTGCTGGGCATAGTGCTAGGTGTGGGTTGTACAAAGACATGATTGAGTCTCCTATTCAAGAGAAATAACAGTGTGTATATAGAAGTGAAATCCAAAATGTGCACAAAGTATTTTCTGGAGAGAGGGCAAAGATCCACTATGAAGGGTAGTTTAATAATAGAACTAGTGCTCTAGAAAGCTCAATGGTAGATCCAAGTTAAGTATGATGGGGAGGGGATGTGCCTGCCATGGATGGATAAGAGAGCAGGGGATAGAGCCATAGTGTAATGAATTGTTATACCCTTTGTGGTAGAAATGACAGATTGTTGTGATTTGCAGTCCCTGAGCTAGTAGAAGCTAGAGGAGTATTTGCTGTGGCAGGACATATTTTGAGTCCCTAACCAAGGATCAGAGTGAAGGAGTCCTGGAGTGTGGCTAGTTCTAGAGGGGTAAGGCACGTTTGAGGGGCTCCCTCTCCAGTCCCCAGATAGGTCTTCTCTGTCCCAAAACTCACTTCAGTGTTGAGTAAATGTTGGCAGTTGACAAAGCACCTTGGGACTCAAACAACAGTTTCTAGACTAGGACTTTGCCTCTTTCACTGCAGTGGGAGACAAAGTTGGCAAGATTACTCAATAGTCCAGGTCTTACCAGGACAGTGGCATTTAACAGGCCTTTGATTTAATCACTCTGTTTCTACAGGTCCGAGACTTTATTTTACTCTTCAGCATAGATGTTGTTTCAGATACATAGTAAGATGTGACATACAGTATTTTTTTTTTTTCGTATTTTGAGAGTTCCCTTGACCTGTATCCTGGCAAGCTTCTGGCAGAGCACTTCCAAGAAACAACCAAAACAATAACAGCCAACAATGATGTGGAATAATGGGTAGATAAGTATACTAGAAGCCCATCTCTGCTATTTCCTGGCAGTGTGGTACTTCATCCCACAGCAAGGTGACTCTAGGTGGCTGAGAAGGTGCCAACTGGCATTGGCAGGAATATTGATTCTGTAGCTACATGTGCTCTTTAGAATATCTAAAACTGGTAACTCTGCAAAAACAAAGATGTGTGACTACCTACCAAGAAGATCTGCATAAAACCTGTGCCTTGTCACAGGTAAGTTACATGTATTCTTATTGACAAGACCATTTACTTCACATAAAGAACATACCCCAAGGCAAAGCCTTTTATCTAAGCATGACATCAGCAGTTCCCTATGGACACATTACATAACTGGATGAAATGTATATTTAATGGGTTATGGGTTTAGGGCTCTATTATGTCATCTCATGACTGTTCTGAAAAACCTAACATTTTTGCTTAAAATATTTAAGTATGGAATTAAAATGTTAGATTTGTGGTACCTTAAAGATTACCTAGTATAATTATTATTCTCCTTTTATTGAGGAAGAAATTTAGGCTCAGGGGGAAAGAACACTGGACCAAGACTGGTCTCCTGGTTACTAGATGTGTGATCCAAGGCAAGTTTCTTCTGTAAAACAGGGGCCTAGAATTTAGATAATCTCTAGGGTCTCTTCTAGTACCCAGTCATATGAATGTCTGGAAATTAGCTGCTGTATTTATAAAATAGGGATGATAATAATATTCATACCATGTATGAATATTATAGTATATTATGAAAATGAAGTCACTTCATAAAAGTTCTACATAAGTGTCAGCTGTTAACACAGTGACTTGTCCAGAGTCACATGGTGTGATGCAATGCTGGATCTCTGACCTCCTGGTCTCCTGTACCAAAGCTGCCTGGTTCTTTATGTGATACGGAAGGGTAGTATCCTTCAAAGTTTTGTTGTGGTCACTTAGCTTTTGTTTTTCTTCTCCCTCATATAGGCCCTTGACGGGAATGTATATGATCATCTGAAGGATTATTTAATAGCATTCAGCAGGACTGAGCTAGAGACATGCCAAGCTATACAGAATACATTCCAATTTTTATTGGAAACCTCAAGCAGGGTAAGTGTGAACCCACTTTTCTTTAACCCAGTAGCCCTTAAGCAGATGATATGTTGAAGTATATATGGTATCTTACTTATTCTAAAAATGAGGTAAACCAACAGGAGCAAAGCCCCTCTTCTAAAGTCTGGACACTGAATTTGGGAGAGTTCTCTCTTCTCTGTGCTGTCAGATAAGGAGGAATTATAGAAGCTCAGAACTGGAAGAGATTTAAGAGGCTATCTAGGCCAACCCTTTATAATCAGTCAGTTAATGAAATGAACACCTTAGGCTGGCTCTGATCATTAGAATGTTTTTCTTCACGTGGCATCTAAGTCTCCCTCTCTGCAACTTCTATCAGTTGCTTGTAATTTTCACATTTGCGTTCAGGCAAAACAAATCTAATCCCTGTAGCCCTTCATATATTTGAAAACAGTGATCACATCCCACCTAAGTCTTCTGCTTCAGGTTGAATGAACGCTTTCAACATTAAACTGAGGGTCCCAGCCAAGCTGAGACCAGAGTGCACATTTGTAGTATTGGCATAGCTTAGGCACCTGGAACTAGGGAAGCTTACCTGCAGCAGGGGTCAAGTGTAGTCTCTGTCACTAGATGCTGGGTCCCATATCAGGAAAGATGGGTTAGTGGCAGAGCTAGGGCAAGTCCTAGACAGGCAGCCACAGCCCTTGACTTTTGGAAGGGAGACCAGGAGGGCCCCCTCTCCCCAAGTGCAAAGGGAGAGCATCTACTTCCTTGAGAACATCCTTGTATCTTTTATGTTATCTTTACCCAGGGTAACAAAATTTGACATTAAATTCACTATCTTCATAGTGAGTAAGAGTAGGTCTTTATGTGCCTGTAGCCTTATCCTGCTGTCCTTCACAGTGTCATGGTAAAAAGTCTTTTAGAAATTTGTCTATTAGTGAAAGTCCTCTTTTCTCTATAGTATATTTCTTTAAGAGATTTGAATATTCAGCTACTACCTGCTGAAGGAAACTGAAAGGTCTTAACAGTGTTTTTCCTCTTGCGCCTTGTCCATTCTAATATATGATACTTTAGTATTATCACATTATTTAATAATATCACTAATACTTTAGTGATCTCTTCATCACTGGATATCCCTTCCACCAGCGGGGATTTAAACATTCCTATTACTCAATAGATAGTCTTATGATTTTCTCTGGCAAAAACAAAAAAAAAAGGAGGGTGGGGGTGGGCCATGAACAACCTTTGGTTCTTCAGGCTGATGCTCTCCAAACAAGTATCCCTGGAATAATCTGAGGCTGGGCCATGACTTTGCTCCCAAGGGATGGATGATCATTCAGTGGGAGGGCTGGAAAATCTGTTACATACCAACCTTCCTCCTCCAATGCCAGTTATAGGATTATCTCCAAGATATAGATGCCAACCCTTTAAACATTCAACTACTCTGCCCTCTCCTATCACTAGCCTTTTTTGACTGCAGATAGTAAGGACTCCTGGTCGGTTTTGTGTCCCAGATACCAATATCTATGGCAGGCAAGATTCCCATACCCTTTCCCATTGCCTCGTAGCTGTAGTAGGCACTTATCATTCAGTGGGCTGTGCACTCCAGAGTACAGACATACCTTGGAGATGCTGCAGCTTCCATTCCAGACCACTGCAATAAAATAAATATCACAATAAAGTGAGTCACATGAATTTTGGGGTTTCTCAGTGCATATAGACGTTATGTTTTCACTATACTGTGACCTATTAAGTGTGCAATAGTATTGTGTCTAAGAAAACAATGTACAGACCTTAATTTTAAAATACCTTATTGCTAAAAAATACTAACCATTTTCTTAGCCTTTAGCAAGGAGAGGGAGAGAGACAAGGGGGAAAATGACTGGTCAGTGGAGAATCAGAATATGCACAACATTTATTAATTAAGTTCACCATCTTATGTGGGTGCAGTTTGTGACGTCCCGAAACAATTACAGTAGTAACTTCAAAGGTCACTGATCACAGATTACCATGAGAGATATAGCAATTATGAAAAAGTTTGAAATATTTCGATAATTACCCAATGTGATACAGAGACTTAATGTGACCACATGCTGTTGGAAAAATCATGCCAGTAGATTTATTTGACACAGGGTTGCCACAAACCTTCAAGTTGTGTAAAAAAAAAAAAAGTAATATTGAGAAATGCAATAAAGCAATGTACAAGGAAACAAGGTATGTCTATAGTGGTCCATGCACGCACACACACACACACACACCCTGTTATTTTCCATTAGAAAACAGTAACAAAGGATGAACAAACAGGAATGAATTGTAATTACATTATTTTTTCCCTTCATCCAAACTTAACTATATTTATTAAGCACACCACCACTCTTTTGGTCACATAGGTTTGCTTTATCCTCAACTCCTCTCTTTGCTTTATCCTCAGCTCCTCTCTTTCCTGTCTTTCACATATCTAATCAGTTGCCAAATCTTGTTCCTTTTACCTCCACAAGGTCTCTCACATCTGTTTTCTTCTTCCTGCTTTCACTGCCACCAACCCAAGTCCGTCCCTCATCACCTCTAACCTAAACTATCCTCTTCTCAATGAATCTTCCACATAACTGCTGAAGTGATTTTCCTAAAGGAGAACTCCTTTTCTTGATCAATTCCATTGACCCCCTAGAGGCTCTAAGATCAATTTTTTTTTTCATTTTTACTCCATCCTTTTAAAATTTACATTTTTGTTAAATTTTGCAGTGAACACAATTATTAGTGCAGTGGTGCATTAAGCATTTTTAAATAATTTAATAATGCATTTATGGGAGGAGGGCATACTCAAAAAAAAAAGTTTTCTGATAGGGCACATGTTCAAAAATATCTGGAGACCACTGCTCTAGCAGAAAGTCCAGTGTTTGGTTTATAGTCACTACACAGAGTATAAAGGTCACTGGATTTGAAGGTAGACCTGGTCTTATAACTCCTTTCTGACAATTAACTAGCTGTCAATCAGAAGGAAAAGAGAGAGAACAAATGAGATATGGACGGGAAACAGAGCCTCAAATATTTTTTTCCTTTGTATACCTCAAAGGTCTTGCCCTGCATCCAAAGTCACATTCCATGTAACCAGTTCATAGGCCTCTCTGATTCATGGTATCTAGGACCAGCTTCCTACCTTCCCCTAAAGGAACCTTTACTCCATGACACATCTGTCTATCAATTTACCCCATAAAGCCAAGTGGTTTTAGACTTAATTTTTTCATAGAAAGTCATCTCTTCAATACAAAAGTCCTTTCCAAAGTCCCTTCATTTCTTTCAGCTCATTCTGAAAGAGCCTGTTCCTCAAAGTAATCTTGACCAGGCATCTGCTAATGTGCTGTTTCCAGTAGCTATCTAGCATTCAGATTGCAAAAACAATTCCTGTATTTGAATTGCAGCCAGACAGATTCTGAGATTGGAAGACAAATAGTCTGTCCCCTCTCCAGGCCCCTGCTTCAGGACACCTGTAATTAGGCCATTGAACCCAATTCCCAGGTGCTCCAGCTACATAGGCTGTCAAATTCAGGGACATCTAGGAACTCTGTGGATTTAATATTGCTCAAAGAAGAGCCACAAACCATGCAAGTGATGGTGAAAATCATTCATTTATACTTAGGCCTTATTATCAATAAGACAAAGACATGCTCCTGGCAGGCCTGATTAGGTGGGGAATTACCATGAACTCCTAATACTGGATATCACCTGTTTGTACTGTATATCATCTACATGTTTCTGCTAGTCTGAGAGATATTTTGTTTAGAGCTACCCAATTCCAAATCCCATAAAAGACAACAGAAATCATTAGCTCCTTCTCCTGTACCTAAAATTTTCTGTTTTGTGTTGAAGTAAAGAAGTTTTGGGCTTCTGGTACACATACTCCTACTCCTATTTACAAAGGGTTCATTTCAACAGTAGACTTCCACATATAACTTTGTTGTAGTAATGATTCCCTATCCATCTGGAGTTCCCCACAAATGTGTGGAATTTAGCAAGGTGCTAAATGCCACCAAATCTGGATGTTGTCCCTGATCTCAACTCTACTCTCTGAATGGATAATAAACCTTTCCTTTATAGAATTTTGTGGAGATAAATTTGTGGAAAGAGTTCATCCAAATTCCAACCACTCCAGTGAGGGTTCTCATATTTCTTGGGAATAACAGTGAATTTTACTTTTGTCCTCACTGTCCAGAAATGGTATCCTTTCCTGTTAATATTGGACCAGCTAATCTGACAGTGATGTTCACCACCATCTCATCTACCTATTGTAAACCAACAAATGGAAGACCACATTTCAAACATAATACGACCAGTTAAGAGTCTAATACTCTAATGCCACTTAAGCTGGATAATGATGCACTTTTCCTTCAGAAGGCCTTTATCTTGTTAGAGATGACCTAGACCCTTCCTTCAGTGCTTACCTATGCCATGTACATAAGTACATTCTAGCTGTCTTCCTTTCCACATAACACTGTTAACATGTTTGGAAGAGCTACCTACCAACAACAACAGCAGGTGCAAAGGGAGGAAAGGGAAAAATTCTTCCAGCCACGTGTTATCAGTGAAAGGTTCTATTTTGATTCTCTTTTGGAAAGCAGAGCAGTGTGTAATACACTGTAGAAAAGTTTTCCTAGATATTAAATTAAAATTTAGTTTGGACCCTTAATAAGTTTCAGAGGGAACATGATAAAGTAAATGGAAATTGTGCTCATTTAGTTAAGGAGAGGCATTAGTTTTGGGAGACGGTATCGCATAGTGGACTTAAGAGTTAAGAAGACTGGTTTTTTAATCCAGTTTCAGGAATTAGCTTAGACTCTGAGTAAGTCATTTCACCTCTCAGTCTCAGTTTCCTCATCTGCAAATTTGGGATACTTACTTCACAGGATTGTTTTGAGGATCAATGAACAAATGAATGAAAAAGGCATTATTAAGTGCTTACTCTGTGTGTGTGTGTGTGTATGTGTGTATGTGTGTGTAATGGATAAATGTTAGCTAATATTTGTATTTTTATATTTCTGATGGTAGGCCTCAGTTTTCTCATCTATAAAGTGACAATTTGGGATTGGATAAACAGTAAGGCCCCTATGAGGTCTCATTCTTACAGTCTCCACAATTTGGGGGGAAGTGCATCTTCACAGGAATAACCATGAACTAGGAGTCCAAAGTCCTGAATTAGAATTTTGATTTCTACATCTTTTAGCTTTGGGACCATCAACAAGTCACTTAACCTCTCAAACCTTAGTGTCTTACTCTATGAAATGGGAATAATAATTCCTACAATGCCTATCTCACAGGACTGTTACAAGAAATGCAGTTTGTGAATTGTAAAGTATATAAATATCTAATTCAATTCTATAAGCATATAATTAATACCTACTATATATAAGGCATTGGGCTGGGTGCTAGGGATACAAAAACAAAATGAAAAAACAGTCTCTACACCAAAGGAACTTACATTATACTGACATTATTATCAGTAAATTAACTGTGCCCATATTTAAATAATGTCAGAAAGAAAAATTCAATACAAAAGCCTTCCTCAGTGGATGAACAATTCGTGTTTCTTTTATCACACCTACTAGAAAGATAGTTCTTCCAATCCCATGCCAATGTTCTTGATGTTTCTTCGTACAAAGGGCTTGTTACATAAAATTTTTGTTACCTCCCTGTAGTACTAGTGCAATATTTACAGTGCCCACAATCATGATAAATATACCAATTGTGACTATAAATATTCCTGCATGGTACTTGATCACAAAATATAACAAACTCATGTAGAGAACAGAAGCAAAACATTTATTTAGACACCAGAAAAGCAAATCCCAACACCAGGAAACTGAATCCATCAAAGCAACATAGAAGTTAATGCACCACAACATAGTAGAGTCATGCCATCCTTTAGCCTTTGCGCAAACCAATATAAGATCAATATTCACTCACAAACCTCTCTATCTCCTTGCCTGAGCGTCCTCTCTCACACAGTCTCTCTGGCTCTGACACCCAGCTTCCTGTGGGCTCTGCTCCACGCTTCAGCAAACTCTTCCTACCACATGCTCCGTGTGACTACATTCAGCCTCTTAGGGGGCAGAATTTGTTCTCAGGTCAGGGAAGGTCTTCAAATTCCTCTAGACTTATTAAGGGACAGGGAAGATCTTCATATTCTCATTACCATTACACTCTTACACTGATTCCCTTCTTGGATATCTCCTTGTGAAATGGTGATAACTCTCAGCCATCCACCCAAGGCAGTTGTAGTGATGTTCAGACACTCTCACGACATACCAGATAGGAAAAATATCAAAAGCAGACCTGGCTGAAACCCAGCCTTTCTAAAAGAGGCTTCTTACCACAGAGTTGACGACTACTAAATAGACTCACTTGGCCACAGCAACTCAGGAAACCAGTTGGTAAGTTTAGCCTAGTAAGTGTTGGTGAAGGAAGCATTCTTTACAAGGATATCACATATCTTTTGAATTAAGAAGCATCCAGTTGAATGCAGGCTAATAATCTGTTTATAGAGTGGTGAGTTGGAAACTAAAATTTGATTTTTAGGTCCTTTCCTTATGTGTAAAATTAATTTATTCAAAAATAATTTTTCAGCACCTATTGTATGCAAAGCACTGTGCTAGCCAAGAGGAAAGATACAGAGTTTAAATAAGATATTGAGCCTGTGATGGGAGGAGTTTGCTGAAGCGTAAAGCAGAGACCACACGAAGCTGTAAGTCAGAGCTAGACTAAATGGCTAGGGGACAGGACATTCAGGCAAGGAGTCAGGCTTGTTAGTAAATATTGATCTTATATTGATTTGTGGGAAGGCTAAAGGATGTTGTAGTTCTCTGTATTGTTATGGCTTGTTAACTTCTTTACTACTATGATGGAATTGGCTTCTACGTTTTAGGATTTGGTTTTCTGGTGTCTAAATAAATGCTGTGTTTCTGTCCTCTCTATGGAGAGCTTGTTATATTTTGTGATCAAGTGCTATGTGGGAATATTTATAGTCACAGTCTTTATTGTGATCATGGGCACTGTAAATATTACATTGGTACTACAGAAGGGATGTGCAAAAATTGAGACACTGATGCACTATTGGTGGAGTTGTGAACTGGTCTAACCATTTTGGAGAAAATTTGGACCAATGCCCAAAGGGCTATAAAACTGCACACCTTTTGACCCAGCAATAACACTACTAGGTCTGTATCCCAAGGAGATCAAAGAAAAGAAAAAAGACCTGTATGTACAAAAATATTTATAGTAACTCTTTTTGCAGTGGCAAAGAATTGGAAACTGTGAAGGGATACCCATCAATTAGGAAATGGCTAAACAAGTGGTGATATATGACTGTGATGGAAAACTGTTGTGCTGTAAGAAATGACAAGGAGAATGGTTTCAGGAAAACCTGGGAAGATGTTTATGAACTGATGCAAAGTAAAGTGAGTCAAACTAGGAGAATGATGTGCACAGTAATAGCAATGTTATAACAATGATCAACTGTGAAAGACTTAGCTATTTTAATCAATACAGTGATTCAAGACAGTTCCAAAGGTCTTACAATGAAAAATGCTGTCTATGTCCAGAGAATCAGTGAACTCTGAGTGCAGATTGAAGTGAGGTTTTTCATTTTCTTTGTTTTTCTTGCTTTTTTTTTTTTTGCAACACAGCTAATATATGGAAATATGTTTTGCATGACTTACATTTATAATTGATATCATATTTCTTGCCTTCTCATTGGGCGGGGGAGGGACTGTAGGTAGACAGAGAATTTGGAACTCAGTTGTTTGAAATGAATGTTAAGGTAAAAAAGTGTCTACACACATATTTTAAGTCTAGGTACATTGTAACAAAGGCATTTACTGAAGGACTGGCAGTTGGAAAAGAAAGTATCATATAGGATAAATGTTGGGAAGAATGGACATACCTTTGTAATAGATTAGATAGGAGACATAAAGGAGACTGGAGAGTTAGGTGCAGGGTTTCAAACATGAGTTATGGGGGAATGTTGCAAACATAAGTTATGAAGTCAGGAAAAGCAGGTTTGGAAGGGAGATGACAGGCTCAGCATTGGACATGTTGAATTTGTTGTGCTTGTGGAACTTTCATGTGGAGATGCTCCGTGAATGGGGAAACTGCCACCTCGAGGCCACATGTGGCCTTCTTTCTAGGTCCTTGAGTGCAGCCTTTTGACTGAATCCAAGTTTTACAGAACAAATCCTCTTATTAAGGGATTGATTTGATTCAATCAAAGGGCCATCTTTGAGGATGTAGAGGGCCACATGTGACCTCAAGGCCACAGGTTCTCTGCCCCCGTGTGCCATTTAATAAAATGGGCCTGAAGTGCAGAAGAGAAGTCAATATTGGGAAGACATTTTGGGGGATCATTTATATAGACATAGTCATTAAAACTGAAAATGAAAGGTTATCTGGGAAAGGGTATACAAAAAGAAAAGGGAAGGGCTAAAGATAAACCATGGCTGTCATCTACATTAAAGCATCAGGAAGATGATATACAGGAGTGGTTAAAGAAGTAGAAGGAAAGAAATCCAGGAGAGTATGTTATTTTTAAAGACAGAAGAGAAGAAAATCTTCCAAAAGAGAAGGAAGTGTGTAGGTCATCAGTGTCAAGAGCTGCAGAAAGTTCAAGATGTGTGGGGACAAAAAAGGCCATTAAATTTGGGTTAATATTACTTATCTTCTTTACAGGAATATTGTTTGGGTTAATTAGCATGAGTTAGTTGATTATATAATCTCTCTGTAAACATTTGGCTATTATCCTTAAAACTCAGCTCTAAAAGACAAGGGAAAAAACCTAGCTCTTGGTGCCTTGTGTTGAGTTGTAGCAATTAGCAAATTGGAGTTGCCTTTTCACCTTAATATTTTATGAAATGCTTTGTGTTCTTACCAAACACAAATGTTATTTTTGAACTTATTCCCCACTATAATCCTCTGCATTGTCACCATGGCTCAGGTGATTGGGTGTATAGGAGCTTTCCATAGGCATAAGTCTTCTCTACCTGGGATGTTGTAAGAAAAGCATATGCTACAAAAGGTCAGGTGCTGTGTGGGTACAATTTCCTGTTCACATGAATTATGAAAGGCAAGCCAGAAGGGGACAATTGGGAAGCTGCTTTTTCTGGTTTATTTTAAAGAAATTTTTCATTTTAGGGGTATACCTAGTTTTTGGAACAACATAATATTTACATTTTGTAGAAAATATAAATGTTCTCCCTTCCCACAACTTGATGGGGTGAGAATAAGCAGGTAATTAAATTATTTTTTCTGTTTAGATTTCTTTTCTTCAGGTTAACCAGAGTTATGAATTATTTTGTGAACCCGTCAGGGATTGTAGCTTCTTGATACACAATATAAAACTTGTGCAGTTGGTTCTAAGATACAATGTATTATTTCAACAGCACATAGTATATTTTGTTTTCTCTGTGAT
This sequence comes from Pseudochirops corinnae, assembly GCA_028646515.1. Lineage (NCBI taxonomy): Eukaryota > Metazoa > Chordata > Mammalia > Diprotodontia > Pseudocheiridae > Pseudochirops > Pseudochirops corinnae. The sequence continues at coordinate 109,598,996 of CM053588.1, forward strand.
GGGGTATTGTTTATTTAGATTAATAAAAATACCTTTTCCTTCTAGATACTCCTTTTCTCTGGTTCTTGTTTTGGGGGAGCAGAGTGGGGTTTGTCTTCTTCCAAACCTGGCACTCTTTCCATGATACCAAGTATCCTGCTAAGAACATAGTTTGATATTTTATTTCTTTTCCTTACTCTTATTATGTATTTGCTGAAAATGCTAATGAGAAGAAAAACAACCTAAAAACAAGCATAAGAAAAAAGAAATAATCCTTGCAAAATTTGATAATTAGCTTCTTTTCATTCCCTGCAGGTCTAACCATGGCTCATACATACACACACACACACACACACACACACACACACACACACATACTCTCTCTCTCTCTCTCTTTCTTTCTCTCTCTTTCTCTCATTCACTGACTCTGTAAATTCCACTGGCTCCTTATCATTTCTAGGCTCAAATATGAAATCCTTTGTTTGGCTTTCAAAACACTTCATAACCTCAATATCTCCTCACACTCCCCCACCCCATACACCTTTTCAGTTTTGTTATACCTTGCTCCTGCCATGTATTCTTTGATCCAGTGACACTGTGTGTCCTTCTGACTGTTCCTTAAATAAAATACTCCACCCCTTGGTTCTAGGCATTTTCACTGACTGTCCCCCATGACTGGAGTGCTCTGCTTCCTCATCTCCTCCTGGCTTCCCTAGCTTCCATCAAGCCCAACTAAAATCCTACCTTTTCTAGGAAGCTTTTGTCAACCTCTCTGTCTCCCTCATTCATTTGTAAGCTCCTTGAGGGAAGGGACTATCTTTTGCCCCTTTTGTTATCCCCAGTGCTTAGCACAGTCCCTGGCACATAAGAGGCACTTTTAATATATGCCTATTGACCGACTTTTTCCCAAGATGTGTGATATGTAATAATGTTGTTCAGATGCCTTGATTTTTGCTTCTCATCATTCAGTCTCAGAATGGTGAGAGATGTGAAGGGTCATCCAATCCATCCGCATGCCCAGGGGCCAGGTTAGGGGGGAGGGAGGTACCTGGTACAGGGCCATGGTTTTAAAGTCCAGAAAGTTATAATAGGGAAGGGAATTCGGGTATGTCAGCTTGGGCCTTTACACCAAATAGAAGCTCCAGAAGGCATTCACTAATTGGAAAGAAGGGTGGGCCTTGAAGAGGAATATTCCGGGGTGAGCCGGCTGCAGGGGTGGTATTCTCTTCTAGAGCAAAGATGTCCCAGGCTCTAAAGGAAGTTCCAAGAGGAGCCTTCTGTAGTGAAGGCATAGTTTTGAAGTCTGGAAAGTCAGGAGGGGATATATTCAAGACACAGGATTTTTCTATGTGATCAATGTAGGAATTTGTTTTGTTTTGACTATGGATATATGTTACAAGGAATTCTGCACCTTCCCCTCCCCCCCCTGCCCCAACCCAGTGGGTAAGGGAGTTAGGAGAGAGAGAAAATAAATGCTTGTTAATTGAAAATAAAATAAGCCAGGATTTGAATCCACCTCATCTGACTCCAGATCCAGTATCCTTTCTACTACACCAGACTGCCTTTCTAATGCATCTGATGATAAGAAAAAGACTCAGTACCCCCTGGAACATCCCATTCTACTCCTAAATAATCATTGTGGTTGGGAAATATTTCCTTATAACAAACTGAAATCTGTCTGCTTACGTTTTCCCTCAACATTGTTCCTTGGTATACCTTCTGGGGAAAACTGGAATAAGTCTAAGATCACAGTGTGTAGAAGTAGAGGAGGCTTTTGAGATCATTACCATTTAATCCTCCGTTTTATGGAGAGGACGCTGACTCCAGGGAGCGGAGCTGGGGTGACTTGTTCCAGGTCGCTCAGGCAGCGAGCAGCAGAGCTGAGATTTGAGCTAAGTCTTCTGACTCCAGATCTCCTGTTCTTTCCGCTGCTCACAAGGGCACGCATGCGCGCACGCGCGCACACCCACACCCACCCACCCACACCCACACACACACCCACACACACACACTCTCACACTCACACCCTCACAAGGGGTTTTGTGGTATTCCAAATCAACAATTATGTGCCAACGAGAATCATCTCTTCTCTAAGCTAAGTATCCTCAGTGTCTTAATTCCACTCTCTTATATCATAGGCTAATAAACATAGCACCAGAAGAGACCTTGAGGTCATCTAGTCTAATACCCTCATTTTATAGATGAGAACCCCCAAAGAGATTCTGGAACTTGTCTAAAATCCCACAGGTCAGTGGTTGAACAAGGATCAATCCTCTGTCTTCTGACTCCCAATGCAGTGCTTTTTCCATTGTACTACACTGTTTCTCTTCATGATAAACTTCTACAATAATAATAATTTTTATAATAACCTATTCCCATAACACTTTACAATTCACAAAACATTTACCTTGCTATAACCTTGTAAGGTATATAATGTTATCTCCATTATACTATCGAGGAAACCAAGGCCATAGAAGTGAAGGGGCTTATCCTAGTATCTCCTTAGTGGCAGAGCCAGGATTCACCTCTGAGTCTTCCAACTCGAAGTGCTTTTTCTACAATAGTATTCTCTCTCTTTCTAGAAGGCTTTACCTAGTCAGTTTTACTAGTTTATACAATGCCTGGATCCTAAAATACCACATGCATGTATTTCATTCAGAAATATTTCTGCCAGTGATGATACTTTTGATATAGATCTGTGATCTCATTGATATATTTGTTTCAGCAGTTCAGTCCTTTTGCCCAGTGTCTTCCTGCAAACCCTCCATGTGCTGATGATTTTCCTCTGGAGCAGGGGGTCTCTGCACACCTATTTTGTGTCTCTGATGCCTTGGGCCTGGGCAGTCAACCTTGTGAAGCCTTTCTCAGAATCAGTACCCCTGGAACATTCTACTCCTAAATAACCATCATGGTTGGGAAATGTTTGCTTATAACAAATTGAAATCTGCCTACTTACATTCTCCCCCAACACTGTTCCTCAGTATGCCTCCTGGGGCAAAGCTGAGTAAGTCTAGCATACTTTTAAATGCATCCAATTAAATACATGCAGTATCAAAGGAAACCAACTAAATGGAAATACAATTTTATAAAAACAAGTTCATGGGCTCCCAGTTAAGAGCTCTGCTCTGGAGTTTCCACTGTTGGGTTGGTGTCAGTGAAGCAAGATTACCTGCTGGTTTTCCTGTCTCACCACACATGAGTGACTGGCTCACTTCCTTTTCAAGTCATATATGTCTCTGATAATGTCCTCTATTGCCCTGGTAATGATAATATTAAGAATAATCTCATACTTCTGAATAGTACTTTATAGAATTTTACATTTTAACGGGATCTCAGAGACTGTCTAACTCAAACCACAAAGCAAGCCAACATTTTATTAGATCATCAGATTGGCAGACATGGCTTATTTCCATCTAAAAATGTACTAATACACAATCAGGTTTGTAGAAAAATAGACAGATTCTTAATTAGATCTTGTATTTCTCTAAGATGGAAAAGTTTGTAGCCTAAATATTATGCATACTTTTAGACAGCTCCTTCTTTGAATCAGGAGCATGGCAAAACCATTTGATACTGAGTCCCTGACCTGAACTTTCTGAGGCTTCTGAAAGTCTTACAAATACTCTCTTCTCTCTGCAGGTGGTACGGGATTACAATCTTCAGCTGTTTTTACAAGAGAATTCTGTATTTCATAAACCGCCACCTTTCCAGTTCCATCCCAGTGACAGTGATACAGTAAGGAAATTCTTCTGTCTTCTCATCTTTTTTTTTTTACCTTTTTTGTTATGTTCATAGCCTTCTCCAGGAAGCAAATAAAAGCCAGGCTGGGCTTGCTAAATTTCCTACTTACCCTCCAACAGCTTGGCATTCCTGAACTAGATGGAAGGCCCTGACTGGCTCTTACGAGCTCTGTGGAGCTGATTTTATTGCAAGCAAAATGGAAGAGAAGGCCAAGCGATCTTCTGCAGGGGAACTAGCAAGCTTGCTTCCAGTAACGTGACTAAGACGCCCAGCAACTTTATGCTGCTATTCTGAGCTAACAGCTCTTTACTGAAATGTGTGAAAATCCCAGAGGAGATACTGAAATTTTGAAAATCTAAGTGGAAAAGGAAGAAGCAGGAAGGAAAACAACCCCCGAAAATGTCATAGTTATTTCTGGTCCATCAGATATAAATTTTAAAATACCCTGCATAATGTTGTCCCTTCTTAGGACTCAGTTTCCTCATCCATAAAATAAAGGAGGTTGGACTAGGTGACTTCTAACCTTCCAGCTCTTGATTTCTGATCCTGTGTTTTAAACCAAATGCCACCAAAGCATCATGAAAACTTGTGTAATGTGATAGCTTTAATGCAATCATCTGAAACGTGGATTGAATAGTCAACAAGGACTTGAGTCCAAGCAACCTTAATTCCCCTAAGTGTCTACTTCCTTTCTCATTTATAACATTGTTTCTAAAAAAGCAATTAATCCATAATTTTCATTCTACCATCTTCATGTAATCAAGTAGCAGTATTAGACCTTCACAGTGAGTCACCCTGTTCTGCACATGACACATTGCATCTTAGGTTTTCCCCAAAAAATCCTAGATTAAATATTAGTGGAAGAAGTGATAAACTACTGAGTGAGGGCCATCATGAGTGTTTTTAACTTTGTCTTTTGGTTGTTCCTTTTCCTTTTCTCGAGTCCAATTAGAATACCATCATAAATAACTCTTCATTTCTGCAGTGCTTTAAGGTTTACAAAACATTTTATTTATAACAGTCTATGAGGTAAGTAGTGTAGATACTGATAACTATTGATAACTATTTTACATATGAGGAAACCAAAGCTCAGAAAATTTAAGCAAGGTACTTTCCTAAGAACTATACCTTTAGAAAATGTAAGATCTACTATATGAACCCAGATCTCCTGAGTCTAAAGTCCTTTCTTCTTACCAATGTACTGTACCACCACCTCTCTTGTAACATCAGCAGTAATTTTGAAATAAAAGATCTGAGAACCCAGCTTTTCTATTCCTAGGTTCACTCTCTGAAACTTTTAGAGAATGAGAATGAACTTTTCCAAGGAATAGGTAATGGATAAAGGTACCTGTGATATAGTGAAGAGAGAGAGAAAGAGAAAGAGAGGAGAGTTGACCTTAGAGTTAGGAAGCCCTTTGTTCAAGCTACATTCTGGCCTGTGTATGGACTCTGAACCCTGGACAAGTCACTCAACCTTTCAATGGCCTGGGCAGCTTTCTGAGACAGTGAATTGTAGAATATATGTCAGGCTGCATCCATGGATGGAGTTTTCTCACCAGGAGCTCCTTAGACAGATGAAATCACAGATTCACTATTGGATAGCATAAGGAATATAGTCAGCATTAAGATAATGATAACAGATAAATTTTCATAGTGCTTTGCATCTGACAAAGTGCTTTAAGACAGATTACAGACCTTCCTTACCTAAGCTGGTGATTACTTCTGCAATGGTCCTACAGTGTTAGGCAAAACAGTGCTAGAGGAGCCAGTTCCATAGAAACAGTGTTATAAAGGAATGGCAGACCTGCTGGCCTTCCAAGGAATCATTGACACTGGGGTTCGGATGCTAGTTCATCCATTCAGTCATTCATCCAATTTGTGTCTCAGGTGATCTGGTAAATTTCTTGATGTTACAGTGGGTTTGGATATGTTGTACAAATGACCTTCTTGTGACAACATTATATGAATTTCCCTTTATCTCATCAACTCTCACCACAATAGTATGAGGTAGATGGTCCAATATTATAATCCTCATTTGTAGAAGGAGGGCACTGAGGCTCATAGGAGTGAAATGCTTTGCCCAAGGTCCCACAAGCTAGTAAATGTTGGGGCCAGGACTCCAACCCTGGAGTTGTCTTTACATCTAGGCTCCATTCCACCACATCAGCTACATCTTTTAATGCAGGTGCTAACCAGGTATCCAGCAATTGCTATATAGATTTGTCAGTGAATCTGGGATCTTATTGTAAGTCTTCTCCACTGACATAGGTCTCAACTTGTCTGTTACTTTCTGCCAATGACCTGTAAATTAATTTGGCATTGTCCTTCTAGGGAATGAGAAGGAAGGTTTGGTTGCAAATGAGTGCAAAGGGGGAAAGACTGAGACGAGTAGGGAGAGGGAGCTATAGCATTTTTAAATAAAAATTAAAGCCTTAACTAAAATTACAACTAAAAACAAATTATCCTAACTTGTCTTCAGAAAAATATAGGCTACTTTAACCCTTTTCTAACTTTTCTTAAGCCAAACTATTAGATTGGAGCCTTCCTTTTTCCACATACTTCCTGCTAAATGTTCTTAACTGCTCTCCTTGTGCCTTTGTGCGTTGCAGCTCTAACTCTATGCTCTGTTTCCTCTGTCTCTGGGCTTTCTCTCGGACAGAGTTTAAATGCAGTGCAGCTGGTGGATATTGAGCCCTCACCCGTCAGTGCTATGAGAATGACCATAGCAGAGGTACATGATCTGGGAACATCTGTCAGGGTGGGCCCCCCTGGGGAGCTGGGGGATGGACACACAGATACAACAGTGACCATATCACAAGGAAAATCCATTCACAGACTGAATTGACAATTAAATGTACCATGCTGTTAGTTCCCAGTTCCTCCTGTTTTGTGACATGTGATCAGCCATGGGCTTTTACTTCTCATCATTTTAATTTAGGAATTCAGATTCCAATTCAACCACCAACTCTGATCTTCACTTGAGGAAGACCTTCCAGGTCTTATATGTATCATCATTAATATCTTAGGAACTGGGATCTCTGCTTCTGGAAACGTTATTGGGATCCTTTTGTCACCTTTCTTAGTTACATTTGTTGACGAGGTTCATATATTGAATATTTTGGATCTCTGCTGGTAGAATCTTTATAACTAATGCTACATATGGCTAACTGACTCATATTACATAGGGTAAATAATGTTTTCTTCCTGTTTCAAATAAAAACCAGCTACATGAAGAATTGGGAAATATTTATGCAAAATAAAATTCTTTCAGGTTAATGCATATCTGTTTTCACCAACAAATATGAAGTAAACTTACAGAGTTAGGCTGACCCAAACTGTAGAATTTCTTGGTTGTTCTTATAACTCATAAATTCAGTTCAACAAATATTTATTAGGCAACTGCTGTATACAGAATGTGAACAACACAGAAATAAATTTTTAAAAGCATAGCTGAGGGGCAGCTAGGTGGCGCAATGAATAGAGCACTGGCGATGGAGTCAGGAGGATCTGAGTTCAAATCCAGGCTCAGACACTTAACACAAAACTAGCTGTGTGACCTTGGACAAGTCATTTAACCCCAATTGCCCTACCTTCTCCCCTCCAAAAAGAGATTTAAAAAAAAAAAAAAGCATAGTTGAGACATGGTTCCTGCCTTGGGTAAATTACCACCCAAGTAGGAGGATGAGATAAAAACACAGAGATGTCTGTTTAAGCCATGACCCAAGGCCCCTCCAAGACTTATTTCACATGGCTTGGATCTAGGACTTAGGTTGGTACCATATGCTTGAAGTATAGAGTGCCATTGTCTATAACCCATGTTGTCCCTGGGTTCCATACATCTGCTATGTAGGGCAAGCTATAGGTTGTCACATTTGGAATAGACCTTTGAAACCATCTGCTCCATCCTCATTTTAGAGAGGAGAAAATTAACTCCTAGAATAGTGACTTGCCCAAGGCCACTCAGTTAGCAAATGTGATATCAGAACCTAGTTTCTAGAAGTGACTGTTTTGGGATTTGTTTGGCTCTTATTTTGGGCTCCAAAACAGTTCTGCTTTCTTTCTCTAAGTAAAGCCAAAAAGACCTTATACCTTCTAGTAGGAGAATTTGCTTCACTTTGCCTTGCCTAGAAGGAAAGTTTCCTGAAGCAGGCGATAACTGGGAGAGCCAGGTTAAGAAAGGGCACCTCCCTCCCTCCCCCTAGTCCTCTGAATCTCCTCTAAGAAAAAAGGGACCTTCTGTGAGCTGAGTTATAAGTTTGAGAGTAGATTGACAGGGCCAGTTTTCAGGAGCCCTGTTTGGTAGACAAGGTTATCTTAGTGTGAGGGGAAAAAAAGAAAAGAAAAATAATGAAAATACCCATATCCCCCAAGCTGAACTAAGCACATCTATAAAGGAAAAAGTGCTGAGGGGAAACAGTTCTTTTAGCCAGCTTTTTAATGTTTCCTGGTATGTGGAGGAAGACCCTTTCCTCTCCACCTTCTTTCAGCTGCATATAACAGATCACAGATTGTGGCAATAAAGAGCTGACTTGAACTTTTGGCAGTCAGTCATTTTCCTGTTTTTAGCTCCAGTGTGTGTGTTTAATTGGAGCTGAGCTCAAAGGATCCTTGATTTATTCATTCACTCAAACATTCATCAAGCATCTCTTCTATAGAGAGTACTATGGTTGGCACTAGGAGAGATACAAAGTTTAGATGTATGAATAAATGCATGAATGAATGAAAATGCTGATTATATGCAGAGCCCTATACCAGTTGCTGAGGAGATGAATAGAAAAGTAGGACAGTCCCTGCTTTCGAGGAGCTCGCATTCTAATGGGGGAAACAACACATATGGGAGGTTTTAGCCACAGGTGTGATGGAAAAGTCCCATAGGCCTTAGGGTACAACAGCAAAGCTGATGGCAGTGCTGCTTCTTTCATGGCATTTTCATTGATAAAATTACATCAGTTTCTTAGGTTGAACCATTTGACAGTGCCAAGGACTTAGCTAAGACCTGATCCCTGCCCTTATAGAGTTTACAATCTAAAGGAGGAGGGATCCAGGAAAGAAGGTGGCACTTGGACTGAGCTTTCAAGTATAGGTAAGAATTTAAAAGTAGAAGAAAGGAGAGGAGACATTCCAGGCATAGGGAGCATCGTGACCAGGGACATGCATAAGACCTATTCAGGAGAAAGAAAGTCATTCAGTTTAGCTGGTTCATACTGTACATGGAGAGAAGTAATGAAATAACCCTGGAAAGGCAGAGTAGCATCAGATTGTGGAATCAATGAAAGACAGTGGAAGGTTTGGCTTTTATTCTGGTGTGACTGAAAGATAGAGCTGAAGAGCCTATAGCTCTCTGCCTCCTAGACAATCGATGTGAGATTAAGGGATACTCTGAAATAAATATAAATTACTTGCCCACTTTATACTTCAGCTGCCTCTACCTGGCTGAGGGATGGCCAGATCATTAAGATTTGTTCTTTGTAAGACATTTTCTCCAAGTAATTTCCTCATCAGAGAAAGAAATTCAGTTCAATTCAAGAAATATTTACTTGATAGTACTTACTATATAAATAGTGCTTACTATATCCAGTGTCCTTTACTTGGTTCTAAGGACACAAAAACAAATTAAAGCCCTCCCTTCATGGATTTAACAGTCTGTTAGAGGGGATGAGACTAGTTAGATACATTAGTAGACATGTGATTTTGTCTGTATGGTTCTCTATCTACCAGACTGAACTCCTCCATGCCATCTCAACCCATTAGATTCTTATCCATGTCTTTCTGTGAATTCTTCATAGAAGATGCATCAAACTTTTTTCCTCTCAAATACTTTTATTTCTTTTAATATTTTATTTTTCCCAATTACATGTAAAAACAGTTTTTAACATTCATTTTTAAACATTGTGTTCCAAATCCTCTCCCTCCCTTCCTCCTCTCTCCCTTCCCTGAGATAGTTAAACAACCTAATATGGGTTATATGTGAAGATACACCAACCTTTGCAGCAAGGTAGCTTTTAGGCTTTTTATAATTCTCTCCCCTAACTTTACTGCCTTTTCTGCTCATACATGACCTCACTAACTTCTTTTAATATCATTTCTCATGTCTAATTCATCATACACTTACAAGCTGGTTATATGTGCCATGTCATTTTTGGTTTGTAAGTCTTATTTTTCCAGGATTATGATATCTGATTTCTAGATATAGAGTATCTAAAAGAATATTAGTAACTAAAGGAATGAGTTTCTGCAGCAGCAAGTAATCTGTGGTCATTTCTAAGGTCCCTTCTCATGCTAGAATTCTCTGTAATTTCCTTATAATCTATTAGACTGAACTGTATGTATGTTGGGAATAACATGTAATAGATTGGTTGTAGGACAAAATGTTGTTAGTCTTTTTTCTCTTCAGAACTAAAAGAAGTTCCTTGACTCTCTACAGTGTCTTAACTTATTTTCATAATTACATTCAACCCCAGTTTCTTCTTCCTAGTACTATAGTAGAGGGGAGAGGGAAATTGGAGGATTGGTGTTTTTAAAATAATAATAACTACCATTGCTTTAGCGATTTCAAAGTATTTAAGTTACTTTCCTCACAATAAATCCATGTGGTGTGGACTACAAGTATTGTTATCCCCATCTTCCAGCTGAAGAAGAGAATTTATAAAAAGACAATTTAAGCAGGTCGCCCCTAACCCCATTATATTAGGATCCCAGAATATAAGTATTAGACATCATCTATATAACTTAGTTTCAGTAATTAGTTTTCACTAATTTCACTAATGCCAGGTTATAGACCATGGAAGTCATTTGGCCTCTGTAATTCTCTTTATAACAAATTAAGAGACCATTAAACCATAAGGTATAGAGCTAAAAGGGCCCTTAGAAATAATTTAGTCCAATCTACTCACTGGACAGATGAAGTTCTGAGAGGGAAAGAAGAGACTCTAGGATAACCCTGGTAGTCAGTAGGAGAAGCAGAATTCAAACTCAAGTCTCTTAATTCCAAATCCAGGATCCTTTAGGGATGTTAATAATGTCCATCTAAAACTATGAAATACCAGGAGACACACATTAGCAGCATAATCTGAAAGGAGACTTGTTCCTACAGTCATGGTTTTTTAGAGACTCTATGTTCTATGTTGGAAGGAACCCATATGTGAATAAGAATTCACCCTATATCACACCTTGCCATAGGCACCCAGAGAGCATGGGCTCAGCCTCCTAGAACACCTAATCAACAGTCTCCGCAAATCTCCTGTATACCCCTCCCCCCAGGGAGGGAGAACACACTGCCTCCCTCAGAAACCTGTCCCTCTTTGGGGCAGCTTTAATTTTTAGGAAGCTTTACTTCATGTCAAGCCAAAATTTGCTACTTTGCAACTTCTGTCTGTTGTCCTTCATTTTGCCCTCTGGAGCTAAGCAGTACAAATCTAATCTTTCTTTTATAGGACAGCCCTTCAAATTCTTAAAGACAGTTGTCACATACTCACTAAGTCCTTTCTTTTCCAAGCTAAAAATCCTCAGTTCCGTCAGTTGATTCTCATTCGGCATGAGTTGTAGGTCCTGTGCCATACTAGGCATCTTCCTCTGGGCACTATCGAACATATAATACTCTTCCTAAAATTTGGTGCCCCAAACTGAACACACTACTTAACATCAAACCTCATAGCAGATATCTCTCTTGCTGTACACTTTACTGGTCTTAAAGTAGACTAAGATTGTGTTATACTGTGTCATACTGTTAACTTTTAATGAGTCTGCAGTTCACTGAAACCTCTAGGTCATTTTGGTGTGAACTACTGACCAGTGATATCTCCTCAATCTTGTACTTGTGAAGTTTGTTTTTTAATCCAAATGTAAGACATTAGATTTATCCTTATTGTCATCTTATTCAATGTGGTGCAGTATTCAAGCTTCCTATTAAGATATTTTGGGACCCTTATTTTCTCATTGGGGGAGGAAGAGTAGTAGTTTTTCTCTTCTGTATGTCATCTACAAATATGATAAGCATGCCATCTATATCTATATCTTAATCCAAGTGGTATAGAGCCAAGCTTAGATCCCTGGGATATTTCAAGCATAGAGATCTTTCAAGTTGCTATAGAATCATCAGTGACCACTCTTTGAGTTTGGCCATTCAGCTAACTTCAAAATCACATAATTATTTCATCATCTAAGCCACAGTTCTTTATCTTTTCCATAAATAAAGCATCATAGATTTTCTCAAATATTTTGTTAAAATCTACATAAATTATATCTGTGGAAGTCGTTGGATACACCTTTCTAGTAACTGTCCAGAAAAATGAAATGAGGTTAGTTTGGCATGCCCTGTCGTGGTGATGCCGTGTTGACCCTTTGTGATCAACGCTTCCTTTTCTAACACCTTTCTAACAACACTTTCTAGAGCGTTGCCAAGAGTTGAAGTCAAGTTTGCTCTGGTCCATAGTTTGCAGTGTCTTTTCATTTCCTGTTTCTGAGAATGTGAACGTTTGCCCTTCTCCAGCACTCCAGTGTTTTTTCCCATCCTACATGGTCTTTCAGAAGTCATTGACAGTAGCTTAGCAACCACGTCTGCCAGTTCTTTCATTACCAGAAGGCATAGCTAATCTGAGTGGAGTGATGAGGTCATCAGGGGCAAGTCCATGCTCTCAGAGTACTTCATTGGATATCAGTTCGCTTGGAACTGTTTGTGGCCTCCCAAGGGCAAAGATAATTCTCATTGGGAAAAATTACAGAAGTGAAAGAAGAGATGACCCACCTTGTCTTCTCTCTGTTGTCTCATTGACCCATCCATCTCTTGCAAAACTTGTACCTTCTAGAGTTTCCTTTCTCCCTAATGTGTCTTTAAAAACACAAAAGCAACTCTCTTTTGTTATCCTTAGCTTTCCTCTCCAGTCTTAGCTCATGTGTACCTTTCAAACTCCTGGTATATTTGTAGAGGATTGTGCCACATTTTTTTATTAATCCTTCATTTTCTGTCCTTGCCTCCTTGTTCTTCACTTGTCTTTTTAAGATCTAAGTTGGCTAGTAAATTTCCTGTATGTCCATATTGGTCTTATTATGCAGCTCCCCTTTTTAATTTCTTCTTTGGAATTATTTATTTTCATGTCTTTAGAACTTAATTCTTAAAGGCTCCTATGCTAATTTCCCCTGTAGATGTTCAGGCCATAAAATCCTACTTTTCCTTTCTCTAAACCCTTTGAAATCTTCTTTCTCCAAATCTGGGGTGTACATAAAACTTAGCTCTCCTCACTTCTGTCCTGAATTCTATCACTACTGTATCATGCTTCTTTGCCAGCCTTATGACTTATTTCCTTAACTTGTCTGTTTTCTTTTTCTTTTTCCTTTTTTTAATTAAATTTTATGTTTATTTTTAGTTTACAACATTCATTTCCACAAGATTTTGAGTTACGGATTTTCTCCCTATCCTTCCCCTACACACCACGCCAAAACAGCGATCCCACTGAATACCCCCTCCCCCAATCTGCTCTCTCCTATATCCTCCCCATCCCCACTCTGACTTTCCAGAAGGGCAAGATGGATCTCCATACCCCAGTGCCTGTATATCTTATTTCCCAGTTTCATGTTAAATAATAATAATAATAAAATAATAATAATAATTTTTTTATTTTAAAAGCATTTGATTTTAAAACTTTGAATTCCAGATTCTTTCCCTTCTTGCGTCATCACCCACCCTTGCTGGGAAGGTAAGTAATTCAGTATAAGTTGTACATATGTAGTTATGCAAAACATTTTCATAGTGGACATATTGTGAAAGACTGACGATATTTCCCTCCATCCTATCCCACCCCCGACTTGTTCTATTTTCTACTTTGACCCTGTCCCTTTTCAGAAGTGTGTACTTCTAACTACCCTCCCCCAAATCTGCCCTCCCTTCTATCATCCACCTCTTATCCCCTTCCCCCCACTTTCATGTAGGGTAAGATACCCAGTTTAGTGTGTATGTTATTCCCTCCTTAAGCTAAATTCAATGCGAGTAAGGTTGACCCATTCCCTTTTGCCTTTCTATTTTTCCCTTCCATTGTAACAGTTTTCCCTTGCCTCTTTTATATGAGATAATTTACCCTATTCTGTCTCTCCCTATCTCCTCTCACTATAT
>CM053588.1:109613320-109646932 GCA_028646515.1 Pseudochirops corinnae
TTTCCATTTGGAAAATTTGGCTTTTTAAGGCATTCTTCTCCTCATTGGCTTTTTAGGCCTCTTTTGCCATTTGAGTTAATCTATTCTTTAGGGTTTTATTTTCTTCAGTCAGGTTGTTGACTCTCTTTTCATGATTTTCTTGCATCATTCTCATTTCTCTTCCCAATTTTTCCTCCACTTCTTTTACTTGATTTTCAAAATCCTTCTTGAACTCCTCCATGGCCTGTAACCAGTTCATATTTTTCTTGGAAGCTTTTGGTGTAGGAGTTCTGACTTCTTTTTCTTCCTCCCATTCCATGCTTTGACCCTTTTTGTCCCCTAAAAAGGAATCTAAGGTTTGATTGCTATGCTTGCTTTGCTCCTTTGCTTGCTCATGTTGCCAGTCAATTACTTGACTTTTGAGCTTTTTGCCACAGTACAACTCTGCTTCCATAGAGGAGAGCTTTGTCCCAAATTGCTGGAGTTTTTGCAGCTGCTGGAGCTATTAGTTGGGTGCCCTCTCTGCTACCCCCACAAGCTCTGGCTCACTGGTCACACACCTCAGGACCACCATCCAAAACCTCGATCCAGATGCAGGCAGGTTAAAGCATGAGTGATTACCCTTTGAATGGTCATTTGGCCCCCTCACAATCTACAGGCCAGGAGCTCTGAAGCAGCTACATGGAGGCAGCTGCACAGCTGTGGCACCTCCACTGCCTCTCGCTCCAGGGGTAGAGACCAGACCACGCTCTGTCCTACCCCACCCCCGTTTCCAACAGAGTTCCTCACTGGCCTTTTACTTTATCTTGGCATTTATGGATTGATATTTCTGGGAACCACCACAGCTGCTGGCAATCAACTCTCCTGAAGTCTGCTCCAGCCACTGCTGGTCGGGGCCACCCTGGGGCTAAAACTGCAGGCTCACACAGGGCTGGGCTTGGCTCCCAGCACACTGAGATGGATCCTTCCTATCCACCTGCTGGGCTGCCTTCAGTGGGAGATTTGTTTCTCTCTGTCACTTTGTGGGTTCTGTGGCTCTAAAATTTGTTTAGAGTCATATTTTATAGGTGTTTGAGGTGGTTATGGGGGGAGCTTGTGGAATTTTTCTGCTTCTATGCCGCCATCTTGGCTCTGCCCCCGTCTTTTTATTTTTCTTTCCATGTGGTATATAACATACTCTGGTGACAAGAGAACTTAGGTTTTTGTTTCTTATGATTTTCACATAATACCCTCAGTATGTTTACCCCACTCTGGTTCCAAGATTTCCTCATGTGAGTTCATTCTTTTGTATTGATGAATGATACCACATTTGTCTGTCTTGTTTTTTTTTTAATAAGAGATACTCTTCCATAGTATATCTCATCCCTCATTCCTTACCAGGTTGACTTTTTCTACAGTACCCCAGAAATCTCTCCATTTGAGACTCTCATTCCAGTTTAGAAATTCACACATTAGAAGTACCTTCCACGGAACCCTGTGCCCTCTCCCTCCCTCTGATTGGATGGCTCTTTCCAGAACTCATATTTAAGGAGGGCGCCCAGGATAGCTACATCATATTTTACTTCCAACTGAACACCAGATTTTCTCTGCCATGTCCCTATGTTGAATACCTTCACCTCTTCCCCATAACCCTTCATCTCCCTGCCTCCTCCCTTGTCAGCTTCATTTTTTTGTATTGTTTTCTCCCATTATATTGTAGCTCTATGAGGGCAGGAACTGTCTTTTCTTTTTCTTACTTGTATCCCCAGTGCTTAGCACAATGCCTAGCATATCATAGAGGCACTTAATAGATATTTTTCATATTATATCATGTCAGGAAGAGAATGTGATCATCAGTGTTAAATACTGCAGAGAAGTCCGAAAGGATGAAGATTCAGAAGAGACCAATAGGTTGGCAAGTAAGAGATCATTAGGCACTTGGAAGGAGCAGCTTCAGTTGAGCAGTGAGGGCAGAAGCCAGATTACGAAGTATTTAGAAGAGAATGAAGGAACTGCCATCCAGGGAGGGACTTGTGTCATGGTAATAACAGTGAATTAGTGACAAAGTTGGGACACAAACCCAGCTGTAGGACTTGTTCCAGGGTCCCTGACCCCACATTCCATCACCTCTTTACTATTCTCTCCCTTCTCCCCCAAAACAAACAACCCACCACACCAAAACTAAAATGGTTATGATTTGGTTTGGGGCTTGATTCCAGTTGCTCAGTAAGTGAATGAGTATTGTGGGCACTTGGATAATAGTCCTTTTTTGAATTCATCAGATACTTTAAATTCCTTTGTATTTCTAGCTAAGGTACTGTTAGAATGTGACAGTAATCGTGAAGATTACTGCTGTCTCTATAGATCTTAAAAGTTATTTAGGTTTATTTTCCTCAGAACAAACGGCATCACAGAGGAGGCAGTACCAATATTATCACCCCCATTTTGCCCACAACCAAAATGAAATTTATGGAGTTCAAATGGTTTGCCCTTAGCCCAGACTACCTGTTGTGTCATCGTCTCGAAACCAGGATTTGAACCCAGACTCACTGATTCGAGTATACATTTCCATATATCAAAGCCTTTCAGCTTTGAAATAGTCATTTTTTTCTTTGCTGAGTTTGTCTTTATTTATGCCCAAGAGACATGGAAAAAATAACTCCAAATCAACAAATCAAACTAGAATATAAGCTTTCCATGCCTGAGTGGCAGAGAGATAAAATCACTGAAGGCAGCAGCCTGTCTCTTGATGACTCATCCAGACTTTTTAGACTTGACTTTACTGTCAGGACTGACAGAGTAGAAGCCATCTGGTTAGTCATTCTAGACTCCAAAATGATGACCATTCTCCCCAAGCTACCATGACATTTCTTCTCCATGTTTTCTCTCTTATGTTTTAGAGCCGACAGTTGGAATCTGAAACAGGCACCACAGAGGAACACAGCTTAAACAAGGAGGCCCGGAAGTGGGCTACAAGAGTGGCCCGAGAGCACAAAAACATCATCCACAACCAACGGGTATGTTACATCAGGGTTTAACCCATTGACTTTCTCAAAAATCATTTTAATTTAGAGCCAAAAAGATTTTGAAGTTTTCAAAGAAAGAAAAACTGGGAGAAAGTGAGTGAGGCAATATATTGGTCCATGGCATTGGTTTTCTATCCATAAGAACCAAGTATACACAAAAGATCTCAAAAGCCTTTGTAGCAACAATCAAAGAGGGAGCTGGGCTTAGATATCATCAGCTCGTGTGGCTGGAAGAGACCTTAGAACATAGAAAACAAAATGTTAAAACTTGAAGAGCATATAGAACATAAAATGTTCTGGGAAGGAGCTGGGAAGGACTCTAACATAGTGGGACCAGGGAGTTAGATCTAGAAGAGACCTTAAAACAGTGGTTTTCAACCTTCCTAATGCTGCGATCCTTTAATACTCGTATGTGGGCATATCTGCATGTGGGCTGACCCGCCTGGAGACAGATAGAGGAGGTTCCTAAGACCATCAGAAATATGTGTTTTCCGATGGTCTTAGGCTCCTGTGAAAGGGATGTTCGACCCACAGGTTGAGAACCACTGTCTTAAACATAGAACACTCAAACTGGACAGGACCTAAGCAGACTTCTAGTCCTGTTGTTTCATCTTAACAGAAAGAAGCTGAGACTCAGAGAGGCACCTGTATGGCCAACCCTAATTCTTGGATTTTATACAGAACCAGCAGAAGCTCCGGTGACTGGTCACCTCTTCTGCTTCACAGTAGTTTTCAGGCTTGTTTTGCTTGTCTAGTCATTTAGTTGTGTCTGACTCTTTGTGACCTCATGAACCATAGCATGCTGATACTGTCCCATGAGGTTCTCTTGGTAGAGGTACTAGATTAGTTTGTCATTTCCTTCTCCAATGGATTAAGGAAACAGAGTAAGTGACTTGTTTAGGGTCACACAGCCAGTAAGTGTCTGAGGCTGGAGCTGCCTACCTGCCTATTTTGCTTATAGCGCATCATTACTATTCATTACTGTAAGGAACGGCAGAGCAGAAAGTACCCAGTGACTCTTGTGTACACATAGGAATTCAGTGACAAATAGAAGTTTCAGACAATTCTAGGCTCCATGGCATACATACCCTTTAAGGATAGTTGTAGCCTTCCCTTCCCATCCATCCATTGCATCCATCTTGGAGCAATGAGCAGAATAACAGCCTTAAGAGAACATATTACAACACCTGAGAACACCAAGAGGGAGCCGTCCCTCACCCCCACTGGATTTCTATTTTCAAGTTAGGGTGATGGGAGAACTTGAACCGGTAGGCACAAGGACAGCCAAGTGCACTCATCATTCCAGGGAAGCCTCGGCCAGCAATCCCTGCTCTGTGATAAGAGTTGCTGAACACTCTGATGAGCTGCTCTCCAGCAGTAGTGTTTGGCTCTGAGTTTAAAAAAAGTTGTCCTATGGGGCGGGTAGGTGGCCCAGTGAATAGAGCACCAGCCAGGGAATCAGGAGGACCTAAGGTCAAATCCGGCCTCAGACATTTAACACTTACTAGCCGTGTGGCCTTGGGCAAGTTACTTAATACCGATTGCCCTGCCTTCTCCTCTCCAAAAAAAAAAAAAAAAAAAAAAAAAAAGCAAAAATTTAAAAAAAGATTGTCCTATACCACATTCAGCCAAACCAAATGATGAAACCAGTTTAGAAATTGTCAAGTCCATGAATATTTACTGATTTCTCTTGAATTGAAAGCCTTGTCTGTTAGAAATAAAAACTTGTAGAGTTGTCTCGTTTGCACCAAGCAGCCACCTTTTCCTGGTTTTCATAGTTATCAGGAGAGCATAGCTGTTTCTTCCAAGGACAAAAGAAGGTTACAGTTATAAGTTATCAGCTTACCCCTTAGCCCAGAAGCTTCTCAAAACCTATAGGGGCAACATGTCAATTCATCCATCAGTCATAGAAGAACCTTTAAAAGTCTACTGGTGGCTTATTTTCTCCCTTTGATTGATAAAATTGGTTTGAGTCTATTGAACAAAGATGAGCCTTTTATTCCCAACTGATATCACCTCTTTAGAAAAGTAGCCTTTTGGATACTCTTTTAGTTCATGGAAGAATATGCCCTCAAGGTTGATCTCCAGACTTGATTTTTTTCTTTCCTACACAGAGGTATTTTTCTCAGAAATTATATGAGCCCCAAGTAAGAATCTGAACTTTTACCAGAATGGTGATGATGATCATTCTGACTTCTGTCACATTTTACAAATTACTTTCATGTGAATTCCTGTTTGATCCTTTCCACTTTCTTTGAGGTGCCGAGGTGTTACTCTTCTTGTTTTACAGATGAAGAAACTGATGCTCAGAAAAGTTAAATAACTCGCTTAAAATTATGTGGTGGGTAAATGGAAGAGACAACTAGAATCCAGGCCTTCTAACTGCAAGTCCAAGGCTTTTTCATTGCACCATGGTGTTGTTAATATGGGGCCTTAGCAGTGGAAGAGGTAGAGAAAGAGTGCCCAGTCAGTAGATCTTGAGGCCTTGTCTGATAGGCCTCTAGACCCATATGTTGCTATCTTTCTCACTTGAAATCTCACCAGAAAGGGGAGTAAAACTGCTCATAGTACATACTCCCTAAGGATCTCAAGGTTTTGGAAAATGAAAAGGAGTTCTTAATTACAAAAGGTGCTAATATAGAATAATGACCATAGATCTCATTTCTGTCATAGTTCACAGTTTAAAAAATTATTCTCTCATGGCAGTCCCATGGGATAGGCAACACAAATATTATCCCCATTTTTCAGATATGGAAACTGAGACTTATAGAAGTATAGTGACTCGTCAAAGATTGTAACTTTGAGAAAATATCTTAGCCAATATTCAAATAGACCTTCTGACCCCAAATCCAGAGCTCTTCCCACAATATCATCTTCTCTTTCTAAATAAAGGAATTGAGAGAATGTTTGATGTGTTATCAGGAGTTCAAAGAAGAAGATCACAGTGACTTAAAAGGCCCTTCTTGACATCTAGATCAACCCCCTTACATGAGATAAGAAAACTGAAGCCCCAGAAGGCCAAGTGATTCCCCCAACTACTCCCAAGGAGTAAATAGCATCAGATGTGGGCTCCAAAGGAGAACTGAATCACACACAGTCACAGAAGCTGAGTGAGGAGCTACTGTAGAGGATATCTAGTTGGACCCCTCTGCTGCCTCCATAGCGGTGCCATCTTCAGCATCACCAGCAGAGGGCCGTCCATTCTCTGCTTGAAGGTTCTATGAAAAGGCAGGCACACTCCTCCCAAAAGTAGCCCGTTCCAGGCTAGGACAGTTCTTAAATTTTAGAAGCCTGTTCATTATCTTAAGCTTACATCTGCTTTTTGGGGCCAAGTAGAACAAAATGACAGTCTCTTCCACATGCTAGACCTTTAAATACTTAAAGATAGCCTTCATTTCTCTTCTCTCAGTTACAATATATCCCCATTTCTTTCTACCATTCCTGGCATATTCTCTAGCACCTCACAAGGCCTTCCTCTGGATATGCTGAGCTTGCCGATATCCTTCCTAAAACGTAGCACCCAGACCTGAAAATACTGCTCATAGTATTGTCTGTCCAGGTAGATATGTAGCCGGTCTGACACCCCTCTTGTTCTGGACTCTAGCTGCCTTGCCATGCAGTATAAAGGGAAGTTACCCCTTTTTCTGACATGTGGCGTTTTAGACTCATGTTGAGTTTGCAGACTACCAAAGTCCTCAGGTGCCTTTTCAAGTCCTTACACGAAGCATCATCCAGTCATCTCTTTCATCCTGGATTCCTGCAATTGATTTTTTTTAACTGAAATGTAGGTCTTTATATTTCTCCCTATTAATTTAGCCTCTTTAGATCTTTTATGATGTTAACTCTTCGTAAAGTTCAAATTCTGTCTTTGACACTAATTAACTAGGTGTCACTTAACCTCTTGGTGACTCAATTTCTTGATTTGTAAGATAGAGTATGTACATCACTGGGTTGTTGTGAGGGAAGCATTTTATAATTCTTAAAAGAACTATAGGAATGAAAGTTATGAGAAAACTGAAGATTCAGCTATCTCTGGGAAAGGGGATGGCAAGATTTTTTAGTAATTTATACTAAAATGTTAATGATACTCATTTCCTGAGATCAGACTTTGATTGGGTGGTAGGGTGGGAAGAAAAGAATAGAGCCAAAAGTTACTGAGTACACAACAAGGGATATGGGACTACATAGAGGGAGAAAGAGGCAACAAGGATACCAAACATCAACTTCATCTGTACTATAATTTTGACTTAATACCCTCAAATGAACTGGCAGATGTTACCTTCACCTACCTCTGCAGTCTGTGTGTAGCCCTGGCTTTGTGTCATCTGGACTGGAAATGCATATCCCGTAGACCCCAGAGCTTATGGCTGTGGCAGGCCAAGAGGCAAGGAGATCCAGTAGGAGAAAAAATTCCCTCCACATTACTTGACCACACATCTGCTTTCATGTCTTGTCTAAAGGTGCTCAGATATTTCTGAAAGTATCTAATAGTCTGAGGCCCATTGTTTGAAGTATCCAAAATCCCTTTGGGCATTGGCTTCCTTGCAATAATAGTGGGATTTAGCAGAATAAATATCTAAATTTGCTTTTGGGGGAAATTTTGTTCAGCATAAAACAGATTCTTAATTGGTGATTTGATGAGCTCTTTATCTTACCATGAATACCAAGTTTCTACATAACAAAATGTTTGTGCTTTTCTTCTTTTGTTTAACAGGCCCTGGAAGAATTAGAATGTCATGGTATTGCTGTATCAGAACAAAACCGAGCAGAACTGGAACAGAAGATAGATGAAGCCAGAGAAAGTATTCGTAAGGCAGAGGTGAGATGCCAGATCTCCTACCCATTCTCCTGTGTACCACCTAGAGTAGCTGGATATCAATTCTCATTGTTTATTTGGATGGCTCAAAACTCCCAGCTCCTATTGTTCTCAGGAATTGAAGCATAGATAGATAGATAGATAGATAGATAGATAGATAGATAGATAGATAGAGATATAGGTAGATATTGGTATACATACACACAGAGACACATACACCCACACTGAGTGGGGAGGGAGAAGCTTCTGTTCTAAATTATCCATCAGTAGATACTTACTGAGCATCAGCCTTGGACTAGGTGTGTGTACAGTAGAGAGGGAAGGAAAAAGACAGGTGAGAGAGATCATGAAAGAAGTAAAAGCAATAATTAAATGTTTACTCTTTGTCTTATATTAAAAAAATCTAAAGCAAAGATGTACGAAAAAAATGGTCTCTGACATCAGTTCAATTGAGAATTTTCTAAGTGCCCCAAGGCATTATGCTTGGCATTGATAGTATAAAGATGAAAAATTACATGTATGCAAATAGCAAAGCTAGGAAAAGTTCATTTTAGAGGAAGAGGTTCAACAAACATTAAATTCAACAAATATTTATAAATCACTTTCACCTGCAGGGGAAGCGTCAAGGGAGGTTTCATGGAAGAGGGGGCATCTGCGGTCTAGCTCAGAAGAAGGGCAGGAACATGACACAGACAAACTTTGAAGGGCATGTATTCTGTGGTGGATAGTATGATCATAATCATGATGATATAAAAGAAAGGGAACTGGAAAGTAGTTGGCTTTAGCAGACACAGAATACATGAAAGGGGTGTCACGTAGGAGGTAAAGCTGGGTAAGTGTGTTGGATCCAAATTGTCAAGGACCTTGAATGTAAGAATCAGGAGTTCTAAATTTTGTTTAGAAAGCAGTAGCATCATTGTGGTATGCCAGAAAGACCAATTGGGCAAGAGTGTAGATTGGAGAAGGAATAGAATGGAAAGAGGGAAACTAGTTAAGAGGTGATTTTTTTTTTATAGGAGGAAATCCAGGGCAATTGGGGTTAAGTGACTTGCCCAAGGTCACACAGCTAGTAAGTGTTAGGTGTCTGAGGTCAGATTTGAACTCAGGTCCTCCTGACTCCAGGGCTGGTGCTCTATTCACTGGGCCACCTAGCCACCTCTAAGAGGTTATTATAATAGTCCATTCAATAAGAGATGCAGCCCCTGAACTGAGGGGGTTGTAGTAACAATGAAGAAGAGGAGGCCAATGTCAGAGAGACTGCAGAGCCAGAAATGTTAGGATTTAACAGTTAATTGGATATAGAGAGTGAGGGATGGGGAAGAGTGTAAAGTGGCAAAAAAGAGTAAAAAAGATACCGCAATGATTAGCCTCATTGAATGGAAAGTGGATGGTGCAAAAACAGGTTGTTAGGTGAGAAGGGCAAGTTTAAAAGGCAAGAAGAGATAAGATTTAGAACCATTGGGCTCCCCAAGAAGCTAATTCGATCAAGCAATTGCAACTACTGTTTACAACTACTGCTCTGGAGAAAATGAAGGAGGGGTAGAGACTGGAATTTTTAAATCCTCTTTATTACAATAGTAATGGAAGAGTTGTATGAGATGACCTGAAAAGTTAGAGTATAAAAAGAGAAGAGTAGGGGCTTGCTGTAACCTTGATAAATACATGTAAGTAACACATTTAAGAATGAGGAGAGGATGAAGACGAAGAGCCAAAGCGGGGGAAGGAACCACAACTTTATAGGGACAAACACATAAATACATTGTTGTTGTTTAGTTGCTTTTAGTTGTCTTTCGACTCTTCCTGACCTGTTTGGTTTTTTGTGGTTGTTTTGCTTTGGTTTGGTGTTTGGTTTTTGCAAAGATACTGGAGTGATTTGCCATTTCCTTCTCCAACTCATTTTACAGATAGGAAAATTGAGACAAACGGGATCAGGTGACTTGCCAGTAAGTGACTGAAGCCAGCATTGAATTCAGGAAGAGGAGTCTTCTGACTCCTGGCGTCCTATCTGCTGGGCCACCCAGCACTCTCATAAATACATTAGTACCCAAAATGTAAATAACAGTATTGTTACGTTAATAATAACACCAGCCAGCCGGCACTCATTACACGTTTGTTTGGTGCCAAGCACAGGAGTAACCATTTCAGGTACAGAGAAAAACAGTAACAGTCTCTGCCCTCAAAACCTTACGTTGTAATGGGAGAGATAGCATATCCATAAATAGGCACGTGGAAGAGACAATCAGAATCAACAGAAAGTAATGTCAGAGAGGAAGACACGAAAACTGGAAGGATGGTAAATAAAACAGACTCCAACGGAAGTCCGGATTTGAGCTGAGAGTCTTGGAGGAACCAGGGGCAAAAAGGCAGAGGTAAATAAGAGAGTTTCAGGAATGGGAGGGCCCCGAGTACCTGGTACCAAGGCAGAGAGACAGGAGGTGGAGGGCCACACGTGAGGGGCAGCCAGCAGCTAGTGTGGATGAAGCGGAGATGATAGAAAGTGAGACAAGTGGAAAAGTAGGAAGGGGCTTGTTTGTGAAGATCTTCCAATGCCGAGCAAAGGGCTTTGATTTGACCCCAGAGGTAAGAAGGAGTCATCAACGTTTACTGGGGTAGGGGAAGAAGGTAACGTGCTCAGGCGTCTGCTTTGAAACATTGTTTTGATAGCTGTTCGGAAGATGGATTGGAGTAAGAAAAGACTTGAGGCTAGAAAATCAGCTAGAAGGATAGTGTGGTAATCCAGGTAAGAGGTGATGAAGATCTGAATTGTAGTGGTGATTGTGTTAGTGGAGAGAAGGGAACATACATAAGCAGTGTTGTGAATGACGAGGTTTGATGACTGATTCAGGGCATGGGATGAATTAGCACAAATTGTCAAGTATAATACCATGGTTGTAAACCTGGATGACTGGGATTGTGTTATCCTCTTCACTAATAGGGAAGTTCAGAAAAGAGGAAACTTTAAGGGGAAAGATAATGAGTTCCATTTTGGACATGATAAGTTTGAAATTTCTGTGGGACATCCAGATCAAAATCTCACACAAGCAGTTGGTGATGGGACTAGGAGCTCAGGAATGAGACTGGTGTTGGTATGGATCCAGAAATCATCTCATCTGCATAGGGATGATAATTAAACCCATGAGAGCCAATGAGCTTACCAAGAGAGATGGTATAGCACAGGGGCCAGCATACTGCTGGCTACAGGCCACATGAGTGTGGTGGTCTATTTTTGTAGCCTCCAACTTAGAATGTCACATTTTTAAAATACAGTAAAACTATTTTAAAATGTAAAAACCACTTCTTACCTTCCAAGGCACATAAAAACAAGCTGTGGTCTAGATTTGCTCTGTGCTGTAGTTTGCCCAACACCTAGAGAGGGAAAAGGGAAGAAGCCCCAGGACAGAGCCCTGGAGAACAATAGTAAGAATAACTTGAACAAAGAACTAGCAAAGGAGAAGGACAAAGAGTAGTCTGATTGGTAGGAGAACCAGGAGATAGCAGCATCACAAAAACTCAGAAAGGAGAGAGTATCCAGGAGGAAAATGTGATTAATAATGGTCAAATACTTCAGAGAAGCCAAAAAGGAGGATTGTTTTTAAAAGAATTAAGGGATCATTGGTAACCTCGGGAAGCGCAGCTTCAGGTGGGTAGCATTGTTGAAAGCCATGTTAGAGAAGATTTAAAAGAAAATCA
Organism: Pseudochirops corinnae; assembly: GCA_028646515.1. Classification (NCBI taxonomy): domain Eukaryota; kingdom Metazoa; phylum Chordata; class Mammalia; order Diprotodontia; family Pseudocheiridae; genus Pseudochirops; species Pseudochirops corinnae. Next base: position 109,624,811 of record CM053588.1, read on the forward strand.
AAGGAAGGAAAGTGGTGGCACTCCTTTAGATGGCCCTTTCAAGTTTAGCTGAGAAATGGAGGAGAGATATAGAATATAGCTAGTAGAAGGCAGGATTTTTTTTAAGATAGAAGAGACATGAGTATATTTGTAGACAACAGGGAGTATTAGAGAGAGAATGAGTATGATAGAGGTGGCAATTTGTTGCAGAAGATGGAACTCGAAGGTGCACGTACAGGGATTGGCTTTGGAAAGGAAGAGGACTTCTTTATGAAAGACAGATGATGACAATAGTAGGAGATAATGTCAGAGGGATGCAAGATGAGGAGAAATGGGCCTTTTTGGTTAATGTCCTCAGTTTTTCATGGTGAGTATGAAGCAGAGTTCTGAGCAAAGAAGGCTATGAGAAGAGATGCCATGGGAGGCTGAAGGAAAGAAGAGAAGGTTTGGAATAGCCACTATTTGGTGAGTGGGATAGAGAATTGATTGGGGAGAGGTAGAAAGGCTGCCTTGCTACAGCTAAGGGCTCAGTTGAGATTAAATGACATAAATTTGTAGTGAATCCAGTCGTCACAATTTTTTTGTGTGTCTTCCATTTCTGTTCAGTAGTACATGAATAAGAATGAAGGGGACAACAGTTACAAAACACTCCTTACACAAAGATAGCTCTAAATAATTGGAGAACAACTAGGTGGTACAGCAGATAGAGCGTCAGACCTGGAATCAGGAAGACTTCTCTTCTTGAGTTCAAATCCAGTCTCAGACATTTACTAGCTGCATGACTTTGAGCAAGTCATTTAGCCCTGTTTACCATCTCAGTTTCTTCATCTGTAAAATAATCTGGAGAAGGAAATGGCAAACCACTCCAGTATCTTTGCTAAGAAAACCCCATATGAGGTCATGAAGACTTAGACATGACTGAACAACCACCACAACAAAAAATAACTGAAGAAATAATCATTGCTTCTGAGTAGGTCAAGGCAAAATAGTAAAAATTATAATCCTCGATAAATTAGTTTACCTTTTCAGTGCCGTACCAAACTCCCAAAGAATTCCTTTATGAAGCTAGGAAAAAATAATAACAGAATTCATCTGAAAGAACAAAAGATCAAGTAATATCAAAGGAATTAGTAAAAAAAAAAAAAAATGAAAATGGGAAGGGGGCCTTCCAGTACCAGATCTCAAACTATACTCCAAAGCAGTCATCATCAAAACAATTCTTAACTGATTAAGAAGTAGAGATTGTTCAGTGAGACAGATTAGGTCCATAATATGCAGAGGCAAATGAGCACGGTAGCTTAGTGTTTGACAAACCCAAAGTTCCCAACTTTGGGGCAAAATCTCACTACTTGACAAAAACTGTGGGGAAAACTGGAAAATAGTCTGGCAGATACGAGGTATATTCCAACAACTCACATGATATACCAAGGCAAGCTCTAAATGGGTACCTGAGCTAGATATAAAGGATGACGCCATAAACAGATTAGAGGAGTGAGGAAGAAATTACCTGTCACATCTACAGAAAATTTTAAAGTTTTTACACAATCCAAAACAGTACAGCTAACATTAGGGGGAAAAAAGTAGGTAAATGGGAAGAAATCTTTGCAGGAAGCTTCTGATAAAGATCTCATTTATGAGATATATAGGGAACTGATTCAAATATGTAACAAGAGACATTCCCCAATTGACAAAGTCAAAAGATATTAAGTGACAGTTTTCAGAGGAAAAATCCAAGCTTTCAACAGCCATATTAAAAAATACCCTAAGTCACTACTAATTAGAGAACTTTAAAATAACTATGAAGTTCCACCTGACACCTCAGAGACTGACAAAGTTGACAAAAAAGGAAAATCACAAATGATGGAAGGGATGAACAGCCATTTGCCTCCCAGATTTAAGTCTGTAAAATCAGAATGTTAAACCTAAAGAAAGATCTTAGAGCTCATCTAGGCCAATGTCTTTGCATTATAGTCAGCTCATAACTATGTATTATGTTATGATATTTCTTATATTACTCCTTTCGAAGGCAATGGAAACTTTTCTTGCTGTGTGGTAGATTAATTTGATTCTGCCTCCACAAACTGTCTCACATTCGTTCCTGATTCTCCAGGCCCTTATTGATACCTTTTCCCCTGAAGTAGCAGGCTTCTAACTGGTTTCCCTGCCAAGATAGTTTCTCCCTCCAAAGTCTAGTCTTCAAGGCCCAACTGCCAAAACCATCTCCCTAATGTACATACATGTCAGTTCTCTGCTTAAAAATGTTATTACCCTTCAACTTCCTTTAGGATAAAATATAGCCTTCTTACTTAACCTGTCTCCCAAGATCTTGCACCATCTGTTTCCCACTTCCCTGCTGAGTATTACCTCAGTATCCTCCTTTAGACATTCTGTGCTCCAGCCAGACTAGAGTACTTACTGTTGTCCAGACTCATGCTGCCCCCTCCTTCTTCCAGTATTCCACCATGGAGGGAGTTCACTCCTTCCACATCATGCATTCTCAAATCCTTACTGTCCTTCAAAGGCCAACTTCTGAGTGAAGTCCTCCCTCAATCCTCATTCCCCACCACAACAAAAGGTAGCTTTCCCTTTGTACTTCCTCATAGAGCACTTTGCTCTGGATCTTTCCTTTGCCCACATCTCACTCAGCTAGGTATCCTACCTACTTATGTTTGTCCCAGAGGACAGAAACTATGTTTTTTTTTTTTTCAGCTTCTGTCCTTAGCACCTAGCATCAAGCACAAGACTCCATACATAGCCCTAGAGGTGGGAGGGCCTTAAAGGTCAGCTTATCTAACCCCTTCATTTCACAGAAGTGAAAATGGAGGACCAAAGAAATTAGGAAACTTGCCCTGCATCGCATGAATGGAACCCAGATCCATTGACTGCTAAGTCAACAAACGTGTACACAACACACACACACACACACACGCACGCACGCACGCACGCACACAGAAGAACTCTAAATCATTGGGTAGGACCTCGGCTTGTCCAAAGGACAAGAATGACATCAAGATTAAACCTTGTGACTAGTTGCTTATGTGCAGCCCAGATATTGGGTTCAGTCATTGTGCTATTTACAGTTGTCACAAAGAGTATTTGCCCTTGATTAGATGGGATTCAAGTACCTTGTGCCCCTGTTTGGATCACCTGATTAATTCAAGAACTGAGCAGAGCCTGTTATTGCTTAAATTATCTTTTAATTCTAAGTCATACTTTCTCCTGATGTTTATGTTTCTTTTTAGTTACCTTTCCCATTCATACGTATTCTTTGCCCAGGAACAGTGGTGAGGTGTAAGTGGGAAGTTCTGAATTTGGTCACAAGATCCCTGGTTTCAGAACACATCTCTTTAGAGCTTCAGTTTCCTCATCTGTAAAGCAAAAACCATTACTTTTGGCCTGCCTCTCCCACCAGATTGTTGTGAGGACTTAACAAGATCATATGTGAAAAGTTTTAAGCTCTAATAGCTTAAAAAGTGCATTGTGACTTTTGGCACACTTTGTCTGATACCAAAAACACCTCGTGCTTTAGCACTTTAGAATCTACAAAGCCCTTTCTTGACAATAGCTGTTGCAACCATGGAGGGCAGTTGTTACTATAACTTCATTTTGAAGACAAGCAAATTGAGATTCAGGTTGTTAATTTGCCAAAGGACACAGCACTGATTTCCTTGCCTCTCTTTTTTGATAACATAAAACCAAGGAAACAGAAAAAGAGACATCTGTTAGCAAATGAGTAGAGGTTAACATTTTCATTTTAATTTATTCAGTGCTTTTATTTTTCATTGTTCAGTTAACTAACTATGAAAATCAGTCATAAGAGTATGAAGAATAACCACTGGCTATAGCGCCATCATGCAGCTAAGTAGACAATAGATAGAGCATTGGACCTGGAGTCAGGAAGACCCAAGTTCAAATCCACCTCAGGTACTTATTAGCTGCATGACCCTGAGCAAGTCACTTAACCCTGTTTGCCCTCCATTTTCTCATCTGTAAGTTGAGCTGGAGAAGGAAAACCATTCTAGTTTTTCTGCCACAAAAACCCCAAAAGGGGTTATGACAAGTCAGGCGTGTCTGAAAAACTGCTAAACAACTGGTGCTTCAAAGTTTAGAAAGTGTATTATACACACCAATTTTGTGAGTGACTAATACAAAGATCATTTTCCATATTTATTAGTGAGGAAATTGAGACTCAGAAGTGGAGGGAACTGTCCATATTCCCAGAAACAAGTCAGCTGGGCTAGGAGTCCACATCTTGCCTTTTAGTTCCATGGCTCTTGACACTATATTATGCTGCCTCTGTTACCATGAAGTAAGGGGCTGTGTCATTCTGCTAGCTCAGCCTTGGGGACAGTTCCTGCACCTTAAGGATTCCTGTACATACACTCAAATGACTCCAATACCTACTCTTTTCAATGTGACCTCTGGTGTCTAGTTTTAACCATGTGTGACTGGGGTCTCACTTCTGAGATTTACGTATTTATAAACATGTGTGGGATCAAATTGGAATCTTCATATCTCTTCATATCATCTTCAGCAGCCATGTATCCCTATATAATCTTGACAGCTTAGAAGGCTCCCTTTCTCTAAATTTTTTTCTAAAATCCCAGACTCTTGGTTCTCCAATATGAATTTGTCCAAATGTTTTACCTTTCAGTTCCAAGGGGTTAAAAGACACCTGGGCATAAGACATTATGTGTCCTAAGACTTTCCACACAACTCTCTGAGGTGACCTAAAGGAAATTTAATTTCTAAATAAGCAAAGATTTTATTAAAGTCTAAAAAGTTTGATGACTATTTACAATTTGGGAATTTTATGAATCAAGTAGCATTCTTAAAAATTCAAAATGATAAGTCTTCCTTGTCTTTGTATAGGTATACTAATGAAATTAAACTGAGAGTATACCCTGTCAATTTTAATCCTTGCCCTCCCATATATATAGATATAGATATATCATCTATATCCATATCTCTATCTATCTATCTATCTATCTGTCTGTCTCTGTCTGTCTGTCTGTCTATCTATCTATCTATCTATACACACACACACTTTCCAAACAAATAAACTCTGCAGCCAGTAACTATTCAATTAACCATTATTTAAGTGCCCACTATATGTAGCATACTGTGCTAAACATAGAATGATGTTAAACACATACTGTATGCAAAACACAGGGATGAGAATAGAATGTTATTAAGTGCTTAACATGTTCTAAGTTACAAACTAAAAGTGGAAATTGTACTTTCTTTTCTGATTTTGAAACACAGCTTAAGAATGTGGCACTTCCTAATTACAGAGCTTTTTTTTTTTCTTTTTGGGGGCAGGGCAGTTGGGGTTAAATGACTTGCCCAAGGTCACATGGCTAGTTTTCTGTCAAGTGTCTGAGGCCGGATTTGGACTCAGATCCTCCTGACTCCAGGGCTGGTGCTCTATTCACTGCACCACCTAGCCACCCCCTCAGAGCATTTCTACATGTACTTCATTTGATTCTCACAACAGCTTTGTTTAGTAGTATAAACATAATTCCTGATTTTACAGATGAGGAGACTAAGAGAAAGAGTGCAGAGATTACTGGCCCATCCTAAGGCACCTAAGTCTGTGACTGTGTCAGCACTTTAACCCAGGGCTTTTGATTCTAATGCTAGGATTCTCTTCATTCCACCATGATGCTTCCAAATACTTCATTGCCTTTAACAAGAACATTGATCCTAGACCCTCAGATTTAAAGCCAGATACTCTACTGCTTAGACATCATGCCTTACCCATCCAATGAGCCAAGAATCCAGACAAAATGATGAAGGACTAAGCTAAGGAAGTGGAAGAGGGTTTTCTTTATCTGTGTTCCATTGGCCAGTGAATCATCTCACCCTCTTGCTTTACTACAAGGGGGCAGCTAGGTGGTGCAAGTGGGTAGAGTGCTGGTCCTGGAGGTAGGAAGACTCCTCTTCCTGAGTTCAAATGTGATCTCAGACACTTACCAGCTGTTTGAACCTGGGCAAGTTACTTAATCCTGTTTGCCTCAGTTTCCTCATTTGTAAATTGAGCTGGAGAAGGAAATGACAAACCACTCCAATATATTTGTAAGAAAACCTCAAATGGGGTCACAGAGTCAGACACAACTGAAATGCCTGCACGTTGCCTCACAGAAGGTGAGCCAGGCTTACATGAGAATGAAAGGTAATGAACATGCGTCACGGAATTTCACCAAAAGAAATGGAGGAAATAGAGAAAATTAAATAACAACAGAGATGACTTTTAAATAGACACAATGACAAATGAAACAATGGTTTTTCCCATTTCTGTAACACTGTACAAGTTATAAAGCAGGTCCCTTAAAACATCCATATAAAGTAGAAGTGCAACTATCATCCTCATTTTACAGATGCCAGAACTGACACTCAGAGAGGAAAATAACTTGCTCAAGGTCACACGCCGAGGATGTATTAGATCCAGGCCTCAAATCCATCCCTTAGAATTCCAAGTCCAGTGTTCTTTCCACCACACAAGGATGTCTCCCTACGAACAACACCTAGTGATCAGAGTACCCCATTCACATTCTTAAATTGCTTTAAGGTTCACCGAGAATTCTTCTCACAGCCTTATGAGAACAGGATACTGTAAGGACAATTATCACCATTTTATACTTGAGGAAACCAAGAATCTGAGAGACCAAAGTAACATGTTAGCCCTTGGTCACTCAGCTGATGTCAGAACTGTGTAGTACCTGAACATGGAGCTTCTGACTTTTAAGTCCAAAGTTCACCCTGCTATCTTCACAGGGCTGTAGAATTTGATTATTAGATGTTTCTGAACAGTGAGCTTACAGTGCTAGAACTGTAACCTGCCAGTGAATTAATTTTGATAGAGAATGCATCTGCCTAACTCCCTGAAGGACCCTCGATGAGCCCTTCCCCCTCTTTGAACCTCAGTTTCCCCCTTGGAAAAATGAAAAATTTGGATTTACTTGATCACTAAGGTCCCTTGCAGCTCTAAATACCATTTTTCTCTGGATTAACTCCAAATTAAATTATATGCATTTTAGAAACAGGAGTTCTTGAAACAAGCCTGTCCCCAAACCTCTTAATCTTTAGCTGGGTTAAGGACTCCATATAATATGGAAGCTGATGGACTTACCTGGCACATCCAAGTCATTTGTCTATCCACAAAGGACTTGCTTTAATAAAGGGTTTGTTTGTTTCTTTGTTTTTTAAAGCTATTTTACTTAACCTTGCAATGGATGATGAAGATCTGGATTGCCATCCACTTAACTGAGGGTTCTGCTGGGCTTATTTTCAGTTACTGGCATATCCTCAAAAGACATTGGGAAATACTAGAAAAGCTTGTTTTTAACCAGTTGTTAAAATGAAATACCGGTAGTTGGTGCTTGAGAAGGAAAATTGCCTTCTGGAGTAGCAGTTTTTGTTTTCAAAAACTACACTTATCAGTGACTTTACGACATTTTAATAGTCAGAATAATTAGTATTAATATAATTGGGACCAAAATAAAGGAAAAATAATAAGTGAACTTTCTGGAAAGTCACCTCTCTGAGCTGTTTTTTTCTTATGTAAAATGGTAATTATCATACTTTCACTTCCTGTCTTACATAGATGTAGTGAGAAAAATACTGTTGGAACAGCTTGCAACCTACATGGGATTATCACCATTTTAAATAAGAAAAAACCAGGAGTGGCTAGGTGGTACAATCAATAGAGCACCGGCCCTGGAGTCAGGAGGACCTGAGTTCAAATGTGACCTCAGATACTTAACACTTACTAGCTGTGTGACCTTGGGCAAGTCACTTAACCCCAATGCCCTGCCCTCTTCCCTCCAAAAAGATAAATAAATAAATGAGTGAATAAATGAATAAGAAAAAACCAGCTCAGAGAGGTGACTTCCCAGAAAGCCCATTTGGATCTTTCTTTTATACTAGCAGGTAAAAACTATGACGGTTGAAGCTTCTGACGAGAAAAATCTCAGGGAGGTGAGATCATGAAGCATGTTGAACAAGAGACTGTTGTGCAGTTTTTTCTCTGCTTTAGAAAATTTAATGTATCTTTATTTTCTGAGTTTAATCTTTTTGTGTTTTTATTGCTCATGTTAGAGAAAAAAATCTGCTTGGAAATCATTTTCAATAGCTGCTGAGATCACTGTTTTCTTAAAGTAGGGCAATGGTTACTTTCCCAAATGTGATGAAAAGCAAAAGAAATGGCAGTGACAGTGCAGGACTGAGAGCCCTAGGCTGGGAGATCTGGCTACTGGTCCTGGTTTTACTACTGCCTCCCAAGACAACCCTTGGGCAGGGTATGCCAGGTTCATCACATTGTCTTTTCTCTTTCACTAAGTGTAAATTCATTGTCAAATCTTGCTCTTTCGCTAAAATATCTTTCACATGCTTCCTTTTCTCTCCACTCACTTATTTATCATCCTAGTTCAGGTCTCTCTCACCGAAATTATTGCAACAGCCTTCTGATTGGACTCCCTGCCTCAAGTCTCTCCTCCAGTCCATCCTCCAAACTGCCACCAAAGTGACTTTTCTTTTTCTTTTTATTTTTTTTGGAGGGGAGAGGGCAGGGCAATTGGGGTTAAGTGACTTGTCCAAGGTCACACAGCTGGTGTTAAGTGTCTACGGCCATATTTGACATATGGTAAGGACTTAATAAATGCTTTTTGATAATTAATTGATTCCCTCCTCTCTTGGTTTAGTTTCCATATCTGTAAAAGGAGAGGGTTAAGTTCTAGAAAACTTTTTGTAATTATGCCAAATAGACATTTTTGATCTAACTGTATGAGTCTCTGTTGGGTATAAGCCTCAAGGAGATTAAAGACGGAAAGAAAGTTTCCTTGTGTGTAAGAATATTCATAATAACACATTGTGGTAACAAAAAAACTGGAGAAAAAGTAGGGTTGATTAGAGAGTGACCAAGCAAATTATAATGTGAATGTTGTGTATTATTGTTGTGGTTGTTGTTGTTGCACTATAAGAAATGGTGGCTATGAACAATTCAGAAACACATTGCAAGATTTATATGAACTGATGCAGAGTGAAGTGAGCACAAACAGAAAACAGTTTACATAGTATGTAAGTAATAACACTAAAGGCAGTTGAACCCAGATTAAAATGATGTTAATGAAAACAACAATAAAAGCTAACTGAACTCATATTAATTGTATGAACAGTATTTCTCCAAGGAAACTGATGATGATAGTGTCCAAAAACTGGAGTTCACTTGACCTCAGTGCTGTCCCCAATACTGTCCAACCCAGAACTTTGATTTTTCAAAGGAAAAACTCCTGTCATCTGGAGTCTTTGGACATTGCATTACTTTGTCTACCAGAATATGTAACTGTAAAAATATTGATGTTGCCTGTTGCTGTCCAGAAAATCCCTAAGCTTCTCTTTTGCATTGAGAACCTTCGATGTGAAACTGATTCAGACTGGTTCAAGATTAAATCTTTCAGAAAATAATTAGCCTGATACAGATGAAGAAGTCTATGGAAGATGAGTATGCTCACAAATCACCCCATCAGACAGTGCCCTTTGAACTACGTGAGGCTGTCCAGAGATATAACTTAACTAAAAGATGGCTTATGAAAGTTACTGATGAAGGAAAAATGGATAACAACAGATCAGATCATCCAGAAGCTAGAAACATCAGCTGAAAAAAATACTGTTCTCCTCTTAACACTGAATGTAAGAGACCTTCATCCATACCACACTGTAGTACACAAACCTGTCACTTACTTGAGAGCACCTCCCTGAAACAGTAAAAGTTTCACTTTCTATAGGTGTTCATATGCTGCATGACATTTCACAAGTAGATTTTATACATAAGAAAAGATAAATGTGAAAGATGTAGTTTATGACATTGTTAGCCAGGGAGTTTTCATCTAAAATATGCCTAAGTCTCCAAGAAAATTGTTCTGCAGAATCATTTTCTGCTCTTCTCCAGATGCATTTCTTTAGAGCACTATTTAAAGAAAATTCAGAACGGATTGTGAGTTATTCCCCATGAAATTATTCTAATGTAATACATCCCTGCCCCTAAATGTATATGGTCAGTGTTGGAAAATGACATTAAAATAATCTTGTCGTAAGAGAAACAGTAGTTGATCCATATGCACTTTCTTTTTGTCATAGAGGGAAGGGACTATTGGAATGGAATGTTATGTATGCTATTAGACATGGGCCTTTTAACAGTCGGTTTTGCTTATCTTCTCCATTTTAAGAAGGAGATGGCTTACAGAGGACAGAATCTTAAGAAATAGCTGGTGTTTTTTAAAAAAAGGAATAAAAAAATTAGATAAATTAAATGAAGGAGTTAGACTGGATGATTCCTTCCTACTCCAGATTTATTATAGTGAAATTGTAGTTATATTTTAGGAAAACTTAATGAGTCTGAGTTATGAGCAAAATAGAATAGGTTCTCAAAGAATATTTTAAAATATTCTGATATTGGGAAAATAAAATTACCATTTTTTGACTGTTTAAATCAGTCATCAAAATTTAAGTGCCACATACTACGCTAGATGCTGCAGCTATGAATACAGTAAATTAAATAACCCGTACTCACAGGAAGCTGACAGTCTAAAGAGGGAGATGGTAAGGACATAAATAAGCATGTATAGGATGTCTGTAAAGAGAATACAAATAAATCCAGAGTCATTTGAGAGGGAGGGCACTCACAGTGGAGGATGTCAGGAAAGGTTTCATGTAGAGGGTGATGTTTGAGTAGGGTCTTGAAGGAAGAGAAGGCTTCTGTGAGGTGCAGGCCTGGAGGAACAGTGAGTGCACATGGGCATAGGTGGAAGGTGGTAAAATACTCTGTGTGGGGAACAGAGAGAAGCCTACTTTGACTGGATCGCAAAGCGTTGGCCAAGAAGGAGTACATAATTAGTCTGGAAAGAGAGATTGAGACCAAGTTGGGAAGGACTTTAAAAAGCCAAACAGAACAGTTTATATTTGATCATCCCAAAGACAATAGGGAGCCACTGGAGCTTACTGAATAAGGGAGCAAGACTGTCAGATCTGTTCTTAAGGAAAATCACTGTGGCAGCAGTGTGTCTGTGTGTTAGTGGGGGGGGGGGGGCAGTGAAGTGCAGGGCGAGGCAGGGAGACCAAGTAGGAGTCCATTGCAATAATCCAGGCAAGAGGTGAGGAGGGCCTACTTAAGGTGGTAATAATGGGAGTAGCGAGAAAGGGTCCAGTGAAAGAAGTTTTACAGCAACATTGTTTGATAGTCAACTTTGGTAGACATGGCTCTTTCCAGCAATACAGTGATCTAAGACAATTCCAAAAGACTCATGATGGAAAATACTATCCACATCTGGAGAAAGAACTATGGAACCTGAAGGCAGATCGAAGTACACTATCTTCACATTTTTATTATTGTTTGTTTATTTTTCATCCTAATGATTTTTCCTTTTTGTTCTGACTCTTCTTTCATTACATGACTAATGTGGAAATATGTTTAATATGACTATACATGTATAACCTATATCAGATTAGTTGCTGTCTTGATGAGGCGGGAGAGGAAGGATGGAGAAAAAAGCTTGGAATTCAAAACCATATAAAAGTGAACATTGAAAACTTTCTTTACATGTAATTGAAAAAAAATACTATTAAGTGTGGGGGGGATATGTTTTAGAGGTGGCAAAAAAAAGATTGTGACAACTAATTGCATATTGGGAATGAGGAAGAGTGAGTAGCTGAGAATGGTACCAAAGTTATGAACCTGAGAGATTGGAAGCATGGTGATGTCTTTGACAGAAATAGGGAGTTTGGAAGAGGAAAGGATGGGGGGGAGCACATAAATAAGTTCTAGTTTAGATTTTTTTGAGTTTAATATGTCTTCAGGACATTCAGTTTAAAAGACCTGATAATTGATTGCAGGATTGGAATTCAAGGGATAAATTGAGGCTGAATATTTATAGAAAGAGAGGAGTAAGGAGCCTGGACAGAGCGCTGAGAAACACCCACAGTCAGAAGGTGGGACATGGATGATAAATCAGCCAAGAAGATTGAGAGGGAGAATTTAGACAGCTAGAAGAAAAATGAGGAGAGAATTGTGTTATTAAAAGCCCAAAGAGGAAAGTGTATCTGGGAAGATATGGTGGTTAAAAGAAGGGTCAAATTCAGCAGATAAATTAAGATGGATGAGAATTAAGAAAAAAGACCACCAGATCGGTCTTTTAAGAGATAATTGGTAATTTGGAAGGAGTAGTTTCAGTTGAATGATGTTAGAAGCCAGACTGTAAAGCTGAGTGAATGAGAAGAGAGGAAATGGAGACAAGGAGTGTAGATAACTTTCTCTAGGAGTTTGGTCAAGAAAGGAAGGAGAAATATAGGACATTCGCTTAGTGGGATAGTAAGATCTAATGGAAACTTAAGGATGGGGAAGATTTGGATGCTTTTGAATATGAGGAAGGAACCAGTAAATAGAGATTGGAAATTAGGTGATGAGAGAGATGACTGAGGTTGTGATCTTATGAAAAAGAGACAGAAGAGGCACATGAAAAGGGATTGGCCTTAGCAAAGAGAAGGGCTGTTAGAGACTAAGAGAATGAGAGATCATGTCAGAGGGTTTTCAGGTTAAGAGAGGAGGAGGAGAAGAAAGAATTGTCATCACATGATCTCAGTTTTTCAGTTAAGAAGTGAGGTCCTCAGCTAAGAAAGCTGAGCTAAGAAGTAGAAGTCTTGAGAGAAGAGGAGGTTTAGAGAAGCTTTTGTGGGGACTGAAATAGAGAAATAGTTTGGGAGGAATAAAAGGACTGCCTTGCTCTAATAAGGGCCCTGTTGAAGTTGGATAATGTAAGTTTATGATATACTTGATCATCATGGTTGTGTGGTTTCCTCCAAGCCTCTTCGGGGCCCTAATAAGTAGTAGATGAATTGGATGTTGGAAGTATCCAGGGCTAAGTAAGGTTTGTCCAGGAATGAAAGGTTATAGGACAAGGAGGCAAGGGATTTGAGATACCCAGATAAATATCTTCTTTTTACAGATTCTTTTCAAGGTGTAAGTGACTACTTGTAGCTTGGCAAAGTGCTTTTCACAATGACAGTTATTACAGCTTCTCTTTTTAAAGTGACTTAGGCTTTACAGATATTTTTCTCACAACTTCGCAAGGCAGGAAATATCCACATTATTTTCTTTATTTTACAAATAAGGAAATGGGATCAGAGAAGCAACTTGCCTAAAGTCCCCTTGCTAATAAGTGGCCAAAACCAGGGCTCAGACCCTAAGTTCTTCCTACTGTACTAGACTGTTTGCTTCTAGAACAAGACATTTTCAATGCACAATATTCATTTTGACTTCTAGCTTTCAATCTATGGTCTTGCAGTCCTATGCCAATGAGAAGACCTGGGTATAAGTGTCAGATGTACCACTTACTCAAAAGTAGATTTAGAGCTAGACCACAGAGGTTGTCTAGTTCGGCCTGTCTCTCTGGTCAGAATGCCACTTCTCTCCTGTTGTCCTTCAGTCATTCAGTCATGTCCAACTCTTCATGACCCAGTGGAGTTTTCTTGGCAAAGATACCAAAGTTGTTTGCCATTTCCTTCTCTAGTGGTTTAAGGTAAATAAAAGTTAAGTCCTTGGCCCAGGGTCACACAGTTAGTAAGTATCTCAGGCTGTGTTTGAACTTAGGTCTTCCTAACTGCAGGCCCAGCAGTTATGCACTGAGCTACCTAGCTGTCCCCCATACCACTACGGACCGGTCCTCCCTTACTATCTATTTATTAAACGTGTCTACCTGGGTGTTTTGGTGGTATCTCAAATTCAGCGTGTCCAACACAGAACTTACTACCTTGCCTGCAAAACCTCTTGCTCCCCCTGCCTAAGCTTCCCCATTTCCACCGAGTATACTACTTTCTTCACAGTCACCCAGCATCACACCCTCAATATGACCTCTGACAACCCCTCTCTCCCTCCTTTTCTCTCCCTCTCCCCATATTCATACAATTGCCAAGGCCGGTCAGTTACATTTCCACAGCATCTTTTGTGCCTTTCTTCTCCCCACACCCACAGCTAAAACCTAAGTCAAGCCCTCATCACCTCTTACCTAGAATATTGCAATAATTTCCTAATTAGACTCCCTGCATCTAGTATTTACCTTCTCCAATTTGTCCTCTGCAGCCACCAGAATAATCTTCCTGTGGCACTGGTCTGGCCATGTTATTTCTATTATCAGAAATCTTCTGTGGTTCCTTCTTGCTCCTTTAATCTTATTTCACGTTTCTCTTTTTCCCGCATTCTACATTTCAGTCAAACTGACCTCTGGCTGTTACCCATTTTCAACATGACGTCTCCTGTCTCTGAACATTTGCAAAAGCCATTCCCTTTTCCTAGAGAGCTCCCTCTTCACCTCCAACTCTCAGAATCCTTATCTTTCTTTAAGGTTCAGCTCTGTGAAGTCTCTTCTAGTCATCTTCCCCCACCCCATCTGTGGGTCGTATCGCTTTCCTCTCATTACTTTATATTTACTAATCTAGGCACATGTTGTACTTTTCCTCTCCTCTTCACCTCCTGATAGAATGGTTTAAAAAAAAAGAAAAAAATCATCAAAAGTCATCATTTTTGTGATGTTATATTGCCCTCTTCCTTTCCTTTGTTTGTATGAGTTGTCCTCTTAATCTCCTTTCCTTCCTCTTCCCTTTTCATTAACTAAGCAGTTTTTGCTTATCACTGGTTCAAAATCAGTAAACTCCTCTGTTTACATAAAATCACTGGGGCAGTAAACTCTTCCTGTTTCTAGAGGACTGTCTCCCCCACCACACACACACATACACAAGAATATTTGATTCCTTAGTCAGTGAAGTCTTTATTGAGTGTCCCAGTACTGTGTGAGGTGCTGTGGGATACGTATAATCAAGTACAGAAGTCCCAAACATGCTCTGCCATTGTAGATAGGCCCATGTTGACTGGAATTCTTGCTAACAAGATACATTACATGTTATTATGGTCTTGAATTTTTAATTGTTTCAACAGATCAGGGTTCTGTGATTTTATAGGTGTAAGTATTCCCTCCACTTGTACAAAAAGTGTATTCTGAAGACAGTATAGTAAACCTCTCTATACTCAGACAAAAGATGACATGTTTCCTGTCATCTGTTCCATGCTTTAAGCCTTTCTAGCTTGGTAGGACCCCCTAGAGCTTATGTTCTTCTTGCATGTGGTCTTCAGAAACTCTGGGTTACCTCCATACCAATATGAGACACCAAATTAGGATTTAAGTGAAAAGAGTGTCATAATTGATTAAATTAAATAATACTTTTGCCTCACTGCACATTAAAGAGTTCAGTTATGTGCTGTATTTGCTTTAAAAACATTTGTATTGAGCTTCTTCTGGTTGCAGGGCATAGTGTGGGATACAAAGATGAAGAGAAAATGTCCCTATCATTCAGGCTTATGGTCTATCAGGGAGTATGAGATGTTAAATATACACATTAGAATATAGGGAAAAAGAACATCTATAGTCTAAGAAATAAAATCTCCACTAAAGTCCTTCAGTGCTGATTTATGACATTGAGCTACTGTAGTACCTTCCCTATTGGGCCTCCCTTCATTCTTGGGTCTCTGAGATCTGGAGGGCTGTGCCTACAGGAACCAGGGGTCTGGCAAGTTTGACCATGTGGCAAAGGCTAATAGTATAGACCCAACCACACCCTATGTGTTTGCTACCAAGAACCAGCCTAGCTCAGGGCAGACACACTCATCATCACAAGGTGACAATTTTGCCCATGACATCTTGGGATCTTAGTGTCTTCCCTCTGATCTCTGGTGTATCTTGTATATATTTTATTTATGCATAATTGTTTTGTAATTTGGCTCCCCCATTAGTGCTCCTTGAATGAAAGAACTGGTGTGTTTAATTTTGCTTTATTTTTTGCCTGTCTTTCTATATCCAGGGCTTTGCATAATACCTAACACATAGTAGACTTTTGATAAATGCTAGTTGATTTACAGGTGGGTGGTATCACTAAGGCATAGATAAATGACACAAACACCAAAAAAGTCATGAATCTTCCTCCAAATCTCCACTTATAAAAATTGTCTTTTTTCAAGACTCAGTTCAAGTGTAGCCTCCTTGATAAATTCTTCCCTAATTCCTCCAGTTGAAAGTGTTCTTTTTCCTTTTTAAATGTTCTAGAGGCCTTTGTCTGAGTCAGATTAGGTTCTAAGTTACATGGTTACATGAACTCTGTCATTTTTCATCTTTATATTTCCAGCCTCCAACGCAGTGCCTTGCATATAATTGATTGTGTAACAATGGTTTATTGAATTCCAGAACAATGTGAGAAGCAGAAAAGACTATGAAAGGTTGAAGGGAGGAGAAATTCCTTAAAGGACTTCAGGAGGGGAAAGAAATTATTGAAGGCTTCATGGAATATGTGGGACTTCCTTAGACTGAGACCCCAAGACTAATCTAGGAGATTCTTTCCCTATCCTAAGACTTAATAGTATACATTTTATTGAATTCTTCAGTCCCAGCTTGACATTAAGTCTGTGACTTTCGTGGTTTCCAGAGTTCAGAGATCTGCTTGCTGTACCACAGTCCCTAATTATTTAACACAGAGACATTAAGTGATACACACCCAAGGTTCCATAGCTAGTTTTGTGTCAGGATCTATAGGAATATTGCCAACTATTATTGCCATGGGCTTCTAAAGTACATGACAATCACTGGCTGACTAACCCACAGTATAGAATGTTGGAGCAGAAAAGGACCTTGGACATGATCTACACAGCTTACAGAAGACAGTGAGGTACAAAATGTGTTGTAGTTTTTACTCCTTTCCATTAGGACACAGTAACATAGTCAAACTGGTAACAAATAGGCGATCCTAGCTAATTGCTGTGATTGATAGCTGTCAATGAATGATGGATATAAAAGATGGCTCTTTAATTGGGACTACATATTATGAAAGCTATATTTTAGGAAGGGCATTGACAAATCACAGTGTTCCAGAGGAAGATAACAAGGTGAGAGAAAGAACTAGAAGCCAAATCATAAAAGGATTAGGCCTGATATGGAGAGATTCAATAATAGTCTTAAAAGAAGTTAAGAAGTTTTTGTGAGGAAAGTTTTTCAACTTTTTCTGTTTGGTGTCCCCAAAGATAAAACTAGGAGCAATGTGTAGAAGGAAGAGAGGCAGAGAGAAACTTCCTAACGGTTAGAGATGTGGAATGTCCTGAGTTGGTAGATAGCTCCCCATTACTGAAGATACTCATGGAAAGACTAGATTACTACTTTTTAAGGATATTGTAGATGGTTATATTACTTAAATACAGGTAGAACTTGGTGTCTTCAGATGTTCTATCCAGCTCTGAAAGTCTGTGATCCCATGAAATTAAAAAGACACTTTCTGTCATTTAAGAAATGTTAGAATCCTTAGTTTTCCATCTTTCTCTAAAAAGAAAACCTGGAAAACAGATCAAAAAGAGCTAATTTAAGAAAACAGAAAACTCAGAAACCATATTTCAAGACATCATAAAAGAAAACTGCCCAGATCTCTTAGGGCAGAGCGAAAGTAGAATCCACCAATCACCTCCTGAAAGAAATCCCAAACTGGAAACACAAAGAAATGTTATTGCGAAAATCTGCCATTTCCAAGGCAAAGGAAAAATAGTGTAAATGGTAATAAGAGTCCAAATACTAAGGAACCACAGTACTTAAATAGCAGCTACTCTCTTATAAGAGAGATCAAATGTTCAGTTTTTCAGTTGTGTCCGACTTTTCATGACCCTATTTGGGGTTTTCTTGGCAGAGGTACTAGAATGTCTTACCATTTCCTTCTCCTGTTCATTTTACAGATGCAGAACCTGAGGCAAACAGTGTTAAGTGACTTGCCCAGGGTCACATTTACAGATAGTAAATGTCTGAGTCTGGATTTAAACTCAGGTCTTCCTGATTCCAGGCTTGGCGCTTGTGTTCTAATAGAATGAGAAAAGACAAGTGCCTCTTGAGAATCATAATGTCTTCAAGAGAGACTGTTAAATAAGCCAAGCGCAGGCCCAGATGCATTGGGTCTGTTTTGTTGGGTTTAGATGTAGCAGTTACTCTGGCCTCGCTCTTCCGGGGCAAGGCCAGCTACATCTCCTCAGCATTCTAGGGGTATTCCTGAGAGGTTGTAAGTGTCTCTCTCTAATACCCTTGCTTCATCCCCACATTCCAGTGTGTTCACCCCCACTATTATCTGCCAGTGATTACTTACCTCATTCCATTTAAACAGTTAATTATCAATTAGCTTTTACAAAAGAATATTTACTTCAAAGATATAGCAAGAATAGAAGTACAAACATCCCTATCCAACATGTTGGGGCACATTCTCTTCTGTATCATTCTGGTCTGTGGGGAGAATGGGCCCAGACTTTACATATTAGTTCCATCAAGTTCACATTCAAATGCTCGCTTTCTATGCAAGCAACTCTGCACAAACTAAATATCTGCAGAATAAATTGGGACTAAATCTGAAAGGGAAGGTGCTTAGATGGAGGAAGATTAGGGAAAGTTTCTTGTAGAAAGTAAAACTTTTGCTGAGACTTGAAGGAAGCCAGAAGTGTGAGGATGAGGAGGGAGAGAATTCCGGGCATGGGGAATAGCCAGGAAAAATGGCCAGAGTTGGGAGGTGTAATGTCTTATTCAAGGGAAAGCAAGGAGGCCGGTGCTGCTGAGTCAGAGCGAATGTGGAAAGTTGTAAGGAGACTGGAAAGATGTGGGCTCAGGTTATGAATAGCTTTAACAATCGAAAAGAGGATTTTATATTTGATCCCAAAAGTTATAGGGAGCCGGTAGAATTTATTAAATGGAGAGAGGTGAAGGGAGGGGGGAGGAAGATCCAGTTGACAGCTGAATGGAGGATGAGTTGGAGTGGGAAAAGGGAACCTTGAGGAAGGAAAGCCAGATAATAGCAAGCAATTGCAATAATCTAGACATGAGATAATGAGGGCCTGTAGTGTCATAGGAGAGAAGGGAGCACCTACAAGAGATGTCACAGAGGTAGGAATGACAGGACGCAGCAACAAGATTGCCTGTGAAGAGTGAGGGGCAGTGAGGAGTTGAGGAATATGCCTGCATTGTGAGCTGGATGATTGGGAGGATGGGGTTGCCCTTGACAGTAACAGGGACGTTAGGAAGAAGAAACATTTTGAGGGAAATGAGCTCAATTTTGGTCATGTTGAGTTTAAGATACACAATTATTAATCTTACTTTTGTCTTAAACTATTTTCCTTTATCACCTCTTCTAACTTCCGACACTCACTGAGACCTGGTTCCTTCATGATGATGCTGCGTCCCTGGCCACCCTTTCAGGTATTAGTTGTGCTTTGTACATACTCCTCAACTTATTGAGGAGTTGAAGTTCCCTTGTTCTCTTTACTACTTGCATGTTCATGAACTTAAAATTACTTTATCTGATAATCTTTTATATTTTATCATTCCATCTTTCCCTCTACCCTATGACTACTAACTCTGTTCTTCATCCTCACCATGGCCTCTGTTTCTTATATTCTGCAGTTACTTCCCAGACTATCAGCCTTGCACTGGCTACACTATTTTCAGTTACCTTTTTCAAACCCTTGGTGAATGAGTTCAGTTTTTCACTATCCTCTACACGTATATCCCTTGTCCTATTGCCAGTCATACCTTGACAAATCCGAACTTTAGACTACCCCCACCATTCACCTCATTTGCATCTGTTCACATGCAGCTGAACAGAGGTGGAGAAAGACACCCAACTATGCTGCTTGAGTCCATATTTCAGCTGGGCTTTCACTGTAACAAGGTCATCCTTTTATATCGCTCTAATTGGTTCATGATCATACTCACCCCTGCTGCTATTTCAAACTTTTTCATCTTTTCTCATGCCTACTATGGCATCTTTTCTTTCACCCTCTCAGCTAAGAATTTTTATATTGCGCCAAAAAATGGAGATTATTCCTGGAGTGTACGCTTTTTTCTTCTCCTTACTTATTTAACTGTTTTCCCCCACTATCTCTTTATCCACCCCTTTCTCCAGTAAAAAAAATTGACCCTTTTTATCAAGGCAAACCTCTCTACATCAGGGATTCTTAATCTTTTTATTTTCATGGACTCCTTTGGCTATCTGCCTAGGGACTTTTTTTTTTCCAAATTAATGCCTCTAAATGCATAAAATAAAATACATCAAATTACAAAAGAAACCAATTATAATGAAATATAATAATCGAAATACAGTTATCAAAATACTTTTTTTAAAAAAACAAACAAGTTCATGTCCCAAAGGGCTATGAAATTGTGCATACCCTTTGACCCAACAATGCCAATATTAGATCTGTATCCCAAAGAGATCATAAAAAAGGGAAAAGGACCCATATGTACAAAAATATTTATAGCAGCTCTTTTTGTGGTGGCCAAGAATTGGAAATTGAAGAGATGCTCATCAATTGAGGAATGACTGAACAAATTGTGGTTTATGAATGTAATGGAACACTGTTATGCTATAAGAAATGATGAGCAGACAGACTTCAGAAAAACCTGGACCTACATGAACTGAAGCTGAGTGAAGGGAACAGAACCAGAAGAACATCGTACACAGTAACAGCAACATTGTGCGATGATCAGCTGTGATAGACTTAGCTCTTCTCAGCAGTACAATGATCTAAGACAATTCCAAAAGACTCATTATGGAAAATGATCACCACATCCAGAGAAAGACCTATGGAGTCTTAAATGCAGATCAGAGCATACTAATTTCCTCTTTTTTTTTTCTTGTGGTTTTTCCCTTTCACAATACGACTAATGTTGAGATATGTGTATGTAATTGTACATGTATACCCCATATCAGATAGTAGGCTGTTTTAGGAAGGGAGAAAATTTAGAACTCAAAACTTCATAAAAGTGAATGTTGAAAACTGAAATAAATTTTTAAAAAATTTTTAATAAAAAAACCCAATTCATAGACCCAGGTTAAAATATGATCTATGTAGACCTTGGTCTAATCCTTAGCCCCTTTTTTCTTCTCCAACAGATGTTACTATTATCTGCACTTTTTCTCTATTCTTCAATTCTTCTCTGTGTACTATCTCCATCCCTTCTCTCCACAAACATGCCATTGCCACTTCCATCCTTAAAAGTAGCACACTTAGGGGCGGCTAGGTGGTGCAGTGAATAGAGCACTGGCCCTGGAGTCAGGAGGACCTGGGTTCAAATCCAGCTTCAGACACTTAACACACACACACACACACACACACACACACACACACACACACACACAAACTAGCCGTGTGACCTTGAGCAAGTCACTTCACCCCAATTGCCCTATCTTCCCTCCTACACAAAAAACAAACAAACAAAATGGGCCCCTTGATCCAACCGTCTCTGGTGCTATCATCTTATGTTTCTTCTCTATTTCTTGACCATGCTCCTTGAGAAAGCCATCTATGCCTCCTTCTTCTCTTCCCACTCTCTTCTAAATCTTCTGTGCAATCTGGCTTCTGATTTCATCATTCAACTGAAATTACTCTCCCTGAAGTAACCGGTGGCCTCTTAATTGCTAAATCTAACGACCTTTTCTCAAACCTCATTTTTTTTTTAACCTTTGGTACTATCTCCCCATCTTCCTGCGTACTTTTTCCTTTTTTAGGTGTTAGTGGCATTGTACTCTCCTGGTTTTCCTTCTACCATTTGAATGTTCTCTGTCTCTTTTTATTAGAACTTCATCCAGGGGTGGCTAGGTGGCACAATGAATAGAGCACCTGCCATAGAGTCAGGAGGACCTGAGTTCAAATCTGGCCTCAGACACTTAACACACCAAAAACTAGCCATGTGACCTCAGGCAAGTCACTTAACCCCAATTGCCCTACCTTCCCCCCTCCAAAAAGAAAAAAAAAGCTTTACTGAAATTACTTCCATTAACTGGGGCTGTCCCCTTGATATTTGTAATGGTAATGGAATTTGGAGATGCCCCTGTATTGGCTTGGTTTTTGGGTTGAGTGTTAAAACCCAGAGCTTGTGAATCCCACTTGTGGGATGGACTTGTTGATGTGAAGAGAGGGCTGAACTGGGAGGAGCCATGAATTGGGAGAGAGGCCCAAGCCTAGAGAAGGCCAGAAGGACTTTGGGAGAGCAGTATCCGGTATTGTGGAGCCTGAGTTGCTGAGAGAAAGAC
>CM053588.1:109647432-109678069 GCA_028646515.1 Pseudochirops corinnae
TAAAAGTAAATGAGTAAATAAAAAATAAACTAAAAAAAAAAAAAAAAAAGATTTACTCTGAGTTACCCTTATGTATTAGCAGTTGGTGATATGGGACTAGAATGAGAGAGACAGAGAAACAGAGATAATATCTTCATAGAGATGATAAGAAAACCTTTGGGAGCTGATGAAGGTCACCAAGTATGAGAGTAAAAAAGAGAAAAGGAGACAATACAGAGTCTTAGGATGTACCCACAGTCAGTGGGTATTTTGAAGATGATGGTTCAGCAAAAGACACTGACTGGGGAGTAGTCAGACAGGTGGGAGGAAAACCAAGAGACAAAAATCTCAAGAAAACCCAAGGAAAGAGAATCCAGGAAGAGAGAGTAGTCAACAAAATTATACATTGCAGAGAGATTGAGGAAGATGAGGATTGAGAAAGACCAATAAATCATAAGTCCAAAGCAAAAAGAAAAAATGTTGTGACAGGATCTTGCTGTCATCACATTCTAGAAGCATCATGAGTTCTTGGTTCATCCCAATTCTAGCAATTGGGAAGTGAACATTGAACTTGGAATTAGGAGACCCATGATTAACTCCTGACTTTGGCAGTTAATAGCTTTGTGGTCTTGCATAAATCACTTTATTTCCTCAAAGTCTCAGCTTCCTAATCTGTTAGAAGGGGATCATCATACTCATATCACTTGCCTTGGTGGAATGTTGTTAGGAAAGTACTTTGGAAACTTGAAGGCACTATGGAAAGATGAGCTACTGTTATCGTTTCCCTTGCCAAAGAGGAACACTGATAGCCACGAGTATGTTCTGACTAGTAGACCAGAAAGTGATGCATGGATGAAGCATTCATTTAGTGCTTATTATGTGGATAACACTGCACGAAGCACTATATATACAGATAGAAAGCTAGATGGTTGCTGACTCGAAGGAGCTCTAACTCCAACCGGGAGAGAGAACACTGTTGGGGGGGAGGGGGACGCTTAGCTGCAGGGCAAATGGAAATGCCCCATGGTCCCTAAGGTACAGTACAAATGATAACATCTTCTATAGTGGTGTTTCCATTGGTAAAATTAAATTAGTTTGTGCTGTTGAATCTTTGACAGTGTCAAAGACTTTGATGGAAGAGCTTATTTTCTGGGTCTTGGGTAGCTGTGGCTCTGGAGGAGGCAGTGACCACAGCACTTGCAGAGTCAATTGACGGGTCATGTTGTTTCACATGGGTGAGACAAGGGTTGTTTCACTGGGCGATGGACCGGTTAGTTTAATCAGCAAGCATTTATTAAATGATTACTATGTGCCAGGCACGGTGCTAGGTATTGGGATACAAACACAAAGGAGCCAATATTTTATCAGAGAAGACAAAATATACATATATAAGTATATGCAAAATGAATGCATTGTCATTAAATATTAGGCAGGTGAAAAGGACTACAAATGTGCATCAAGCAAAAACAAAATAATTGCTCTATTTTCTAATCCTCTTCTCTCAATTTGTCTCTGTAGATAATTAAGCTGAAAGCTGAAGCGCGCCTAGACCTCCTGAAACAGATTGGGGTTTCTGTAGACACATGGCTGAAGAGTGCAATGAACCAAGTGATGGAGGAGCTGGAAAATGAACGCTGGGCCAGCCTTCCTGCCATGGCCAATAATGGCTCCCTGCACCTGGTACTGTTTCTTGTTCCCATTATTGCCTGGTCTGACTGACTGCTGCTGCTGCTGCTGTGTGGGGCCCAAACTGCTGAATAGGCAGGATGAGGGAAGGTGAAGAGAGCCTCAGAATAATGAAGACTGTTGGACTTCACATTCAGATCTCAGCTGCCCATATGACCAATGATCTGTTAGTTCATAGACTGGTGAAATCCACTAACACAAACCATAAACTCTGCAACTTAACAGAGAGTCTTAAGAGTCCCCTGTTGCTCAGAAACATTAAATGACTAACTCCTGGCGAAACAGCTAGTCAGGTAGTCCCAATCAGAGGGAGACTTTGAGCCTGGGTCTTCTGATTCTGAGTCCAGCATTCTATTCACTGTACAACCCAGACTCTAATAGCAAACTTTGTGGTTTATAAAGCACTTTCCACTTACCTTGTTTGAACTTTACAATAGCCCTCATCTGGAGATATTAAAGGTATTCTTTTACAGATTTAAAAAATCTTGAGGCTCAAAATAGCATTACACCTGATTCATGGGCACATAGCTAATCATTAGGCAGGATTTGAACCCAGGACTTCAAGTCTATCACTTTGCTACACTATGCTGCTTCTCTTGTGTGTACAAAAATAATATTGATTGACTAGTCCTTTTTGTTTAAAAAGTACTCTTTTAGCCTCAAGGACCTGAAAAAAATTTGAGTATTGCATTTTTCACAGCACTTTTACATATAATATTTTGTTTAGGACTCATAGTACAAATAAATCCCTGTGAGGTAACTAGGACAGATGGTATTAGGGGAAGCACCTGGTATGGCAATAGTATGACAAGAACCACCACAGATCCAAGACCAGCAGCGTGACCTGGGGCCTCTCAGAGCCTCTGTTTCTTCTCTGAATTCAGGTGGCTTAGACCAGGTGATCGCTAAGGCCTTTCCAGTCCTGAAATCCAATAAGCACTGTTGGGATGTATGAGACCCAGAGAAAGTGACTTGCCTACGATGTCTCAGCAGTTAGTAATGGAGCTGCAGGATCCCTCTTCTCACTTCTGTCCTATTTCTGCTACTTTTCCCCCCATACCATTCAGTTGTCAGTAGCCTTGACCAGAAAAATCAAGGAAAGATCAAAATGAGAATTCCTGGAAGATTCGTCATCTTCACAGTTAGTTTGTTTTCCTGCTGGCAGAACATTTGCGTGATGAAAGATAAAACTGCCATGTGGGTGTATATTTGTTGGCTTTGAATTTCTCTGGGAAGGCTTTATGTCAGATTTATTTCTAATTCACTATTAGCTATAATGATGTAAGTGGGTGGCTCTTTTTTTGACTCAGTTCCTACAGACTCAAGTCAGTGGCCAGCTTGGCTTGGGAGAAAGGGAGGGTTGTTCTTGTTTTTGTTTTAATCTTTTTCACAGGACCAAAGGCTCTGGGCCACAGATGAGCCCTTCCCATTACTGGGGTGTGGCATCTTCTCATTCATGTTGTGTAGTTTACCTTGGCTGTGGGTTGGAGAGAGTCTGGGACCTTTGCCATGGTTGTGCCTTAACCCAGCAGCTTAACTTCTCTAGGCCAGGGCCTTTACCGGTCAGGATAGTGCAGGAAAAAGATCACCATAGGGTATGAAAAGACCCAGGGAAAAAATGCTTATTTATCTAATTTTGCATTTCTAAGCTGTCATACTTGCCCTTTTGTCCTTTTCAGGTATTAATAAGAGTTTCTTGTAGCCCTTAAAAGTTTACAAAGCACTTTTTCAGCAGCTCTACCTTCTAGAGAATATAAATAATATTATTCCCATTTTACACATGAGGAAATTGAAGTGACTTGCCTAGGATCTCATAGTAAATGTTAGAGCCAGGGCTCAAACCTGGGTCTTCTGACTGTAAATTTGGCACTAGCATGATGCCCCTCCTGCCACTGTTCCATCATGCCAGCCTGGGCTTCCAGAGAATCTTGGCATTGGAAGGAGGCACCTCAGAGAGCAGCTGGTCTAAAGCACGAAGCCGCCTTGACAACTGCTCATCCAGCCTCTCCTTGGCCCCCTGTTGAGGGAGCCCTTCCATTAGACAGGTACACCAGTGCTCGCCAACTCCAGTTGAGCTGTCACTTTTTAAAGGTCACGTATTTAGAGCTGGATGGGACCTGCCCCAGCATTCACAGTTGAGGAAATTGAGCCCCAGGGAGATTCCATGACTTACCCGAAGTCACATAGGGCAGTGCCATGCTGTCAGGTGGAATTTGAACCCAAACCTCTGAGTCCAAAGCTATGGCTCTTCTGCTTTCTCATATGTTGCCCTCTGGAGGCAGATTCCTCTAATACCAGCACTCTTCTTCCTGGCAGCCTTTTAGATAGTAGAAGGCAATGAAGACACCCTCTGAGTGCTCTCCTTCTGAAAAGTTTGTTAAGTTCTTTGTTAGCTTTTGTAAGGTTCTTATTAGGTTCATATGGCTTCTCTGACAAGACTGATAAGCTGACAGTAGTAATTACCAATATTTTCACTGTAATAAATCTTAAACTCTCTCTAATTCTTCAGGAATAAAAGTTTCAGTGAAGACGAGAGAAATGGGTCTAGACTTACGAGCCGATACAGCTATGGACATGTCTCATGGAAGGGGAAATGGTCCTAGGCCAACCTTCCATAGACTTGCTCTTTGATTTACTTTTCTGGCTATTGGGGATAGATCTGCACTTAAAATGGACTCTTGGTAATTCTTCTTCAGGACCAACAACATACATTTGTAACACCACTCGCCAAAGTTAGATGCATTTTTAAATAATAGCGAACATTTATATAGCACTTACTATGTGCCAGGCACTGTGCTAATCACTTTCATTTGATTCCTGCAATGCTGAGAGGGAGTTGTTATCATTATCCCCATTTTACAGCTGAGGAAACTGAGGCAGGCAGATTAAGTGACTTGCCCAGGGTCACACAGCTCGCTAAGTGTGTCCAAGACTGAATTTTAACTTGGGTCTTCCTCACTTCAGGCCCACTGTACCATCTAGCTGCCCAATTTCTAGCACAGAAACCTTGTAAAGATAATTAATTTCTACCCTGATCAAACCTGTATTCTTGGCTGCATAGCTTCTAAGCCAGAGTTTCTTATCCTTTGAAAAGTGACATGCCACAGTGACAACTCTTTTCCTGCCAGCTGGTTGTGAGCCAGGGGTAACCCTGATCAGGATGAGGGAGGTGATGATCCAACTCTTCTTACCTTCTCTGATAAGACCACATCTGGAATATGCCATACAGTTCTAGGGACTTCGTTTTAGGAAAGATATTGACAAGCTGGAATTCTTCTAGAAAAAAATGGCCTAGATAGTGAGGGGACTAGAAACCAGGCTGTACAAGAACTAACTGCAGTAACTGAAGATAATTAGATGGATAAAGAAAAGATTTGCTGAAAAGCACCTCAGGCTTTAAATATTTGGGAAGAGAAGGCAGACTGCCCAGAGACCAGAACTCATACCAGTTGACAGAAGTCACAGGTAGGCAGTTCTAGGCTCAGTGTTAAAGATGGGACTTCCTTGGAAAGTAGCAAATTTTCTATCACTTCAAGTTCTATTCAGGCAGATTTGTAGGATTAAAAATTTAGATCTATAAGGGACACTCTGATGGATGACCACTAATCAGGGATGCTCTAGTCTAAAGTAATTTCATGCTGTAAGTTGGATTAGACAACCTCTGAGGCCTCTTCCAACTTTGATTCTCTGATTCTGATTCTCCCAATCAGGTTAAAAAAATGTGTCCTATTTTCCTAAGCACATGCAGGTCTCTCTGATTTACTTGGACTTGTTAGTATCTGGCCTACAGGCCAGTCAGGATCAGGCCTGCGCCTAGATTGCTCTCCCTTCACAGTGTGTGTGATCAGACTGTGCACAGATCAATAGCATCCATCTTCATAACCAGTGACTTTCTGCTGGTTTAGGTGGGTTTGGAAGGGGTTGTTACCTGGGCTTCTCCTCTAGTGCTTTCAATCAGTTTTTCCTTTGCTTGCTTACCACACCCTCATTCTTTTACACAAGCCAAAAGCTTCTCATCACTTTTCCCTTTTGAAGGCAGACACACAGCATTTGGCCCAGTACCATGATAAATGCCAGTCCTTGAGCAAACTGGCAGGTTATGAAATGAAGGAGGTTAAAAATCTTATTTCAGTTTCCCTATATTTCTTCAGCATTATTCAGTTCAAATTCATTTACTTTCACACAGATGTAAATATACCTTTCCAGCTTCCCACTCCATACAGTACTCAACTTAAAATGTCCATGGACTCTGCTCTACCTAAAATGAAACAACTCCCCATCCACCTAATATACCCCATTATCTTCTGCTTCTGTCCCTTTTCTCACAGTCTTTCCCCACTGCTTTTCATATCAAACCACTAACTCACCTTTTAACTTTCCCTCTTCCAAGAAACCTGCCCTGATTTCTCCCCAAACCTCTCTCCCAGTCAAAAATTATTTTCTTAGCAGGGCAGCTAAATGGTGCAGTGAATAGAGCACCAGCCCTGGAATCAGGAGGACCTGAGTTCAAATCTGGCCTGAGATACTTCACACACTAGATCTGTGACCTTGGGCAAGTCACTTAACCCCAATTGCCCTACCTTTCCCCCCCTCAAAAATTCTTTTCTTCCTTCAGCCTTTCATGGCGTTTGATAGTTTCTTATGTGCTTTTCACATATTTTAAGTCATATTTTAGTCTCCCTCATTAAACCATAAACTGTATGAAGGTAGAGACTAACTTATTGATTTATTATTTGTTGTAAAACAACTAAGTGGTGCAGAGGATCTATCCTTATTATTAGATTTGAAGTCAGAAAGACCTAAATTCAGATCCTAACTCAGATATTCAGTAGCTATATGATCCTGGGCGAGTCATTTGAGCTCTCTCAGCCTCAGTTTCTTCATCTGTAAAATGGGATAGTATAATCATAACACCTTCTTCCCGGGACTGTTATGAAGATCAAATGATATAACCTTAGTACAGAACTGTGCAAACCATAATATACTCTGTGATTGCTCATTATTATTTATAAAGGGTCTTCCTCACAATTCTTTGACATTTGCAATGTAAGTATTAACCCTGTTTTATAGACGATAAGACTGAGACTCCGAGAGGGGAAATGGCCGGGTCCTCAGTCTGTCACTTACTAGATGTGTGGCCCTGCTCAGGCCACTCTCTGCACCTCAGTTTCCTCACCTGTAAAACTAGTAGAATGATGCATGCATGACCCATTCACAGGGTGGCTGTGAGGAAAACTTGTAAAATTTCTAACTGTTCTAAAAATAGGAATCATTTTGTTTTTCTTTGTATTTTCTCTGTTGTTGAGAACACAAGCCCTACAGTGCCATACATAGTAGGCATTTGATGTTTGCCAGACTGTGTGGAATTGATATGAGCCTTTTGACAGACCAAATGAGAAGAAGAACCAAGAATAACTATTGGAGGACAGATGTCATTTGGAATTTGTCATCTTCTTTGCAGCTAGCTCCATCTCTCCCATTGGATGCACTTTCAGAGTGTTCTGCTAAAGCAGATAATTTCATCTCTGAAGGGAACCCTCTCCCACAGCTCAGTCCTTCTAAGCTTGCACCTTCACAGCTCTTCCTACATTTTGAAATATTTTCCTCTGCTGATCAAGCCCTTCCCAGACCATCCACTGCTCTTTGTACCACTCTAATGCATTTATTTTACAGCATTCTCTATCTAGTTCTCTTTTATCATGTCTTTACCCACTACCTCCCTATGTTGTGAGGGCAAGAAACACGCTTTATGTAAACTTTGAATGGATCTTAGCACATTGCTCAGTGTTCTATGCTGAATAGACCCCTTGTGGAATCTGTATTTGCCTAAAACTGAAGGAAAGCATGTTGGCCCAAGGTAGCCTGGTGCTAGCCCAATACTCTTCTTTCCTGTTTCTCAGTTTGAGCAGCAGACAAAATGAGAAGGGGGCAGGGAGGGTCTCTTCATGGTGTCAGTCATCTTGCTCAGGAGATGGAAGAAACATACAGTTTGGGGACCAAATTATTTGTTCCATTGTAGATGCCAACAAAAGCTTCAGTCATCACATTACAATTTAGTGCCATCTGGAAAATGTAGTTAAGACCACAGTTATGTATTAATAGCCTAATTGGGAAATGTTCACACTGCCCAGAAGAAGATAATTATTTTTAAAATGTGATATAGTCTGTTTACTTATGAAATGGTAAAGGAACATGGGCATTGACTCACTACTCTCAGCACTACAGAGGTCATTCCACAAGAATTTATTAACTGCCTCCTCTGTTTAAGGCCCTTGGCTTAGCACTGAGGGAGAGGAGATGACAAAAGAGACACTGTCCCCC
This sequence comes from Pseudochirops corinnae, assembly GCA_028646515.1. NCBI lineage: Eukaryota > Metazoa > Chordata > Mammalia > Diprotodontia > Pseudocheiridae > Pseudochirops > Pseudochirops corinnae. The sequence goes on from CM053588.1 coordinate 109,655,419, forward strand.
TCTCTAATGGAATTCACATCTTGGTAGGAGGCAAAACACACATAGAGACAACACACTCAACATTTTTTGTGGTGCAGGCCATGAGGTCCATGACCCAAGTGGTGGGATGGTTCCTAGGAGGTAGAAGGTAGAGCTAACCCTGGGGACCAGGGAAGGCCTCCTGTAGGAGGAGGGAGTGCTAGCGAGAGGGAAAGCAGCACACTCCTGTGAAAAAAGTGCTGTACTGTATGTGGAGCCAGAAGACTTCAGTTCAAAACCCATCTGTGTGACTGTGGGCTAATCACTTTACCTCTGAGCCTTGGGTTCCCCTTTTGTAACATAGAGGTCAAAACTCTTGCCCTTCCAGCATCACAAGATCATTGTAAGGAAGTTGCTTCATAGGCTGTAAAGCACTATAGAATTGGTTATTAGTCATCCAGTCAATGTCTGGGCCTGGGACTTATTTCATCAGCAAAAGGTAAAGATGTCATACTCTTGGCTTGCACAGAGCTTCTGCAAGTTGCCATTTGAGTGTGACACCCCCGATACAGGAACACCTGCATGAGCAAATTCTCTTTACCAATGAACATCAGCCATTCTTCTGCAGTTTACAGACTCAGAAAGTGGCCTCAAGGACTAAGGAACTTGTCCAGGTTCACACAGCCAGTGTGTATCATAGGGAGAACTTGAACCCAGGTGTTCCCAGATCCAAGGCTGACTCTCTTCACTAGGCCACACTGCCTCTTATTCATTATTAATGATCAATAGTGTCGTTGGAGAGGGCCTTGGATAGCACTGAGAACTTGCTGCTGGACTGCAAGGAGTACAGCCTGAAGCTCAGTGAGAGCTTCAAGAAGAGGCCCAAGCTCTTTCCACACCATCTGCTATAATTTTAAACCAGCATCCACAGACATGTCATGTGAAGGAGAACTACAGGTTGGCAAAGAAAATGATGTTACTGGATCAACCCTTCCAGTGACTGTGATCAGAGGAAACAAAGAGCCTATCACAAAGACCGTCCTCATCATTAATCGTGACACTGGTGAGTATGTGTTAAGGAAAACACAGTAGCAGGATTCAGGTCGAGAAAACAAGAACCAAGGGAAGCAGCAAAATCCAGGCCAAATGGAACAGCCACCTGCTTGGACACCACCTTCCTGGACCATTTAGAGCCCCAGTGAGACTACCAGTTGTATCAAAAACTTCTCTATGAAACATAGCCTGATGCCTGAACCACAGCTGGCTGAGAGAGAGCGGAGAGCAGAGGTGGAAATGTGTGAACAGAGGAGTGGCGGTGGTAGGAGCAGCTCATCAGACTCCAAGGGCTCCTCCGGCAGTGATGATGAGGATGGTCCCAGCAGCCAAAGGGAAGAGCCAGACCCCCTAGGCCTTACCCTCAACCTCCTCTGGTAGGTCAGTCACAGAAACCCTGTGGCCATGGCACTAGCTGACTCCCGGGAAATAATCAGCCGATGAACACCCTACAAAATGACCTACAGTTGAGGACATCAGGGAGTGACATTGATGACTGGCACCAGAACTTCTTGCATCCATCTGTGTGGTAGGAGAGTGCTTGGGGAACTAATGATCACTGAGGAGTTTGGGGGGCATCCAAGCCCTCATCCCAGACCCCAAGCAGGGGTATTTGTATATAGTTTGTGAATAATCTACTTTACAAGTTTCACCTAGATCTGTAGAGTAGATAACCGAGAGGGTTTTGTTGTTTGGTTAATGTTGTGGATGAAAATCCTGCGTAGTTGGGGTGGGGGAGAGAGGGGAAATGTGTGGTCTTGGTTATTCAAAGCTTGAGTGATCTGCATCCTTGTCAATCTCTAATGTGGACAGGTCATCTTCATTGCTGAAGCAAATTGTGTGGCCTTTGGGGGAAGACATCCCCAAAGTGTGTTAAAGCCTCTTCAGATCATTGACTGTGTGGAGGCATTAGACCTGACAGGTCAGTGTAGACAGACTTAGGCATAGACTTTGAGAGGTAGAGAGAACGTTGTATGTCAGTGATTCTCAACCTTCCTAATGCCGCGAACCTTTAATACAGGTCCTCATGTTGTGGTGACCCCCAACCATAAAATTATTTTCGTTGCTACTTCATAACTGTAATTTTGCTACTGTTATGAATCTATCTGATATGCAGAATATATTTTCATTGTTACAAACTGAACATAACCCACAGGTTGAGAACTGTTGTGGTTTTTGATCTAGTCTAAGCCCCTCGTTTTCCAAAGGAGGGGAGGCTTAAAGAGGAAGAGGCACACAGCTAGTCAATAAGAGAGATGGAAGCAAGACTCTCTATTGTGTCATAAATGCCTCCCAATATACTTAATTAAACAGATATTTATTGAATACCTACTGGGTGCAGAGCTTAGGTGTCTGTGTACATAGAGCAATCAGATACAGTACCTAGAAAGTCCTTATGAAAGTCACAACTACCAGTTTCTTTCTAGTTTGAATTTTAGCCAGTAAAAGTCGACTGTACAGAGCAGAAGAACCCATCCCTATGTGTAGGTGCAGTGACTAGATGAAATTGGAGGTTTGAGTATTTATTTGATAAGGTAAACCCATGAGCCCATGTTTATCTTTCATTAGGCATAATTGATTCAGTGGATTTTAAAAGGAACTATTCTTTTTTTTAACAGAAATAATAAGGGGCGGCTAGGTGGCGCAGTCAATAGAGCACTGATCCTGGAGTCAGGAAGGCCAGAGTTCAAATGCGGCCTCAGACACTAAACACAAAACTTCCCATGTGACCTTGGGCAAATCACTTAACCCCAGTTGCCCTACCTTCCCCCCCCCTCCAAAAAAAAAGCAAAACAATAATAATGATAATAATAGGAATGGATGTGAGTAGTAACAGAGGAGAAAACTACTGGATGTATGGACTAGAAGTGAATTTTAAAAAAGAATTGGAAGCACCAAATGAGAGTACCATAACTCTCCTTGATTTGGGAATTCCCCCCCACCCCATGCTTTTGTACAACTATTTTTAAACCACAGGTCATATTTTTATATAGCTGAAAGCAAGACAAAATGTGCCCTCTTATGCACAGATCTTCTGCAAAATCCTTAAAATGCCAGCAAAATGAAAAAGTTGTTCCAAGACAGCAAAGCTCAGTTACAAATTAAGGGAACCTTATTAAGTGTATATGCACCAGGTCTCCATGCAGTCTAAATAAACATCCCATTGCCTATAATTAGAATACAAATTATTTAACACAAGAAAATCCTTTTGCTTATGTTTGCCGGGGATATAGATTTTAAATTAATTTCTGGCCTGTTGCCTTCTGACTCATGCCTCCTTTTTACCCCCACCATTCCCCTACCTGTCAGTTATGCAACCCCAGTTCTGAAGTAGAAGAATTTGAATCTAGACAATGGGATACAAGACATATGGGGATAACTCAAAGGAATACAATTAAGTTGAGCTATAATTAGAAGGTGAAGACTCTGTTTTCACCTTATGAATTGTTCAAAGAGAGATAGAGTTCATGTAAAGGGAAATAGCCCGCATTGCCTTGTGATCCATAAATATTTTTTGGTTGTTACCCAGATTTCAGCCTTTTTAGGTTGAATTTAATGGAGTATAAGAATTTATAATGAAGATATAATTTACAATCTATTGGTAGTATTGACGTTAGAGATGGACAGTGTCATTGTCAGTTTATATTGTTGCTGGAAATTAGGAATATTTAAATATTTCACAGCTCTTATTAACTTGTCTAATTCTTTTAAGTCAGATTTTAACTGTTTGAACTAAGATTTCCTGTGTAAGGTTTTAAATTTTAAATAAAAACAGATGCTAAAGGAAGCAGGCAGGACCTTGGTTCTAACATCTCCATGTCAAAGTGTTCATTTGCTGGTTGTCCAAAAGATCTTGTAAACACATTATTTCGATATAGCGCTATGGTTAAGTATTCAGATATGGTAGCCTGGTAGAGGAAATATAGAGGGTAGAACATTCCAAGAATGTGTACACTTTGGATGTCTTCATTTTTTTTTAACATTTTGAAGCATCCAATGGTATTTTATAGAGTGCTTACATTTTTATCTAAAATCACAGAAGGGCTTGCATATTAGCAAATCCATGAGATTGTTAGCTGAAACTAAGACTGCTTATTAATTTTTTATTTCGTTTCTGTTAATAACAATCTCATGTTTTCTGGGTGTAGTGTTTATATTTACTTGTCTTGGTGGTGGGCAAGCTTAAGACTTAAGATTTCAGAATCTCTCTTTCCCTGATTAAGATAACAGATTCAATAGGATTTGTGTGTGTCATATATTTATATGTTATTCTGAAGTAAATACTCTCATGTGGTTGTATATTAGGTTATCATAAAAATGGAATTATTCTAGTGCGTGGTATGGGTAGATGGCATTTTGGAAACTCAGGTGTAGGTTGAAGCAAAAGATCAGTAGAACAGTGATTTCCACTTGCCATTTTCCCATCATCACTTTTGTTCCAAGTTCATTTTAACAAGTTAATTTAAAGGTGCCTGGCTATATGATGACAACTTTTAAAATCTCATGCCTACCATTTATTTTCATAGCTGTTTTGCCATAGGGTAGAAATATGCATGTTTACATTTATGTAAAATATTTGCAGTATAAAGTTTTATAGTTTACTCTTTTTAAAAAAAATTCCTATATTTAAATAAGAAATTAAAGTCAGCAATCCTTATAATATACATACATATATATGTATGTACATATATCATTATTGATAATTATTATTGGTCCTTGAATGATAGGGAAGTTTTGAGTAAGGATTGATTTGTGGATAAAGGATTCTAGGAAGGGGGCACTGTGGGAACAAAGACCCAGACTTACACTGTTGTAGATGCATGCTGTTGTGTATAGTGTGCAGTATTGGACAGTGAATGAGGTGACCCAAACCAGAGCTTGTATGGTTTTCTATCATAATCCCTTCTACATAAGTAATCATAGATAATACTTATGTAGTCCTTCATGGTTACAGAATATTTTCACACATATCACATTTGATGCAGATAATTATTATCTCCATTTTATAGATATTGGAAACAGGTTCAATGAGGTCCTGACTTGTTGGATTTATATATATATATAGTAGAGGGGTTTCCAGTTCAGCGACGGGTTAGAGGAGATGGCCAGAGGTTGAAGTGGAATCAGAAAACCTGGGTTTGAGCAACATACGTATTTTGGGTGAGTTGTTCCCCCTCTCATCCATACTGGAAAAATGTTTGACTAGATTCTCTCTCAGTTTCTTTGCAGCTCTAAATTCTGTTATCTTATGGACCACTGAGTCCCTTTTAATGGTCAAAAGGCAAATGTTGACTTGAACCGAGAATTTCTGGTTGCAGATCCAGGTCTCTGCATAGTGCCAGACTGCTTTCCAAGTAAACACATAAGTGAGTGTGAGTCTCCCCATAACCCCTTTCCTATCACAACTTGAAGTTGTAGAGCCTGGCTCTCGGCTGTATTTAGTGGAGGTTACAAACCTGGAGCTGAGCCAGTCCCCCAACAATGACTGTCATTTTGTAAAGAGAGATGAAATCCACGAAAACGTGACCTAGATACAAATTCTTGGTGTTAAATTTATTGCGAAGAGTGATTCTAATGATTTGGATAAGAGGTTAGACGCATTTAATGCCTCAGTCACTGGCTTTATTTTCTTCCATGTCAATAGTCCCTGAGAGTCTTTGCTGTCTAATTGGATGGGGTTTTAACTATTCACTGATCTTTGGCCTCCAGGATAAAATATAAACTTACCATCCAGGAAGCCTTTTACAATCTGACTTCTAACTAACCAATTTAGCCTCATGTCACAAAGATCTCCTTTCATTCTAGCCACTGAACTATTCACTATTCACTCATCTAATTCTCTTTTCTGCTACCTTTGAGAGTAAGTCATTCCCATTTCTCTAATGCACTCCCTCCTCATCTCTTCTTGCTGAAATCTCTTCCTTCAGGGCTCAGATCATGTGTTATGTCAACCATGAAGCCTTCCCTGATCCCTGCCAATACCTTCATAGCCTCCTAGCATACTTTTGTCTGGATTGTGTTTTGTGCTCATATTACATTCCACCTTGTATCAGACTTACTTGCATGCATACTATAGAGCTATAAGATTTAAAGCTAGAAGGGGTCATCTGGTCCACCTTCATATTATAAATAAGGTTGAGACTCAGAAAGAGGATGTCTTCTGCCCAAAGTTACTCAAGCATTATTGACAAAGCTGAGACCTGAACCCAGGCTTTCTGTGCCAAGCTCCACGCCCTTTCAACATCTCTTCTAAGCTGCCTTGTGAGCTCTTTGAGACCAACATCTGTACCGTATCTATCCATGCATCCCGGAGCCAGCCAGAGGGCCTAGAAAAAGTAGATGCCTAATAAATATTCACTATAATTCAGAGAATCTCTCTTGAGGGCAGCAAGCAAGACCAGAATGATCCAAATTTAGAAAAGATTAGGAGAGGAATTTTCCCTTCTAGACGCTCCCTCTGATTATGCTGTCATTCCTCCCCTTCTGGGTGCCAGATAGATACCAGCCCCCGGGCTGCCAGCGGAGCTCTTTCAACAGCAGCAGCAGCACTGTAGTGAGAGAACATCTCTCCTATTCCTTTCCTTTCACAGATGAGGAAACTTTACTAACTCCTATCTGTTATGGTTTACAGCAGAGATGTCAAACTCACAGCCAGCAAAACTCCCAAGTGCAGTCCAAACCAGATGAAAATATAATGGGGAAATGTTTAACAAAATTGACAAAAATACAGTACAATGTAGATAGTGTTAATATGGTTTTCTTAGTCAATATACAGCCTGCCGGGATACATTTCTCTTTGAATTCAACACCCCTAGTTTAAAGTAAGCCTTTTTTTTCCTTCTGGTTACACTGGTAAAGTAGTACAAATATTTATCTCATTCTGCAAGTGAGTGAGGCTCACTTGTCTGAGATCATGTAACTAATAAGAAAGATTGTCAGGATTTTGGAAAGTCAGATGTTATATTTGGAAAATTTCAGTGTCATCACTTCCAACTCATGTCTGAAGCATGGATCTCTCCCACAACTGGTTTCACAAATAGTCATGGAGATTCTGTTTGAAACCCTCTAGGGTAGAGAAATGGGCTAATCTAACTATGGCACCCAATCACCAGGTATGAAGCTCTTTCTTTGAGAAAGTGAGAGAGCCAGATTCGAACACAGGTCTTTTGATTTTTAGCATTGTCTGAACGACATCACACTGCCTGCCTCTCTATTCTCTTTCTTCTCATTATCTTTTGTTTTCATACTCTCATCTAGGGTAATTAGTTACTTAAAGGCCTTTTCAGATGCTGTGTGGCTGGCTAACATCGGGATTCTCACGACTCCCTGATGTTTTCTCATTATCACCATCAGTCATTAACTTGAAGGGAGGGCAACACTAGACTGGTGTTCTCTGTGACTGCAACTTTGTTCTAGTCAACTGTGAAATGAGCTAGTGAAGGAGAGACTTAACCAGAGAGCTACCCCTTAGAATGAAGATTCCCAGATCCCTTCCCTACTTTGCTGTCAATTGGTGATAACAGTGCCCCACAGCTGCCATTGATGTGAATGGGAGATGTACACAGAAGCTGTCTACCAGCCACCCTAAGGGATTGGGGCAGCATGGTATGAGCATCAGAGTGAGCTCAGGAGAGCCTAGCTCACATCTTAGCTTCTTCCATCCACCCTCCAGGTCTTTCTGGGCCCATGAACAAGACCCTTCTCACTGAAGCTTCTTGTCCTTCTCTGTCCAATAGGGTTGAGGACATGTTTGTACCAGCTACTTCTCAGGGCTGTTGTGAAGAATGCACTTTGTAAACCTGAAAGCACTGTAAAAGCAGAAGATAATATTATTAGTCACCAAGGGCTCAAAGAACATGATAATGTCATAGTAGCTGTCAAGAAACATGGCTTTAGCTGCAGGAAAGAAGGGATGAGAGTCAGAACCCTTGAAGAGAAAGGTCTAGTTCACAGGATCAGAAAGAGAGGATAAGAAGGTGATTTTTAGAAATCAACATGTAAAAAGCAGCAAGGTTAGGCAAAGTCCCAGTGAAGAGGAGGAGTGGGCAGAGGAAGAGATGACCCCAGCATGCAGCCCCTTGGCAGACTGGAAGAAGGGTTTTCCTGAGTGGGAGTTCACACATGTGCATGCACATGCACACACACAACACACAGCCCACTCCACCCTGAGCTCCTACTGCTGCCACTGTACCCAGGCCATCCCTTCTATGAGAAGCAGAAAATTTACTCCAGCCAGGCAAATGACAACCAGAGAAGAAGCAAGCCGTGTTTCATACCAGAAATGAAATGTTGTTGCCAAAATTAAATGTTCTCCCTGATGGAATTGAGGCCCCAGGCCAGAGGACAGTTCAGACAAGGGAAAATTCCACAGATATTTTTGGAAACTGGTATTTTTTCCAGTCTGCCAACATCAGCTTTCACTGGGCTTCATAAAAGGTCTAGATGGAGTCTTCATTGTCATCTCCACTGACAAACATGCATAGAACATGTGCTAGGCTATTCAAGGAATGTGGGATAACACAGAAGAGAGTTATTTAGTTTTAATTAATTTTCAGTGGTGGGTTCCAACCGAAACAAATGCTGTGTGACTGTGGCTTTGGAGCCACAAGACAGCTCATGTTACAGAATCCCAGAATGCTATTACTAGATGAGTCTGCTTAGAAAATAGAATGCCAAAGGTGGGAGGGATCTTGGAGACCATCTAGTCTGGGAAACTGAGCCCCAGCAAAGGAATACCTTTGCTCATGTGGCTTGTAAATGGAAGAGCCACGACAGCCTACTTCTTCTCCCTCCAGCTCACCATGTTGCTTTAATAATTCTCTAGTGCATTTGACACAACAAAATGTTTTCCTCACTTCAACCCAGTGAGGTAGGTCATGTGTGCACGATTATCTCCAGGACCTCAGGAGGAGGAAGCTCAGGTCAGGCTCAGAGTGACTTACTCACCAGTTCACAAAACAATGAGTTGGCACAACCAGAACTTGAGTTAAGTTTTCCAACACTGCTCTCTTCTTCATCTCTGTTATATGGTACAGTTCTTCATTGAAAAGAAATGGATAGAATCACAGAACCGAGGCTGTAACAGCCATTCAAGAAATACTTAATACTACTGATGATGCCAGTTTCAGAACTCTTTGAGTTCACAGACTAGTGGAGTATATAGAACATGTACATAAATAACTATGCTGAATGTAGGAATGGGAAAATTAAGAAAAGTTCAGCATCATATGAAGGTTCATAAGAAGAAAAGATTACTTCAATCTCAGTGTCATTCAGTAAACCTTTATTAAGCACCTTCTGGACACCAGCCACTGAGCTTACAAAGAAAAGCAAAAGACAATGCCTGCCCTCAAGGAAATCACAATCATCATGCAAAGAACTATGCATAACCAAGCTGTATATTCCAATAAGTTGGAAATCATCACAGAAGGAAGACATTAGAATTAAGAGGAACCAGGAAGAGCTTCCTGTAGAAGATGGGATTTGAACTGGGACTTGCAGGATGCCATGGCGATTCATCTTCAGGAAGAGTCCAGGAGCACTTGTGTATACTACTTTATCTGTTAAAGAGCCCCTGAAGACATGAACCAAGAGCTGGTGAAGGCAGATTGTGCCTCAGCAAAGATCTCAGAAGAGAAATTTGGGGTGCCTGTTTTTAGCCAAAGGGGAGCTCTAACCGCCGTTGATGGATTAATTAGTTATGCCATCTTTGGATGGAACAGGACCAGCCAGCCCAAAGGGAAAAAAGAGGAAACCATGGCTAGGGAAAGTGATGTGTTTATTGACAACCTGAAGCAGCTAAAGTAGATGGCCTCCCCATTGACTTTTGTCATTGATGAGCCTTCAAGGCTCATCAGTTTTGTGGAGAACTCATATATCCCTTGGAAAGATGATGCCTTCATGAACATGTTGGTGCTCAAGACAGAAAAGCCTGAAGAAAAATCCCCTGACCCTGTGGAAGATCACAGAGTCACAATCCAACACAAAGGTCTCTGAGTATAGCACTCTTGCCACATCCCCCACAATGAAGACATTATCATCATGGTGACGTTATGAGAACTGAGGGCATTAACCTGATGAGGTACAGTCAAGAGGAGCAAAGGAGCCCTTGAGTACCAGCTTCACCCTTCCTATCACCCATGGACATGATCAGGGATATATTTCAGTGTGAGAATCCCAGATCTGAAGTTTGAGCTGAGGATGGGTGCCAGGTGGGGACTGGGGGTGTTGTAGAGAGGCATTGATGAAAGACAGCTGTGATTTAGTAACCAGGAACCCCTGCATGCTGGGCCACAGTGCCAGCCCTGGCTGGACAGAGAAGCTGCAAGAGGAAGTGAACCAGATGATAGAGAGTAAAATCAATGTTCACTTCATTCTGGAGAATCCAGCAGGAAACAAGTCTTTACAGAATGTTTATTCTCCAGAGGATGACCCAGAGGTGAACATCAACTTCTATAAGTACCTGTTGGATGGGAGCTGCAGCTCAGTGGGCATGAAGATGGAGGACTGTAGGACTGGAGTAGTGGCCGCCCCGGCAGAGCTGAGCCTAGTTAGCTGTAGATACTTTAATAGTTCTGAGGGATTACAGACTAGATAGTCAGTAAGGTCTCTCTCTTTGATGGGAGGAAGCTGCTGTACACACACACACTGACTATATTTTAGAGGTTTTGCATTTTGCCTGTAAAGAAACATGGGAATGAACTCTGGTGCAAGTTACTTTTGTATTTTTCTTTTAAGTTTTCCCTGCCCCTCCCTTCTCAGATATAAGGAAGATATCCTCCTTTCTCTAAGGGATGGAGTTCAAAAGACATTTCCCACTAGACTTGAAGAAATGGAGGAGACAGAGTTAAGAGTTGGTTTTGTATAGAGATTCACTCTGGCTTTTAAATAGTAGATAAGCCTTCCTTGCAGGAGGGATAGAGTGCAATAATCGTGCAGAACAAGAGGTTGCCAATAAAATTATTACTTTCAAAAAAAAATAACTGAGTAAAAAAAATAAACCTCAGGGCAAAGAATAGTAGTCCCCGTTCAGAAAAGAAGATGTGCATTTATCAGAAGGTAGGGTGTGAAAAGGCATGTGATTGTCGCTTTCTAGACTCGGCATGCTGCTAGCGGGAGAGGTAGCTTGGGAGAGAGGCTAGAGGGCTGGGTCAAAGCCTCATCTCTCATACATACTAGCTGTGTGAACCTGGGCAGGTCCCCCCTTTCTGCTCTCAGCAACTCTCAGAGACAAAGAAGGTGCTCCCTGACCCTCATGGGTAGAGGGGATCCTGTCCTTTTGGAGCCCCAGGCAGCCCTAGCTGTGTGCTGCCTGAAGCATACCTTATGGTGCTCAGAGCATTCTGAGGTTCACAGAAGAATTTTTTGACGCGAATGTGTTTACCTTTACATTTCCTCCTTGGATCCTCAGAACTCCATGAGGTTAAATGGTGTGTTGTTCTTCCCTCACTTTCCAGGTGAGAAAGCTGAGCCTCAGAGGAAAGCATTAACCTGTCCGGGGTCATGGAGCTAATGAGTAATAGAGCAAGCAGTGAAGTCCCGGGCTTCCTTACCTCCACCAGAGTTCTCTGCTGCCTCCCAAATGAGCAAACCCCAAGGTCCCTGACCATTCCTCGACTGTGGCCTTGTCCACATGGACCTCTGTGTCAAGATGCAGATGAGGAGGGTGGCATAGCAAGAAGGGAATCCGTGTAGACACTTATTAGGCAGCCCTGAAGGATGCTGCAGCAAAGATCTTGAAAGTGGGTATCTTTCCTCTGAGTATTCAGGATAAAGTTCAGTGACTCTCCAACTCATTAAGAGCAAGCTATAGTTAATACTGATTATCCTGCGCCGTCCCCTTCTCCCCCTGGGTCACTGAATTGAGACTAGAATTCCTCACTCATTATTGAATTTTCCTTTTTTTTCACACAGTTCTGTGAAACAAGAAAACAAGCGTTTTTCTTTTCTTGTTTTTCCTCCTAGCTTAATGTGGATGCAGAAAGAGAAGAAGGAGAAGAATTTGAGGACAACATGGATGTGTTTGATGACAGTAGTTCCAGTCCATCGGGCACCCTACGAAACTATCCACTGACCTGCAAAGTTGTCTATTCATACAAGGTTTGTACTTAAAAATAAGTGAGGCTGTTCAAAAGTAGATACTTAGTATTACATCTCCATGTGACATCTTGGGTCTTACATACGGATTAGTATGCCTGATTAGTACTGAGGCACCTGTGTCCTCAAATCTCAGAGCTGGCAGAACCTCAGATGGTATCTATTAATCCAGTCCCTCCTGGAGAATCCCTTCCATAGCATCCCCACTAAATATTCATCACTTCTTCTGGAATATCTGCAGGGACGGAAAACTTACTTCTGATGATCAACCCCACCATAGACAGCTCTAATATTGAGGAAGTTTTTCCTTACATTAAATAAAGTCTGTCTCCCTTCCTACTTTTGCCTCCTCTGACCAAGCAAAAAAAGACTAATCCCCTACCACTTCGTATTTTTGAAGATAGTGAATGCTCTTCCTGAGCCTTCTCCTCTCTAGGCTAAAAATTCTCCTGGTTCCTTCTATTGATTCTCAGACAGTGTGGTCTCTCTAGTCCCCTCGTCATTCCACTCACTTTTCTTCAGATTCACTCCATTTTGTCAACGTTCTTCCTAAAATGTGGTAATCAAATTTATTTGCTCAGTGCTGTTTGATTGGACCAGGACAGAGGTCTGCTGGACCTAGAACCATAGCATCACAGATTGTTAGAACTAGGACTAGGGACAAGGAGGACCTTAAATGTAATTCAGTTCGGCAATCCTTTATTAAGCACCTACTGTGTGCAAAGAATCCTTGTTGGATACTGATACAAAAAGAATGTCCCTTCCCTCAAGGAGATTACGTTCTGCTTTAGGGATCAACAGATACACAAATCAGTAAATAAAATATCATTTGAACAGAGTGAGAGCACTAGTAACCAAGGGGATGAGAAAAGGCTTCCTGAAGGAGGCAGCATCTAGGAGGACCCTGGACCCCAGCTAAGGATTCTGGGAGACAGAGGGGAGGAGGAGGAAGTACATACTGGACATTCCCAGTGACTTGGACAAAGGCACAGAGATGGGCACTGTAATGCAGAATTGGAGGCACAGCAAAGAGCATGGTGTGGCTGGGATCTGGCATGCTTGAAGAAGAGTAATATAAACATCCAGCAGGGCCAGCGGGGGCCAGCTGGTGTAGGTCTTTATTTTAAGCCTACTGTTGGTGTCTCATCCTCCTGGCAGTCGGGACCCACCTGAGCTAGGGCAGTGTAGGAACACTGTATTTAAGAACAGTGTTTTGGCACCTGAGGGAAGGGTGGATGAGATCTAGTCCAGCCCCTTCAGATTATAGATGAAGAAACCAGGACCCAGAAAAGGAAGGTATTTGTCTGAGGTCACGCAGCAAGTTAAGGGCAGAGCCTAGACCAGAACTCTGATTTTCCTGGAGCCTTTCCCTCTCCGCCCTTCTGCTCCCACTTTGACAGACCTAAGCTACTATTGGTTAAAAGAGAGCTCACATTTATAGGTGGATTTAAGATTTGCAAAGCGTTTTACATATTGCATCTCATTTAATCCTTATATTAACCCAGAGAGAGATGTTATTGTCACTGTTTTGCAAATGAAACTCTAGGAGGTAATGATTTTGCTAGGGTCTCTTGGCTAGTAAGTATCTGAGGCAGAATTTGAACTCTAGTTTTTCCTGACCCTAAATTCACTCTTTTATCCATTACACCTTGATGCCTTTCAGGATCACTCATTTTGGATGCTATGTGCTTGCTTTTATTTAATGAGACTTATGATTTTGTTGGTGTAGGGAACATCTTGTGAAGCCACTCCCTTTACCACTGCTGGTCAGCAAGTGCTCTGCAGCTGATACTGTTAGAGAAGCTAAGTAAGTTTTCCAGATCATAGAATCAGTATGTGCAGCAGTGAGATTTGGACTTGGCTCTTCCTGACCCTTGAGGCCAGCTCTCTGCTGCTCCATGCTGCCTCTGGGTTTCTGCTAATGTGACCATGTTACACAAGTCCAGAATGCAACTCTGTCTCAAAGCAGTTTCCAGAACCTTCGTTTTCATTATCATAATACACTGTCCTTCTTTTATCTGGTCATCAAGACAGGGAAGAACAATAACCATATTACACAGAAAACCTCAAGCTCTTATTTCCAGTGATACTTCCTAGTCAGAGAGAATGTTAGATGTAGGCAGCGCTACAGCATCTAAGAGCTAGAAGGAACTTCAGATGGTATCTAGTCCAAGTCATACCTAATCAAGAATCCCATCTCCCACCCACCTGACAAGTGGGCATCCTGCCATCAAGAAAAAACCCACTGCCTCATGCTGATAGTCAAGCATTTCAGCCATGTCTGCCAACTCTTCGTGACCCCCTTTTCTCTTCGGAGGAGTGTTTCTTGCCAGAGATACTGGAGTGGTTTGCCATTTTCTTCTCCAGTCATTTTACAGATGAGGAACTGAGGCAAACAGGGTTAGGTGGTATGCCCAGGGTCACACAGCCAGGAAGCGTTTAAGATTGGATTTTAACTCAGGCCTCCTGATTTCTGGCTGGGTACTCTATCCACTGTACCACCTAGCTGCCCCACTCACACTGAGGCAGCCCCCAAAACAGAAACCAAGGGAAATACTAACACAGGAAAGACCAATTGCTTTTTGGATAGCTGTAGTTGAAATTCTTTACCCTCATGAGGCCTAAATTCATTCATGCAGCTTTGCTGGACCAGACAGAACATGTCAGCCCCTCTTCTATATGCCAGCCCCTTGTTTGTTTGATAGCAGCCATGTTGTCCACCTTGAGTGTTTACTTCTGGCTCAGCATGTCCAGCTCATTCACCCCAGCCTCCCCAGTCCCTAAGTCAGGGTCTTTCATCAGCCTTGTCACCCTCCTGTATCTACTTTGCAACTTCTCAGTGTCAGGAGACCCAAGTCTGAATCCCAGTTTTGACCCTTCCTAGCTAAATGACTGTGAGCAAATACTTTTGTCTCCCTGAATTTTAATCTAGCCCATCAGCAAAAGGAGGGATAGAAGGACTTGCCCTGTCTGCCTGGCAGGGATGCTTCTGAGAAGATCCCTGAGCTGCCGTGGAACACCAGAGAAGGCAGGGAATACTAGTTCTCCCTCCTACCAATGAGCGGCCCAAAGAGCTGGTGAATTCCACCCTCTCTCACCTCCCCTGCCTAGCTGCTGATAGACACCAGTGTGGATGTGAAGTCTCAAAGGGCACATGGAAGGAGAGAGGTAGAACAAGGAACCAGCCACATCATTTCTCAGTGTCACTGTTCCCCAGATTTATCAGGGGTGCCATCCTCTCATTGTGTGTTGTACTTCACAACACTGCACTTCTTCTACAAGACGCCGTGGTGTGTGTGTCTTTGCTTTGGTTTTGTGTTGATAATTTTAAGACAGCCTCTGAGTTCTTAGGAGTTTCAAGGGGAAAAGAGGATCTCAAAAGACCAGTATCAGCCTAAATCATTGTCCTGTTTTATCTGGGAGTCTAAGCAAGCATCCATTTGAGAGCTCTGTTGGCTTTTGTCTGCTCTTATTGCCTTATCTATCATAGAATGCAGTCAGTGCATGGTAGGATCATAGACTCAGAGCTAGAAGAAAGCTCAGAAGCTGTCTGATCCAGTCCCTCGCACTAGAGATAAAAAAAAAACCCTGGACTACAGAGGGGAAGCACCTTCCCTCGGGCACCACTGATGGTAAGAGGCTGAGCCAGGATTTGAATTCAAATCCTCTGACTCCCCATTGAATGCCCTCTCAACCGTGGCAGGCTATCTCCCAACACAAACATTCAGTGCCACTTTACTTCACCAATGGGGGGTGGGGGTGGGGATGAGATTGGCATGTTGTCTTCACCCATCTCACTTTGTTTATCTTAGCAGGGGATTCATATCACATTCAGTACCGCCCAGAATCACATGCAAGCACACCCTTATGCTTTCTTCTACCATGCCTCCTTTTCCCCACCTACTCCTGACCCAACCTAGTTCTCCTTGAAGTAGCCTATCAGTGAAATTATTTTGTAAAAGTAGTTTTCATCCAGTCATCGCTCGCTAATTATCTTTAAATTGTGCTTCAAGCCCTCCTTAGGTGTCCTTATGATGGAGCTTCCTGACGAACATGCGGTTCTTAGCCAGCTGACATATTGGTTATCTGTTGCCTTTGATCTCCTTCCTGTTGAAAAATTCCTAAGCTGACTCCAGTTTTTAAGGTCTTTAATGACGGAGATAGTGGTACCTGAGCAATTATAACCTACCCCTTTGTGTACAGTTTATTCTATTAATTATCCACAAGCAACTGTCCCCAAGATAACCCAGAACATGATTCAATTCAGTTCAACAAATGTTGAGACAGAGACAGATGAATGAGACATATCCCTTGCCCTCAAGTAGCTCATAGTTTGCTCCTAGAGGAAATATGGGACAGGTACATGTATATGTAACTGCCCATCTCACAGGGTTGTTATGAAGAAAGTACTCTGTGCAGAGAAGTGCAGAGTGCTATGCATGGTCCAAGAGACAGAAAGGGGGAAATATGATGGAGGAAATCAAGGTAGGCTTCCTGGAGAAGGTGGTGTTAGAGCTGGGCTTTGAAGAACGGACACAGTGGAGGTAGTAAAGAGCTCTTGCCACATCCACAGCTCTGACTGACACTGGACATGAAAAGCCTCACAGATGGGATCTTTATAGTGGACTCCCATAGGTTCTTTGAACTAGAATAGCCTTACACTTGAGGCCGATTACACTTTGCTTTTTTTGTTCCCTTATTAAAATAGCACATTAGTGTCCTGGAGGGCAGCATGGTATAATGGAAAGAGCACAAGATAAAAAGTAAGATGAGCTGGTTGGCATTTTGGCTCTGCGTAAGCTCAGACTTGAGTTCAGCATCTGTAAAGGAATGGGGCTGGGCTGGAGGGTCTCTTAAGGTCTTGTCAGCTCTAACAGTCTCTGGACCTGTCTGGACCTCTGGACGGTGACAGGTGATTTGGGTTTAACATGCACCAGACCAGTCATGGTCAGATAACTCTTCAGACTCTCCCATGAGCATGGATACAGTGACTCCCCCCTCCTTGATGTTCTCACATTCAGAGCAGCAAGGAGAGGGAGGAATTTAGCTATTGATGAGGGAGAAAGTTTCCCCTACTTAAAAAACCATAAGGAGTTCTTGCCTCTTGCGTTTTGAGGTAAGTGATTTTTAAAAAGCCTGACCAGGATGTGTTTATATTTCTGTAACTGTGCAAACATGTCATAATGCTGTTTTTTTTCCTATAAGTGGACATACGACCAAGTTGGGGGATGAACTCTTAAAGGGAATAGCTCTGCTTGATTAGATGCCCAGTAGATAGTAGATACCAGGGTCTCTGAGGTCGGGCATGTGCGAAAGCATATGCTTGATCAGCAGAGCCCTTGACCCGGGACAAGGGGAGCCCATAAAATATGGAGCCCTGGCTAACTGTGCATCACAGCCCTTTCCACAACTCTTCTGTCTCACAGACAGTGTTCTACAGTGGATGACCCTCAAATCAAAGCGCTGTCTGAACCATCTTCACACTCCAGCACATCATTCCTTGCCTCATTTGCATGCCTAGTCTCATAGGGTTCAACATTGTCATGTTGTTGCTGTCATTTATTTAGTTACCTTCCATGGTCCTTAGAGAAGCTATGCATTTATTCATTCATTCACTTCATCTGGTTTACAAATATGAGTTCATCCCAGAATCCCCCTGGGAGAGGGCAGGAGTGTCAGCCCTGTTGTGTAGCTGAAAAAACTGAGAGACAGAGACTTTGAGGAACTTGCTCACAGTCACAGAGCAGAGCTCTGACCAAGGGCTCAGGTCTCCCAGTTCTCTAAACCATGGTGCCTCACGAATGACCCCTTCCATCCCTTGTTTTCATTAGTTTCACCTCATAAAATCCTTAGAGCATTGAAATTTTTGTACTTGAATTCTTTTTCAAAATCATTTTGCTCTCTGGCTTTTTTTTCTTTTTGATGACCGGCCTACATCTGCTCTTTATCTAACCTTTATAATTTTGTCCATGACCATCCTCCATTGCAGGCATCTCAGCCAGACGAGCTGACGATTGAGGAGCATGAGGTGTTAGAAGTGATTGAAGATGGAGATATGGAAGACTGGGTAAAGGTAGATTCCTTTGCTCATATAACCCTTTCTCATGGCATTTTGAGGAGTTTGTTTGGGTTCTCACAAGGCCCCTGGCCTTCATGTCTGTGAATGCACCACCCTCTTGTCCCTCTCTCCCACAGGCCCGAAACAAAGTTGGCCAGGTGGGTTACGTGCCCGAGAAGTACCTGCAGTTCCCTACATCCAACAGCCTCCTGAGCATGCTGCAATCCCTTGCTGCCCTAGACAGCCGCTCTCACACGTCGAGTAACTCAACTGAGGCGGAACTTGTTTCCGGGAGCCTCAATGGAGATTCCAGTGGTAATAACTGATAGAATTCAACAGGCCGTTTCAACCAGTAACAGCAGAAATGTATAATAAACATTTAATAAGCAACTGCAATATGCAAAGCATAATAGTTGTTGGGAGAAATGTAGAGTTGAGGTAAGTCATGTTCCCTTCCCTCGAGGGGCTTACAGGCTTGTAGACACAGGAGGCCTGAGGGGAATGGTAGTCCTGGACCAAAGGATCAAGAAGGTGCTATGGTTCAGGTGGCTCTTCATTCAAAAGATGATCTAAATGAAGGAAAGGGAACAGCTGCAGAGATATTTAGAAAGCAGACAGCCAGTGAACTTTATTAAATGTCTAACCCAGGGCTCAGGGTGGTAGGGTTACAGGGATGAAGAGTATGACAGGTTCTGCTCTTAGGAAGCTGGGGAGAAACAGTCAGAGGAGGCACACAAAGAACTTTCCTTCCATAACATTATTCGTGGATTCCTAAAACATACATTGGATAGATTGGTGGCAGTAGGTCCATAGTTGTGGCATCATCAGACATCATCTTATAATACAGACTGATACCTCAAGACTGACCAGTTACTTTTATCAGGGATGATCCATCCAAGAAGATTAGGGTGGTGTTTAACTGACGTGAGTTAGTGACATTATAACATGACATCGATCCAGCAGTATCACCCAGAGTCTCTCTTTAGGCTTCAGAGTGTGTTTACTGCACAAGAGAAGTGTGGGACAGAGTGTTAGGAAGGATCTGAGGGAAGGGTCAGTCGTTCAGTCAGCAGACATTTACCAAACTGCTGTGTGTGCTCTGCATTGATGGAATTAGTGTGGGAATTGCTGAATATCCTGCTTGAAAGAAACAGGATAGTTTAGCCTAGAAAAGAGAAAACTTAAAGGGAGCATGCTTGGTTTCTTCAAGTATTTGAGGGTGGTCTTGTTCTGACTGGCCACAGGGGGCAGGACAAGGATCAATTTGCTTGGTTCATTTATTCAACAATATTTAATAAATATTTATTATGCCCTTACTGTGTGCAGAGCAGTGTGGGCACACTGGGGGTGGGAGTAGAGAGTAACAAACGAGTTTGGATAAAACACATTCCCTGCCTTCCTGAAACTTAGTCTATTTTGAGATACAAATACAAGTAAATATGATGCATAGCATTCCATGATAAGTGCATCACAGAGTTAGAAACGCATTGCTCCAAGTGGGAAGGGTAGGGCAGAGGGAAGAATCTTTGCATTAGGCCACACTCGACCTGAGCTATTTTGGTGAGTCCAAAAAATGTCTTTTGTCCTTCAGTAGGAGTCAGGTTGGTGATTGGTTAGTGGTCCTGTAGGCACACGTGAAGGGGGGGCCCTGTACCTCAGCTGGAAGTGGCCTCAGCCACTATTTTTTGTCTTTTGTCCCACAGTCTGTTTTGTTAAAGCACTTTATGACTATGAAGGACAGACAGATGATGAACTATCCTTTCCTGAGGGAGCAATCATCCGCATCTTAAACAAGGAGAACCAAGATGATGATGGTTTCTGGGAAGGGGAATTCAATGGACGCATTGGCGTTTTCCCATCGGTGCTAGTGGAAGAACTTACAGCCTCAGAAAATGGTGATTCTCAGTGGGTGAGGGAGATTCAGGTAAGTGGAGGGGAGAGGAGTGGGGCAGAAACTTATCAGCAATAGCCCAAAGCAGTTTCGTATACATTATGCCAGTGTGATCCTCACAGTGACCCTGAGAAGATTACTCAGACCCTTTCACCATGACATGTTAAAGGTCTCACAGCACAGGAAGTCCTGCAGCCTTGCACCCAAGTTTTCTGATTTAGTCTAGTGTCCTTCTCATTATACAGATCAACCAACTATTTTAATACAAAGATACATAAACAATCTGAGATGCCACTTTCTAATTCTTACTGTTGATCACTGAAAAATTATTCTTCAATTCAGTCTAACTGAAGTATTTATTAAATACCTTTCTTAGCTCTAGACATTCTGTCTGCCTGTCCCCCATGTCTGGGGCACTTTCCGTCCTCCTCTCCACCCTCTGACCTCCCTGGCTTCTTTTAAGTTCCAGCTAAAATCCCTTCTTTTACAGGAAGCCTTCCCCCAACCCCTCTTGTTTTCAGTGTTTTCCTTCTTTTACTTATTTCCTGTTTACCCTGTATTTAGCTTGCATTGTGTGTGTTTGTTTGCATGTTTTCTATCCCATTAAATTGTAAGCTCCTTGAGGGCAGGGACTATCTTCTGCCTCTTTTTTGTATGCCCAGCTCTTAGCACAGTGCCTAGCACATGGTGTGTACTTAATGAACATTGATTGATTGATTCTTTGTGCAGAGCTATGTGCTGGGTGCTGAAAATAAAGACAATACAAACCCTGCCCCTAAGAACAGGAACATCAGAGATGTTCCTGAAGCATCTGTGGAATACCCACATTAATTTTCGGTTCTTTAGTACTCTCCTAGAGCAGTCCATGACTCACCCCTACAGGCCCCATCAAGGCAGACTTCTGAGGAAAGATTTTGCCCACCTCAGTCTCAGTGATGTTCAAGCCCCAGGGATGGTACCTAAGGAAAGAACAAAGTAAAGATACTGGAAATCCTTGATGGCCCTGGCGAGATGTGGACATAGCTACCTCATCTTTATGCATCAGCTGTCCCTACCTCAGTGTCTGCCCCTGGCCAGATACGCGAGTTGCCCCAGGAGGGGTTCAGTACAGAAGGAAGGTGCTGGTACCTTTCTGCAGTTCATTATGGAATAAAGTAGGAACGGCGTAGTGGAAAATTTGAGTCTCCAGACTTTGACTTACCTCAAGTAGTGGCCAACTGCAAAGAGCAATGGATTTCAGATGAGAAGATCTGGCTGTAATACCCGTTCCAGCGGCTGTTCTCAGCATCTTTGGGCCTCACATTCAGGTAGACTCTGAGGGGCCATCTAGTTTAGAAGAGGCCAGTTCAAATTTTAAAAGGATCCCTGCAGGCCACGTACCAACTTGGACCCCCACAAATAACATTATCCGTGTTGGAGTGTTTTTTATTTATTTTGTTATATATTTCCTAATTACATTTTAATCTGATTCCCTTGATTTGATGCCTCTGTTCTAGTCCAGCCTCCTACTCTCCAGATGCTGTAAGTGGTCTTCCAGCTTGTATCTGAAAACTCCTAGTCGCTGGATAAGCCTCTAGCTCCTTAGGCTAGCCTCCACACTTAGACTCCACTTCTGTATAATTCTAATTATCAGGAAGTTTTTCTTAACATCCAACTGAAATCTTCCTCTCTTCAATATCTCCCCATTACTCCTAATTGTATCCTCTGGGCAGAACAAGTCACATGCCTTCAAATCCTTAGAAGCAGCTATCATATTCAGCCCTCCCCCAAGTATTCTTTTCTCCAGGCTAAATGTCCCTATTTCCTTCAACCAGTCCATAATCACAATCTCAGGATCCTCCACCATCCTATTCACCATTCCCTCTGAATTCTCTCTAGATTATCAATGTCTTTTCCAAAATGTGGGACCAAAAAATGAGAACAGTGCTGGAGGTATGCTCCATATGAGTATGAAAGGATTGCCACCTCCCTCTTAAAGCAGCCTAAGATCACATTATCTTTTGGAGCTGTCATATTACACTGTAGAAGTCTGTTGGCCTGAGGTGGCTAGGTGGCACAGTGAATAGAGCACGAGCCCTGGAGTCAGGAGGACCTGAGTTCAAATCCAGCCTCAGACACTTAACACTTACTAGCTGTGTGACCTTGGGCAAGTCACTTAACCCCAATTGTCCTGCCTTCCCCTTTCCAAAAGGCAAAAAAAAAAAGCCTATTGGCCCACTAGAACCCCAGGATCTTTTTAAGATGAACTGCTGCCTAGCTGTACTTCCCCACATCTTGTACCTGTGAAGTGAATTCTTTGATGTCATGTCTGGGACTTGCTATTCATCCTGATTATCTTTTATCTTAATTGGTTTGTTCCATTGTTCTAGCCTGTTGAGATTTAATTTAATACTGACTCTCATCTAGTGTGTCAATTATTCCCCTCAGGTTTACTTCCATATATACCTTCTTCCAAGTCATTGATGAAAGCATTGAACAATACACAGACACAGATCCCTTGGGCACCCTACTAGAGACCTTATTCCTCATTGTCCTAAGGCATAGGTCTAACCATATTAATCTTCTGTGCTCACTCCACATGGCATTGGGCAGGT
>CM053588.1:109678169-109698570 GCA_028646515.1 Pseudochirops corinnae
AGTAGCAAAATTACAGTTACGAAGTAGCAACAAAAATAACTTTATGGTTGGGGGTCACCACAACATGAGGAACTGTATTAAAGGGTCGCGGCATTAGGAAGGTTGAGAACCACTGCCCTAGGCAAACATGAGGCATTGCTGTCACAGACTGATGGCTTATCCTGAGCTAAGCAAGGCCAAGGTTCAATGTCTCTTTTTGACTTGGTTTGTCCTTACCCCAGAGTTTATTCCAGAGAAATCTCTGAAAGAAAGCATAGGTATAGCTCATGTTTAGGTTTATCCAAATACAGTAACATGGTCCCCAGCTCATCTGCAAGTATTCAATGTAATAATTGCATTTTGCGGGGACAGCCTTTATTTTTCCCCACACAAGATATGGCAGATTCAGAACACTCATAGAAGTCCCTAAGCAGATACAGAAAATACCTAAGGTGTGCTCAATAATTCTAACATTCCATGGGTCCCACTCTAAACCTACAAGGACCCTTTACATGATGCACCACAGAAATTCCCAATTTTCTCCCTCCCCCAGCTCCCCGGGATCAAGGTTTCTTGTACGGTTCGTCAGTCTTCTGAACAAAGAAAATACATTGCAGTGCATGCATGTGGAGCTATATATTTACTTCAGAGTAGCTTCAAGCATGGTGCTAATGAACTGCAACCAGATCAGATCAGCACTGCCAAACTCCATAGGCCCAACTATACTCCTCATGGCTATGAACTCTCATTGTCTGCATTGGGTACCATTGGTCACAAAGGAGATGGACAAATGTTGGCTGTATATGTCATCTCTGGGGAATACAGGTAGCCAGTCATCCCTCTCCATGTCCGCCACGTGCAACATGTGATAGGAAGAACACTGAACTACAAGACAAGAACTAGAGTTTAAATACTAGCTCTTATACTTAACATGGAACTGTAGGCAAGTCCCTTTGCCTTTGCAAACCCCACCTGTTTCCTTGTCTCTTAAGTTTTCCACTGGATCTGTGATCTCATTGGTTTGAATATCCCCTCCTGTGATGCAAATACCCACCCAACACTCCCTGATGTCCCTCCCAAGACTGTTTTCTCATCTGTGAAATGGCAATAACAATTTTGGCCCCCTTACAGGGTTGTTGTGAGGAGAAAATACTTTATAAACCATAAAATGCAGTAAAAATGTGAGCGCTTAGTATTCCTAAGGCTAATTAAATGAACAGTGAGAATAAACTGCTCTGTGACTAAATGGAAAATTAAAGTTGCTAATGGATTTTTCCATTCTGTACATCACCTTTTGTTTGCATAAAAAACAAAGACAGCAGGATGTCTGAGAAACTTCTGGCCTTGGAGTCAAGAGACCTGAGTTGGAGTCCTAGCTCCACCATCAGGGGCTAGACAATATTGGACAAGGCTCTTGACCTCTTGGCATCTCTCTGTCTTTCCCTCTGCTAAATGGGTTCACAGTCCTCATTCTCAGTCTCTCTGTTCTGATGATGATACCATGAACCAAAGTGTCTGGGATTTGATGTGTGACCACATGCTGCTCTGTAAATGTGGGCTACCAGTTTTATTACTGTTGTCATTATTTCCATGACTGTTGCTTTGGACCCTGTTACCACACAGTATTTGGGGGTTTGCAAAATGTTCATGCATGTGTTCCATTTAGACTGTCATTGCCCAGCTCATTAGAAGGCTTTTAAAAACTCAGCCTGCCAGCCGGTGGTTGTATCTCATACGCCCAGGCGGCTTTCACCCAAGTGACTGAGCTGCCAGGTGCAGTGGTACACTTTGTGTATGTGACACTTTGATGATGATACCTTCCTAGGTAAGAAGGGCAGGTGTCATTGTCCTCCTCCTTCAGATGAGGAAACTGATGCCAGGGCCTAACACTGCTCCTGCTCCTCTGCACTGTGTAGTTATTGTCTGTATGAGTGGAATCAGAGGGCTGCAGAAATGACCAGTAGAAGGAATGAGTTTCAGTCCCTTAGCCACCCAGTTGCAGCCTTCCCATGACTGTCCCATATGCTCCTGACCAGGGGGATCTGATAAGAAGCTCTTTCCCAGATGAGTATAAGGTGCCTTGTAGTTAAACTTCTTGAGAGAATGGGCCATTTCCTTTTTATCTCTGTATATACCTGGTGCTTGGCATAGTCATTCCAACACATGGGTGCAGCTGCTGTAGTCCAGAGAAAGCCGGCTTCATAGTCAGGAAGTGAATGTTTCATTCATGTTTCAATGAACTTGAAACTCATGTTTCAAACCCTCTGACTTATGCTGTTTGGGTGACCCTGGGCAAGTCACCTAACCTCTTGGTTCTATAGGTAATTCTCTAAGACTCTAGAGTGCATAGTAGTCATCTATGTTGGTACAGGCAGTTTCCCCACTGGGAGTTCCCTACATATGAAATCATAAGTTCAGTCAAAGTAAGTTTGTTGTATCAAATTAAGTTGATTTAAAGCTGGAAAGAGCTTTAAATGTCATCTAATTGAATGTCTTCAGTTTACAGTTGAAGAAACAGAATCTCAGAGAAGGAAAATGACTCAATCAGTATCATATGAGCTGTGTTAAGGGGTCTCCTGAACTTGTCCTTTTGAGTTACCATATTTTCCAGAAACACTGGACTCATAGGCCCTGAATGTGTCAAGGATGACTTCCCCACCAGCTCATATCATTTGTTGTCCCCCAAACTGGACTCTCTGTATGTCCTTGGGAGGCAAGAAGACACCATTCAGTGTGTACCAGGCTGGAGTAATGCTTGTGCAACTGGGGTCCTTTGCAGATAAGCAGACCCTCCTATCTTCATAGTCTAGTGTTTCCCAAGGGAGAAGAATGTGGCTTTTGCCATGGCTTTGCTCCTCCCCTTCAGGAGGGGCTATACTACCCTGTTCCCTTCCCATGCCATGACCCTTCCTCTTTTTTCCTCCGTTTGTTGTACTGCCACAAATATACACACTTCTGCATGGACTGTGAACTCTCTGGGCTTCACAGGCATGTTAATTCCATTGTAATAAAACCTGGCTTTCACCTAAGTCTCGTGACATGCCTAAGGATGTGTCTGAGCACCAGAGTTGACATTTGAATCCAGGTTTCCCAACTCCACCTCACTGGCCAGGGCCTCACTCTATAGAAGATTTCTTAGAGTGTGTCAGCAAAGCCACTAAATGGAAGTGCCTTCCTGTCTATCATCACAGACCTTTTAACCACTTCTCGATTTTTTCCCAGATCTCTCCCTCCCCCAAGCCTCACAATTCTCTGCCTCCACTGCCGCTCTATGACCAGCCGCCCAGCAGCCCTTCCCCCAGCCCCGACAAGAGGAGCTCGAGGTACTTCCCCAGGTCTCCATCCATGAATGGTGAGGCTTACGAGACACTTTCCTCTGCTGCTTCCCTGTTACCCCACCTGGGCTCCCAAACCCATGACTCTGGTTCTCTCTCACAGAAAACAGCTTCAGCTCTGATTCTCCTGGGTTCTCTCAGCCCCCGAGGCACACACCAGAAGCCTCTTATGGCAAACTGCGACCTGTAAGTATCCGGGCCCAGGGGTGTGGGGGTGCTTGGCACTTTGGGTCCTGGAGTCAGGAGGACTTGAGTTCAGATCCGGCCTCAGACATTTAACACTTAACTGGCTGTGTGACCTTGGGCAAGTCACTTAACCCCAATTGCCCTGCCTTCCCCCCTCCAAAAAGCAAAAAAAAAGTGTTAACCCTGGACTCAAGGCCTGATGCTAGAATCTGTCGCTGTGTTACAGGTGCCTGCTTGAGCCTCAGTTTCTTCATTTGTAAAAATGAGTATAATCCTAGTTCTGACATCAACTAAAGAGGATCATAGACTTTAAAGATGACGGAAGCTTTAGGCAGTGTATCTAGTCTTTTCTTTTTACAGAGAGGGAAACTGAAGTCTAGTGAGGGAGAATAGTTTGTCTAAAACCACAAAGCATCTGTCAGCTAGTACTCACAAGCAGCTTCTTTGGCTCTCAGTCTAGTGCTTTTTCTCCTAAGTCTTCTGGGCTTCACTTTTCTTACCCATAAAATGGAAATAACAATAACTTATGCCTCCCAAGGTTTTTCTGAGGAGAACGTTTTGATTCTATAGAAGCAGAGTTGGCGACTTTGTCCCTGAGGGAGAGGCTGGCCTCTTATTCCTCTTCTGTAGACACTTTGCTAAAAGTCTGAAGTTGACCTCACCCAAGGCCATGAGATACGGTAGAAGGGCCCTAGACTTCAAGTCAAGGAGAACTCGGTTCAAATTCAATGTCTGAATCTGACCCCTCCATTCTCTGCACAGTCACACTCCTTTTTGTTTTTCCCATCTCTTTCTTTCTGTCTCCCTTCAATTGAGGCCACACTCAGTTCCCTGCCCTCTGCTCTTCTCACCATTTTGCTTAACAATCTTATTATCCATTAGCCTCAACTTTCACTTCTCCCCAAGACCCCAAATCTACATATAGATCAAGCCCCAGACCTGTGTCTCTGAATCAGAGTTGGAAGGAAGCAGGACATGGCCACATCAGGACCTGGGTATCTTACTAGTACTTTATCATCATCATATCTGACAGCTCCTCAAAAACAGTTTCTACTTACGGCATCCTCATTTCTGTCATCAGTATAATTATTTTTCCCAGTCATGCTTTTTTATTTCTTTTTTTATGTTGATTTATTAAATTCAGTTTTATTTTATTTTCAAATTCAAATTCTCACCCTCCCATCCCCAGTTGAGAATTCAAGAAAGACAAAGCCCATTTAAATTTGTGTAGCTAAACAAAACAAATCCCGCGTTGTCCATGTCCAAAAAATAACCCCCCAACGTAAGTCTGGATCTGCACTGTGAGCCCATAACCTCTTTATCTGCAGGTGAGCAGCATGCTTCATCATGAGCCCTCTGGAATCGTGGTCATTCGTTACACTGATCAGAATTCCTAAGTCTTTGAAAGATGCTCTTCTCTCCAGTTTTGTTGTTATTGTATAAGTCACTGCCTGGTTCTGCTCACTTGGCTTTGCATCGGGACATTCAAGGCTTCCCATCCCCCTCATCACGCATCTTCTAACACAGTAGTATTCCATCCCATTCCTGTACCATGACTTGTCCAGCTGTTCCCCATTGGTGGGCATGCCCTCGGTTTCCAGGGCTTTACCACTGCAAAAAGAGCAACTGCAAAGATTTTTTTAATATAGGTCTTTTTTCCCTTTCCTGTTTGTTGGTATTGCTGAGCCAAAGGGTGGGTACAGTTTAATTCCTTTTTGTGTATAGTTGCAAATTGTTTTTTAGAATAGGTAAATTAGTTCATAGTTCCACCACTAGTCCCTAATGTACCCATTTTCCCATAGTCCCACCACATTTGTCTTTTTTTTTTTTTGGTCATTTTAGCAAATTTGATAGGTGTGAAGTGGTACCTCAGAGTTGTTTTAATTTGTATTTCTATTAATTATTGGTGATTTAGAGCAGTTTATCATATGGCTATTGGTAACCCTCTGAAAACTGCCTATACTTATCCGCTTAATTATTCATCATTTCGGGGAATAGCTTTTATTCTTAACAAATTTTAATAATTTTCCTATATAGCTTAGAAATGGAACCTAATTTATCAGAGAAACTTGCTGCAAAGTTTGGTTTTTTCCCCCCATTTAGCGGCTTCTTTTGTCATTGTAACTATATTGGTTTCCCAGTCACCTTTGCCACCACCCCCTCTCCTTTATATGTTTGGTTCCCAAGCCCTATCAATCATTACCTGTAATGCCCTGAAACCTCTTCCTCTCCATCCCTGAATCATCTGCCCCAGGCCTCATTTTCTCCCCGTTGGTGACTTGGTGACTCCTTAACCATGCCTCCAGTCTCTCCTCGTGTCTCTTTCTAGCCTCTGGGACCAGAGTCACATTCCAATATCCCAGCTCTGTTTCTTCCCATTGAGCAAAAACCTGCTGTGGCTCCCCCATCTCACAGTCCACAGGAGAAAAGCCAGATTCCAGAGTCCAATATTTGAGGCCCTCCACAATCTAGCCCCATTCTCCCTTCCCACCTGTTCTCATGATGCTCTCTTTAATTCAATCCTGACCGTCAGTTTATCTGCAGCGTATGTGTTAACTGTAGGGGGAGGCTGAGCAGGAGAGGGCTGGACTGATTGTCCTCTAAGTAGGGCTCTTGGCTCCTCTGAGTCACCTGAGTCACCTCAGCCCTCTGTAACATGGGAATAACAGCTTGGTTCTACCTCTGTCTCACAGCCTGAGCACCATCATCAATGACCTCTCTTGGCAGAGCTTCCCAAAGTCTGCCATGATCTCTTAGCAGTGGTAACAGAGGTCAGGATTCATGGAGCACTTGTGTCCCATCTGATCCTCACAGCAGCCTGTGAGGCACTGGGGGTGTTGGTATGATTGGCTCTTGTCCTTCTCGTGTGTCTGGCTGGGGCTGATCAGGCCAGTGTGAGCTGGGAATGCTCTACCACAGGTTGGGCACAAATGGTCAGTGTGTGAATGATTAGAGGGAGATGTCTCTGAATCTGCACATCTCATGATTCTTTTAAGCTACTGCAGTCCTGCTTTGCCCATAAAGCATAGAGCCTTCTTTAATGCAGTCACACCATGCGGGACCATCCTGTGCCAGTGTCTCCCATGTGTCACAGTTGATTCCAGAGCTCTTCAGAAAGAAGACCTTAAATAAAACTGTAAATGTACTCATTTTACAGAGGAGGAAGTAAAAGACTCAATGACATGGCTAAGGGTTAAAGGCAGGATGGAAGCCCCAGCTTGTCTGACTCTGTTAGTGTCTGCCTCCTTCTCCATGTGTAAAATGCATGTAAAGTGTCTTCTCAGCTCCTTGAAGGACCCAGCTGTCACCAGCTTGTCTAGTCTCTTCATTGCAAGACAGGAAACTGAGGCCCAGAAAGGCTCAGTGACTACCCCACACCTTGCAGACAGTGAGTCGCCCCAGAACGCAGTAGGGAAAAGGAAGCTCTGAGGACCTGACCCACCCCAGCACTAAGTGCTTGGACCTTAGTTTCCTTGTCAGTGAAGTGTGAGGTCTGGGCTCCATAGTCTCCGAGGGCTTTTTCTGCTCTAGAACTAGGATCCAGGGACCTCTAGAAACTCACTCTTTGCATCATACCCGGTTGTCATCCCCAAGACTTGAGTATGTGTAAGTAGAGAATGAATGGATTAGTGAATGCAAGCCCGTGTTCAGAGCAGCATTTAAACCCCCAGTCTCCCTTACTCCCTTTTGAGTGTCAAGCATTACTGTGTTCAGAGGCTTCCGAGGTAGACCAGCATGCCCCTGGAGCTCTCCGCATTCTCTCCCCCAGGTGCGGGCTGCGCCCCCGCCTCCCACGCAGAGCCACCGCCGGCCCACAGAAAAGATGGAGGATGTGGAGATCACACTGGTGTGATGCCAGGACTGTCGCAGAGCCCATCTGCCCCACGGTCGCGGCCTGCCCGGCCCACTTTGGCCAGGCTCGTTTTTTAAGGCGCCTTTGCATGAAGATGACTCTGTTAAGAAGCAGGAACAAGGAAGGACGTTGTGTGTGGCAGCGCCTGCCCTTGTCCTCCCTCAGTTGTGAAGATTCCGTGCCTTTGCTTGTTGTTTTCTGAGTCATCTCTCCTTCCAGAGCACAAGCCCAGAGTGGCAAACGGCCCTGGCCAGGCAGGCCGCCTGCAGCTTGGGGCAAGCCTGGCCCCAGCCCCCCAAGCACCGTCACCTGTGTGATGAGTGGCGAAGATTAATCAGGTTCTCCAGCCTCGGAAGAGGGACGGAAGCACAGGGTGGGGTGGGAGGGCCGGCTCTTCAGCACGGTCCCTGCCGCCTTCACAGGACGGGTCACGCTGCCAGCCCCAAAGGCCTTCATGCCCTTGGTGTTCCTCTTCCTGCTACTTGTCTTAGTAGTCACATCCTGCCCTCCCACCCCATCCCCCAGCTGGGGAAGGGGGCAGGACGTCTCAGAGCGGGTCCCCACATCAAGGAGAGAGGCCTCATCTCCATGGGAAAGCCCCACCTAGTTGACCTCCCCCTACTGTGTGTTTGCCTCGGGTATCAGAGCACCCACCCTGGCCTGTCATCTCTATGGGCCTCCCAGAAGATGCATCCCAGCCACAACTCAGCCTTGTCATTGGGTAACCTGGGAGAGGTCAGAGTTCAGGGGATTAAGTGTTATTTTCTTGTTGGCTCATCGGCCCAGCTGAAGCCCAGCAACTGGTTCACAGCTGTGAGTCCAGGAAAATTGGCCCTACTGTGGCCTTGAGGCAGCAGCATGAGCCATTTGCCCCCTCAGGTCTCATCA
The DNA here is from genome assembly GCA_028646515.1 of Pseudochirops corinnae. Lineage (NCBI taxonomy): Eukaryota > Metazoa > Chordata > Mammalia > Diprotodontia > Pseudocheiridae > Pseudochirops > Pseudochirops corinnae. The sequence continues at coordinate 109,686,411 of CM053588.1, forward strand.
CTGTCCAGAAAACTTTTGCCAGGGTCTTGAAGCCCCAGGTGAAAAAGGAGACATTGCCATTTGGCCTCATTTCAGGGCTTGGCACAAATTCAGACTCATGACGCAGTGAAGAATCCCACCCAACTCCCCCTTACAGGGAGAAAGTGTGGCTTCACTAGCAATATTGATGAGATCTCAAGTTTCTGGGGAGAAGCAGCTCCCAGGTATTTAAGGGAAACTATTTTTGTCTGCACGATTGGGTAGGAAGTTTCTCCACCTAAACCAGAAGATAGAGAATTGATGACTTAGCTTAAAAGGGCTGTTTTGGGAGGTTGCTTTTCTTTTACTGTTCATTTTTAAAGAAATCAATATCACATTTAGATGACATTATCTGAACTTTGCACACACTACTTCAAAGAGTCTGACCTCAGAAAAAGATCTCTGAAGCAGAGAGTGCTTCCCAGGCCCCTTGACCAAAAGTTCTGTCTCATCCAAGGAAACGTTCCCTGGATTGCTCCATTTCATCAGTAACAAGGACTGTGGACAAATCTCTCCTGTATTTTTTGTTTTTTCACACCTCTTAACCTGTTGATCTGTTTGAGGTCTTTTTATGTGTTTATCAAACTTATCTTAAGTTTAAAAAAAAAGTGTTTTTTAAGATTTAAAAGTTTGCAGAAATATTAGAAGCATCACGATGCCGAAGTCCAGTAAGTATCACTGCTGTTCTCTTCCTCTTCCTCCAGCCAGTCTGTCTGTCTGTCTGTCTGTGCCCGCAGATCAAGGTTCTCCAAATTGAGAGTGTTATTGGAAATCTCTTTAGTTATATTTTAAATATTTTCTGTAAGAGCTGCTAATTTTATTTAAAACAAAAAGTTGTAAAAATGCCTCCTTTTTAACTATGACTTGTTCGTACAGGGCACGTAATCCATGTATCCCAGTGTACAGTGTCAGTACACTGAGAACACCTGTGCAAGGGCTTCCTCTGTACTGGCTGTAAAAAGTTTGTATTTATTATGTATAAAATGTTGAATAATAAAAAAGTGGAATTAAGGCTTTGAGTTTCTTAGCTCTGGCAAAAACAATCCCATTGATTGCATCTCCATCTCCTCTAAAGTAGCTGACAGCTATGATGGGCCAACACACTGCCTCCCCTGTTCCCCATCTCCTCCAAATCAGTTCTAACTGTGAAGAATTAAGAGTTTGTGAACACGTTGGTAGATATGCCAAATACTGTGGGGGGAGGATGGTGACCCGAGGCAAGCATTTTGTGGTTTCTTCCAACCTCCAAAGTCCAAATTGAAGCCATAATCCAAGAGAGTCAAGTCTGACCATTCCCCTTACATTCCCTTATGCAAGCTCACTCTGCAGACTCATCTTAGGATCCCAGAGTGTCAGAACAAGAAAAGACTTTGGAAGCAGCATCTCCCATCCCCATCCTGGAATCTCCTTTAGGGGATTATCTTAGATAATTAGGGGCTCATTTCGAAGGAGTCAAAAGAGCAAATGAGATAGTGCATACCAAGTTTTTTGTAAAGAACTATCTTAAAGCACTCTACAAATATTTGCACTTAGCGTGATCACTGTAAATCCAACACAGCTCTTGCTGTCAAGAAACTTGCAGTCTGGGAAGAGAGGATCGGGTAGAGACAAAAATCGGCCTAATACAAAGTACGTCAGGGCAAAGGGGAGGTCCAAACAAAGTGCTTTGAGAAGTAGGAGAGATATCACTCTAAACTGGGGTGGTGGGGAAGGGGACACTAAGGGAAAGACGTTCCTAGCAGGAGAGAAGGCAAGAGAGTGCAAGACAGAATCAAGAAATAGCCAATTATTCAGTTTGGCTAGAACATCTTGTTTGCAAAGAGAAAATGCTGAGAAAGTAACTAGGACCCAGATCATGCATGGCCTTAATGACAAGAAAAAAAACTTTCATTTTATCCAGTAGATAACAAGGAGCTCCTGAAGGTGTCTGCACAAGAGAGTAAAGTGGTTAGACCTGTGCACCAGCAACATGACTGCCAGGCATGAAGAATGAACAGCAGAGAGGAGACCAGAGATAGTTTTAAGAGCTTTGGTGTAGTGTTGGCCCTGTGAGCGAAGAGGGGAGGGTCACATTCAGAAGACAGAGGTAGAAATGAGGATCCAGGACAGAGAGAGCATCAGGGTATGGCCACACTTTGAGGACTAAAGAAGAAAGAGTAGGCAGCACGGGTGGGAAGGTCAGATGGATAGGCAGAACAGGAGAATAATCCTTCTTAGGTCGAGGTGGCATATGCCTCTGTTACTTCCACTTCTACCGCATGGACTCAGATTCATTTATTAAGTGCCTAATAGTGCCAGGAATCTACGAAGCCATAGGGATCCGAGACCCATTCCCGTGTACCTAGATAAGTGATGTCTAAATGAATTCAAAGTATATCTAAGTGTAGGAAATGGCATGGGTTTGGCATATGGTCCCCTACGGGCTAAAAAAAAAATATGAAGGGTTGCTTTTCCAGTACTTTGTGAAGATCCTGGGGGTGGAGGAGGACTCATTCTGTATCCCATCCTGTAACTAAAGGGCATCCTAAAGTCCTTTTCCTCTCATCCTACGTAATAAATTCCTTCTTATCTTGTAAGCAACCATCGCCCTCATCCTGTGTCATAAACTCTTTCTTACGCTTAGTTTTTAATCACCATAAAACCCTCAAATTACATCATCATTCTGAGACCTCTATAAAAGCACAACTCCCCCAAATATCGGAGTCTCCTTTAGCTTTCTTGCTAAGGAAGCCCATGCTGCTTCCATGTTAAGTAAAGCTCTGAATTGAATAGCTAAGAGCATGTGGGCTAAGAATTCTTTGACACCCCAACCGCTTTCCCAAATCTGACCTCAACAGGAAACATCCTGAAAGATCCATGGAGATGATTGTGCTTGAGCCGAGCTTTGGAGGAAGCTGGAGATTCCAAGGTGTAGTCTAAGAGGGAGACCATCCCCGGCTTGGGGGTGTAGGAGGAAGGAGGAAGATAGCAGGGAGACCAGCTTGGCTGGAATCGACTGTTTAAGGGAGAGTAAGTTATGACAGTCCTGGAGAAGTGGGCCTGAACCAGACTGGGGAGGACTTTAGATCCCAGAGTGACAGTCACTGGGGCATGGGTATGGGAATGACATGGCCAGACCTGGGCTTTAGTTGTGTAGGGGACAGATTTGATAGAGGGAAATCCATAATGAGATGTAATATTCAGATGAGAGAGGATCAGAACCTGCACTGGGTTAGGGTAGAGCAGAGTGAACGGAATAGGGCTGGGAACACGAGAGATGACACTAGAGCCTAACGAGAGCCCCATCTGCTGCTTCTGTAAGCTAAAGGTCCCCAGCTACTAATATGAGTGGACCCCATTCTTCCCCTTAGCCCATCTGCCTTCCCTTTTGGGATAAGCTTGTCCTTTGCAAAGCCTAGGGACCAGCATAACCTGCAGCTAGAGAATTCTGCCTGGGCAGTGGGGATCTGGGACAGACGCTCAGGATGGACCCACACCTGGAGGACTGAAGAAGGAGTCTCGAAGAGGGCTGTGGAAGCAGTAAGCATTTACGTGGCCACCTCCTAAGAGTGCCAGCACCACGTTCAGCCTTTACAAATCACTCATTTGAAGGTGCTCCCATCAGCTGGTAATTTGGACAACTTCCTACTCAAACTTATTAAGTAGGTGATAAGTTATGCATTTTCTTCCAGTTACCTGGAGTCAAGTCTCCTCCCTTGTTCCCCCCCCCCCCCGCCCCAGCCTGCCCTGAAGATCAGACAGACCAAAAGAGCACAGACTGACTCATCCGGCCTCTTGCCTTCTTCATACAGACATAGAGAAAGTTATGTGTGCCCCCTGCCCCTAGCTGACTCGGGAACCTGCAGGGGGGCCATAACAGCAATAATTGGCCACCTACCGTTGTGGGGAGAAGGAAAAAATGTCTGAATCTCAACAGCTTTATGGCCACAAACCAGCCTTGTCACAGCTCTGCACTCTCACACTCAACAGGAAGGGAAAAACTGCTAACGGAGTAGACGGTCAGAGTTGAGAGGGAGAAGTGACCTTTCTGTCCCTCCTAAACCACCATCTCTATAAGCCCTAGAATCTATGATGACCAGAGGGTAGGTGAGGGAGCCTGGTAAGGGCTCCCTGCTTACGCATGTAACTGTTTCTCTGAACCTCATTTTTTCATCTGTAAAACAGGGAGTCATTTCTCTCATCCAGAGATTCTTAACTTTGTCTACGTCCTGAATGGGGGAGGGAAGGAGCATTTACCAAGTACTTACTATATATGCTAAGCCCCCTGCTTTCTAGAATCTCTCATTCTAATGGCCGAGACAAGCCACTTGGGAGTTTTCAGCTGCAAATCTGATGGAAAAGTAGGGGTCGGAGGGAGGGAAGAGAAGGAGATAAGCAGTTCTGCAGCATCTTGAGCACTTTACAGTTCTTATCTCTGATCCTCTCCCTAACCCAGCAAAGTAGGGGCTTTTATTTTACAGTTGAGGAAACTGAGGCAAAAGCCAGAGGTTAAATTACTTGCCCAAAGTCACTGTCTGAGGTCACGTTTGAACCCAAGTGTTCCTGACAACAGGCCAGTACTCTATCCATGGCACCGCAGAGCTGTCCAGGTCCCACGGCCCCCAAGGCTCAGCAGCAACATGACGTGGATGGTAATGTCTTTTCTTTAATGTCACTTCCACTGACAATCTCTCCTTTTCTGGGTCTTCTGGGGGCAGTCAGCAGGCTGCTTCCCAGGGTGACAGCTGAGGGCGTTGGGCTGGGCGCTTTCATTCCCAAGGCTCCTGGGTCCAGGGTCTGGTGCTGCCCCATCACAGTCTGAGGGGTGATGGTGACCACAGAGGACAGAGGCCCCGCCGGCCTCTCGTCTCTTCCCCAGCCCACCTTGCCTAGGCTGGTCTGCCCACCTTGGGTGTGGTGTCCTGCTTTGGTGAAGCCTACAGACCACTTCTCAGAATCATGGTTTTGAACGTATTACAATGCTTAGAATTCCAAAGGAAACCAATTTTGTTGAGAAAGGTATCCATCTTTTTAAAGTGCCTAGCTGCCAGGTTAGAGCCTCCACTCTACCTAATACCTGCCTCACAAGTTTACTGAGGCTCACATTAGACAATAAATGCCTACTCTGGCGTGGTCCCTAGTCATCAACCGTCCTCATGCCCAGTCGCCGGCTTCCAAGAGCCCAAGCTGGCCTAGGACTTTGGTGGGTGATGGGCACCCTCTGGTGGCCACTAGTCTCCAGGACAGAGACGCCTCAAAGCCCTGCATCTCATGGACCTCAGAGCCCTTCATAGGAGTAGAGATTTTTTAAGCCAAAAGGGGTCTTTTAAGTTCATCCCTTTCGTTTTACATAAGAGGACACTAAAGCCTGGAGAAACACAATGGCTTCGTCAGCACAACTCACGTAGTAGGTGGCAAAGGCCAGTGTTCTTGAAGCTGCAAGTTCTCTCAGTTACTAGCCTTGAAACGTGAGATCGGGGTCATAGGGACCAAGACCACTGGACGTGGGAGTGTCTCTAGGGCTTTGCTCGCTGTTCCCTCTGCCTGGAGCGTCATCCCACTCTTCTGACTTGGAATTCCTCCTCTGGGTTACCTTCCCTAGTTCCTCCCCATCTCCCTAACAGGATTCTCCCTGAGGTCTTACAGACACTCATCCTGTAGTATTGTGTATTGTGACACCTTGGTTGGCTTCAAGCCTAATGGGGAGGGTCTGTCTTAGCTAAATTCTGTGCCTTTTGAGTGGGGCAGGCAATGTCTCTCTCTTTGTCACACCCACAGAGGGGAGGCTGGCCTTGAGGAAGATGGGGTGCCCAGGGCTTCTTCCCCAAGCACTCAGAGTGCTGACAGTTCCCCAACAGCTAAGCACCGGAGGCTGGCATTGCCTTAGCAAGAATGAACTAAAAAGTAAGTACCTTGCAGCATGCCCTCAGGGCCTGTCCCTGAGCTGCTGCTCTTGCCCTGTATTGAACTGAGGACATAGCTGGGGCTGACCCCATGGTGACCGTGCTCATTTTGCCTTGTGTAAAGTACCCATTTTTCTTCAAATGGAGACAGGTTTAGAGCTGGTGAGACCTTCAGTGATCACTTCATCTGGCCCTTTCATTTCACAGGTAAGTGCTGAGGGGTAAGTTGCCCAAAGTCACCCAGGAAGGGAGCCCCAACTTGAACTCAGGACCCACTGCTCCAAAGCCCTGGCTGTTTGCACTACACCCCTAAGGTCTCTGAAGAACTTGCTGTCCATCAAGGCTGGTGATATGTCCTCTATCCCTTTGCTCCCCTGCCTACTCACCCAACACCCCCATTTTTCCATCCATGGCCTTCTCCACCAAATTCCCTAGACCTATTGCCCTAGCTCTCTTCATCCTGCCTGCAGACCATCACTTAAAGATATAAGGAGACACAGACATGGGAGCCTCCTCCCCATCCCTGATGGGGCTATATTTATCCCTCCACAGTGTTCGCTTCTGCCTGTGGAACAAACCTCACTGCTGAGTAGTCTAGCCAATGAAACTCATTACCATGATTCCCTAGGGACACTTCCTGTAAACAACCTTTGACCCTGCCTAGATGTGAAGCTGCTCTGGCCATGGACACAACCACAAGCTCCCCAGGCTCTAAGCAGTGACTCAGCTGGCCAGCAGGGAGCATGCAGTAACTTGACTGAGGGGGAGAGCCCTACATTTATTCCTCAGACCTCTCTACCTGTTGGGTTCAAGTTAAAAGCTCAGTTTGGGGCTGAGGCTATAATCATTAATCCTGGGATATAACTTCCTCTTGATCCAGTGACTCACCCCTTCCCCTCAAGCTAAAGGCCAGCCTATCAATCAGAAGTTTTAATGCGTGTTGGTGGAATTGTGAACGGATCCAACCATTCTAGAGAGCAATTTGGAACTGTGCTCAAAGGGCTACAAAACTCAGCATACTCTTTAACCCAGTGATACCACTTCTAGGACTATATCCCAAAGAGATCATAAAAGAGAAAAAAGGACCCACATACACAAAAATATTTATAGCAGCTCTTTTTATGGTGACAAAGAATTTGAAATTGAGCAGATGCCCATCAATTGGAGAATGACTGAACAAGTTGTGGTTTATGAATGTAAATGGAATACTCTTGTTCCATTAAAAATGATGAGCAGGAGGATTTCAGAAAAACCTGGAAAGACTTACATGAACTGATGCTGAGTGAAATGAGCAGAACCAGCACACTGTACACAATATCAGCAACATTGTACAAAACAATGATTCAAGACAATTCCAAAAGACTCATGATGGAAAATGCTATCCACAGAGAATTATAGAATCTGCTACCTTCTGGGATAAGATCTCACTATTTAACAAAAACTGCTGGGAAAACTGGAAAATAATATGGCAGAAACTAGGCATAGACCAATATCTTACACCCTATACCAAGATAAAGTCAAAATGGGTATATGATTTAGTTATGAAGACTGATACTATAAGCAAAGTAGGAGAGCAAGGAATAGTTTACCTGTCACATCTATAGAGAAGGGGAGAATTTATGACCAAGCTAGAGATAGAGAACATGAAATGCAAAATGGATAATTTTGGTTACATTAAATTGAAAAGTCTTTGCACAAAGCTGATGCAGCCAAGATTAGAAGGGAAGCAGGAAGCTGGGAAGCAATTTTTAAAGCCAATATCTCTGATAAAGATTTCATTTCTAAATAAGAACTGAGTCAAATTTATAAGAATACAAGTCATTTCCCAATTGATAAATGGTCAAAGCATATGAACAGGCAGTTTTCAGAGGAAGAAATTAAAGCTATCTATAGTCAAATGAAAAATGCTCTAAATCACTATTGATTAGAGAAATGCAAATCAAAATGACTCTGAGGTATCACATCCCACTTATCAGATTGGCTAATGTGACAAAACAGGAAAATGATAAATGTTGGGAGAAGATATGGGAAAATTGGAACACTAATGCATTGTTCACGGAGTTGGAGAACTGATCCAACCATTCTGGAAAGCAACTTGGGAACTATGCCCAAAGGGCTATAAAACTGCATACCCTTTGACTCAGCAATACCACTTCTAGGTCTGTATCCCAAAGAGATCATAAAAAAAGGAAAAGGATCCACATATACAAAAATATTTATAGCAGCTCTTTTTGTGGTAGCAAAGTGAAGCGGCCACACACACCTTTGCAGACCCAAGAGCCAGCCTTGTGTTGCTGTCAGGAGGGATTGAGGAGACCAGAGACAGGAGATGTTTGCAGCTTGTAGTTTATTCCAACAAGGCCACCCACAGTAAGCAGGCAAACTACTACATTACTATAAGGTTAGTATGATTCATGAGTGACTGTCTCGTGCACAGGGGGTGAAGGCCAATAAGGAGACTCCAAACCATTGATGTCAGCAGCTGTCCGATAAGCGAGCGGTTTCTTTCAAAACATCCTTAAGAATAACAACTGCACAGTGGGTCTCAGTGCCCCTTTATCTCTAAGGAGTGCATGGAGCGGCCTTGGGACTGAGAGGCTCAGAGGAAGCTCCTAGATTCCTGTGAGAAAGTAGGAGTCTTTTACTCATACTGACCCCTGCATCTCCCCGTTTCTGTTTTGGATAAGTGCCAGGTAAGTATCAGCCAGGATCATTGCTAAGCTATTATAAAACAGTTTAAACATTAAGCCAATTAAAGTGGGGCCACAAAGCCCACTGCTATTGCCAATGCCAGCCAACTATGGGGCTGCAGCCACCATGAAGAAGTAGGGTTATCAAACCAGTTTAATATGTCCTCCACAGTTTTGTCTGGGTTAAGGTCAGTTTGAGCTTCTTGATTAATTTCATGAGCCAAATTCCACAAAACATCAATATCTGAAGTTATAGTACTGTTTAAGAACAAACCATTCAGGTGGTTCCTAATTGTAGTCCAGTCATACTTTGCAGTGGCATTGTCCCATTGCAAAGGGGTAACACATATCATCTGGTACCGATAGTCATACTGCAGTGCAGTTTGTACCCTTATTAAGTCTACTTCATCTCCCAAGGCCACAGTGGCTTTGGTGAGATCCTTTAATATCTTATAAAGTTCCTCATCAATATGGGCTTGTTTTTCAAAACCCAATGACACATTCTTTGCCAGGTCCTCCACAAATTGGACCTATACGAGTTGGTTTTGTATGGTAGATACAGACATAGCAAGAGAAATAGAGGAGGCTATAAGACTGACCAACATCATGACTCCAATGATCACACAGGAAATACATCTCTTAGCTCTCCTCACAGTCATTTCATGTTTTTTCTGAATATTATTCAAGACATTATCTCCTCAATTCCCAAACCATCCTTCACTCTTTACTGGGAAGAGCGCATATTGTGACTTGGTGATGACAAATACAGATTAATTATCAAAGAGGTCCTATACATTCATTGATAATGCAATTATTACAAGTAATATTGAAAACATCTTGAACTTGTGTTACATGGACATCATTTCCCCATATGAAAGCAAGCATACCATCCCCCCAAACAGGCTCATGCTTGAAAGACACATCCAATCTGCGAGCCCTTCTTCCAACCCCCTGGCTCAAGAACAAGTTGCCATGTTCCCCAGGTAGTGTATATCCCTCCAATAGATACTACTAAACATGAGTTAAAATTAGTTGGAAAAGGCAAAAAATATGTATTAAGTAAGAGCACAAGTAATACAAGTAACATTCCATACGTAGGGAGAAGTGTAGGCATAATTATATAGGTCTCAAGCTAACATGCTTTGCCAATTCATTTACAAATTGAACAGTTCATATTTCACTCATAAGGAAATAGAAGAAATGGTTCCTGATATTAAGAGGGAAGCTATGGCAATTAGTCCCATGATTAAAAGTCCAGAAATCACTTTTTTCTAAAGAGGGTGGTTCCACCAAGTAAAGGTAAATTAAACAGATAATAGTTCATTGGAGGGTAGTATTATCTTGTGAAAATGCGAAATTCCAAATCACTTCTTCTCGGGTTGTCTTTATGCAAGGGATCTCCCGATCCTTTTTCTCTGAATTCTCAGCATCTGCAAGATGGGTCGTGGAATTCCATGCTTGTGTTCTCACAGCAGCATCCGATAAAAGAAAATAAACAAAGCCTCTCCCCCCAATAGTTACTCAGTTCTTGTTTGGGGAATTCTCCACAGGGAGTGTGTACGTTTTTAAACTCTGTTTCTGCTGGTGTATACCTATTTGTATTGATGCTTAAAAAATTTAAAGTATATAAGGCAGTAGTTAATTGTCTTTGTGGTGTATTGGTTTAAGTTCCTCCTTTATATTTTAGTAAATAGGTTTTACTTGTATAAAAGCTGGAGGTAGGGGATGGAGTGTCAAGTTTGAATAACAGCTATGTTGGTTTGTGTAGAATGAAAAGGAGTAAGGTTAAAAGGGTGTAAGGGCCCTCCCAATTACCTGCAGGTGTTTTTCACATACCTGCTTTCGTTTTTCATTGTTGTACCATCACCCCATACTGAGCTTATGTGTCTGAATCCCTTCGAGCTATTTCATAGCCGGGGTCAAGTCATTTGTATCAAATTTCAGAAAATTCAAAGTGTACAATATTTTATCAATATGTACTTGTCTGATAGGTCCGCCTCCCCCTTTGTGTCTTTGGAGAGCAGAAGAAGTATAGGCTGTAGTGATCACTCATTGGTTACAGCCCTTCTATATGACCAAACTATTGTACAATGTGAAAGTATTTGCAGATCCTATACACGATTGCGCGCCACCATGAGGGGGGGGAGGAAGGGAGGGGAGAAAATCTGAAACTCAAGTGATTGTGGAACTGAATCTTGTAAATTAAAAGTAAATGAGCAAATAAAAAATAAAAATAAAAAAAAAAGAAGTATAGGCTGTACCATTATCAGTTTTAATGGCTTGAGGTATTCCTAAAGAGGAGAAACCATGGTAAAAGTGATTGAAGACATGCTTTGCGGTTTCTCCAATCTATAAGGTATCTAACATTAATTAAGTACAGCACAGTAAGTTTGAAATAGAATGGATAAAGTTTTAAAGACTGGACTTAGGATCTTTATACCGTCTGGTAAGTACAGCTTGACCCATGGGATTATAAGGGTTATGGCTGTAATTAATTTTATAAGAAAACGATCACAGAAAGATCGAAATAAATTGCTAGTGTAGGTGAGAGCATTATCAGTTTTCAATAGTTTTAGAACATCCATAGAAGCAAAAGACTGTAACATCTGCTTAATTACATATTTTCACTGCTTTTCCATTCTGAAGGGAAGCTGGAAGAGTAATTTAGAGAACACAATGAGGGCAGGTTCCAATGATCTGTCTAACTTGTTTCATAGTAATATGGAATTATTTATATAAGAGTATATGCAGTTTGATAAAAATAACAGTAAGATAATGTCATACTAAGAATATTTGGGGAAAAAGTTGGAAAAACTTGAACTTCTGATTAACAATCATATTGCTTAGATATAGAGGCCTAGGAAGTGAAAAATAAGCTGCAATATAGGTAGTGGTCTATATCTTATAAAAGCTTGTAGGTTCTGAAAAAGGTTAAAAAAAGATCTGTACTCTGAGCGTGTTTAAGTTCAGCAGTAACAAATGTATTAGCATATGGCCACTGAATATCAGCTATCTGATTCAATATTAAAGGGAGAGGAAAAAAAATTTTAGCAGTAAAAATCATAGCTAAAAGCTTTATATTATGACTAGAAGTAAAGTGAGTAATAATAATTTTATAATTATCAGAATCAATGTAGTAGGCTATATTTCTAGTTTTTAAGAATCTGGATATCAGGGCTGGAGCCAAGATGGTGGCGTAGAAGCAGCAAGGTACGGCAGCTCCCACACAGCCAAATAAAATACCCATAAAATATGACTCTAAACAAATTCTAGGGCTCTAAAAAGGACACAAATATACTTCCCGCTGAAGGCAGCTCAGCTTGAAGGGACCATCTCAGTGCTGGGAGCCAAAACCAGCCCAGCCTGAAACTTCGGTGTGGCCCCAGGGGTGTCCGGACGAGCCGAGCCAAGCCCCAGCTGGAGCTTCAGGAGAAAAATTATTGGACTACCTGAAAGCCATGATCAAAAAAAGGACTTAGAAAGCATCCTTCAAGAAATCCTCAAGGAAAATTGCCCTGATATTTTAGAACCAGAGGGCAAAATAGAACTTGAAAGAATTCACTGATCACC
>CM053588.1:109699070-109750874 GCA_028646515.1 Pseudochirops corinnae
ATACAAGGGGATGGCTGTTTTGAGGGGGGGTAGGGGAAAGATGGGGGGAAAATTTGTAACTCAAAATCTTGTGGAAATGAATGATGTAAACTGAATTTTAAAAAAACTAAAAATAAAAAATACTACTTTTGACATTTATTCTTTAAAAGGTCAACTGAGGGGCAGCTAGGTGGCACAGTGAATAGAGCACCAGCCCTGGAGTCAGGAGGATCTGAGTTCAAATCCAGCCTCCAACACTTACTAGCTGTGTGACCTTGGGCAAATCACTTAACCCCAATTGCCCTGCCTTACCCCCTCCAAAAAGACAAAAAATAAATAAATAAAAGGTCAACTGAGTGACCTAATCTAATGCAGTTAAATGAATCACAGCCAAGGGGCAGAGACTATGCCCTCCTGTTTGGGATAAAAAATAACGCTCATCCTTAATTTAATAAAAAAATAAACACAGAGATCTCTTAGGATAAGAACAGGAGTTTATTCTCTTTCCCGGGAGAAGAGGGTGGTCTTCCCCATGACTCATCATGGAGGAGAGGCATGTTACAAAAGGCAGTGCAAGAATTTATACCCTAATGCAGTCAAGCCCCCTTCCTGTCTCCTCTCTCATTGGTTGAGAGGCAGACTTCACCAAATTCTTCCCCAAATGGGACAGCAAGAAAAAGGGGGGAACAGTCCAAAAGCAAGGGAGGAGGAGTAAGCCTGGGCTGTCCCTGACTCCCACTGGCCAGGAGGAGGGGCCCACTGGGGAGGGAAAGGAGACAAAAGAAAATGGGGGGGGGGATGTCGAAAGATTCCCAAAGAGGCTTGCTACTGATTGATAGGAGCAATGGAGGAGGGAGAGGGAAGTTAACAATCCCAAACTGCCTGAGAAGTTTTCACTCACCCCATACACTCCCTTCACACCAGGGCAGGGATTCCCCCTGCCCCCTGTATTTCACAGATATGCCTTGACTGGCTAAATAAGGAAGGCAACCTGGGAAATTCCTTTGCAGCCAGCCCACTGCCCAATTTCTTTTGGGCTCACTCTAGGTTTCTGTCACCTGCTATCCCAGAAACGAATCTTCTGGTCATTGTGGCCGCTGATGATGAGGTGGTGTCCACATACCACGTCGTTGCAGTAGGAAAAGCCATCTATAGTTCTCGAGCCTGGGGGTTGAGGGACCATAGGGTGAACATGACAGAGCCCAGAACCTCCAGAAGGGCTCCCAGTGGGCCAAGGACATGGGCCCTCAGCCTGTTGATGTCCAACCTGCCATGTGCGTGTGGGAGTGGGGAGGGGGTGAAGGTCTCAGAGGGCCATGAAGGCACTTATAGGAACAAAGTACTGGGTCAGTAGGGACAGAGGAAATCTAATTCAACCTTCTCTTTTACAGATGAGGACAATGAAGCAAGCCCAGAGTGATCTGCCCACAGTGGCACAGCTAGCAAGCATTGAGACCTGGAGTCAAACCCAGGTCCTCTGAGCAAACTGCCCCTAAAATGAAATCCCTGGGTACCTTGCCAGGTCCCCTTTCCTGACTGCCTGGTTCCCCTCCCCAGCCCCTAGGCCCAGCCAAGGAAAGAGCAGGGAGTAGGGGAAGATGAGCAGTGTTCTATACCCACTGGGACCTAACCTTGGGGGCTCCCAGCCTGAACCCAGTGGCCTCCTTGAATTCCTAAAATACAGAAGGTTTGGGTGGGGCAATTAGAGGAAGGTCATGAGGGACAGGAAGTGTCAGGGAATGGATGGGAGGGAGCAGAATCAGAAGAGAAACTGAGGGGACAACTAGGGGACTGTTGGGAGAGAGAAGGAATTAGGAAACAGGAATTAGGTTATTTGGGGGTCTCAGTCACCACAGACACTGAAAGAAAACCACCCTGGGAGTAGGGGAGCCCTAAAGATGGAGGGGATACAGACCATGGAGTATAGAAGGGGGAGATGGGGAAAGGCAGGTTGGGGGTAGGTGGGGGCTTACAGGACGCCTTATTCAGGTCCCACTCTTTCACAGTTCGGTCTCGGCTCCCAGTCACTGCCTGCTGCCAGGTCAGCTTGAATTTGGCTGCGGTCACTTTGTCTGTGTGTCCAGACAATGTTTCCTGCACCAATGACCCCACGTAGCCAGAGTGTAAATTGGAAGCACTCAATAAAGGCTCCTTTTCCCCACCACATGCCCAGCCTCAGCCCCCACCCCTGCTCATGTCTCACCTTGGATTGGCTCTCGCCCACCTTCCAGAGCTGGGCAGCTTTGTTGTAAGTCGCTGCTAGCAAATAACAGCCCTGAGGGAAAGGATGGAGAAGTGAGTGATCACTACCAACCATTAATAGCCTCCTCACTGCTCCCATTGCCTCTGGTCTCTTCCTCCTCCAATACATGCTCCCCTTGATGCCAGAGTGTCACTCCTCTGCTCAAAAGCCTTCAAGAGCTCCCCATTGCCTAGTGAACAAAGCAGAAATGCCTGGCATTGGGCCTTCAACCTGGCGCCTACCTAACTTCCCAATCTTTCACACTTCTCCCTTCCATGTACCATCTGCTTAGTGCCAGCTAGACTGGTCAGTGTGAGCTAAGATCAGAGTTTATATCATAATTTTTTTTTTTTTTGCTTTTTGGAGGGCAGTTGAAGTTAAGTGACTTGCCCAAGGTCACATGGCTAGTTTTTTGTGTTAAGTGTCTGAGGCTGGATTTGGACTTAGGTCCTCCTGAGTCCAGGGCTGGTGCTCTATTCACTGCACCACATAGCTGCCCCAAGGAAGAGAGATTACTAATAAAGAACACTGCATACAATTAATCCTGGATTACCTGAATAAGCTACAGAAAAATAAAAATGGGAAATCAACAACACAAGTGACATTGACACCAATTATGCTAATTTTATCCAGAAGTCAAACAATGCAAATAAATTGCTTCAAAAGCCCAGAAAGCCCCTTAGTCAGTAAGTATCTGACTTAACTGGCAAACAGAGAGAAGCTGTTACCAAAGGCAACACTGAGTTAGAATCTCAACTCATCTGTAAAAGCTTATGAAGAAGGATGATGGATAATTACAGCAGAGAAGGAGAGGTGAAGGATAAAACCAGTTTAAAGAGAGCTGGGAAAGCTGTCCAGTAGAGCAAAGCCATCCTAAGGACCCTCAAGGATGATACGGAAAAGCGGACTGAACCCAGAAGAAAACAGGCACTTTTTACAAAAGTCACTTGGGCAAACTTTTGGATCCAACAAGGAGAGGGAAACCACACTTGAACACCAACATCAGAGCCCCTGAGGTGCTTACAAAGGAAGTAGGAATGGCAAAAAAGAGAGCGCAGATGGGGAAAGCAACAGGATCAGATCACTTATAGAGGAGATCTGAGGTGATACCCTTGTGAGGGTATTGGGAGACCAGGATACAAGGTATCTTAAGGAAGTGAAGATGCCAAAGGTATATGTGAGGGGTGGGGAATCTCAAACCTTGTTAATGCCCCCAGAAGGAGATTAAAAGAACACTGGTAACTCCTGACCTGCATATCTATTCTTCCATCTTTATGTGTGAGGCTGGCACCCTTGTTGAGAGTGCGCGTAGGGAAAAAGCAGGGTTTTGGGAGCAACATTCACCCATGGATGACATCTTTAGCATCTCGCAATTGACTGAAACATGTAGAGAATGCAAGATCCCACTTGTTTACTGATTCCTCCCCCTGCCCCCCACCCAGCTGACTGGGACAAAATGCGGTCTCCAGGGTCTTTCACAACAAGCTAAGTAGCTGGTCTGCATGCTGTCTCCCCCATTAGACTGTGAGCTCCTTGAGGGCAGGGGCTGTCTTTTGCGTTTCTTTGCATCTCTAGCACTTGGTACAGTGCCTGGCAGATTATAGGCCCTTAATAAATGTTTACTGGCTGACTGACGAGATATGTCCCATCCACATAGGAAGATTATTCAGGATTTCTCAGAAGATGGAATGACAGAAATAACCCCGATTAAACAACCCCTTGGTGATGAACATCAGGCAAGGCAGAAAACAGGGAGATGTACGCTCGTGATGGAAGAGAGTCTGTGTTAAAGAGGGATTCCCTGGGGATAACCAGGCCTTCTAGACATTCCTACCTGTGGATGACATTGTGCCAACTGCATCTGACACCAAAATATTTCGAAGATTCTTGAAGACATCTATAATCACTCCAAAAAGTTTGGTGTGACCATGCACACAGGAAAGACCATATGATAAAGAAAACCTACTGCCCGGATTTCAACATGCATCTAAATGGACACTTTATAGAATCTGTCCAAAAGTGTGTATGTCTGGGAAAACAAAGAAGGACAATGAGTCAGGACCAGAGTTAAAAAGGAGAGTGAGGTGGCTTCTTTTGGAATACTGCAAAGCACTTTTACTGACCCAAAGGTCCCATAAAAGCAAAAGTCCATCTTTTAAAAAATACAGCAAAACACAATTTTATTGGTGTTGCTATATCGCAGTAAGAAGTAGACAACACTGCCTTTGAGGAACTAAAAATGAGTATTTCAGAGGGCAATGGCTAAAGGTGCACTGGGGAAGGGTGAGAACAGGCTGGAACACAGAAGCAATAAGGAACGCTGAGGGGAAAGAGATCACAGATGGCATCAAAGAACAGTACAACAGGAAAAGATGGACAGTTCATGTGGCCAGAGCAAGGGAAGCCAGGTGGCCAGCCAGAACAGCCCTCACCACAATGGCGCCAAAGCAAGGCAGGGTCCGGCATGTCAAGAGGATCCTTCGTGTAGAACAAGAGGACCACAGGAGGAGCGGCCGTGGATGGTGCTGACCTGCAGTGTGGGAGGGCACAGGAGGGGCAGGCCTGGATGGTGCTGACCTGTGGTGTGGGAGGACCTCCTGAATCCATGAGATCACAGGTCCATTTGCACATCCCCCTTTAGAAGCAGCCCAGCATAGCAGGCAGGTGACACAGGGGAGAAAGCACTAGACTCTGTGCTAGGAAGACCCAAGTTTCAATTCTGCCTCAGACAGACTAGCTGTGTGACCCTGGGCAAGTGACTTCAGCCTCTCTCAGGCTCAGTTTTCCCATTTTACAGATGAAGTGTAAGAGTATGTCCTTCACAAGGCCAAATCAAATGAGGTAATATTGGCAAATTAAGCCCTCTGCCAACCTTAAGCACTATGTTAGTTGTTATTATTATCACTACCATTATTACTGTCTCAGCCTCAGTCTCCTCATCTGTAAAAAGGGGATACTAACAGTACCTACCTCAGAGGCTTGGTACAAGACTCCAGTGACATAAGGTCGGGAAAGTCCACGGCAAACCTTAAAGCACCATGTGTGCTGCTGTTAATATCATTCCTCTCTCCTCCTGCCTTCTTGGGTCCCCCAGGGCACTGGCTGAGGCCTATTCCAGGGCTTTCTCCTTTCAGACGCCTTCTCGTTATTCAGCAGACCTATGAAAGGGCCGCTTCTTCCAAGAAGCCTTCCCTGGATCCCCAGCAAAGGGCCTGTCCCTGTCTCTCCACAGACTTGCCAAGGGCCAGAGGTCTGGCTCCCTCTTTTCTTCATCACATACATCCTGGTATCATCCTTGTTTATTATTGTTTTGGTACATTTTCTATCCTTCCCAGGAGCTCCTTGTGGGGAGGGACTGTGTCTTTTCTAAACTCACTCCCAGCATGGACCACAGGCAGGGCTCTGTCCCCAACAGATGCTTGATAAGATGCTGTTGACTTGAAAGGTGGCATGCTCCTCGGTCCCCAGCCTAGCTTGGGGCCCCCTTGTCTCAGCATAAAGGGGAGTGCAAAGGCTGGGGCAGGGATTATCTCACATTTCGCAGACAGGTAAACTGTCTTAGGCAGGGGAAGTCATGTGCTCAAATACACACAACTCAATTCAGCCCCTCTGTACTGAACACTTACTTTGCACAGAGCCTTGCACTGCTTCAAAGCGAGAAAAGTGTTTTTTAAAAAAAAGACAATTTAGAAAAAGACAGAAACAGACCAAACACTTCCCCTTTCCCTAATCCAAACCTACTGATGGCTCAAACTCAAGGCTAGTCACGCTGCCACCAGCCCCTTCCAACATCTGATCAGCTTCCAGGCGGCCTAGGGGAACGAGAGAAAAAGACACTAAAATCTACTCCCTATGAAGCCAGTAACACACACAGCATTAGCCCCATTTTTACTGAGGAAATGGAGACTCCAAAAGTGACTTGACCAAGGCTGCTTAGCTAAAAAGGCCTCGAGTCAGAACTTGAGTCCCCGTCTTCAGGCCTAGCATGTCTTTCTACAGGTACCAGGGATGGCTGGTCCATTTGGGTTCTCTAGTACAGCATGAGGGTAGATCCCCCGAGGGGCTCGTGCTCTATGCACTGTGACACCACCTAGCCCCTCCTTTACTGTATTTAACATTGCTAAAATTCTGTTTATGTCATTAAAAAACAACATATCATTACATTTGGTTTTCTAGCCTTATGCATTTTATTTATGGGTTCATAACACGCACATTTACGATTGACTCTGTTACTTTTTTGTTTATACATCAATTAGATTTCTTTATCAGAGATACTGTAAAGATTGTTTCTCAGATTTTTGCTTTCCATATAATCTTGGCTGCATTGGTTTTGTTTGTGCAAAATCTTTTTTAATTTAATGTAATAAAAATTATCTATTTAAGAAAAAAAACTCAGCCCAGGGACTGTGCCCTCAGTTCCTGGACCTGCTCTTCCACTCAGTAGCTGCCAGACTGTTCCACATTCTGAGTTTCTGTTCCCTCATCTACAAAACAGGTTGAACTCAAAGTGGCCCAGGTCCTACCTAACTTGAAGGTTCCAGGAATCCCCCAACCCCACCTATCTCACCCCCAAATGTCAGTATTACTTTCCCATAAATGACAGGTGATGAAACCTGTCTGTTGTTTGTCAAACTGGAAATGGGTATGGGGAAGAGCCAGGAGAGTTCAAATGCAGGGCCAGGACATTCACCCCCATCCATGGTGCTTAAAAGGAAAAAACGGCCCTTGGTGTAATACTGGGGGTGTAATAGAGGTATGATTTGCACTCACCTCCAACCACATTCCAGAGGCGGATGAGCCGGTCAGCCCCACCGGTGGCCAGGAGGCTGCTGTTGGAACTGAAGCAGACGGCATTGATCTCAGAATGGTGGGCCTCCTGGGGGAGGCAGAAAGGGTTTAATTTCCTCCCCCACAGCAAGGACCCAGGCTCTCCTTGTCTCCCCAGGGTGCCATGACTAACCAGGCCATTCCTCACAGAGCTGGGGCCCATCCACCTCCTCTCCATTTTGCCCAACCTGTAAAGATTTCAGCTCGTGTTCCATACACACATCTATCTCCAAGTGTCCCTACTTTTCTTTTTTATTTTTGTTGCTACTTTTCCAAGTATTACTTCTTTCTTTACCATCTCCAGCTCTCACATGTGCCCACCTACCACAGCCAGGATAATGTCTCCCATGGCTATACATCTGTCCCAGTAACCCCCCATGTCCTTCTCAAACATGCACTCACACACACCCCTATCCTGTGTCCATCCTCCTCCTTAGTCCCTTTATAGCGGGGTCTCTCTGTCTCACCTGGATGTCCTGGGCTCTGGCTGGGAGACAGGAGACCCCACAGACAGGAAGGCTTGGATATCGGGCTTCAGGGGCCCCACTCACAGAGTGACCTCTTCTCTTCCTAAAACTGAGTGGATGGGGTGAGAGTCAGTGGCAATTCCTCCAAGGTGCCCCCCCCAATCACCTGGGCCTGGACCAGAGGCTGGGGCCACAGAGGCCCAGGGAGGTGACAGTTGGGGAGGAGGAGGATGGAGGGCTGAGGACAGGAGAAACAGAGAACAGCAGAAATGTGCCTAGCTGCAAGCCTCCCAGGGAAGGGTAGAGGAAAAATGTAGAGCAGGTTCTGAAAGAGAAGAATTCACAGGACAGGTAAGAGAGCCTTCTGTGAATGGGACCTGCCCATTCTGTGGTAGGAGAAACTGAGTCTTAAAGAGTTCCACGTTGTCTCCTGACTTAGCCTGGGGAATCTAGATGCCAAAATTCCAGAACTGGCCTTGAGAAAGTCTCTCTTCCTTTATCTAGCCTTCAGTTTCCTCATCTATAAAATGGGAAAATAATCTCTGCCCTGTGACCCCCAGAGAGCTGGTGTGAGGTTCAAATCAGAGGAAGGAAGCAGTGCAGAAGAGTAAGGCCCTGGGCAGATGTGAGGGTCTCTTGGCAGTGAGAAGCATGGAGTGGTGGATAAAGCTTGGGCCACAGAAGTTCAGAAGGAGATACAGACAAGCAGGGATCATCTAATGGACACTGTAAAAAGAAACAAGCTAGGCAGAATTGAGATTCGTGGTTTCATATACAACCCATTCTTTCAGTTCTTCTTTGTATAGGGAAATGTTCCTATTCATTGATGTTTGGCAAGCTCATAATACTCAAAAGAAAAATTTTGGAAGGACAATGTTTAAAAAGCCCTTGAGTATGAGATACAGTCCTGACAGTTCTCATCTACCTGTAAAATAAGTAGATCCCTACTTCATGGCCTCCTAACCTGAGCCCTGAG
Organism: Pseudochirops corinnae; assembly: GCA_028646515.1. Taxonomy (NCBI): domain Eukaryota; kingdom Metazoa; phylum Chordata; class Mammalia; order Diprotodontia; family Pseudocheiridae; genus Pseudochirops; species Pseudochirops corinnae. The sequence continues at coordinate 109,707,562 of CM053588.1, forward strand.
GGCTCTCCAGAAATGAGCCCAGCCTGATCCTCCAGCACTGAATCCCAGAGTCAGGGCTCAGACAGGGCTGCCTCCCAAAGATGAGAGGAAGAGCACCCTCAGGGGAGTGACAGGCTTCCCCTCTCAGGGCCCTCACTCCAGATGAGTCCACAGGGGCAGTGTGGAAAGGCAGACACAGAGAGAGCATACACCAAGCAGGCCCAGAAGAGCTTCAGCATCTCCCCACTCTTAACTCGGTCCCCATCCTCTAGGAGGCCGGGCTGGCAGCCCCCCAGCCAGCTGGTGAGAGGAGGATGGCTCTTCCTGAAAAACCCAGGCCAAAGACAGGAGCTTCTAGAAAGTCCCCTCAGAGAAAGAACAAGAGGCAGAGAGGGATCTTTAGAAATCCAGGGGGCTCCCAGCTTGGTCTGCCTTGATTGGACAAATAGCCACCATGGACCCTATGCTGCCTTACCTGCTCCTCTGCCAGCCAAAGAAACTCATAGGGGCAGACCAAAGACTCCCTCAGGAGAAGGAAGATAATGCTGCAGAAAGGGGGTACCAGGAGAATGGGAATAAGGGGAGAAAGGGGAGAGGAGGAAAGAAGGGGAACACGAATGCAGCAAATCATTGAAGGAGAAAGCAATACACAGGGGACATTGGCAAAGAATGAGGGAAACCCTGGAGGGGACAGGAGTAGAAATGGGGGAATGATGAAGATGTAAGAGAATGTAATGGAGAGAATGTGGGAGCTGAGGGGGATGGGTGTGGGCAGGGGGGAGGCAAGTACTGAAGTGAGGGTAATGATAAGTTATTTAAGAGCCTCTGGTCTCACCCCAGGGAAGCTGAGGGGCCATGCGCCCCCCTTGCTCTCCTCACTCCCACTTACTCCAGGAACCCCTTCATAACATCCATACAGCGAGCCAGGGTCACGGACGTGGCGGAGGCTGACCTGGGGGCAGAACCAGACAACAAGAGAAAGAAAACCATCAGGAGGATCAGCACTTCGGGAGACAGAGGAGGTCACTGGAGTCCAGGTGACAAGAAGGGAAAAGTCCTTAGGACCTCACCTCTGCTGGAAGAATCACTCCCTAGGTCATCTCTAGGCCCTCTGAGGTCTGCACTGTCCAAAGGCCAGAAAAAGGAGACCAGGAAGGTCAGGAAGTGAACAGGAGAATGGGGGCAAAGGGAGAAACAGGAGAGGCTGTCACTCCCAAGAAGACTTGGGGGGAGGGGTTTCCAAAGACTGAAAGGCCATCCTGAGGCAGAAGGCAAAAAGATGTTTGGTTTGACCACAGAGAGCAAAACCAGGGTCATGGGCAAGAGCCACAGAAAGGCAAATTTCCTCTCAAAATATGGAAAATATTCCTAAGTGTCTGAGCTATGCCACCATGGAAGAGGCTGCCTCGACAGGGAGTGCTGGAGGTGTCCCAGCAGAGGCTCGAGTCAAGGATGCTAGTGAGAAGGTTGATGTACAGGCTCAGACCGGACACCCTCTGGGATCCTTCTAGCTCTCATCACCTAGAATTGTACTTGAAATTGCCAAGGGAAGCAGGAAGGGCGCTTGGAACAAGCCTCCCATCCTCAGGGCCTGAGTGACCCACTGGCACTATTCGTAGGAAATTAATTCTTGTTAATAAGTTAGGTGGCCCAGTGGCTAGAGCACTGCTGAATCTGGAATCAGGGAGATGAGCCTCAGTCACACTTAGCCAGCTGTGTGACTCTGGGCAGATCACCTCACCCCTCCCTGCCTCAGTTTCCTCAAATGTAGAAGGGGTAATAACAGCGCCCACTCCCAGGGCTGTTGAGAGTATCAAATGAGATAACTGTAACGGGCTTAGCACACAGTGCCTGGCACACGGTAAGTGTTCTGTATCAGTCATTACTGCCGTCTAGCATTTTAAGGATCAGCTGTTCTTGGCACTTTGTCAGGGTATCAGAGCTGGGAGGGGAGAGATGTCCCAGCCCAAGGCTCACCTATAAATTACTCCCTAATGCTAAGTATTCCTGCCACAAGTTATTCAGTCTCCGTAAAAAGTGGAATAAACTGCTTCCCAGTTATTCTGTATCACAGAACAGCAGGGGCCTTTAGAGGTCATGGGGGCTTTTTTTTGGCCTTTATTTGTATTCCTGGTGCCTGGCACAATCCCTGGCACGCAGGAGCTGCTTACTGTAACAAATGCTCACTGACTGGCCCTTGGACTCCATGGACTCCAGCTCCTCCCTGCCAGTGACTCCCCTGTAGTAGGTGACATCTCACTCTATGGTAAATGACACCGTTGTAGTACAGTGTTAAGAAATGTTCTTCACTGAAGGGATAATTCGATCTCTTTGCTTTTTGTTTGTATTATTTTTGAGCCCGAGTCTCACTATCTCGCCCAGGATGGAGGTCTAACAGCCCCTCACAGGCCCATTCCAACACTGACTGGTGGCCTGGGAGCCCTGCACCCCCACCCCCCAGACAGGTGTGCCATGCTGGAGGAAGCCTTAGTGCAGGTGCCCAACCAGCTTTGGTGCCACTGCAGCCCAGAATTCTAGCACTCTAGCAATCCACCAGCCTCAGCCGCCCCAGTAGCAAGACCACAGGTGTGGGCCACCAGTTAGAGAGCTGAAGGAAGAAAACCGAGTAAGGAGGCCAGCCTGGAAGCCTGATTAGCTGGACAGTGGCCAGAGGAAGGCAGCTGAGAAGGCTGAAGGCCTCAAACTCATGAAGGAAATGGGGTTGTTTAACCTAGAGCAAAGAAGTCTAAAGTTCGGGCATGATGGCTGGCTTCAAGTATATGAAAAGATATCCTGTAGAAAAGCACTGAGACTTCTTTTGCTTGCCCCCAGAGGGCAGAACTCAGAAAAAGAGCAGAAATAACAAAGATGCCTGTTTAGGCTTGATGTCAGCAAATAATTCCTATCAATCTGAGTTGCCTCGAAGTGGAAAAGCCCTGAGGGGGGAGGGTTCTCCCTCACTGGACCCGTCTGAGCAGGGGCCAGACAGCCACTGGATGATTACATTGTAATCTGGTCCAAGTTGGACCAGACGGAGGCTCCTGGGGCCCCTTGCCAGCTCTGAGAAGTTTGGGATTCGATTGAAGTAGCCTTGATGATACAGCTGCAATCAAGTCACAGAGGGAGCCCTGGAAGACCTTTTCTCAGCCTCAGTTTCCTCATCTGGAGGAGCAGCTGGACTAGTTGACCTTTAAGAGCCCTTCTGGCCCCAGATCCTATGATCCTCCTGAACACCCGCTCCCCCCAACCTCGGTAAGAGCCATGTAACAAAGAGACCTCACCTGAGGGTGGGGGTGCCTTCACACCGGGGGAAGGGAAGGGATAATGAGAAAGGGGAGAGGATAGCACAGCTGGACCTGGTGTTAGAAAACTCGAGGTCAGCTTTTGGCTCTGCTGTTGTGACCCTGGGTAAATTCTCACACCCTCTTTTGAACACTCTGTAATACGAGGCAGTTAGACTCAAACGTCCCTTCCAGCTTTAAATATAAATCCTATAATCTTATGAGATGGGAAAACCTAACCATCCCTGGAAAGACAAGACTCAGTCTCACTGTGCTTTGTCTCCCTATCCAGAGAGTTTGTCAGAGAGAAATGTGGTCAAAATCATGACTCCGGCCTGCCCAGAAGAGTCCCGGTACACGAAGCTTAGTTTTTTTCCAACTCCAGTCAGTTTCCAATTCCACTACATCCCTGAGTCACCAGCCAAAGTGGTAGGCTAGGGCTGAGGGAGACCCATCCCTGAGGTCCAGGGAGCTCATGTTGTGGAGGTCAGGATCCAGGCAGCCCAAGGATCAGAAGCCTCTCAGGCTGTATCCATTTGTCTATACAGCCCCTCTCTGGCCCTACTTACCTGAAAGGGCGTTTCCACCGTTTCTCATAGGCTTCTACTTCCAGGAGCTCCTGCTTTTCCACAGGGGGCTCAGCAATGCTTGGAGGGTCCAGGGTCCTAAGGAAAGAAGCAGAGGAGCTCAGAGTGCCCCAGGAGGCTCCACACAAGGCTGATGGGAGGGAAGGCCTCCAGGCATTTGAATGTCTGGGCTCTTTACTAGACAGACAGACCCTGTTTATTCATCTGATCCATTTCTGTCCCCCAAGGATAGCTACTGGGTTTGTCTGTCCTTCCCATTCTGGGTCTGTTTCTTCCTCTGTAAAATAAGAGTGTTAGGCTAGATGGGCTCTAAGGCCTGTCCTACCCTGACATCCTATGTCCTAAGATTTGGCACTGAAGATTGCATATGACAACTTCCCCTGTCTCCTACTTACTCAGAGATGGTGACTGTCCTCCTCATTGCCTTCTTCAGCTCCTTGGAAACCCTGGCTTGCTTGACCCTGCAAACAAAGGGGCTCAAGGAGTCTGAATTCTATAGTCACTGTGGCCCTCCCCCAAGGCCTGGGATACAGGTCCGCTCTCAGGCCAGAGGCTCCTTGGGAAGAAAGGCCTGTGGCTCCCCTCAGCCTTGGGGCTTGGTAGGGACAGAGGCTGTCGCCTCTTCCCTCAGCCCAGACACTTGCTGAGGACAGGAGGGTCCCTCCTCAAACTGGAGGCTCTCCCTACGGCTTCACCTCTCAATCCGTTCGTTGCGGTAATTCTGGTCCTCAGCTGCTTGCATCTTGACTTGGATCAGTCGCTCCACTAGCTCACGGCCTTCCTCTTCCAGGTGTCTCAAGGCCCCTTCCTGGTGGCCAGTGTGGGCCCACAGTGTGTCATAAGCTTCCTTCCCCTCTGTGATCCTGTCCTGCTGCCCGGCCACCTGCTCTGCAAGCCACTGACGCATTTCTTCCAATTCGCGCACCCTGGCATCCAGAACTGAGAGCCTGCAGGGGGTGAGGGTAGGGAACAAGGTAGGCCTGGGGACCAGGCACCCCTTCCCACTCACTCCCCATTGAGATGGGGAGCCTCCAAAGCCTCCTCCACAGCATAAGTCTTTCAAGAGGACTCACCCTGAGACAAACTTAACAGATCATTGGGGAAGGGTCCTTATGACCTGCCTCCCTGAGAACCTAAACTTTCACACAGACTCAGGCGGCAGGTCTGCTCAGAGGATCTCTGGGTCTCACCTGCCCCACTGATCCTCCAGCATTGCATCCTGGGAGCTCAGCATCCTATTCTTCTCCACAACCTGGTATGCCATCTGCAAATGGGGACAAGGCAGAGAGAGAGAGAAGTGATTTCTAAGGATGCTCTCAACCTGCGAGGTCTGAGCCCATTTCTTCTTGCTCTGGGGCTGGGTTCCACATAACTGTCCATTCTCTACAGACCGACAGCTTTCCCTCTTCCCCCTTCTGGACTCAAGCCCCTCCAGCACTGCCTGATGATCTCTTGCTGACACTGTAAGTGCCTTATATGGACAGTTATCTGTATGCTGTCCCCTCTGTGAGGACAGATGCTCAGTCGTCCTCATCCTCATCGACATTTTATGGCATCTCCTATGTGCTGAGCACCATGCTAAGTGCTTTACAAATATTACCTCAGTCATTCCACATGACAACTCATGGCAGGTACTACCCTCATTTTACAGATGAGAAAAGCCAAGCAAACAGAGGTTAAGTGACTTGCCCAGGGTCACACACTAGTAAGTGTCTGAGGCTGGATCTGAACTCGGGTCTTCCTAACTCCAGGCCCAGTGCTCTGTTGACTGCCACCTAACTGGCCACCTAGCCTCTTGAGGGTGGGGGCCACATTTTTGCCTTTCTTTTATCCGGAGCTTAGCAGAATGCCTGGCACACAGTAAGCACTTAATAAATGTCTGTTTCCTCCTTTCCTTGAACCCAGGTCCTTTCAACTCTCCCTCCCCCCCACCCCAATATACATTGTCACCAAGTATTTTACCAATATCTCATTTGACCCTCATTACAATCTAGAAAGTAGGTGCTACAGCTGGGGAAACTGAGGCCGGCACAGGTGAAGTGGCCTGCCCAGAGTTACACATCTAATAAGTGTCCAAGGTTAAATCTGAACTCAGGTGTTCTTGATACCAGGCCTAGCACTCTGTGCACTATGGCACCACCCACTTGTTAGGCCCGGGCAAGCACAAAGCCTGGCTCTGCCATCTACTCTCTGTGTGAACTTCATCTCTCCAGGCCTCAGTTAATTTTTTTTCTCCCACTTTATTTCGTTTTTAAATTAATAAACATTTTTCTCTCCCTCCCATCCCAACCCTGAAAAAAGAAAAACAAACCCCTTGTAGAAAATGTGAATAGTCAAGCAAAACAAATTCCTAAACAAGCAAAGTCCAAAAAAAGTGTGGCTCATCCTGCCCTTCTGTCCATCAACTCTCTGTGAGGGAGTGGGCAGCGCTGCTACCTGACCAGGCCTCCAGAATCATAGTGGGGGGCTGTGTTGATCAGAGCGTTCCAGGCTTTCAAAGTTGTTTGTCTTGACAATGTCACTGTTATATAAACTGTTCTCCTGGTTCTACTCATCTCACACTGCATCAGTTCAAACAAGTCCTCCTAGGTTTCTCTGAAGTCATCCCTTTTGTCATTTCTTACAGCAAAACGGAATTCCACGACATTCACACACCATAATTGAGAAGCGAATAAATAAGCATGTATATAGCACCTGCTGCATGCCAGGCCCCGAGTGTGCTAAGTACTGTGCACATGTCTTATTTAATCTTCTCACAACAACCCTGAGAGGTGGGTGCTATTATCATTCCCATTTTATAGGTAAGGAAACTGAGGCAAGATATTGCCCAGGTTCACACAGCTCATTAAATGTGTCTGAGGCTGGATTTGAACTTAGAACTTCCTAATTCAACTCAGGTCCTTCTTGATTCCAGGCCTAGTGCTCCATTCACTGTACCACCAGCTACCTCTGATATTGGTAATTAGTTCAGATATTCCCCAACTGATGGGCACTCTCTTTGTTTCTAGTTTTTCGGATCTTGAAAATAAGGTTGCCAATCTCTAAGCCCTAAAGAAGTAACCTACCTCCCCACAGACCAACTTGATCTTAGCCAATTCTTCCTCCCATTTCCTCCTGAGGTCCTCGGGTGACTGGGCAGGATCTGGCATTGGCCCTGCCTCCTCTTCCTCCCTGTCATCCAGAAAGAAGCTTTGGATTAGAGAGAGAAACACCCACACCCATATCCACCCCCCTCCCCCCCCCCCACATAGCCTGAATCCCTCCTGGGTTGATCTCATCTACCATCATGCTCTGTGGCCTGAAGCCTCCAAGGCTGGAAGGGAATATGCCCCAAATCAGCCTTCCTTCCCCTACACATTCTAGGGAAGGTGTAAGCCTGTCAGTGAGGTTAGAGACAGGGATGCAGATCTGATATTCATGCAGGTGCTTTGCACCCTGAGACTGGGAGGTGATACTTTCCATGGCCAGCACAGACCAGCAAACAGGATGAAAGTAAAGACTGGAAGGGAAAAGGAGAGGTTTTTCTCTCCTCAGCCTCCTCTGCTGGGGCTTCACTGTCTGACTTTAGTCTCTCCTCTGAAACATGGTGAATTCCCAGGATATCAAAGCCACTCCCCTATATTCCCATTGAAGCATAAAACATGCACTCTACTATCAAATGAAAAATGATGTTTGGATTATCTGTGACTTGGGTCCTCTCACTTAACCCAGAGAACGTATGAGCCCAACTCCCAGTATGACCCAGGCTCCTTTTCCCTCTCCCTCTCCTCCCCTGTGCCCTGCCGGGGCGGGGGGGGGGGGGGGCGGCGCATATAGCATCCCACCCTCCCTTCACTCCTTATTAAAGACCTACAAGTATGTGATGGAGCAGACAATCTCATCTCTCCCATGCTCCTTTCTGGAGACACAGGCACAGGGGCAAGAACTGGTCCTCCCAACCCTATATCCTCCCATCTTCAAATCAACAGTCTAAAAAAGGGTTGGGAGGCTGAGCAGAGGCACACAAAGAGAGGAAGGGAGGGTGCAGACGACAACATGGTAAAGAGAAGTGGTGAATTTGGAGTCAGAAAGCCTGGTGCAGATGCCTGAACGCTGCCTCTTACTGACCATGGGTCCTGAGCCTCAGGCTCCAAATCTGTTAAATGAGATCCAATCTAACATATGAGAAGAAGAAAGAAGAAATGAAGACAGACAGACAGTCAGGAGAGAAGGAGATGGACTGACAAAAGGGAGGGAGGACAGAGAAAGAGTAGGAAGGAGGGAGGGAGAAGGAAAAAGAGTGAAGAAGCCAGGGAGGGAGAGAGAAGAGAGACAGATCAACAGACAGCTGGAGGGAGTGGCCATGTCTTGCACTAGGCAGATAGTCAGTTAATGTTTGCTAAATGAATAGAAGGGGAAGGGACTGGAACAACCAACCTACTGGAAGGGTCTCAGGCATCAGGCCACAGAGTCATCTCTGGCTTAGGGAATTTGGTGGGGAGGGGCTCAAGGGAGAAAGGCCTAATTGTCCCCAGTAGGAGGGAAGCTGGTGTGGCCTATGGGGCAATGAGGTGCCAGGAAGAGAATTAACCAGGGCAAATGCACAGGGCAACCATTGTACGGGCCTGTGGTTGGGCACCATGCCCAATCCCCTGCCCCTTTCCCTTAGAACCTCTTGCCTCAGGCCTCCCTCCTGCCCATGGTCACTGCCATCCCCACTGCCAAAGGCTCTCCTTCCCCATTAAGATTCCCTTCCTTTAGAGCCAACCCTGCCTGTATACCATTATCCACAGTGTTTCCCTCATGTCATTCCCCCAGTCTTTCTGATCTCCCCTTGACCCCCTCTCTTACATTGAAGGGAGTTCATTGGGAGACTCAGGTGGCAGCTTTTCTGTGAAATGGGCCAACAGGTCTGATTTCTCCAAGAGTCTGTGATCTGGGGAGACGATGGAAAAAGTAGGGACACGTGAGGAGGGGTCTGGCCAGGAAGGCTCCACACCCACCCAAACCCCATCGTGTCTGACACCTCCACTGAGCTCTATTTCTAGCACCAGACTCCAGCGCCAGAGAAAGAGCCACGATGCTATCCACATTTCTGGAGAACCACAGTCCTGGGTCTCTTTCATCCTTCCCTATTTATCAGGCTCTAATCTGTATCTAATCTCTCCCTCCAAAAAGTAAGTGGCCTATAAAACCCTACTCTGCCTTTGTGGACTCCAGAGAGAGGTTATGAACCTGGTTCTCCCACCCCAAGACCTAGAAAGATTCAGAAGAGGACAAACAGCTCCAATGTTATTTCCTTTCCCAATAAGAAACCCTTGAATATCATAGGTACTGAGACAGTTGAGCAGCTAGACTGGGCCCTGGAGAGGGGTAGGGGAGAGGCCTCAATTCCCTATACTTCCTCTTTCAACACTAAGTTTCCTCTAGATGGAGAAAGTCAAGAGGCCAAGCCAGAGTGAGGTCAATCTCTCCAGCATCCCTTTCCCTTCTTAGATCCATGCATAGCTCCCACCCCCTCCAAGCAGCTTTTACTAATTGGCCACAACTACCTTTGCTCTTCTACAAATTGTCCATGCCTCCCACTGCCTCCTCCTCACCCTTACCACACTCATCCAAGGCACCAGTCGCCAAGTCTGACGTTTGGCCTGGCTGGTTGCTAGTCATGTCCTCTCTTCTTTCCTAGGTCTCAGTTCTGGAAGAGTACTGACCTTCTCCCACTCATGCCAAGGATTTTGGGTATCTCTTGCTGAAGACTAAGGGCTCCTTCAGGACAAGACTTCTCTTCCTCCATTTCCCTGCATCCCCAGCCTGACATCCCCACCTCCCCATTAGAGTAACTTTCTATGGAAAGTGAAAGTCACGACAAGGTCTTCTGACTTTTTTTTAATCAAACGTTTCACTTTTATTATAGAACCCAAAATAGAGAACTCATTCCAAGGCTTCAATTTAGATTGACATCACTGAAGATGGTCCATTTTCTCACGACTAACCTTTGTCATGATGTATTTTGCCTATAGGGGCTTTAAAGCTTATCAAAGTTAAAGTTAATAGACTCTAGCTTACTTCCATAATCACTTCAAGCCACCTTTTTAAAGCATGGTTACCATTCCATGTATGTTAAACATAATAGTCTTTTAAAAAGCTGCATTTGATTGATATTCAATTCATATAAATTAAATTCTATTCTATTGACAGCTCACACACAGGAAAAATGTCAAATCTTCATGTGATTATTTTATTCTTCAACCTTATCCTCCTTCCACAAGCCACGTTAGGTGCTCTTCTTAGCTAGTGTGAAAACAGCTTATCTACCTAAATTATATAGACTCACACCTTTAAACTTTATTACCAAGTTGTGCAGCAACAAAAGTTTTAACCTGTTCAGTCCCTCTCTTTACTTTGTAAAATGTATGACCCAAATGTACCTTAACTGATGATGTTGGAAATCTTTTAAAAACTAGTCATAAAAATATGAAGCCCACATAAATAGTAATAGAGTACATATCTATCAAGACCAAACAAAACAGCTTTTAAAATGCTTATTGTAAACAAGGGGTAAGAGCTCACTTGCTTAGATATTTGAAATACAACTTTCTTATGATCTAAACAAAAAGAAATAGGAATACAGGGATGGTCTTATATTTGAAAGTCAAGTGGACATGGGGCGGCTGGGTGGCGCAGCGAATAGAGCACCCGGCCCTGAAGTCAGGAGGACTTGAGTTCAAATCTGGCCTCAGACACTTAACACTTACTAGCTGTGTGACCTTCGGCAAGTCACTTAACCCCAATTGCCCCACACTGCCCCCTCCAAAAAGCAAAAACAAACACACACACACACACACACACACACACACACACAAAGAAACTCAAGGGGACATCATTCCGTCCAAAACAGCTAAATCTGCCGGTCCAAGATATGAATTATTTATTGATTCATTGACTCCCAACAATTGTGTGAGGTAGATGTTATCACTGTTGTTATCCCTACTTGACAGATGGAGAAACTGAAGCTCAGACAGCTCCAAAGTGTCCAAGCTGGGCCTTCAATCCAGGTCTCTTCTGACTCAGAAGACCACCTCTTCCCACCACTCCACTGCTGCTCTTCAACATCTCTTGGCACATTGGTCCAGATCATAAGAAAGGACCTCAGAGGATATCTAGCCTTATGCCCCCATTTTACAGATTAGGAAACTCAGACCCAGAGAGGTAATGTGATTTGCCCAAGTTCATTCAAGTAGAATTAGGGTTGGAATCCAGGGTCTCTTGCTCTAAATCCAGAGTTTTTTCCACTGTCCCACTCTCTGAAGCAAATTGACTCCTTGAAAAGTACAGAGAACAAGACCCTAAGGATCTTTGAGACCTTAGTAGGGGCCTGTTAGGGGGAAGAGTACAAGAACGTGGCTGGAGGTGGGAGTCAACACAAAACTCATCAGGAGATGGGGTCATGAGACAACATAGTATAACAGGAAATGTCCGGAGTCGCCATCAAAAGACCTGCTTTTTTGAGAGTCTTACGTCCAATCCATAGGCAAGTGATTCTATCTCTTGAGCCTTACTTTGCTCCTCTGGAAAATAAGGACAATAATCTTTGCACCAACAGCTTCAAAGAGTTATTATGGGGAAGGAGCTTTGTAAGCCCTAGAGCTATAGAAATGGGAGCCACTGGTATTACTCTGGAGCTGCCACCTTTGTCCCCACGACTTTGGCCTCTTCTGCTCAGAATACCCAAGCTCACCATGGACCCCATCACATCTGAACTCTCTGCTTGTGCGAACACAGGGCTTGCCACAGAGTCCAGGAGAATAGAAGAGCCCATCAGCAGGCAAGGAGCTGGGCAAGATAACACCTAGAAGGCAGGGGAGAAGTTCTGGAAGCTTTCCCAAGGTCACAAAAAAGGCAGAAAAACCTGACCCAGGCTCAAATAGGAAGGATGTGTTTGTTTGTCATTGTGCAAGGAGTCAAGCTAAGGTCTCAGGAACACATGCTCCTAAGGCTTTGGGGGAGGGGAGTAGTGGAGTTAATAGGAGAGGCAGAGTGTATGTCAGCAGGTCCCACTGATGGCAAAAGGCAGCAGCAGGAGGGTCAGGTGACAGACTTTAGACTTTCATCTCCATGGATACAAGAGTACAGAAGAGCTGACACTGCATTATTAGATACACGTTCAGTAGACTAAATGAAATTTTTGGAGATGACTGATATATTACAAAGAGAAAAAACCCTCATTTGCCCTGACCAGAGATTGGAGTCCTAACCACCACCACCCCACTACCACCCTCAGCCTTCACCAGAGCAGCAGCTATAGGGCAAGCAAATCAGGTCTTTGTCCAGGTGCTAAAGTGAAAGGCCTACAAACATAAGGACAGGTACGGAGAGTACTGCCCTGGACTTGGGAGCTCTTGTTGAGAGCAGACACTTCCGAGGTCTGTCAGAACATCATTCTTGGGCGGAGGGGCAACCTAGCTTCTTGGAAGCCAGGAGATAGCTAAGCAGAAGGTTAGAAAATTGGTCCCCTGGGGCGGCTAAGTGGCTCAGTGAATAGAGCACTGGTCCTAGAAAGAGGAGGGCCTGAGTTCAAATTGATCTCAGACACTTAATACAAAACTAGCTGTGCGACCTTGGGCAAGTCACTTAACCCCAATTGCCCTACCTTCCCCCCTCCAAAAAAAAAAGCAAAAAAAAAATGGACTTGAGAAAATTGGTCCCCTAATCGTGATCTATACACAGAGAAGAGGCATTTCAGGGACCTGGACCCTCCAAGGGCAAGGGACCAAGATCTGGGGATGGGAAATGGAGGATATGCTTCTCCACATCATGTCCAACCAGAGAGAAGGCCACTAAATCTCTTGGATGCTAAAACATAGTCCCGAGCATGCGTGTTCACACACCCACACACACCCACACACCCACACCCACACACACCCACCCCCCCCCACCCCCCCCACCCCACGATTTTATCCCAGGTGCTACTCCTAGTTATGGTTCTGCCTATATCAACCAAAAAGCATTTACCTAATATATACTGGCCAGAGGACCAAGGACATGGACTAAAAATCAAATCTACAGTGATAAAAGTCATACTAAGAAATACACATTCTCTTAGTTTGTCTTTTAAGGTGGGGAGGGAGAAGCAGGTTTGTCTTTTAAGGTGGGGAGGGAGAAGCAGGGAAGCTAGGGAGCTCAGGGCTCAGCTGGGAAGTAATCAAGGCAGCTGGGGCTGAGATCAAGGGTTTTTGTCTAAAAGCCACTGACTTGGTCAGAATCTGAACCTGTGACAACCTCTCTGGCCCCAACTTCTGACATGTCTGATAACTGATACATAGCTCCCATTCTCAGTTCCCTCCCCCTAGTCTGAAAAGAAAAAATACAGCCCTTGTCCTTAGGATCTTCTGGATGTGGCAGGGGGAAGGCCAAAGATCCAACATACTCCTATGATCAGAAGTGAGATTCTGGGGCTTAGGTCTCGGGGAGACCAGAGAAGGGAAAAATAAAGGATGACTTTCCTGGAGGAGGTGGCCTTTGAACTATGCTCTGCAGGATCAGGATCCCCCTCTTCCTGAGCTGGCTTAGTCCTTAAATCCTGGGCTTCAGCCCTAAAGGGAAAAAGGTACGGTAGGACCCCCAACCACTGGAACTCTGATATCTTTTGGTCCCCAGAAGGTTTATTCTTCTTTTTCCAGTTCCTTCACCCTCAAAGGGAACAAGGTGGCTGGGCCATCTCTGACCTCCTGGGGGATAGGGTGGGGATCAATTCACCTTTGTCATACATTTCAGCTTCAGCGCTTGGCAATCTTAAAGGGTCATTCAAGACAACCCACCTTCACTAGTCTGGTCTGCTCCTCCCTCCAAAACTGCTAACCCTAATCACCTAGGACAACCAAGGCTCCCTTAAGTCATACATTCTTTCCTGAGGTCACCTCTTCCTCAATAAGGTTTTCCTCCCTTTGCCCACAGAGTATAACTCAAACCACAGCACCACCACTCCCCACCAGGGACTCTACTGGATTATGTATCTCCCTTCCTCTCCCACGCATGTCCTCTAAACCCCATTTCTACTAGTTTCCCTCAGGCCCTCTTTATCTCTGGAGCCAACTCTCTGTTTACACTCAGCCTCTCCCTCTAAATCCAGAAATTTCTTCTATAAGGGAATCTCCTTTTCCTGTCCTAGAACACCTTTCCGCTTTTTCAGTTCTCAAATCCCTCCTTTTTCATCGCCAGTGCTATAGTTCCTGGGATCACTGCCTCTTTGTATAAAAGGTTCCTCTTTCCCCCCACCTCTACAAAAAACACCTTTCTGTCCCACGTAAATTCCCCCGGAATACATAACTGTCCCTCCTAGGATCCCAACGTGTGTCATTAGGGGATGGGAGGTACTTCTTCAACCTGCTCCTAAGTCTTTGCTTTCTTCAGGATGGAAATTCCAGAGTGGGCATCTGCCCACCCCACAGTCACAGTGGCATCTATCACTCCTGTGGTGCCCCCACTCACCTATGGTCATACTCATCTGTCACCCCCGGCCTTTCTTCCTGTCCTCCTGGTTCCACCCCGGTTGGCCCCCTCCAATTTTCAGGGACCTCCTGGTCTGTGCACCGCGCTGTCCCAAGTCTGATGCCCCTTCTTACCCCCCATTCCAGTCCCCTCCCCAGGGCTGCCACTCACAAGCCTCCACCAAGTCCAAGAACAGAGCCTTCTGCCTCCGGTCCCGCTGCTGCAGCTGGCGAATGATGTGCAGCTTCCAACGGCAAGAGGAGATAGGCGGCGAGCCTGGGGCGAGAGCCCCGGAACCAGGCATGGCGGTCCGCGGAAACCAAGGCGCAGATTCACTCACTCAGCCGGCCCACCAGGCACGAAAGCTCCGCCGGACCGAGGCCTAAGGGGCGGGGGCGGGGCCTGCGCGGGGAACTCCTCGTGGCGTCACCGCGGAGGCGGAGCCTCAGGATGGGGAAAGCCTCGGATTGTTCCATCCTTCGAACTGCGGGGGGAAGGGGTGCGTGACGATAGCCAGAGTCCGCAGCTGCGGGGGAGAAGAGAGAGTCCGGCCACGTACGTTCATCACTATCCACCTTTCTCCCTTCAAAATAGATACGCCCCCCCGGGCAGGGCGGCCGCGCTTGTGCGGAGAGAAGCGCGTCTCTGGAGTAGTTCTCCCCACTCTGGAGATAGCACCGTCCGCAGCTTCGGGAGGCGGTGCCACTTACGTTTAACCCCCTAGCTCCGGGAGCAGAAGGTAGCTAGCACCCGTCTACAGGCCGATCGATATGGAGCCCGAAGAGCCCTCGGACCTCCCCAAGTCTTCTTCCCTCGTTTTGCATGTGTGAAGACTTCAGATCAGAGAAGTTAAGTGACTTGCCCGAGGTCACAGCTGCGCTATACAGAGCAGACATTCAACCCCTACTAATAATAATGACAAAAGCTAACATTTATGTAACACTTTTAAGTTTTACAAAGCTCTTTCCGTACAATTAATTATCTCATTTAGTTCCCACAATAACCTCCGGAAAGAGGTTCTACTATTATCCCCACGGTCCAGCTGTGAGGAAACTGAGGCAACCGAAGTGACCTGCCCAGGGTCACACAACTGAATTCAAGTCTTCTTGACTTCTAGCCCAGGGCACCATCCCACTGCCACACTGTTTTTATTATTGTTCGTCCTTGGTTTTTTCCAGGTGACTTCTTGCTCATCAATCGAATCTAAGTTGGACTGAGCGGCACAACGTCATCAGCCTCACTCTCTACCAGTGAATGGCCTGGGATGCAGCAGATAACCTCGGCATCTTCTGTGAATGACCAAGCTGTGAGCGCTCTGCAGCGGCTGCTCTCATGGCTCTTAGGACAAACTGTCCCCGTCTGCCCAGTCTGTCTTCACATGCTGGGGCTTGCTGTAACTACACTCAGAATGCATGGGGGCTTAGCGTGTGAAGAGCTCTCCATTTCCCCTACCCACTAAAGGAACCCCACCTCTGGAGCCATCCCTGGCAGCAGTCTTCCATTTCTGCCAGAGGACCCCACCTCTACTTTTCAAAGCAAAAAAAGAGTTATGGGCCACAAGTTCAGTCCTGAGTCCCAGGAAGCCTAGGTCAGGCTCTTTTCCTAAAACTGTGGCTCTTTCTGACTCCACTCAAATCTGAGGTTTGGCCCATGTGTAAGATCTTCCCAAAAAGGAAGAATAGGAAAATATTCAACATACAGTATATATCAGGTCTTGGACAGTTATTTATTTCTTCTATCCCAAAGAAATGCTTAATACAAAAGACTCACAAGCATGCATTAATAATGACTTAACCCAGCCGCAGTAACTTAGAACTGTGGAGGCCTAAACTTAAACACCAAAATAGGAAACATTTTCAGCAGGACATCTCCACTCTACGTTTTATCTCCCTGAGAGTTCATGTCTCCTGGAAAGGCAAGGCAGGAGTTGGGAGCCTCCTCCTATCTGTGGTCATTTCCCCCAAGAAACAGTGGAGCACCTTAAACAGGGCTGCCTCTCATATTTCAGATGGTGCTGCCCGAGGAACCCAAGCGCTTCCAACCACTCTGATTCATGATGTTGCCTCCGAGGCTGGAGACATCCATATCCAGATCTCTGTTCAGTCACATATGCTCAGAGAAAGAAACACAGAAGAGATGTGAAGGCTTTGAAATTCAATCTCTGGATCACTTAAGCTAGTACTCTGCTGACACAGGTGAGCAGTCTGTCATTTCTGCTGCAGTGCCCCTCCTCCACCTTTCATGAGAAGTCCCTAAGAGAGTTTGCCACAAGTTCTGAGGAGCTGAAGGAGGGAGAGGCATATAGAGAGGGTGGACCTTAAGTCTACTGAGTGGGTAGCTCGTCCTGTTTCGGTGGCCAATCCTCTTTGATGCAGCTTGCTATCCTCCTAGATACCAGGGAACCACCCAGGACTGGCTCTTATCATCCCAAAGTGCCAAGTACCAGCAGCTAGGTGGTATAGAGAATAGAACACTGGCCCTGGAGTCAGGAGGACCTGAGTTCAAATCCCACCTCAGACACCTGACACACTTACTAGCTGTGTGACCTTGGGCAAGTCACTTAACCCCAGTTGCCTTCTCTTCTCAAAAAAACAAAACAAAACAAGGTGCCAAGTCCTTCAGTTCAGGGCAGTTGTCCCTGGGGGCAGCCAGAATATGTGTTACTAGAAGTAGCCAAAATTCCAGGCCTACCTCATACATGCTTCATGGGATGGCCACTATTGCACTATTCTTATTTTTTGGAATGAAATAATTATTGCACAAGTTTGCACAAGACTCTCACAGGCATTATTTCAAGAAAGACAGTGGGGCATAGAGGATGGAGTGATGGAGAGCTGGACGTAAGAGTCAGGGAGACATACATTTGAATCCTGCCTCGGATACTAATTAGCAGTGTGACCATGGGCAAGTCATTCAATTTCCTTTTTTTCCCCCCACTTAATAGTATTTTATTTTTTCCAATTACATATAAAGACAATTTCCAACATTCACTTTTATAATATTTTGAATTCCAAATTTTTCCCCCTCCCTTCCCCTTCACCCTCCCCAAGATGGCAAATAATCGGATATAGGCTATATAAGCACAATCATATTGAACATATTTGCACATTAGTCATGTGAAAAAAAAAGAATCAAAACAAAAGGGAAAAACCATGAGAAAGAAAAAAAAAGAGAGAAAAGAATATGCTTTGATCTGCACTCAGACTCCATAGTTCTTTCTCTGGATGTGGATAGCATCTTCCATCATGAGTCTTTTGGAACTGTCTTAGATCCTTGCATTGCTGAGAAGACCTAAGTCCATCAAAGCTGGCCATTGCACAACGTTGCTGTTGTTGTATGTAATGTTCTCCTGGTTCTGCTCACTTCACTCAGCATCAATTCATGTAAGTCTTCCAGGTTTTTCTGAAATCTTCCTGCTCATCATTTCTTACAGCACAACAGTATTCCATTACATTTATATACCACGACTTGTTCAGCCATTCCCCAGTTGATGGGCATCCTCTCAATTTCCAATTCTTTGCCACCACAAAAAGAGTTGCTATAAATATTTTTGTACAAATGGGTCCTCTTCCCTTTTTTATGATCTCTTTGGGATACTGACCTAGTATTGGTATTGCTGTATGCACAGTTTTATAGCCCTTTGGGCACAGTTTCAAATTGCTCTCCAAATGGTCGGATCAGTTCACAACTCCATGAACATTGCATTAGTGTTCCAATTTTCCCACATCTTCTCCAACATTTATCATTTTCCTTTTTTGTCATATTAGCCAATCCAATAAGTGTGGTACCTCAGAGTTGTTTTAATTTGCATTTCCCTAGTCAATAGTGATTTAGAGCATTTTTTCATGACCAAAGATAACTTTAATTTCTTCATTTGAAAACTGCCTGTTCATATCCTATGACCATTTGTCAACCTGAGAATAAGTCAATTTCTTTTTTATTTTTTTGGAGGGGGGAAGGTAGGGTAATTGGGGTTAAGTGACTTGCCCAAGGTCACATGGTTAGTTTTGTGTGTGTGTTAAGTGTCTGAGGTCACATTTGAACTCAGGTCCTTCTGACTCCAGGGTTGGTCCTCTATTCACTGCACCACCTAGCCATTCCAATAAGTCAATTTCTATGAGCCTCAGTTTCATGTAAAATGGCAATAGCTATAGTATTATTTGTTCTGAAAGAGTCTACCATGATGGAAAGTTTGGGAATATGGTCATGACAATACGTTTTGTGTGCTTTCTGAGGCCTAGCCTAGCTAAGTACAAAGAGGTACAAAGAGGCCACTACCAGAAGGCTAGATATTTTTTTGGATATGGCTGGCAACCTATGGCCAAAGACGTGAGACAAAGAAAAATATAAATTGACTCGTTAGTCTTATGAGGCTCTGATGATGGAAGAG
This sequence comes from Pseudochirops corinnae, assembly GCA_028646515.1. Classification (NCBI taxonomy): domain Eukaryota; kingdom Metazoa; phylum Chordata; class Mammalia; order Diprotodontia; family Pseudocheiridae; genus Pseudochirops; species Pseudochirops corinnae. The sequence goes on from CM053588.1 coordinate 109,726,266, forward strand.
TGGGAAAGAAGATGAGAAAAATTTTCCATCTATTATTTCTAATAAAAAAAAATCTGTCATTGAAGCTATATAAGATATAGTACATTAGGTCAAAACCCATTCCCCCAAATGATAAGTGATCATACAATATGAACCATTTTCAAAATAAGAATCACAGACAATCAACAATTAAATGAAAAATGCTCTGAATAATTAGAGAATATGATAATAGAGATAATTCTAATAAGAGAAATTCTAATTAAAATGACTCACACACACATCAGATTGGCAAAGATGACAAAGTATTGAAATGTCAGTGCTGGAGGGGTTGTAGGAAAACAAACCCTCTGTGATAGAGCTGTGAATTGGTCTAACCTTTCTGAAAAAAAACAATTTGGAATTTTACAAGACAGTCACTAAATTATTCAAACCCTCTGGCTCAATAATCCAAGTACCGGTCATATATCCCAGGAATATTCAATAACAAATAGAAAAGATAGAAACATAAAAATAATGACAGCTAAACTTTTTGTGTTACTTTTTTAAAAATACCAGAAACAAAGCTGAAGGATGGCTGAACAGATTGGGGCACAGAAATCTAAGGAAGTCAAGTCAACAAGCATTTATATACCTGGCAGGCATTGTACTAACTGATAGGGTTACAAAGGATAAAAAGCTCCTGCTCCGAGGCAGGTCTTGATCTAAAGGGGGGAGAAAACACATAAACAGCCCTAGACAACCAAGAAACAAGCAGGACTAATTGGGGACAATCTCAATCCTAAGGAGCTCTAGGACAAGACAAACAAAAAAGGTTCAAAGACTCAGGGTATAGAGGATAGATCGCAAAAGTCTCAGCTTAGAAGGAGGTAGACTTTTTGAGATTTTAGGAGAACATGGACATGCCCAATGGCACCTCAAGTTGAGAGAATTGAGAAAATCTTAATTTTCAAGTGTTTGAGAAATAAATCAATGGACTTGGGCTGCTGTGGGTCTGAGGTTACTCCTTTGAGCTAAGCCTATTAAAAGGAACCCTCACAGAAGTCTTCCCTTTATCCCTCCTTTCAGGAGAGGTCCAAAGACTTGAAACCAAAAATCTAAAAACAGACTTCAAACAGTTACACCCTCCCCTGCCAGGAACCAATTGTCCATCGGCACCTCAGCCTCACTAATGACAGCATCTTGGTCCAAGACATGGCAACCGCTGAGATAGTGGGGGACTAGCAAGAGTTCTTAGATCCTGAATTCATGAACCATAAATTCCCAGATGCAGCCATGCAGAAGCAATGGCATAACCTTTTGATTTGAGAGAAGACAATTATACAAATGTGGCCAATTGGTGGGATTACTTGAATCCTAGATTTATGGGTTGTTGGAAGTTCCTTACCCTTAGCTTTCTGCAGAAATGTTTAGCATTCTTGAAAACCAGACCTTCTGGAAGAGTAGCTTGGCCCTAAGTCTTCTCATTGTGGAAGATAGAGGGAAGGAAGGAGGGAGGAAGGAAGGAAGGAAGGAAGAAAGGAAGGAAGGAAGGAGTGAAAGAAGGAAAGAAGGGAGCATTCATTAAGTGCCAATATGTGCCAAGCACTCTGGTAAGTGCTTTATAAATATTATCTGATTTGGTCCTCAGGACGATCATGGCATATGAGTGCTATTATTATCCTATTTTCAGTTGAGGAAATTGAGACAGAAGTTAAGATTTGAAACATTACAGACTTGGTTCACAACAAATTTTTGTTACATAATATCAACTGGAGAAAGGCTGAACAAGTTGTGATATGTGATTATGACAGAATACCGTAAGAAATGATGGGGGTGGCTAAGTGGTACAGTGAATAGAGCATTGCACCTGGAATCAGGAGGACCTGAGTTCAAATGTGGCCTCAGACACTTAACACTTACTAGCTGTGTGACCTTGGGCAAGTCATTTAACTCCAATTGCCCTACTTTCCCCCCTCCAAAAATATAAAAAAAAAAAAAAAAAAAAAAGAAATGATGAGCAGGATGCTCTCAGAAAAACCTGAAAAGGCTTGCATGGGCTAATGCAAAGTGAAATGCACTGTGTACAAAGTAACAGTAATATTGTAAGACAATCAGCCGTGTATGACTTAGCTATTCACAGCAATACAACAATCCAAGACTATTCTGAAGGACTTAGGAAAAATGCTATCCATCCCCAGACAAAGAATGGTGTCTGGCCTTCTCCTGATGGTGTCTGAATACAGATTGAAACATATATTTTTTACTTCATTTTTCTTGAGGTTTTTTCTTTTGGTCTGTGTTTTTTTCCCCACAACATGATTATTATGGATATGTTTTACATGACTACACATATAGAGCCTGTATTCAACTGCTCGCCTTCTCAATGGGGGACGGGGTGAGGAGGGAGGAAGGGAGAGATTCTCTCCCTTCAAAGTTTTAAAAACGAATGTTAAAAATTGTTTTTACATGCAACTGGGGAAAAAACAAAGGACTAACTAAAAAAAACGTGCTAAAAAACAAAATCTCAATTGGACCTGCCTTTATATAGAAGGCAATCCTTCTATACCTCCCTAATCCATTCATTATGCCTGTCACAGCAATAGCTATTTCCAAAATTTTCCATCATTTCTCAAACTACCCATGATACCTCTGCCCCAGTGTCACTGGATTATGGAATATGGAGAGGGAACTAAGAAGACTGGAAAAGTAGGAAGAGGCTAAGCCAGAGATGGGGAACCTGTGGCCTTCTAGGTCCTTAAGTGTGGCCTTTTGACTGAACTCAGGACCTAGAAGGCCACATGTGGTCTTAAGGTCGCAGGTTCTGCTCCCCTGGGCTAAGCTGTAAAGCACTATAAGCCAAACACAAGATTTTGTATTTAGTCCTGGAAGTAACAGGGAGCTCAGACCAGCTGAGGACCTTGTCTAACTTCACCAGAACTGAGGCTGTTCCCCAAGAACGCCCTCTTCTCCCCATGTCACATCACTTAATTGTCTTTCCCCACTCTCTCCTTGTCTCACACAGAAGTGGACCCTTCTTCCCAAGGCCAACCATTCTACATGCACAAGTGATGCCATTCCATTCCACCTTCTCCCCTGTCATTCCCACAATCTTAACCTATCTTTGATAGTTCCCTATCTAGTGGCTACTTCCATGCTACTCATTTCTCTCTCATTCTCAAAAACACTCTCATTTGATCTGTCCATCCCTACTAGCTACAATTCCAGATGTCTCCACCTTTTCATAACTAAACTCCTTGAAAAGGTCATCCTTGATCTGTGCCTCCACTTCTTTTCCTCTCACTTTCTTCTTAATTCTGCCTTCTGGCTTCTAACTTGATCATTCTACTGAAACTGCTCTCTCCGAAGCTACCAATGATCTCTTTATTGTCAAATCTAGTGGTTTTTTCTCAGTCCTCATCCTTCTTGACCTCTCTACAGGCTTTGATGCTTTGATACTGTCAGTCCTCCTCCTCCCTCCTAAGTTTTTGTGATACTATCCTCTCCTGCTCCATCTCGATTCTGTTGGCTGGCTCTTTCTCTGCGTCATGCCCACTAATCCTAGGTAGCTACATCCTTGACCCTCTTCTTTTCTCCCTCTATGCTCTCTTGTATGATGATGTCATCAGCTTCCATGGGTTCAGTTATCATCTCTATGCTGATGGATCTCATTTATTTATCCATTCCTAACCTTTCTCTTTACCTCCGGTCTCACCTTTGTTGTTGTTCAGTCATGTCCAACTCTTTGTTACACCACTTGAGGTTTTCTTGGCAAAGATAGTGGAGTGCTTTGCCATTTCCTTCTTCATCTTACTTTACAGATAAGGAAACTGAGGCAAACAAGGTGAAGTACCTTGCTTAGAGTCATACAGCTAGTGTGTGTCTGAGGTCATATTTGAACTCAGGAAGAGGAGTCTTCCTGACTCCAGGCCTGGCACTCCATCTACTGCACCACCTGGCAGCCCACTTGCCCATGTCTCACATTACCAACTCTCTACTGGACATCTAAAACCAGATGTCCTGTACATGTCTAGAAATCAACATGTTCTTAACAGAACTCATCTTTTCCCCCAAATTCTCCCATCTTCTGAACCTCCCTATTAGTACAGAGGACATCGCCATCTTCCTGGCCACCCAGGCTGGACACCTTGGCATCATCCTCTACTCTTTACTCAAACCCACCCCACATATACAGTCTACTGCCAAATCACCCTCTCTCCATCCACACAGCTTCAGCCCCTCTTTACCTCATGCCTCAACTACTACAAAGCGGACTGCTGGCCAGTGTCCTGAACTCAAGTTTCTCCTCACTCCAGTCTTTTCTCCACTCAGCTATCAACGTAATCTTCCTAAAGCAAAGGTCTGACCATGTCACCCACCCCCCCATGCTGGGATGTGCTGGGGCCAGTTCTAACTGGCTCAGAGGAGCTGATTGTTAGATTTTCAGTGCAAGAAGCTACACCTCAGACATCTGGGCTGGATTTATTGTTCTGTTCATTGTCTAGACTTAAGAAAATGATGGAGAAAACAGTAATAATGGAAATTAAATTTAAAAGTGTGTCCTGCATACATTTTTTTTCAGAGAGCTGGTTGTTAAACATTTACCAGAACACCATTGCCCCTACTCAATAGATTCCAGTAGCTCCCTCTTACTTCCTGGATAAAAACAAAATCTTGTGTTTGGCTTTTAGAGCCCTTTACAGCTTAGCCCTTTCCTATCTAGCCTTCTTAGAGCCCTCCCCATCCTCTACAGTCCAGTGACACTGGTCTTCTTGCTGTTCCTTGAATGCAATGCTCCAATTCCTGACTTGGTCTTTTCATGCTTGGGATGCTCTTCCTCCTCACCTCCACCTCCTGGTTTCCTGATTTCCTTTAGACTTAGCTAAAATCCCACCTTCTGCAAGAGATCTTCCCTGCTCCCCAAAACTTACCCCATGTCTTCCTTGAGACTGCCCCCCATTTATCTTGTACGTCTTATATGTGCATAACTATGTATGTTTTGTCTCAATTGATCATGTTTTTACCTTGCTGTGTATCTTTAGCACTTATTACTGTGTATAGCACACAATAAGAGCTTAATAAATACTTCTTGATTGGGAAGCAGCAGATTTCTTGTCACTGGAGGTCAAATAAAAGTCAGAAGAATTTTGTCAGATATGTTGTAAAGGGGAATTATTTTTTATACGTAGGGCTCTTTCAACTCTGAGAGTCTATGACTCCATGAGAAAAGGACAGGCAGGTTTTTACAAATGATATTCCATAGCAGAGGCAGCTAAGTGGTCCATTGGATAGAGCACTGGGATTTAGGTCAGGAAATCCTGAGTTCAAATATGACCTCAGATACTTACTAGCTGTGTGACCACAGGCAAGTCACCTAACTTGTTTGCCTGAGTTTCATCATCTGTAAAGTGGTAATAATAATAGCACCTACCTCCCAGGGTTGGGTAAAGATTAAGTGAAATAATAACTGTAAAGTGCTTAGCACGGTTCCTGGTAAATAGTATGTTGTATGTAAATATTAGCTATTACTATTAGTAGGCCACATATGTACAATCACAAAACTGACTAAAGATGTAGAGAATACAAGATCTCACTGTCTTTATTGTTTGTTGAGCATAGAGAAGACATTTGATTCTGAAAGGCTCTCCTCCACTAAGTTGTCAAGCAGACATTGGTCAAAGGTGTTTGGCATCACCATGGCGATTAAGCAGAATAGAGTCCAAATGGAAAGAGGATCCTCTGTAGATGGTAAACTTTTCCAGATGTTTCTGTTTATGGATAACATTGGAGGATTGTGTCAAACCTGGGAAATATGCATAGCCTCCTAAATAACATCCAAAATTTTCTCAAAGGAATTTGACCTATCTTTATAAGAAAAACCAAGTGGATAAAGATTGTTTATTGGACAACAGATAGAGCTAATTTGTGTGTGTGTATATACATATATATTTATACACATACATAACTCTATATTGAGAGAAATTATTATTAAATAATCAATTATTGGGGAGATCCAATGGTTTTTCCCTTCCTATCTCCCCATTCTCTACTGAGTCAATTCAGTATCTGAAGGACATTGCTGATAATAAGACTGGAATAACTTTCTCCTCAATCTTAATCTGGTTCAGGCCCTACCAAAGTGGGGAAGCCCAGGTTTGGGGGTTGGGGGAGTACATCCTCTGTCTAGATTGCCCAAGGCTGGGGTTGGTCTGGGAGGAAAAGTGATCAGAATCTTGTCCCCCAGTCCCTCATTAAAACAGGTCCACCTCTCATTGTAATATTCATTCTTCTCATTACTTGCTAACCAGAGTTGATTACCAATAGCAGGAAAACCCACCCTTCCAAAGGTATATAAGTATTGAGTGGGTTCCATGAGGAGTCTTTGGCATTTTAGAGTCCCACTGACCCATTTTATTAATTATCCACTAGCATAATTAATAAAATGATGAATTACACAGAAACCATGTCTCTTGAACTTTTTATATAGCACAATATATATATATGTGTGTGTGTGTGTGTGTGTATATATATATATATATATGTATGTATGTATGTATTTATATATATATATTATTCAGTTGTTTTCAGTTGTGTGCAATTCTTTATGACCCCATTTGGGGTTTCCTTGTGTAATGGTAATGAAATCTGAAGATCACTTTGTATTGCTAAGCTGACAGGTACTTAGCACTTAGTTTCAAATTATGCCTCTGTTAAAGAAATAGAAGGTATGAACCCCTGTTGCTGACGTAACAGGAATGGGCTGAGGAGCAATACTGTATAGAAGGAAACACCCCAGCTGGGAAAGTCAGAACTACCTGGGAACTTGTGGTGGCAGAGCTTCTTCTGAGGGCCAGCCAAGCTGCTGAGGACTTCCAAGGGCCAGTCAAGCTTCTGGACTTCAAAGGCTGGCTGGAGCTGCCAGAGGAGGCATTACTGTGGTGTTGGTCTGTTTGTGGCTTTGTTAAGTCTTGATTTCCAAGGAATGGAGACTGTGAAGGATTTAAGGTGGACTGGACGCTGTGAGCTTCAGTGTGGAACAGGAACTGCATGGAGAGCTGGACAAGGAGCTGGGAGCTGTCCGCCTTTGAACCCAGGTGACAGTTTGGTGAATTCAGGTTGGAGATGGGACCATGGAAGGGAAACCATGAAAGCTGAAAGCCTGCCCTGAGTCAAGATGAAAAGACCTCTACATGAGTACTGAGTAGTGACTGACCCTGATGTGAAGTTTTGCTCTGGGACTCACTTTGGGAAGAGTTGTGTGATTTGGCCAGATGAGACTGTGGGCAGCCATTGACCCCCCTTGGCTTTGAAACCCCAGATGTTGGTGCTTCCCTCTCTGGTAACTAACTAGGTAAGGATATAATGGTCAGATAGCTGGAAGCCCTGTCTGATGAATTGTGTTATCTTCTGTTGAACAGTAACTGATGGAATTTTATTTTATTTGGGATTGTACTTTGTGACTGAATTAAGGACTCTATGATTGACTAAATGAATGTTCTACCCAGGGGTGGAGTACTTTGACTTCCGTATTTTATGTCCCTTAAGAATTGAGTGACTAAATGAATGTACTTTGTTCAAAACTATGTGACCACTCTGGTGAAAACTATAAGGCCATTTTAATGATAAGTTGTAACATTGTGAATGTTGTACCTTGATTTACTGTGAATATTTTGCTCTGATTTGTTATTGAATAAATACAGTGTTCTCTATACTATGTAATCAGAACCTTGAAAGCTGTTCACAGTAGCATTCTTCTGGAAAGCTGCTCATGCATGGCTTTACACCTTGGCAGAGACAATAGAACGGTTTGCCATTTCCTTCTCCAGCTCTTTTTATAGATGAGTAAACTGAGGCAGAGTTAAGTGACTTGTGCAGGGTCACACACCTAGTAAGTATCTGAAGTCACATTCGAACTCAGGATGAGAAATCTTGCTGACTTCAGGTCAGGCACTTTATCCACTTTGCCACTTAGCTGTAGATACACAGACACACAGACACAGATACACACACACACACACATATATAAACTGATAGACACACGTATGTGTGTGCATGTATATATGTATGTATATATGTGTATATGTGTGTATATATGTATATATACATACAGCCACTGTTAAATATTGATATGAGCCTAGAACTGAATAAGAGGAGGAGAGAGGTCTGTGTTGCCTTTGGGAAGAAGTACAGTGTTTTAAATGGCCTTAATTTCTCCCCAGACCAAAGGTATATCTTTTTAATATCACTATTGATTATATATAGCTGCAAAACATGGACTATGACAGTCGGCAAAGGATTAAAGCTTCAGGTTAACCAAGAGGCAGAGGCACCTGATGGGCAAAAGTAGCATTCCGAATGTTATAATCACTGGCAAAAACATGATTCTTGCCCTCAAGGATCTCACATTCTAATAATGGAGACAACGCAAACTATTATGCACATACAAAACATACAGAGGATTAAATAGGTGGTAATCTCAGAAGGAAGGCATGAAATAAAGAGTGGGGGGGGGGAGGGGAAATGAAAGGCCTCTTGCAGAAGGCAGGATTTTAGCTGAGTCTTGAAGGAAAGAGGGAAGGCAGGAGGTAGAGGTGAGGAGGGAGAACATTCCAAGTACAGGAGATAGACAGTAAAAGGCAGAAAGTCGGGAATTGGAGTGTTGCCTTCAAGAAGTAAGATTGTAGCATGTCATTGTACCTATTCCCAACAAAGAATTGCCAGAAGCTGCATAAAGGATATCATCAGAGACATGTATGATTGGAAATATAGATAGATCAGTCCTACAAGAGTAGGAAATAACCAAAGGACAGTCCATGTGTTCCACTGATCTGTTCTTCTTCCCTTTTTTGTTAATAAGTAAATTTAATAATACATATTTTCCCCTAAGGACTGCTTTTGATGTATCCCAAGTTTTGATTTGTTACTTGATCATTGTCATCTTTATTTTGTTGCTCAGTTGTGTCCAACTCTTCTTTATGACCCCATTTGGGGTTTTCTTGGCAAAGATACTAGAGTGATTGGCCATTACCCTATCCAGCTCATTTGCTGATGAAGAAACTGAGGTAAACAGGGTTAAGTGACTGCTCCAGGATTATACAGCTACTAAGTGTCTGAGGCCAGATTTGAACTCAGTAATGACGGAATCCTAATAAAGCTGTCCCCAGCCCCAACATTCTAACTTCATTATAGGCCTGGCCCCACTGAAAAGCAGGCCCACTGTACCTGCCACCACCCACCCCATGTCCTAACTTCTTTATATATACCTCACTGCTCACTAGAACAACAGGTATGTCCCTGAACTCTTGGTTCCCACAGAAACAGCAGGTGTGTCCATGTGATGGAAACCTAGCTACTACCTCTACCTGGTCACTGCCCCCAGACCTATTCCCACAGAAACAGGTATGTTCTTATATTCAATCACAATCACGTCATCCATCTAGCCCAAGATAGGGCCACAATACCTATCTGTCTTAACCAAACAGGACCACAATAGCTAGCCAGTTGGAGGGCAGAATGATCAGAATATTTAACAACCAAACCTAGATGGGACCCCTTCTCCATTACCTAATCCCTTAACAAACTCCTCCTGCCTTTTTAATATTAATGATTTTCCTCTATTTTATGCAAATTTCTGTTAGGTAATTGCATCTTTACCCTATAAAAATCCATCTTGCTTTTTCTAAAGCTGCTGATTCCTCTAGAAATTTAGCCTGCTTCATGAGAGGCGGCAATCTCAATAAATGCCTGTTTACTTGGATTTCAGGTGGTCTGACTCTGAATTCTTCGAGACAGTTCCACCACAACACATCATGAAACCGCAACAGTTTTTGATGTCCCTGGATTTAAACCACAACAGTAAGAGAAGTCTTCCTGACTTCAGGCCCAGTGCTCTATTCACTTTGTCACCTAGCTGCCTTTGTTATAATTTTTCATGAAACTGTCTATTATTTCTATGACTTGAACCACTTTGAACCACTAATTCTTTAGGATTAAATTATTTATTCTCCAATTAAATTTCAACATTCTCTAAAGACCTTTTATTGAATATAATTTATAGTGTGTTGTGGTCAATAAAATACATGTTTAACATTTCCGCTACTTAGAATTTGTTTGTGACAATAGTAACAGTTATCATTTATGTCGCCCTTTAAGGGTTTGTAGAATGCATTGCATATGTTATCTCACTTGAACCTCACTTAAGCTCTACTACAGGGTCAAGTTTAGTAAAGGTGCAATATGCAGCTTCTCTATTCCCATTCAGTAACTACAACATTCCAAAAGGTTGGCTATCTTCTTCAATTTTTTGTGCCACTGTTCTTTCATGCTTCTCTCCTCGTATCTGTCTAAGCACTACGCTTCTGTCTTCTTTGCTGGATCTTCCTCCATGTCACATCCACTAACTGTAGGTGTCCTACAATGCTTTACCCTGGGTCCTCTTCTCTTATATATGCCCTCCAACCCCACGCCCCCTACCTACTCCCACGGCCCCCACCCTAGGTTAGGCTGCCATGACCTCTCACATAGACTCCCTCACTAGCCTTATATCTGATTTAAGTCTCTACTCACAGTTGTATAAGCCCTACGTGGCAAAGCAGGTGCCAGCACTGGCAGTTTCGAGTAGGGAATTCTCTAGATGATGAAGACTCAGGTTCCCTCGGATAGAAATGACGCTGCGGCGGCCAGTCCTAACTCGTTCATTAGCGGCAGAACCGGAGACGTCGGACTCGAATTCCCAGCAGGCCAAGGGAGCTCAGGGTAACAGTCATCTTGGCGCTGAGCCTTTCGGAAATTGTAGTTGCTGCCCACCTGTCGGACCGCGGAGAGGGGTTTGTGGACTACTTCTCCCAGAAGGCCATAGAAACTGGAGGGTGGGAAGGAGGAGGGCACCGTAACTGCGGCCTTGTCCATCGCATCCCCAGACCCTAGTTGACAGCGGGTGCTAGTATAAACGACGTCGTGATATCGTGGCTCCTGAATCTGTGGAGTGAACGAAGCCCGGGAGACAAACGCAGCGTATAAATACGCCTACCGGCAGTTACTCGCAATGATGTCCCTATTCACACCAGCATTGATTCGAAGTGGCCGGCAGGGGGCGTGGGCGCAGTGTGACTCAAAGTGGCCGGCAGGAGGCGCAAGCGCAGTGACTCGGGCGCTGCCGGGGCAGCCGTAGAGATCCACTTCGGGCTCACGGAGCCTCTGTTGGGAAACCCTGACAACAACGCATGCGCAGGAGTAAGCGCCCTATATTAACTGTGGTTATCTTCTTAATACCATTGTAATTCCTTACGCTTGACACTCTTAGCCAACCTACCACGTCCCTTATCTGGACACTCCCAGGAAGGTAAGACTCCCGCGTTTGTTATCCTCGTCTTAAAGAGAAGGTAACTGGCACAGAGACGGGAGCTCACCTTTCCGAGTCACACAGTACAGCTTAGCCCCGAATTTAGGAATCCGGGCCCCGTGCTCTCTCGTAGGGAGTGATCCAAGAGACCTGTGGGAAAGAGTGCTGATTTGTTTTCAGAGGACTTGCGTTCACAACCCCCCCCCCCCCTCCGCCACTTAGGGGGTTGTCTAGGCTAGGGAGCTTTTCAGGAACCCCCCTCAGGCGACTCTCAATGTTTCCCTCCTGGCAAGAACTGAAATATCAGGAAATGTGTCCAAGGGACACGGGATGCAATCAGAAAAACTAGTGCCTGGTGCTGGAGGGGAAGGAGAAAGACTACAGCCCTCCGAGAACGTCTGATCTAAGGGGGAGACTGTCTGAGCAAGGAGTCACAGAATCTGCCTTGGGATTGGGATGCTAAGGAAATCCTCACACCATTTGAGGTACATGGCTCAGAAAAGACAGGATACCGGCCTTTAAGGAGCTGCCAGTATGGTAGAGGACCAAGAATCATATCAATTGGGTATTCCCTGCAGCCCCTGTCTCTCTATAAATCTGGTACAGGGTGACCACCCAATGTGCCAGATTCTTCCCTCCCTCCCTCCTGGTCTCTTCATATTCTGTGTATACCAGTGGAACCCATTGATTTTCTGTTGTTCCTCGGTGTAGTGGGGCACTATTAAGTACTTAAGCCCAGTGTTATAGATTTGTCTAGCCTCTTGATTGATTATCTGGTCTAACATGACTGGTGGCATCCTTTTTACAACTTATCCTGTGTGATTTCTCACATACCTAACTGTATGAGTTACAGAGTGATTGAGGAGAAAGGCTATTATTTGTCATTCTGAGGATGATGAAGATTTGGGGAATGTGGGGTTCCTGGAGTTGGGTTTTAAAAGAAAGCATGTAAGGATGTGGGGAAGCATTGGGGTGTTTAGGGGTTCCTTTTTCTAATTTGTCTTCCAAATGGAAGATCAAATCCTTTTCCTAAAGGTGGGGTCCGACCATGTTGCTCCCTTGCTTGAGAAACTTCAGTAACTCCCTCAAACCACTAGAATAAAACGGAAAATGGTGTTTTGGCATTTGTTGTTCAGTGGTTTTTTCGGTTGTATCCAACTGAAACTGGCATTTGAACCCCTTACAGTCTGTCCCAAGCCTCCCTTTCAACTCCCATTACACATTACCCATTACGCATTACTTCAGGCACTTCAGGCACTCTGAATGTGGCCAAACTGGCCTACCTTTTGCCATCCCCAGTCCCTCCTGGTGCCCGGTATGCCCTCATTCCCCACTACCCCCTACTTCTGCCTCTCAGAATCCTTGGCCTCCTTCCTGGTGAAGCTCTAGAGCCTAGGCCCAGGAAGCCTTCTCATCCCCCTGGGGCTGGGGGCCTCTTCCACCCCCTCTGAAATGACTCTAATCACTTATCCTACCCGAGTTTCTTCTCTCTGGAATATAAAATCCCTGAGGGCAGAAACTGTTTCTAGGCTTGTTTGTTTTGTTGGGGTTGGCTTGACCAGTAATTTCTTTGGCATAGGGAACCCGGATTGAAGAAACTTCCCCTATCTCTTCAGATCTACACTTGTTTGATAGCTGCTGTCTTAGTGAGTGGATAAAGCAACTTCACCACAGCCCCGTGAGGTAGATAGAAGTGTTAACTTCATTTTATAGATGAGGAAACAGGCTTGGCAAGGGGGATCAACAGGCCTGGTGTGTGTCAGGCAAGGCTTCAGCCTGGCTGTTTGTTAATCATTAATCACTAAACTAATTCTCTTCTCTCACTCTTAATTCTTCACCAAAACTGCCTCTCCAAAGTTGCCAGTGACCTCTTAAGTTGCCAAATCCAATGGCCTTTTCTCAGTCCTCATTGTTCTTGACCTCTCTGCAGCCTTTAACCCTGGTGATCACTCTCTTTTCTCTAGGTTTTTGGGGACCCTGCCCTCTCCCTGGTTCTCCTCCCACTATCTGACCACCCATTTTTTTTTTTTTTGGAGAGAGAAAGGCAGGGCAATTAGGGTTAAGTAACTTGTCCGAGGTCACCAGGCTAGTAAGTGTTAAGTGTGTGAAGTTGGATTTGAACTCAGGTCCTCCTGACTTGAGTGCTGGTGCTCTATTCACTGTGCCATCTAGCCACCCCTGACCATCCATTTTCTGTCTCCTTTACTGGATCCTCCTCCATATCCTCTCCTCTAACCACAAGTGTCTCTCCAGTTCTGTCCTGGGCCCTTCTGTCTCTTTATTTTCAAATTTATCTATTTACTTTTAGTTTACAACATTCAGTTCCACAATCCCTTGACTTCCAAATTTTTTCCCCTCCCTCTCCTCCCTCCTCCCCCCATGGCAACATGCAGTCCAATATAGGTTCCACAAATATGTTCACATTAAACATTAGTCAAGTTGTAAAGAAGAATTATAACCAGTGAGGTAAAGAGTGAGAAAGAAGGGATAAAACAGAACAAAACACAAAAGAGAGAGAGCAAATAGTTTGCTTTAATCTGCATTCAAACTCCATAGTTCTTTTCTCTGGCTGTGGATATCCATCCTTTTCATCATGAGTCTTTTGGAGTTGTCTTCTAGCCTTGTATTGCTGAGAGGAGCCCAGTCAATCAAAGTCAGTCCTCACAGACACAGACTCAATGTGTCTGTAATTGTGTACCAAGTTCCGGTGTTGCTCTCCCCTCTTATGTCTTAATGCAGCTTCTCTAGGTGATCTCATCAGCTCCCCTGGATTTAATTGGCATCTTTCTGCTGATGATTCTCAATCCACCTATCCTCCCCACATCCAGTCTGTCGCCAAGGCCTGTCACAATCCCACCTTTGTATCATCTCTCCAAAAAGAGGCCTCCTCTCTTCTGCCACCACCACCACCACCACTCTAGTGCAGGCCCTAATCACCTCAGGCCTACATTATTACAATAGCTCCTCCAGCTTCCATTCAGCCACCGAAGTGATTCTCCCGAAGTGTAGGTCTGACCAAGTCACAGATCACCCCACTCCCTACTCAATATTTGGCTCCCCTTCACCTCCAGAATCAAGTGTAAAATTCTGTTTAGTATTCAAAGCCCTTCTTAACCTACTTCCTCCACCCCCACCCCTTACCCAGTCTTACACCTTATTTTCTCCACATACTCTTCAGTTCAGTCACTGTGGCTTCCATTTCTCAACTGCAGGCATTTTCTCTAGGCATATCTCCCCATGCTTGGAATGCTTTCCCTTCTCGAGAGTCCTCCTGATTTTCTTTCAGTCCCCCAAATCACATCATCTGCAGGTAACCTTTCCCAACCCCTCTTAATTCTAGCATCTGACCTCCGCTAATTATTTCCTGTTTTATCCTTCATGTAGTTTATTTGTACATATTTGTTTGTATTATGTACAAATACTGTACATATTTGTTGTCTCCCCCACTAGAGTGTGAGCTCTTTGGGGCCAGGCCCTGTCTTTTGCCTCTTTCATTATCCCTAGTGCTTAACACAGTGCCTGGCACATAGTAGGCACTTTTAAAAAGGCTTACTGACTGATATATAAAATGCTTTGCTTAAATACTATATAAATGCTATTTTTTTTTTTTTTTTGCTTTTTGGAGGGCAGTTGAGGTTAAGTGACTTGCCCAAGGTCACATAATAGTTAAGGGGTCAAGAGTCTGAGGTCAGATTTGAACTCAGTTCCTCCTGACTCCAGGGCCAGTACTCTATTCACTGAGCCACCTAGCAGCCCCTAAATGCTACTCTTATTGTTATTCCCCCTAAACTATGCACAGATTCAGGATTTCAGCCTTAAGACTTGCTTCGAATTTCTGAAAGGTGAAACCTCCTTTCCCTTCCCAACCTGTTTGCCCTATTCCTTGATCTTCTGCCTTTTCCCTGCACCACCAAGCAGTGATAGGCTTATCTGTAAATGAACATCTATCCTCAGTCTAAATCTATCCTTGCAGAGCTGGAAAATGCAGTGCTGGGGGGAGGGGGGGAGGAAGGGCGATAGTGAAGAGTTTGGGTAGGATGGGAGTAGACCGTGGGTATCTTTGCCAGTGACTCAGTGCTTATGAGACACTTAAGAATGCCTTCCAGTGAGCAGAGCTACTACTGGACACTGTATGGGACTCCTGGGCTGAATTAATCAGCTTGAGGCTACAGTAAGAGGCAGCAGAGGATAAAAATACCAAGAGAGAAACAGAGAGAGAAGCTCCCTGGAGGTGGGGCCCACAGCCAGATTCAGGCATGAGTCACTCACCCCAAGACTAAATTTAGAAGATGCTGAGGGAGGGACCTTCCTCCCCTTAAGAGCTTTGGAGACCTGAGAGATACTAAGGTGTTTAGGAGCAAGCTGAAGGGGTCTTCAGTGGTGATCTAGGTCATCCCTGCATCTGAGAAGGAGAGGCCAGGAGCTAAGCGAGGCAGGGCAAGGATAACACTAGGAGTGGGGGAAAACTAATAAAGTGATCCCTAAGCCAAGCCCAGACTGTGGTCTCAGCATGAGTCCTAAGCTCACACAGTCATGCCTTTGGTTACCAGGGGACTCAGGGAGAGGGTGAGAGGATGAATGCCTTGGTGCAGCCCATCTGAACTGAACACTGGAAAACTATCCCAAGCACTAGATTCATAGACTCAGGGCATGTTAGAGCCAGAATGGAACTTAGCCAGGCCAAGGATTCTTAACCTGAGGTCTGTGACTTTAAAAAAATTTTGATAACTGCATTTAATATTATTGATTTCCTCTGTAATTCTATGTACTTTGTACATTTTAAAACATTCTTCTGAAAAGGGCTTCCTAGATTTCACTGGACTGACCACTAAGAGAGGCAACACACACACACACAGTTAACAGCTTAAGTGACTTTGCTAAGGGTTACACAGCCAGGAGCAGAAGCAGCCCCATCCTGACTCTGTGTCTTTCTACTTGACGGTACCACATTGGGCATGCTCAATACTGCCTCAGTGTCTTTGGCAGGGGAGGGGTCAGGAGGCAGCCTCAACTGCTCCAGAAAAACAGAAGCAGAAAGGACATGGAGACTGGGAGTTGAATTGGTACTGTTGCAGATGAACTACTGTTCTACTGTGGATACCCCAGATGACCTGGGCATTCACCGCCGCTAGGGCCTGAGAGGTCCGTGAGCCCAGCAACCTAGAGAGGCTGTGCTGACTTTCCCTATTCCCTGCCCCAGGCTCAGTAGGAGAAAGGCTAGAGGGAGTTTAGGTCATGGAAACAGCCAGACTGGAGATCATGCCTTATTCATGATCTATTCATGAGTCCCTGCCTGGACCAGGCCTGGTCCTCTACAGGTTAAGATAACCCTAGGGTGATAAGCTGTAGGAGAGAAGGAAGAGTTTGTATTCCTTCCCCTAAGATCCTCATGCCCTCATCCCACCAAGTGCAGAGGAAAATAAAGCTGTAAGGAACCTTACAGGGATCATCTAATCGAACTTCTAATCTAACTTTACCATAAAGGAAATGGATCCAGAGGTTGTGATTTTCCTAAAGATTTCTAGGTAACTGAATCTTGCGTTTAGGGCCCAGAAAGACCCATACCAAGAGGACCCTATCAATTTTGACAGTTCCTCTAGGATTGGAGAAAAGAACCTTAGAACTTTGATAATAAGAGTCAGAGGACTTAGAGCTGGGAACCCTTTTCTTCCTTTACAACTCAACCCTCGAGCCTCCTCTGCCATGAGCCTTGAGTTGAATATGATTTCTCAAACTACCTTAAATTTTCCTGGATTTTAAAATTTGCTTCAGTGCCCTCATAATAATATCCCTTAGAAGTATGCTGGTAGATGGCAGAAACTGTTCAGTCTGCATTGTTAATATTTTTTCCATCTTTCTTAAGTCCAGCACAACACTGAATTCTCCCTTACTTTGGTTTTGGTCTGGGCCTGTGTTTTCACTAGGTGTCCAACATCAGTAAGGAGATCCCTCCCTCTAATGTATCAATAACTTCTCTCTAATTTACACTATTAGAGATTTGTTTGTGGAGCTGAGAGGTCAAGCTTTATCTAAGTTTCAGCCAGTCTGCATTAGAGCAAGGGCTCAAAGCCAGATCTTCCTGATTCCCAGGCCAGGCCTCCTACAGCCCTCTCTTCACGACTTCACTCTGCTTTATCTTGTATAGCTCCCATGCATCATATTCATTTGCGTACATGTCATATTGTTCTGAGTAGACTTTAAACTCTGTGAAAACCAAGAACTGTCATTTTTTCCATCTTTATATCCCTGACACATGGTCTTATAATCAATGGGTACTTAATAAACATGTGAGTCCAGATCTCAAGGCAGCCACCAGAAAGAATCCTAGGATTGAGCTGGAATCCATTCCTTTTCCTCCTCTTCTCTTCTCTTTTCTTCTCTTCTCTTTCCATTCTTTTCTGTTCCTACTTCTTACCTCTGTGGCTAATATCCTCCAGCCAGCTGACCTGACTTCTCCAGCCTGCACCAGGACTGCAGTTAACTGACTGTTTGCCCTCTGCCTGCCTCCCTTGCCCTTTCCACTCATTTCCCAAGGCTGTGAATAACTAGTGGCAGTGGGCACCTCCTGCCTTTCAGAGATGCCTCCTCTCACTCTATTTCTTACTGATTGTTTTTTTTTTGCTATAGAACCCAGTGTTCACTTGCACTTGTAAGACGCATCTCCCTACTACAGGCCCCAGAGGATGCCTTAAGTCTAAGCAGTCTGTGAGCTCTTTGAAAGCCAGCACTTCTCATTTTTTAATTATATACTTGACAGGACCAAGATCCTCTATGGGTCCAGATATACTCCTAAAGTTCTAGCTCACCTTTCAGTGGTTGGCCAGAAGGAACAATTAGCTTAGAGCAAAGGCATTTCCTGGCACTCTCTTACAAACATACTCAGTTTCATTAGAGAGAACGGGCACACAGAGGTCATGAGTAGATATATACATAGGGAATCCGTGTAGTCTACACATGTGAAGAGCCCCCCAAGACCTATTATCTTGCATTCTTTCCTCTAACCATGGTGTCTAAGTCTCCTCCAAATCTGCCCTACTGGCCCATGGTGGAGATTGCTTGGCTGTATTCTTTATAACCTCCAGCCCCTAGCTCAGCTAAAATCTTTGGTGGCTTTGTGCTTCAAATACAGAATCGCACCAGAACTAAGTGTGCTGTTCTTGTGATGACTGTTCCAGGGGCCTTCTCTTTCTGGGGCACACTGAACCAATAGCTGGCTGGAGTCTCATCTGCTTCCAGCTCCAGGGGCAAGGCAGGTGCTGTCACAGAGAGCCAGAAGCCTTACCCTAACTGGTGGGAAGTCTCGCCTCTTGCTGCCTCTCAGGGCCTTTAGCCCATTCTAGGTGCCAAGCTTTTAGTTCTAACTCCTTGCAGAAGGTTGGGGTTTAGGAAGCAGCTTTATGAAATGCCTTCTCAGGCTGGAGGCTAGTATATGTCCTATGGCCTTAAGGTGCTATTGCAAGATGCCATTGCTGGTGAGGAAAAGAGTCATCCCTTGCTTATCCTTCTGTAATCTACAGGAGGCCCTGAAGAACCCCTTTAACTCACTGTGGGAACAGCTTTTTTTATATAGGCCACAAGGGGCATGACAGATCCTCTCAGCCAATCAGTAGTTCTCCCTGCTTTCATCCAATGGCCAGTGCCTTCTCATGTTATCAGGTTGTCTAGGAAACTCCTGCATACATTGCTGTTGGGTTTAGTGAATTCCTTTAGACCCCATTGTTGTGTTCTTTTTTTAAGGTAAGCTCCTCAATTTGAGCAGAGCCTTTCCCTGATCTACCTCTTTTACATTTATAAAAGCAAAAACTTTCTAGGAACCTTTCTGCCCTCCAGTGTCATTTTTATAGAGGAAACCCAAACATTTTATAGGCCCAAGCAGGTTAAATGATCCTGACAATAATGGTAGAATGGGTAACACAGGGCCTGTGACTCCACCACTGTGTCACAAGGGCTGATGTCACTGCTCCAAGCCCAGGGAGAGCTGCAATGGGCCTTAGACATCATCTAGTATAGACTCTCCATTTCAGCAGATGGAAGAAACTGAGACCCATGGAGGTTAAGAGACTTGTCCAGGGTCACAGGGAATAAGTGGCAGAGCTGAGATCCCCTGACTGACTCCAAAGCCTCGGCTCTTCCCACTGTATCACACTGCCTCCTATGGAGGACTACAGATTTTACCCACGGAAAGAGTACTGGACTTGGAGTCAGGCAAGCCAATCCTGTAGCTACTCCTAACACTAACTAGCTGTGTAAGCTTGGGCAAATGGCTTAACTTCCTTGAGCCTCAAGTTTCCTTATCCAAAAAATGTGGACAATAATCCTTGGTCTACTTAACCTTCCAGGACTGTTGTGAACAAAGTGCTTTGTAAACTTTTTATGCCTTAGTGCTTCAGGATGCCCAACTTGTTCATAGGAGGGGATCCCTCCTCTGCACCTGTTAGCAGAGTCTTCCACAGTTGTCCTGAC
This sequence comes from Pseudochirops corinnae, assembly GCA_028646515.1. NCBI lineage: Eukaryota > Metazoa > Chordata > Mammalia > Diprotodontia > Pseudocheiridae > Pseudochirops > Pseudochirops corinnae. The sequence goes on from CM053588.1 coordinate 109,746,025, forward strand.
CAAAGAATTCATCAGACTCTGACTTAGTGGTGAGCATCTCTCAGCTGAACTAGCCTTCAGATGATAGTTGCACAGTCTAACTCTGAGGCCTTCCTCTAGTTGGTAGAACCTGCTGGGCCTTCTACTCCAAAGGCACCGCCTTCAGGAAGCCAATATCACCTCTTGGCCAAGATGAGCTAGCTACTGGGGGAAGACTTTAGTAGGCTTATCATTCAGCTTTTCAGTTTAATTCAATTCAGCATTTATTAAGTGGCCGTTCTATAGAAGGCACTGGGTCCTATGCTGAGAACAAAGCTTCCTCCTAGATTATAAGCTTCTTGAGTACAGGGATGGTCTTTTTTTTTTCTTTTTTCCATTTTGTACCCTGAGTACTCAGCACAGTGCCTAGCCTATAATACATGCTTTTGATAAATGTTTATCAGCTACTGATTAGAGCTAAAACAGAATAGTCTCTGCCCTTAAGGAGCTTACTCTGGACATATGACCTGCACACAAGTTAACTACATAGAAAGTTTGTATGAGGGGAGGGTAAGGAAAAAAGAGCCCTCGGTGGCAGATGTTGGCCTTCCCAGCAGAACTATGCCAGAGTAGAATGACTTGCTCAGGGAAGATTGGAGGCTGGATGGTTCTCTGTAGATATAAAGAGGATATCTCCTTCAGGGACAGGTTGGGCTACATGTCCCCAGAGGTTGCTTTAAGCCCTGAGAGCCTGGAAGTCTATGTTTCTAATGATGACTCACTTCCGAATATAACACAGCATTTTACAGTTTACAGAGTGATTCCCCAAGCCTTCTGTCACTGCACCCAGGATCACAGACAGAGAGTGGCATGGTGTCACAGAGTGAGAAGGCATATCAAGGATCTAGTTCAGTCTCTTATTCTTCCCTGTCCTCACTCTCTCTCACTGGACATCTCTGATCAGGGGTGTTGTTATTCCATGTCTACAACAGCTCTTGCATCCACTTCCTTCTCTCCACTTACACAGGTTCTTATCACTCCTGTATCAGCTCCCTATCTGGGCTCCCTGCCTCGGCCTCTCCCCACCCCTTTCTCCACACAGGCCCCAAGGTGAGATTCCAAAAGTACAGGTGTAATGATGGCAGCTCACGCTCAGCAGGCTTCTTTAATCCCTAGAATCCAATCCAGGCTCACCTGCTGGGCCTTTAAAGCTCTTCCCAAACTTGCCCCAATCAACTTTTCCAGCCTTATTCTAAATTACCCACCTTCACACACTCTTCATTCCAACCAGGCTGGCCTACTGGAGGGATTTAATGAGCATTTATCAGTTGATGGATTGAAGTGAGAATGGTGAGGCCTAGAGAAAGAAAACCCAAGAACACAGAGCTGGCTGGCTGTTGAGATAAGATTTGAGCCCAGGACTTGTGGCTCCCACTGCTCTCCTCCCCAGTCTCAGAGATGGAGAAGCTGAAGGTCAGAGAGGGGAAGGAGTTGCCCTGAAGTCACAAAGCCAGTTTCTGAGAGAGCTGAGATTCAAACCCAGGCCTTCGGATCTCAAACTACTGTTGTTAATAGCTGATGCTTCCTCCACATTTGCAGTGCTTTTTCTCCTCGATCCCTGGCTTCCTTCAAATTGCAAATAAAAGCTCATCCTTCTGGAGAAAGCTTTTCCTCTCTTGATCATCTCCAACTTATCCTATCTCTGGCTTGTTTGTACATAGTTGTTGGCATGTTGTCTGCCTCATCAGCTTGGGAATTCCTCCAGAACAGGGACTGTCTTTTACCTTTCTTTGTGCCTAGCATACACTAGGTACTAAGTGTTAATTAGCTGACTGGAATATTATCTCACTTTGCCCTCACAACAACTCTTTGAAGTAGGTGCTCATGTCAGCCCCATTTTATACAAGTTCAGTGACTTCCTTGAGGTCACACAGCTAGCAGGTGTGGGAAGTGAAATTTGAACCCAGGTCTAACTCACATCAAGTCCAGTGTTCTGTCCACTGCCCCTCACTCGACTAGTTCTATACTTTTCAAAGTTTCTTTCATTTACTTCTATTCTTAGACCAGCACAGGAAGGCAAGCAGGGCAAATGATATTTTATCTGTTTGACAGAGGAGGAAACCGAGGCCTGGAGAGATGAATGAACATGCCCAGGGTTTCACCACGAGTGGCCAAGCCAGAATTCCAGTCTCCTGACTTTTGACCCAGGTCATTTTCTTCCACATTGGGCTGCCTCACTTTTAACTGGGGGGAATTTTAGAGGTTTGGGAGAGAAGAGTTGTATGTGGTCATCTCGAGTACACCTTTGACTTGGCCTACACTGAGGACTTTTCAGAAAGACAAGTATAAGTGATCTGGAGCCCCTTATGCTAAGAAAAGCCTAAACCAGGGCAAGGGAAGTGAGTAGAATTAGAACTCAGTACTCTGAGGGTGGGAGTACAGGGGGAAGGGGTAGAAACTCAAGACCAGATGTGCTTTTATAATCTCTGATTACATCTTAGGAAGCAGCAGCATTGGCAGATCTTTATTTAGTGTACTGCCTGGAACGCCCAAACTCAGTTCTGAGTAAGGTCAATACATCCTAAGGATTCTTAAGGACTTTCCTGTCTCCCTCTCAGACCATCATGCTCTTCCAGAGCTCTGTTTCTCCTCCAACCCCTCACCACCACCCCAACTATCCTAGGCTCCCTGAGATCAGTTGCTATATATCCCCTTTAGACAAGGGGTTCCTTAAGGACAGAGGGGGATGAGCTCCTCAACCTCCCCCCTCTTCAGACTATGGTCCCTCTGAGGGCTTATGCTAGGTCTTAGTTCCCTGGTTTTTCATCTCTGGGCTTTGTGCCCAGTATGCTGAGGACCAGGCCTATGGGGGTATGACTGTCTGGACTCTTGTTTTGTCCCTGTCAGGAACTCCGTGTCCCTGACTGGGACAGGCTGATAAAGAAGCCTGTGAAGAGAGACCTGAAGGTCATCCTGTCCCCCTGATAAGAAGCCCCAGCGTTTCTACAATAAATGGAGAAAATTCCCCTCCTCTCTCCTTTCTTTGTCTCCAGGCCTTTCTTATTTTCTTGTTTGATTGCTCAAAGCTTTAACTTGAGAGGAAAAAAAGGAGTATCTACTCTCATTTTACAGAGAAGGAAACTGAGGCCTATTGAGGGGTGTGGGCATGACTGAGGCAACATAGAAGAACCAGGATCCAAACCCAGGTCCTCTGACAACAAGTCCAATGCTCTCTCCATTGCATGCGTGGTCTCATGTCATTGGCTTCCCATGCCAGACTTGAAAGTGAGTCTGGGTAGGAATTTACCCCATTTCACAGAGGGAAGAACCAATGCCCAGAGGGGAGAAATCCACTAACCTAGGACACATAGCTGTTAGGATCAATTTTGACTTAAGCTCAGGCCTTTGGCCTCATAGTGAGGACTCCATAAACTCTCTCACTCCATGATCTCATCAGCTGCCATGGGCCTTGTTATCCCCACTCAGATAACTATTCCCAGGTCTCTGTGTCCATCCTGGATCTCTCCCTGGAACTCTAGTCCCATATCACCAGCTGCCTGCTGGACAGTTCAGACTAGGCATTCTGTAGGGGAAGGAGAGGGAGAGGGAGTGTTTATTGCATACTTATGAGTGCCGGGCAGTGCCATAGGCACCTTTATCTCAACATGCTCAAAACAGAACCCTTTCTCTTTCCCCCCAAACTTCCTTATTTCTGTTCCCCCAGGTTCTTGACCTGGGAGTTATCTCTGACTCCTCACCTGTTCTTGCCTAGCCAACTCTTGTCCTTTTTGCCTCCATGATAGTTCTCCTGTCTCTCTCTCACCACCCCCTCCATGGCTCCCATCCCATCTTAGCTAACCTGCTGCAGTAGCCTGCTAGCTGGCTCTCCCCATGTCAGGCCTCTCTCTGGTCTCCCATCCACTCTCCCGACAGCTGCCAATGTGACTTTCCTAAAGTGCAGATCTGACCATGACACTCTCCTACAGCTAATCCAGTAAACTACTACGGTGCCCTAGAAACTCCTCTGGCTTTTAAAGCCCTTCACAGCCTGGCTTCCAGCCGTCTTATACATGGCTCCTCTCCCTATTTCCTTCAAAATCACAGCAGAGCAAAGTGCCAACAGGATGGTCTCTAATATCCTTTCTAGGACCTTGTGATCTGTTAGTTGTAAGTCTCTGTGTTAAGTCTCAGTGTGAGTCATTTGAAACATGTTTGTTTGGTGGGGGGGGAGGGTGGAAGAGGAGAAACATGGGACTATCTGTCTCAAAGTATCAGTGTGAGCAAAGTATGACAGGAACTAAAGAACTTAGGAAAAGTTTGGAGCTACAGGGAATTGGAGATTCGCTGGTAAGTAGCTCTCAGCCCTACCTCCCTCCACCATTCCTGTATTTGCTTCCTCAGAGCCTGGAATCCCCACCCTGGGCAAACACTCCCTCCCGTCCTCTGGGCTCTAGATCCGGGTCCAACCACTCCCTGTCCATACTAGTGTAGCCCTTTGTTTGAAAGGGCCCAGCTACACATGGGGGACTTTTTCCATCTGGAGCTCATTCACGCCACCCAAGTGATATGGAAACTTCAATATCTGATAACCCCTGGCTCCTGGAGTATAGTCACTCTCCTCCCTTAAAAGCACATGGATTCACAAGCTCAAAACATCTACAGTTTTATTTACATGTTAAAGGAAAGATAGGACTCCTTTCAGACCTTTAGAAAGTATCTATTCCCATAAGTTAGCAACCCTCCCAGAAAACATCTGTGTAGTCTCAATCAAAGGGTGGTTCCCAGATCAGGGCTCCTGCAGGAGGTACCTGGAGGCATTGCTCTTCCTGACCAAAGCAGCTGTTTAACCCTTTGCCAAGCAACAGCTATCTCTGGGCCTCAGTCTTCTCTCA
>CM053588.1:109750974-109773451 GCA_028646515.1 Pseudochirops corinnae
AGAAGTAAAGGGGGTGGGGGGAAAGGGAACCTACCCCTTTGCCTCTGGCTTTTCCTACACCCAAGCCATGCTCACTCTGGTGACATCACAGAGGGAATCACCCAATCCCCAGGGGAGTCCAGCCTCTGCCCCATGCTCACAACGCTACCTTGTCACCCAGGTAACCCGACAATTGGCTTGGCTGGAAACATGTTCCAGCCATCCATCCCAAGGGAGGGGGTGGGTGGAGGAGGGGGCAGGGGGGGCCTCCTTCTTCCTATCTCTGGGTGGGGAGGCTGCTGAGGCAGCCCTTTCCCATGCTCTGTCTGTCTGGATGGTGAGTAAGAGCAGAATCTTTCTCCTAATATTTCCTTCAACTTGGTCAGCCAGGGTTGGTTTCAAACCCTTTTCTTTCCTTCTTTTAGTTCACTGGAAGTCTGGTATTGCTTTCTTCCACTGAGTGTGGATGATATCAAAGCTCATCAACCCAGCGCTAAGGAACTGAAGCCCAGAGGTAGGTTGGGGACTTAGCCATGGTTACATAACTGATCTGAAACAGAGCTAGAACCTTCGTTCTAGCCCAGGACTTGTGAATCTGCTGCCACTGATTCGCTGTGGGTTCTTGGCATCTTTTCTAAAGCCAGATTTGAAGAGGGAAGGGAAAAGGTTTAGTGTCAGTAAATGTTTCTTTAATGAATTAATGAACAAAGGAATGAATGACTGAATTAAAAGCAGGTCCTCGGAGAACTGTTGTATGGAGAGAACCCTGGGCTGGGGCCTGAAAGCCCTGCGTTCTAGTTTCAGCCTTTGCACAGGGTTTCTGCTGGTAGCTGTCCAACTTGGACCCTCATTTCCTCCCCAGGTCAGAAGGGAACAAAAGGGAACAAATTCTCCAGGAGGAGAATACCTAGTTACATGCATCAGAAAAGCATCACCAGACCTAGAAACGGAAGAGGCCTTAGAGATGATCCAGGATCTATTCTGACCCTGCCATTTTACTGAAAGGGAGCCTTGGAGGCCCTGAGAGCAGAAGGTCAAAGGTCACACAAGTAGAGCAGGGTGACTCCAAGTCAGTGTTTACTGTGAAGGGACATTATTGGGGAAAGAGGGCAGTGTATCTGATAATCAGCTAAGGGTGCTCCCTCAGCTCTCCCTACGGGGTCTGCCTCCACTGTCTCCCCCAGGCTCCTAGGGAGACACTGAGGCAACATTTGGTGAATAGAATGCCCCTTCTGTTTCTCAGGACAATCCTTCCCAGGAGACCCGAGCAATCTGTTAATGGGTAATCTCTGTTTGGCTTTGGGCAATAACTTCCGTTTCTTGGTGTTCTCCACCTGTGTTTGCTTTATTGTCTCCTCCTACAAAAGTAGGTGTTTCCTGAGGGCAGAAAGTGTCTTCTGCCCTTGGAAGGGGGTTGGCTCCTGCATTCCTCTCCCCCCAGCCCACTCTTTGAGTCCCCAGGTAAGTATCTTCCCCCAGGAAGACTCCTAGTCTGAAGCAGGACTGCAGAAGGGACCCCACCCACCCCCAAGTGTCCCCCCCCCCCCCCACTCCTTCCTCCAAACCACCAGGTAGAGGTCAGGAAGTCTTTGCCTCTTCCCTTGCTCCCAGCCTGTCAGTCTCCCATATTGTAGGAGTCCTAAATCCCGGTTCCCTTTTCTGGGAAGGGTCAGTGAATGAAGGCATAATCTCCAGAGCTCAGGCCCAGAATAAAGGAAATGATTTGCCCCAAATCATGCAGCTGGTCACTGGGACTGTTAGAACATTGTGGCATCAGTTCACCCTGGGCTTCTCTGCCTTTCCTTGCATCCCCAGTGTCTAAGCAGGCCAGAACGTAGTAAGCACATAATAAATCAGTGGTTCTCAAACTTCCTAATGCTTCGACCCTTTAATACTCATATGTGGGTGTATCTGCATGTGGCTGGACCTGCCTAGAGATGGATAGAAGAGCAGCGTCTTGGTTCCTAAGACCATCGAAAATGTGTTTTCCGATGGTTTTAGGCGACCCCTGTGAAAGGGTTGTTCGACCCCCAAAGGGGTCGCGACCCGCAGGTTGAGAATAGCTGGATTAGCATATGGACTAACTCACTAACATGTTGTACCTCAAAAGTGACCTTACTGAACATCCAGTCTAGTTCCTTCATTTTGTTCAAAGAAAACCACGGGCCCAAGGGTCAGGTGACTTAACCAAAGGTCAAGTTAGTGACAGAACCATTGGCTAAGTCTCCTAGCTTCCCAGAAGATTTTTAAAAATTCATCTTTGCACCACACTCTCCTGCTGTAAAGTATTGGCCATATTAGAGTCCAGCCCTTCCTTAAAATAGGTATTGTAATACATGAATAAATAATTAATCCAATTATAAATCCTTAGTTACATTAAGAACAATTCACAACTAAAAGAGGAATGAATACAAGTACACCTAGTTCTAGAGAACACATTTATAAACAGTTGCTATTTTGCCAAACAGGTCAAGCAAAGAATCATGATTTGCTTGACAGAATCCTTTGATTTACAGAATGGGTCCCACATAGGGCCTATTTGGGTTCCATTGCCTTGGATGTGCTTAAAATGGACTCAACTACACCAAGGTTCTTGTGTGCCTACAGCTCTTTAGGAAAACAGCTACTTCTGAGCACCTATCACAGCCACCCCCCTGGTCTTTCCAGACCATTAGTCTGTCTTTCCATTAGTGCTTTCCAGAAAGGATTCTGCTCTGGTTTAGCTTTGTACCTTTCAGGCCTTAGTGGGGGGTGGGGAAGTGGAAGAGGCCCACTGAGGGTTCAATTCTATCATCTTCCTCAGGTCACACACAGCTGGCCACTGAGGCTAGAGTTGGAACAGGACAGCCCTCCCCCTCTCTGGGACTCAGTTGCCTCCACTGTAAGATGGAAGGGTTGGCTGGGCTCAAGGATTCCTTTTAGCTCTGTTCAGCAGCTTTGGAGAGTGAAAAGAATGCTGGAGTTGGAGGCCTCTGAGACCTGGATCAAAGTTGTCAGCTCCAACATTTTACTGGTTGTATGACCTTAGGCATGAGACATCATTTCTGAGCCTGTTTTCTCATTTGCAAAATGGCGGTAATGATTCTTGAATGCTTGCCTGTTGGCAGGGAGGGTGGGGAGAACTCTGTATGCCTTAAAATGCTAGAAATGGGAGCTTTTACTATCTACTATTATTACTATTACACGTTGCATTTATATGGCATGTTAAGGTCTGCAAAGCACTTTACCTGTTACCTTATTTGATTATTAGCCTCATTTTACAGAACTTAGTAGCTACAGCAGCAGTAACAGCCTTAAAGTATCTTGTAAAACCTAAACTTCTTGTAGAAGTTGTAGAACTGGAACCCAATCCAATCATTTTATAGATGAGAAAACTAAGCTTCAGACTGGAGAAGGCACTCACACATAGTGTTAAATGTTTGTTGTAATGAAGTCTAGCCCTAATTCTGAGGTCACTATGCACCTGATGCATGGGGGGGGGGGAGGAAGCCCAGTCTGGGAGCCAGGTGATTTGGGTCCTACCTCTGGTTCCACTGCTGACTAACTGTGTGCTCTGAGTTGAGATTCTTCTCTTCTGAACTTCTCTCTAGTGGTGGTCCTTCCTGGACTGGTCAGGGGCATCAGATGTGAGAGTCACAGGGGTTCCAGCTCAGCTGCTTTCTTTATGTGTGTGACGTTGAACATGTTCCTTCCTCTCTCTGGGCCTCAGTCTCAAACTCTGTAAAATGGGGATGATAATATTTGTCCTATATGCCTCCGAGGAAAGTAAGCTTAAAGGGATATAGAATTAGAAGCTTTTGTTCTTATCTGTGTTCCGTGCTGTGCAATAGTCTAAATGTACATCTGTCAACATTTAGTGTAGGCCTTTATGTCTGGGGTGGTACTGATGAGGCCTGCACCTCAAAGATTCAAGGAGAGCTCAAGGGGGCTTCAAGAGCATGCACCTCATCAGTACAGTGTGCAAGAACACTGGCTGCCTTCGGTGTCCTCCCACCCCACTCATCCGGGTCAAGGATTTTCTGGTCTGCTCCCTAGCCTCCTGTCTAACCTCCTCTCAACACCTTTTCTCTATCTCGTCTTCTCCCTATTTCCCCCTCTTCTCCCCTCCCTCATTTCCCCCCCTCCTCGTCTCCTTTTCTCTCCTCCTTTCCCCCTTCTAACCTGCCTCTTTTCTCCCCTCCCCTTCTCTCCCCCCAACCTCCCCTTCCCCTGTCCTACCCTTCCCCCTCTTTCCCTCCTCCCCCAGTTCTCCCCTCCTTTCCATTTTCTCCCCTTCCCCCCCTATTTTCCCCTTCTCCTCTCCGGTCTTTCCTCCTCCCTCCCTGGTCTTTCCTCCTCCCTCCTCCCCCCCTCAGTCCCTCCCAGACCCTCCTCCTCGGTAAAATGAAGGAGTTGGAAGAAGCAATCTCTCCAGTCCTTTCGAGATCCCGCGTCCCACTCCTCAACTGGGTCCAACTCCGGCTCTCCCCAAACAGCGTCCCCTCCCTCACTCGGTCTTCTATAACTCCATCCCACCCGGGCCATCCCACCCCCGACTCCCTTCTCTCCAGGCACCTCCCCCTTCTCAGCCCCCTCCTCCCTCTCCCCACCTACCCACGGCACCTGGCCCCCAGCCCCGCAGCCTTCTCCCCTCGGGAGGGGCCGGGCGGGACCGGCCGGGCGGGGCGGGGCAGGGCGGGGCGGAGATAGGAGGCAGTGCCGCGGTGGGAGGTGGCGGAGAGGTGCGGGTGGGGGCGGGCGCTAGGACCCGGGGGGAGGGCGGGGCGGGGCTGGGCCGCGGGCGGGCGGCTCATCAGCTTCACCTCCGCAGCTTGGAAAAACCCCAGCTGGAGCAGGCGCCGGCTCGGGGGCCGGGAGGGGTCCACGTAAGGAGGGCGGCCGAGGGGCCGGGAGTCCGGCGCGCGGCGGCTTCAGAGCTCAGTCCCCTAGCCCCCTCAGAGAAGCGGCGTCCCCGGCTTGCTCCGGTAGCGGCAGCAGAGGCGGAGACTCTTGCACCCCGGGCCTGGGCGGGGGCGGCCGCCGGAGCAGGTGAGATGCCTGGCCTGGCCGGGGCCGGAGGGAGCTGCGCGGAGCCCGTCCCTGTCCCGTCCCCGTCATCCCAGCCCTCCATCTCCGCGCACGCAGACCCCGCAGATAGAGTTAGTCGAGGCTCCGGGCCCCTTTGGGTTCCGAGAGAGAACCATGCCAACCCTTCCTCCGCCCTCCCCAAGTTGGGGGCCCCTCCAGCCCCTCAGCGCCCCTGGTGTGCCCTGCTTACCTGGGGCGCCCTCTGTCCGTAAAGACCCTGCTAACCTTCCAGGATCTGCCCTCGTCTGGCACCAGGACACCTTCTCCCAAAGCCCTCCCTCCGTCCGCACCATCCTCCAGTTCCCTCTATCTCTGATGCTCCCTCTGAATCTCTACCTTGCTGACCTCGACAAGTTTCCAGCTCTCCCTGTTCCCGAGGCCCCGGAATTCCCCTGGTCATTCTAGCTCAGGGGACTCTCTTTGTCCCAAAGATTTCCTTGGAGCTCCCTCAGCCTTGTCCCTGGGGTCCCCTCTGTGCCCGCTTCTGTTCTCCAGGAGCCTAGTTTTGTCTTTATTTCACTCACCTCCCAGGGTCTTCCTGTACCGAGCCATATCCCCTCCTTCTTCCCTGTCACTTTCCCCACATGTCATCCCTCAGGCCTGTGAGCCTCTCCTGTTTCTCATCTATGCCCCAAGACTCCTCCTCAGTTCTCTTCTTTTATATCCTTATTCTCCTTTTTCAAGTGACTTGAGATCCTTCTGTCCCTTCTCTTTCCTACGACCTGGTATTCTCTCTCTCTCTTCGTAGGGTCTCCCTTTGCCCCACCTCCCAGACTTAGCAGTCTCTTTTCTGCTCGGTTCTCCCCTGGAGGTGGTATTTGGTATTGACCCTGGAGGCCTCTGGGGTGACAGGTGCCTGTCTCTGGGCTCATCTGGGGACTCACTCTCTTCCTGGTTGGGATGGATGATCTAGGAGGGTCCATTCTGACTCTGTTGAGCCCCAGAAAGTATTCCGTATTGTGGGGTAGGGATTTCTGTCTGTTCTTGCCCTAATCTTGGACTCTGGCCCCTTTCCCAGCCTTCTCTTACCCCTGCCCCCATCCTACCAAGAAGGATAAGATGTGTCCCTTTGCTCATGGGACACAGTATTCCTGCCCTCCCCCTCCAACTTCCTCTGCCTCCTGTCTTCATCCTCTAAGTTCCCTTGCTCACCCCAATCCCCAAACCGGTCTTTCAGGTCCGGGGAAGGCTGAGTCAGCCTTGGCAGAGGCTTCTGCCCTGGTGAGGACCTGGGCCCTGGAGGCTCCCCCCCCTCTCGGATTCCCCCTTCTCCATGGAGTCCTCAGATGGACCCCAGGCCCCCCGACCCGTCCTGGGCAGAGACACCGTGCAAGTGCCCGATGACCATGACTTCCAAAACTTCAGAGCTGAGTGTGAGGCTGAAGCAGGCTGGAACCTGACCTACAGCAAGGGCGGCCTGGGGGTGTGGGTGCAGGCTTTGGAACTAGACCGGCCCCTTCACAAGATCAAGGTAAGGGCTCTGCCTGGGCCAGTGGCACTGCTACTATTTTTTGGGAGGACAACAGGAGGCGGGTGGGGGGAAGGGGGAGAAGATGAGGTTGGGGGAGGTGACACTTGGTCCTGACCTCTGATCTCTCAGGCTTGGAATCCCCATGACTCATAAAACCCTAGAGCTGGAAGGATCTTGGAGGCTATTTATAAACCAATAAGTATTTATAAATATAAATGGGGAAACTGAGGCCCAGAGAGAGTTGTGGGCTTGCCCAAGGTCACACCAGTAAGCTATTGATGGAACCAGAACTCCAGCCCAGTTCTCTTCACCTCCACCCTTCTTCCTTTCCCCAACCCAACTGCCCAATTCTTTGAGAAGTTGTCTCTTCTCCCTAAAGATCACTCTTCATTCTCTAACACTTCAAGGTTTCACAAAGCACTATTTTCTCAACACCTTTGGTAGGGAGATCATGCATTATCAGTAGCTTACAGGGAAATGACTGAGGCTCAGTCACACAATGAGTTGATGGCAGAGCCAGGACTTGTCACCAAGTCTCTCAGCCCAGGGTTCTTTCCCCATCCCCCCAGAGTACTCTGCTTGGCTCCCTGAGATGTTCTCTTAATAACAATAAGTCCCAGTTTCATATTGCCTTATGGTTTACAAAACTATTTTTGTAAACTTTTTGTTTGTCACAACAACCCTCTGAAGTATGCAGAGCAGGTAGCGGTATACCTATTCTACAGATGGGAAAAATGCAGGTAAGAAAAGTCAAGTGATTTGCCCACTGTCCTACACTAGATCTGTGAGAATAGGCAGGACTTGAATTCCTATGTCTTGATTCTTTTTTTCCTGTCATAGACCAGAAGCTGCTCTCCCCTCCTCCCTTAGCCCTCACTGCTCCATACCCCAGGGTGCCTCCTTTCTAACTCCTTTGTGCCTGGTCTTGGTCACTTGGGCAGAATAGCCTCTCAGAACCTGGTTTTCTTTGAGATTCTGTTCCCAATTCTTCCAGTAGTCTCCTTAACTCTTTGAGTTTTCCCTTATAGCTCTTTTCATAACAAAATCAAGTTTTCCTGCTCTTGTGCCTTGGTCCCCTCCCTTTGCCTAGGTGTCCCCTCACCTCCATCTTTAGCTGGGCCTCCAGTGTCACTCGCCACCAGGCATCTCATGAGTCCAGCAGCTCTCAACATGCTTTTTACTTGATCATATAGGCCTGGGCAGAGCAGGGGTTGCCTTCGGTTCAGCCAAGAGAGATTTCTGTGATAGGGAGGATTGCTGGGCCTCCTAATTATTTCTCTGCAGCTATTGGCCTTCTGTCAAGGGCTGGCTTCCCCCAGAGCTGTCTGTACAAGGACAGGGCTAGGGAAACATATGCAGAGCTCAGGGCACAGGGAAGAGACTGCATCTACCTCCAAGCCTCATGGAATAGGTAGAGGGCTAGCACCAAGTTCAGGAAGACCTAGGTTCATCCCATCTCTGTCCAATACCAGCTCTGTAACCCTGGGCAATCTCCCTTGAATCGCACTCCTGTCATCTCTAATATGGGGAGAACAGTGTCTGCCTTATATAACCTACCTCACAGGGTGCAGTGTCTCAGGTGAGATGGTGCATGCAAACTTTTAAAAGTGCTTAGGGTGCTTGGCATATAAGTGCCCAGCATATAACAGGTACTTAATAAATGCTTAGTGACTGACTGACAGTTGGCAGGTTTGTGATTATTTGGATGAGGAAGAGCGTAATATTCCTTCTCATTAACCTAGTACCTTGGGACTGCAGAACCATTCTAGGGGGCAGGAAAGGGGGTGCCCTTCTGTGATTGCAGGTCCTTTCTTTGGAACCCTCAGCTCTTGACTCGCCTTCAGTGGGACACTTTTTGGGTTCCGTTCATCCCTTTGGCCCTTTGTGTCTTTGAACTGCTTGTATTTTGTACTCACATCTTAGTTGGGGAGAAGGGGACACATCTTTCAAGTCCTGCTGGGAGCTCCCTGAGGTCAGGGTCTCTTTTTCTCTCTTTATCTATCCACAGTGTCCCACATAAGTAGTTACCCAGAGAGTCTGGGGATGTGAGTTCAGATCTTTGGTCCTATCTTTGCTCTCAAATTTCATCACACACACACACACACACATACACACATACACACACACACACACACACCTCTCCTAGCTGTAGAATGGGGAGTTTCATCCTATGGAATGGAAGCTGTTGGCACCTATTTCTTTCTGAGTGGATATGTGAGGGACTTAGTTTTGCTCAGTGGGGAATTTCTTTCCTGTCATTTCACATCTCTTATTGTTTAACCTCACAAAACCTTTTCTCTCATTGGGGATAGGGCCATGCGCCTCAAATGAAGGTGTCTTCACACTCTAGGCTCCCCTGCTGAGTGATAGCTGTGCTGTGTCTGAGGTTCTTCCTCTTCAGGTTCCTCCCATTGGGAAGGAACCTTGGTTTCTTCACTTGTAAAATGAAATCAGACCAAGGTCCTTTGCAGTTCAAATTCTCTGATCTCATGATAGTCTCAGATAAGTTTATCCTTCTGCAGAGACCACTGCCTTGGGGTACTCCTGGGCCTTGGGTCCTATGTAGCACAAGGCAGAGGATTCTTTTTTTTTTTTTTTGCTGCTTTTTGGAGGGGGGAAGGCAGGGCAATTGGGGTTAAGTGACCTGCCCAAGGTCATATAGCTAGTTAAGGGTCTGAGGCTGGATTTGAACTCAGGTCCTCCTGACTCCAGGGTGGGTGCTCTATTCGCTGTACCACCTAGCTGCCCCCTACTGAGGATTCTTAACTTGAAGTCTGGGAGCTTGTTTTTTGAAAACTGTATTTCAGTATAATGAATTTCTTTTGTAATCCTATGTATTATATTTCATTTAAAACCATTATTCTGAGGAGGAACATATGGGCTTCACCCAACTGCCAAAGCCTAAAGGGGTCCATGACACAAACCATATTAAGAACCCCCAAATTCTCCCCTAATCCCAGCCTGTCCTCTGTACCCTCCCACTGGCTCCCTGCAGAGAAGTGGGTGGGGAAGCATGGAGTGACTAGTCTATTGCCCAACTTGCAGAGGGGTTGGGGGAAACAAGCATAGTCATGGGCCTTGGGGAGGCTACACAGGCAGGATGTTAGAGCTAGAAAAAGCCATGGAACATAAAGATTGACAGACATGGGAAGACCCTTGGAGATGATCCCCAGCAGTTTACAAATGGTGGCCATGGTGCAGAGAAGGGTCACCTAGGGTTAGCCAGCAAATTGGTGGTGAGCCTGATTATTCTCTTGAATCCAGATCCTGAGCTCTTCCATTACTCCAACATCCATGGCCTTGACCATGATACTTAGCATTTAGGTACCAGGATCTGTCCCTCCCCCAGGAGAGGGTTCCATGGGATAAGTATTTTTCCCCTTTCCTTCCCTGGAGATCTGCCCCTGTGCCTTCTGCACATCCTACTGTGAAATTTCAGAGCTAGGCAACAACTCTTCTCAATCAGTTCCCAGGCCTTATTTTCTGGCATCTTTCTCTGTGTATCTGTCTCTCTCTGGGCTTCCTGTTAGTGTTTCTCCTTCTCAGAAGAAGAAACAGAGGGGGGACTCGATGACCTCAGCTTAGTCTGACCTGATCCAGGTACCATAATTCCAACACCCTGGGCCACCATCCCTCCTCTCTCCTGGCTCCAAATATAAGGTCATTGTGGGGAGAGATACTTAGGTTTGTATTTCAGCCTTGCACTTTTTAATGGCTTAAATGTTTACTGAATTGTATGGAATCAGAGACCATTTCAACAAAGTATTTTCTCAGGCAGGAGAGACACTGTCCCTGCTCTCAGAGATCCCCACCAGGGTAGTTGACCCTATAACCCCAGCAGTCTTGGGCTATAGACCCTAGGGGAGAACAGATTGCAGGCCTGGGAGGGGCTCCGAGGAGGGGAGAAGCATGACTTCTCTGGCCTTCTTTTGGCTCTTAATCCCTCAGCAGGGCCTCTGAAGGTGCTTCTGTTATTATCTGAGGCTGGTATTTTAATTTAGTTCAACAAGATTGATACTGTCCCTCCACTGGGCAGAACTCTGTGCTTGAAGCTCAAGGAAAGAAGGGTTTGACCCTCTTGGGAGGAGCTTGGTCTATCTAGTAGGTACTTAAAACTTTCTGACAAAATTCAGTTAGACATTATTATGTGCTGAGTGCGGGGAATATAAAGACAAGAATGATAAGGCCCCTACCTCTACGCAACTTTTGTTGTCCTGGGGATAAAGCATTTAAGCACATAAATAAAGAGAAGGTAGACCGGGTGAATCAGGGGAGGGTTCCAGGAGGATGCGATGCCTGAGCCAAGTCTTGAAGGAAGTTAAGGATTCCGAGGGGCAGGTGTAAGGAGGGGGGGCTGTTCATGTCAGGCATGAAGACAGCCTTTGGGAAAGCAGTTCATCAAGAAGCCATTTTTAAAACACTTACTATGTTCCAGACAAATAGGAAGGTGAATCAGTCTCTGCCCTCCAAGAGCTTACATTCTTTTTGGGGGGGAGAGGCAAGGCAATTGGAGTTAAGTGACTTGCCCAAGGTCACACAGCTAGTTAAGTGTGTCAAGTGTCTGAGGGCACATTTGAACTCAGGTCCTCCTGACTCCAGGGCTGGTGCTCTATTCACTGCACCATCTAGGCGCCACAAGCTGATGTTCTGATAGAAGTGATAGCAAGTTAATATCTAGGTACAGATACAGTGTATCAGAACATACAAAGGCATTCTGGAAGGGAGAAATGTTGGCCCCTAGAGAGCACCAGGAAAGGACTTGTGCAGGAGGTGGGATGTGA
Organism: Pseudochirops corinnae; assembly: GCA_028646515.1. NCBI lineage: Eukaryota > Metazoa > Chordata > Mammalia > Diprotodontia > Pseudocheiridae > Pseudochirops > Pseudochirops corinnae. Next base: position 109,762,273 of record CM053588.1, read on the forward strand.
GCTGAGACTCGAGAAGCTGGCCGGCAGAGGTGGGAGGGTTCCTAGAACGAGTAATACAAGTAAGAATATCATCCTGTTCACACATTTATTAAATGTGCACTGTGGGCAGAGCCTTGTGCTGGGCTCCAATGGAGATACAACATTTAGATAAGACTTGGCCACTGCCTTCATGGAGTTCACAGTCAGCTGGAATGGGATGCATTGACAACAATTATGCACAGTAATATTTTATATTTTGAAAGTGCCAGAAAGGTACAAAAAGCTATAGGAGAGTGATGGGAGATCAGAAGAACCTTCCCGGAGGAGAGGGCATTTGAGCTGGGCCTTAATGATGGGTAGGAGGAATTCAAAAGATGAAGAAAAGGAGGAGAAGGAGAAGGCTCTTCCAGGTATGGAGAAAGACTGAGCTGAAGCAGAGTTGAGAGGACACGTTTAGGGTAGGAGCAAGTTCTCCTCTGACTTTTGTTGTTAAGTTGTTTCAGTCTTGTCTTGACTCTTTGTAACTCCATTTAAGGTTTTCTTGGCAAACATACTGGAACAGTTTGCCATTTCCTTCTCTAGCTCATTTTACAGATGAGGGAACTGAGGCAAACAGGGACAAAAGGGTGAAGTGACTTGTCCAGGGTCACTCAGCTAGTATGTGTCTGAGGCTGGATTTGAACTCATGAAGATGAGTCTTCCCAGTTCCAAGGCCAGTGCTCTATCCACTGTGCCACCTAGCTGTCTAAATTTGTCCTCTGGCTAGCATGTGTTCTTTGGTACAGAGCAGGAGTGTGAGAGAAGACAGGAAAGAGAGGCTTGTTTCAAAGGCATTGAATGCCAAGCAAAAGAGTTTGAGCTAGGGAGCCACTGAAGATGATTGGAGTGGAGGGACATTGCCAGATTAGAGCAGGGAGAGATGGAGGCATGAGGCTGTATATATGCAGATATGTGAAGGTAATCCGAAGAGTCCACAGAGATGCCATACCAGAGTGGCTATAGAAACAGGAGGGGCAAGGTGTAAGAGCTCTTGTGGAATTTGAACCTCTCCTGTTCTTTGTTGGTACTTTGAGGCCTTATTTAACACAAATAAAAATGTTCAAAGCCTTTTCCTCATCTTCTCTGTCATTTGGATTGAGACTTCATGCCCGTGGGGCTGATCTCTCCAATCCAATGACTTTATGGTACTTAGAGGAAACATCATGAACAGTCTCTGCCCAGTAAAATTTGTTAGTATTAGGAACACTTGTAGCCCTCTGATCCTGGGTACCAAATCCTTCCTTGAAGCCCTGGGGAGTTTGTGCAGTCTCCTTACTGTTTCCACAACCAAGCTTGGGCATCCTGGTCTGACCTGCGAATGGTCTTGGAGCCCTGTTGTCAGTGTCTCTTGGTCTACACCAGTTTTGCTTGCACTCACTGGGTTCTTTACTACTTTAGGCTTCTCCAGGGGTTTAAGGGCAGGCATATTTCTGTGGAAGAGATAGCAGCTTCTGTGGGCACAGGGCAGCTCCCTATAGCGGGGTCTGCTGAGACACAGACACCCCTTTTTTGTTTAAGGTGACTTAGAAGTCCTGGCAGGATCTAACAGGGGTTGTAGATCTAGGAAGGGAATGGGGAGGGCTGAGTCCTGCTGCCTTTTTTCTTTCCCAGACCTTCTAGCCTTTTACCAGGAAACCAGAGCAAGATGAGACATGAGCCAGGGCTTTCCAGAGACCTCCAAAGACGGGGAGGAATGAAATAGTCTGAATAGGTTAAGAGTATGTGTGGAGAGGGCAGGGGATGACGATTGAACATGCCTTTTATCCATCCCTTGTCCCTCCTGACCATCACCTCGGCTGACATCATAGAATAATAGAGTCTCAGGGCCAATAGCTCTTTTAGAATTATCCAATACAACCCATTCATGATGGTGAATCCTTACTACAATATCCCTGAAAAGTGGTCATCTGATGAGAAGCTCACTACCTCAGCAAGCAACAACCCACTGCCCTTCTAGATAGCTTGAGTTAGGGAGTTTGAAGCTTTCACACTAATTGGAGAGGGAGACAGGGCAGGCGTGACCATCCTCTTGTCAAAGATGAGGATATTGGTGCCCTGAGAAAGAGAAATGAGCTATCTGAAGTCACCCAGTAGGTGGCAGAGACAGGGCTGGGCCCCAGATTTCCTGACGATCCCCTTCAGGTCTGTCCCAGCCAGGTCCTTAGGGGGGTGGGATAGACCACTTAACTCCCCAGCATGTGATAGGCCACTTGACTTGGAGTCAGGAAAATAAGAGTGGAGTCTTGACTGGCTCTAAAATGGGAATAATAATAGCACCTCCTACCTCACAGGGTGTTGTCAGGATCAAATGAGATAATATATGTAGGCCATTTTGCAAATCTTAAAGTGTGATATAACTGTGATCTATTGTCATCCTTATTATAACTGATGTACCTCTGTAAAGTTTACAAAATGCTTTCCTCTTAACAACCCTGTGAGAGAAGTTGATGTACAAATAGGATTGTACCCATTTCACAGATTAGGAAACTGAGACTTAAGGGAATTATAGAGTACAGAATCTTAACTCAAACCTGGATTTCTTTGGGAAGCCTAGTTCCAGGTTTTTTCTCCTTGTTTCTCTGCTTAGATTGTCTTTTCTTACAAGGGTCACAAAATACAGATGACCAATTGCCCTGCCTTCCCCCTAAAAAAAAAAAAAAGCAAAATACAGATGAATATGGACCATTTGTATGAATGGATGGGACATCCCAGACCTGGGTGATAGTTGATCGAAAGTAATAGTAATAAAAATAACTAGCACTTACGTAACACTTCCAGGTTTACAAAGCACTTTACAAACATCATCTCCTTTGATTTTCACAACAAACTTGTGAGGAAAGTACTGTTATTATTCCCATTTTACAAAAGAAGAAACAGTGAAGGAAGTAAAGTGACTTGTCCAGAGTCACAGACCTGGTAAGTATCTGAGGCAAGATTTTAACTCCTCTTTCTGACTCTCTGTCCTCTGTGTCACCTAGTTACCTAAGATTGCGCTTAGTTAGGGGACCTCTATCCTTAGGCCTGGGTCCTCTCAGTTGATACTGATAAACAATGCATTCAGGGCCAGATAAGAGATGAGATTCCTTTACATGAGAGAGTCTTTGGGACTGTTCCTCTCTCCTGCCCTTCCTCCTGAGCTATTCTTTTAAACCAGCTGCTTCTTACCTGGGGAGCTGGGCCAGGGCAGAGCAGCCCCCACTCCTACCCCAACCCTCAGTGTAAACAGAGGAAAGACCAAAGGGCCTGTCCATTCTTTGTTCTCTCCATCTGGCTCAGGGTTAATGTATAAGCAGGCTTTTACTTGACTGACCAGCCTGATCCTCCCTTGACTGACTGCTTTCACAATTCTTTTATCCCAGCCTTTTATCCCAGTGTTTAGGGGAAAAATGCATCAGGAATGGGCCCCTACTAGCTGAACCAACCTCTCTCTCCTTTAAGAGCTGAAGGGCACCAAGCTTCTGTGCTACTGGATTCCGAGAATGGTTCCTTCCCTTTTCCTCTTAAAAGCTGGTCGACCTCTTTCTTTTTAACTTAGGACCTCTGACCCTCTGGACATTTGATTCACTCACTCCTAGAAATCTAGAACTACAGGAGCTGGGAAGGGATGTTAGAATAAAAGTGTGACATACGTGTGAGCTAATGGTTATTGGTTAGGCCATTGCATGGGGGGAGGATGTGGAGGCCCAGAGATGGGATGGGGCTTGTCCAGAATCACAGGCTACTTGTTGTAACAGAACCGAGAACAAAATCAGAGTCCCAGATCCACAGTCCAGGGCTCTCCTCACTGTATTGCTTTCAGTCACTCTCCCTTTTGTCTCACCAAACACATACTTTGCTTTTAGTACTCCTTTGCTCTATCCTGTACCTTTGGGTCCTGTTCCCTTGCTGAGAGCTCTTGAGGCCAGTCACATGGGGACAGGAGCTCAGAGAAGAACCGTAGAGCACAAGTTTTAATCTCTCTTTTCACACACACAGATATACACACACACAGACATAGATGTACCTTCCCCCCCACTCCCATCTCTGGGTTATGTCAGCTCAGTAGCCAGGTAAATATTTGGGTTTAGGGGACAGGGAGGGTTCTGTTAATAGAGAAGTCAGAGAAGCTTCCTTATTCCTTCTTCAAATAATGGGTTACCCTTTGTTCAATCATAGAGGCAGTGAGGTTTTAGGGACCAAGAACACATCTCAAAATCAGGACAGCCACCCTTCAGCTGCCTCTGACGCTTTCTGACTGTGAGGTGGTCCCTTACCTTCTCACAACCCAGGTTACTCTCTTAATGTTATAGCTTGCCTATCTAAATTGGCAGAGGAAAGTTTGCTATACTGATGAAATTAGAGATCCAGATACCTCCCCCCTATACCTGCTCTATTAATTTCATTATATTGGGTTCTGTGTTCCGGGACTTACATTAGGCTGCCTCATGGGGAGACAGGAACAACTCAAACTCTGTTGTTCCCTTAAGGAAAGGAAATGGGAACAGATCCAGAGACCTGTTCTCTGGGGACACAGAGTTGGAGGAGAAATGGTCCCTTGTCCTTGGGGAGCCCCTAATCTGAATAGGAGACATGGTTCCAACAGATGTCATAAAGCCGTCTGTATCTCTGGACTGTCAAAGCTGCTAGAGCTCATGGTGGATGGAAGTGGTCAGAAAGAATGGGAAGGTTGAATAGATTGGGAGGATTGGAGAAGGTACTCCTGCTGTGTGTAGGTCTGAGCTTACCTGGAGGTTAGCTTGGCCTGGCTGGGGAGGGAAGGAGTGAAGGGTGTGTGTGTGTGTGTGTGTGTGTGTGTGTGTGTGTGTGTGTGTGTGTGTGTGGTCTGAAAGAGTGAGGTCAAATTTACGTGCTTCCTCTTATAGAGTGAAATACACCATTAGTACCCTCCCCTATGAAGATACATGATTTCTCTTTACCCTCACCATAGCAGAGGTGGAAGATGTATGTAGATCCATCTCCATCTCCTGCTGCCTCTCCTATTCCTCTTCTCCTACCTTTCTGCAGACTCTCATCCTGCTGTGCCCTGGGGTTACAGCCTGCTACACTAATTAATCCTTGGTTCCATTTATTTCTCTGAGCCTCAGTTTCTTCCTCTGTGAATTTCAATTCAATAGACTTATTAGCACCTTTCCTGCAGGCCTCTGTGCTCAGCTCCAGGAATATAGGCACAAAATGGAAAGCAGCCCCTGTCCCTGAGGGGCTCACATCCTTGTGGGATATTAGGTGTCCCCTGGTAGGAAAAGGTAGAACCTAGACCTGAACCAAGGTGTTGGTATTCAGTTGGAAAAGTTCCTGGGCTGACCTCTCAGTCTCTCTTAAAACCCCGGACTAAAGTTTCCTTGAGTCCTTTCCTTCAGCAGTTCCCCAGGGAAAGTACTCCTAGGTCCAGAGATAGAAGGGACATCAGATGTTATCTGGTCCAGGACACAGATCTGTGCAGGAATCCATTTAGGACATCTCCGACAAGCAGTCCTCCCTCATCTCCTTGAAGACCTTCATTGTCTTCTTCTCTCCAATTGTATCCAGGCCCCGTACCATTTGTGCCCAGATCCACACTGGATCCCAGTGGTGGCTTAGGGACAAGAATTCTCAAGAATGCCTAGGAGAACTGTCTCTTCCATATTGACTTACTTTGTGACTTTGCCCAAGTAACTCCCCACCTCTGGGCCTCTCTTCCTCTGTTAAAATAAGGAGGGAGATGGAAGCTGCAGGGACCATTCATGTGGACAGATGAAATGCTTTTTGTCTACAATATGCAGCCTTCCTATAAAAAAGTGGAGATCTCTGTCTAGTTTAGGCCAGCTGGCTAAACTTGATCATTCCCCTCCATACAATGAAAAAATACATCAGTTAAAGAGGTTGGGCTTAGATGGTCAGTGATACTCTGAATTCCCAAGTTATATAGGGCATCATCAGACGAGATGGACAGGTTTTGAAAGAAGGTGGAACTGGAGTCTATCTAACGTAGGAAGGGGAATGGAGACAGAACAGGTCCTCCTTGATAGATGGGAAGGTCACTACAAAATAAAATCGGTTCAAGTCCCAACATCTTGTTGGGATTAGGAGACAGGAAGAGGAGACACTGCCTCAGTGTTTGGGGAGGGGAGTACATACAGCCTGGATGGGGAGGCCAGATCTCTATAATTGAGAGACAGCAGACTATAGCAGAAAGCCTTGAAAAGCCAGGGTACCTGGGTTCCAGTTGTAGCTGTTTGAACCTGGGCCAGTTCAGCCATGGTTCCTGCATCCAAAGAAAGGGAATATGATAAGCCCTGCCCTCCCTTCCTTCAGCTTTGTAAATGTGCAGGACTGTAGTAGAAACAGGAGGTGTTATTAGTTAACAAACAATACAAGGTAACATAATCAGGTCCTGCCCGGAAGAGTGGTTGCAGGTTAGAGAGCAAAGAGGTCCCTGAAATCTGCACTGGTCCAAGGAGGCATTCTGAAAGATAGGAAGCTTGAACTGGGCCTAGGAGGTTGGGAGGAAGCTGCCCTTTCCAGGCAAATCTAAGCAGGATGGGAAGGAACTTCCAGCTAGCCTACTCAGCTGGAATTCATTGGAGGGGTGTATCCTCCCCAGGGTAGGAGTGGTCCTGTTTTTCTACCTCTCTCCTCCCCCCAAGTCCTTAGCATGGTACCTTACTCTTACTCATAGTAGGTATCTATGACTGGTGGAATTGAGTACAAAGTGGCCTAGTGGGGAATCTGATGGAAAACCACTTCCCTGAGAGGTGTCTGACCTTTTGATAGAAACTGGCCAAGGAAGCCGTTGGTGACGGCACAGAATGTCAAAGCTGGAAGAGACTTCAGAGTATAGAATGGGAGAGCTAAAAGGGGTTTCACTAAAGGGAAAAGTGACTTACCCAGGGTGACACAGCAGGCAGGTTATTGGAAAAAACTGCTAGAAACCAATCTCTTGCCTTTTGAGCTCTAGTGATGACTAAAAACTACCTCTAGACAAATGTGTGGTATGTGTGTGTAATATTGGTAGTTGGACTTAATGACCATCTGGCACCTTCCAGCTCTGATTCACTGGCCTTGGGTGTGTCTATTCAGACTTGTGGTGAAGGGCCAGTAGAGGTAAAAGCTAGTACCCACCTCAGAGTTGGCTTTGTGCCCATTCCCCCACCCCCACCCCTAGGGGTTGGGCCCTTTAAACTTTAATGAAGTTAGGCTCAGTTTCCAGCCGAGACTCTTTAAAGTTTCAAGAGCCTAGAAAAAGGAGGAAGGGAAGCAGAGAGACAGATGGATTTCCTTTCTCTTACTCATTTCCATGCTTGGCTAGACCTCTGAGCCAGGGCTGAGCCAAGGAGGGGGGTGGGTAAGATATGACCTCTAGGGTGGGCCCTTTGGTATCTATAGCTAAGCTGTCTAAAATGGGGATAGGGGAATAAGAGGTAGCTTTAGGGAGGATCCCTGAAACCTGGGAGGGCCTGATTGCTGCAGTGGTTAAAAGGAGATAAAAGCTCAGGCAGATCAGATATCACAACTGGAAAGGACCTTTGAGATCATCTGGGCTAGCTTCCAGGAGGCCTCAGTTTCCCCATCTGTAAAACCAACCCCCAGGACTAAGTGATGTCTGAAGTTCCTTCAAGGTCAGGCATTTCATATTCCTGGGAAACAGCACCCAAGAGTGGCTTTAGGAGACAGGGGACCCACATTCAAATTCTAGGTCTGACAGTCATTCAATTGTGTGACATTTGGGAATTACTTTTTTCTGAGCCTCAGTTTCCATATATGTCAGGGATAATAATCCTTTCGCAGTCTTCAGTGGTAGTGTGGTGTAAAATGGGGATGATAATACCTCACAGGCCTGCCATAAGGATCAAATGAGAAAACATATATAAACCGCTTTGCAAATTGTAGAGACCTATGCAGATTTCTTCTATATGGATTATTATTTTTAATAACGTTAAAAGAAGAATGAAAACTTGAGAAAGCAAGTGATAGGAAAAACCTGGACCTGGTAGTCAGGACCTAGGTTAGAATTCTGACTCAGCTCCTTGTTTGGCCTTGGACAAGTCACTGATACATTCTTTGGGTTTCCTAGAAGAGGTAGCGTTTGAGTTTTGTTTGGATAGAAAATGCAGCTGTTTGTTTTGAAGGGTAGAAATTCAGCAAACAAGGAGGCAGGGAAAGGAGGACTAGCCAGACAAAATATGGAAGCCAGGGTAGCCAACAAGGGAGTGGGCTCTGCCATATTGGGCCTGTTTGGCCAGAGTGTAGCAGTCAGGAAGAAGAGGGGAGGAGGGGAGTATTGATCTAAGATCGAGTGTATGTGTATGGTGGGGAGGAGAGCTGGAAGGGGGCCTTGAGTGCTAGGAACTCAGGTTTGAACTTTATTCAGTTGGCGACAGAGAGCTTCTGAAAAGGATTTTAAGCAGAGGAGAGACCTGACCAGCTCAGAGCATGAGGATGATTAGCCTGTCAGCCTGAGAAGGCTGGAGGGAGGGAAGGCGGGGAGAGGATGTGGAAGATGGGAAGACCTATTTGGAGATGGTTTCAGAAGTCCAGGAGGTGGCGGTGGCAATGTGAGCAGGGAGCAGGGCATTAGATTAGGAGGTGGGATGGCAAGACCTGGAACCTGATTGGACATAAGAGGTTGGGGAAAAAGATAATGCCAAGGTTATTGGCATGAGAGGCAGAGGGAGTAGTGGGGCCTCTGACAAACGGTGAAGCAAGAGCCGGCTTTGGTGAGCGGGGAGGCAATAAATAGAAGGTGCTGAGTGTTTGGTTATTTTATGTTCTAATTATTCTAGATCAGTAAAGCAGGACCTCTAGGAGGCAGCATACAGATTGCCAATTTCACTTCCTCTGTTCTTTAAAGCAATCAAGCTAAATACAGTTTTTTATTCGGTTTTTGTTTATAAAGACTGAGACAGTCTCCCTCTTAAATGAGGGCTCCTTGAGGGCAGAAGCTGTCTCTGCTCAGATTCTGGCTTTTCTGAGGTCAGGAACACTATCTCACCCCTTGGGAGTCCCTGAGAGTGAGGGCTAAGCCTTTTCTCATTCCCTTCATTCCATCACAAGCCTCTTGCTTCCTTCTTCGGGGCTCCCAGAAGGTACTCAATTTTGTGTTCCAACCTTCAAGAAACAACATCACACTGAACCTGAGACAGCAAGCCTTGGGTTCCAATCCTCCCTCAGATAGGATGTTAGCTGTGTGATATTGGGCAAAGATATTTAATTTCTCTGGTTCCTCATCTGTAAAATGAAGGAGTTGAACTCTATGATCCCCAAGGCCTCTTTCAGATCTAAGCCTATGACCTGATCACCTCTTAGATTTTACTAGCCTCTAACCATCTGGCTTGCAGCTTCTCCATCTCTCTCAGAGTCAGGGTTTGGGGAGAGAGAGCCTAGTCCATTAACAGCCTTTCTGGCATCCCCATGGCTCCCTGTATTCAGGAGCAGAGACCTGACCAGGCCGTAGTCAGCTTTGAGCCAGTCTAGGAGATCAGAGGCTTCTGGGTGAAAGAAATGCAGAGAAAGGCATGGATTTGGGGATAAGGGAAAGTGGGGTGTGTGTCTCTAAGGGAGAGAGTGTATATTTGTGAGACCGTGTGATTCATACTTGATCATTGCAGCAACAACATTGTGTCTGATCCAATTATTTCTCTAGGTCTGTATCCTAGATCTTCCTTCTCTCCTTTTTCACAACCTCTCTTTTTTTCCTTTCCTAGTCAGTCAGCTCTTGCTTGGTCTCTCTCCCCTCCCAATCTGCCTCCTAGCCTCCCTGTTTCCAGTCTTTCTTCCTGTCTCTTTCTCCTCTTAGTGTTTGTCACCATCTCCTTTCCTTCCGGTCTCACTGTCTCTGTTTACTTTTTCCAGTCTTTCTGTCTCCTGTCATTTCACTCCTTCTCCCCCTCTTCTCTCTTTGTTTCTTTGTTCCCTTCTTTTTCTTTTCTTACTCTTTGGCTCCTCTGCCCCTCGGGATGGAGGGGCAGGTCAGTGGGAACCTAGAAAAAAGTCAGGGGAGGGGATTCACGTTGGACTGAGGATTAGGAGAGAAGCCTCGAAATATCAGGGAAAGACAGGTCTGATGGTCTGGTAACCACAGTGCTGACCCTAGCTAGAGTCCCTCAGGGAGAAGGGTGTCCAGGGAAACAGGGCTAGAGAGCAGTCAGGATGAGTCACTGGCAAAGAGGGGAGAGGGAAGAGACACTGACATAGCTCTCTCAGCTCCTGACCTAGCAGAGGTCCAAAGGCTCTTTCTACTGCACTAAGATGCTTCCCTAGGACATAGCCAGGCTGAAACTCAGTGCAGTGGAATCCCTCCCTCCCCCTCCCCTTCCCAAAGCATCTTTCCTTTTTTTCTCCTTCCTACGCAGCAGGACAATATGCAGTTAAGGATCAAAAAATGCCTTCTTGCCTCTTTAGATCAGTACACATAGAACCAGCTTGGTGTAGTACAAGGAGCCCGTCTTGGAGGCCAAAGGCCTGGGTTTGAGTCCCACGCTGACATTTTTTTGCTTCCATGACTTTGGGTAAATCACTGCACTCTGAGCCTCAGGTTACCTCAGGGCCTATACCATGCTGACTCCTCAAAGGTGGTTGTGAGGAAAACACTCTGAAACCGTAACAAGCCATGGAAAGGGAGAGCAGCTATTGTTTACCTCTCTGTCTGGCAGTTTTCTTAATAAAATAATTTATGATGGAAAGAACTAGATTTGAAGTCACAGGGCCTGTTTGAATCTTGGCTTTCCAGTGTAATTACCAGGGTGACTCTGGACAAATTGCTTAACCTCTCTAGGCCACAGCTTTTTGGGGAATGATGGGGTTTAAGATTTTTTTTTAACATCAGTAATTTTCAGACATACCCACTCCCCCAAAGAGCACCACGCCTCAAAGAGAAACTTTTTTTATTATAAATTTTTTTATTGATTTGTTTGTTTACTTTTAGTTTGCAAAATCCAGTTCCACAATCCCCTGAGTTTCAAATTTTCTCCCCTCCTCCCATGGCGGCATGCAATCAAATACAGGATCTGCAAATACTTTCACATTAGACATTAGTCTGGTTGTACAGAAAGGTTGTAACCGATGGAATGAACAATGGGAAAGAGGAAACAAAACCAAACATGGAAAAGAACGAGAGCATGTAGTTTGCTTCAGTCTGCATTTAAACTCTGTTCTTTCTAGATCTTTCTCTGAATGTAGACATCTC
>CM053588.1:109773951-109830672 GCA_028646515.1 Pseudochirops corinnae
GCCAATCTGACTGGCGAGATGTGGTACCTCAGAGTTGTTTTGATTTGCATTTCTCGAATCAATAGTGATTTAGAGCATTTTTCCATATGCTTAAAGATATCTTTAATTTCTGCCTCTGAAAATTGCCTGTTCATATCCTTTGAATAATAGTCTCATTTTGTCCACACAACCCTGGGAAGTTGGTGCTATTGTCTTCATTTTACATATGGGGAAACTGAGGTCAATAGAACTTAAGTGCAGGTCACAGATACTTGAGGCTGGATTTGAATGGAAATCTTCTTGACTCCAGGGTCAGCACTCTATCCACTGCACCACCTAGCTGCCTTATAGAGGGACCATGATCTGCATTGCTAGAGAGAGGTCTTATGTGAGGCTGGGGCAATCTTGGCTCTTTTGAAGCACATGGGACATAGAGGCTTATGGTCACTTCATTATCCTTATTACAAATTGTTGTTTATTTCTAGAATTACTTTGATGATAAGTCTTTGGTCCTGGTGCTTGATCCTACACTTACCCAGCATCTTGTCCAGAGTCTCCTGTTGGGTGTGGTTTCTGTGGACCATCCTCCATTGGGTTGGCCCAGCCCCTCCCCTCCACATCTGGCTTCCTGGGGCCCCTCCAGCCTGGGCACTGACCTTTGTCCATCTGTCCGTCTTCCTGCAGTGTCGGATGGAGTGCCGAGATGTGCCGGCCGAGACACTCTATGATGTGCTACACGACATTGAGTACCGTAAGAAGTGGGACAGCAATGTGATTGAGACCTTTGACATCGCCCGCCTTACTGTGAATGCTGATGTGGGCTACTACTCCTGTGAGCACCGGGGACTTATCCTCCATCTCTGCTCTCTTCCCTTCTCACCTATCCCTCTTTCCTGAGCCCCCCTTTCCTTTTCTTTTCCCCTGTAGAATAACAGACTCATAGAATTATAGAATTTGAGAATATGGAATCAGAACCATAAGTATCTTAGAATTCTAGGCTCTAAGACTCATGACACCTTGGAATCATGAAATTTTAGCATGAGAAGACAGTGCTTTAATGTTTGCAAAGCACTTCTCTATACATTCATTCGAGCCTCCCAGAAAGACAGTGAGGTATGTATGTCTAGAGACATTATCCCCATTTTATAGATGAAGAAACTTGGGACTCAGGGAATTGAAGGCCAGGGTCACATAGCCAGAAAGTTTTGGAGACAGGGATTGAAGTCAGGTCTTCCTCCCAAGTCCAACACTATTCTCTTTGCCAGAAAGCCTCCTACAGGTAAGAATCTCAGACATTCAGAGCTGAAAGGGATTTGAGAGGTTGTGTGGTCTAACGTCCTTTCCTATTCAGGAATCCTCTGCTGGCTCCCTTACACCAGGGTTATCCAGCCTGTACTTGAAGTACCTCAGTGTTGGCTAACTCCCTCCCTTCCTCCCAAGACAGTTTGCTTCTTCACTGTGGGATAGTCTCAATTGACTTTTAACGTTTTAAATTATTTTAAAATTATTAAGCATTTATTTTTTCTCTCCTCCCAACCTTCTTACCTCCCTTCCTGCTCCCTCCCCATCACCCCCCAACAACAAACACTTACAAACACTTATAATATATATGCATAGTCACGCAAAACAAATTCCCAAATTGGTTGTGACCAAAAAATGTATTTCATTCATTATATTTTGTCACTTCTCTTTCTGGAAATGAGTGGTGGCATGCGCCATCATCAGTCCTTTGGAATCATGGTTGATCATTACTTTGACCGGAGTTCTTAAGTCATTGGAAATTGTTTGTTTTTACAAAATTTTTATTGTTATCAGTTATTCTCCTGGTTTTGTTCACTTCACTCTTCATCAGTTCATAGGAGTCTTTCCAGATTTCTCTGAGAACATCCCTTTCATCATTTCTTACTGCACAATAAGATTCTGTTACACTCCTGTACCATGGTTGGTACAGCCATCCCCCAATTGATGGACACCTCCTTAGTTTCCAGTTCCTTGCCACCACAAACATAATTTTTATACATATTAGATGACTTCCTCTTTGTTTGATCTCACTGGTGTATTGGGTCAGATGGTCCCAGTTATTAAGAATCCTTCCTTATGTTGGTCTGAAATCTTTCTCTCTATAACTTCCCCCACATTGGTCTTAGTTTTGTCCTCTAGGACCAGGTAGAATAAGTCTATCCTCCCTGCTCCAGGTTAGCCCTTCACAGATAGGAAAGTCATCATCCTGTCACTCTCTCTTCTTCCCTTCTTCCCTTTCCCCCTTTCCCTTCTCCTTCTTTTCCTAGTATTTGCTCTTTACTCACCCAGTCTGTGTTAACCAAGGGCTCCCTGGGATCTTTGCCTGCTCGGGATGGTGTCAAGCACTGTATGCCTGACAGGAGAAGGAGGAGATCTACCTCAGTCCCTGGGGAGCTCCTAGCCCATGTAGGGGAAGTGATTATCCTTGCCAGGAAACAATTAGAGAAAGAACAGAAGCCAGTGTTCCTGTGTGTGGCTCCGCCATGCTTGGGGTAGGGGAGGGCATAGGACTAGAGGAGCCAGACAAGGCCACCTGGGGGAGGGAGAGGATTGCTGGGAGTCTGCGGTTGCTGCTGGGATAGCTGCAAACTTGGACTACTGCTGCCACTTCCTGGACCCAGCCCAGTAACTTTTTTTTTTTTTAATTTATTTTATTTACTTTTAGTTTACAAGATTCAATTCCACAATCCTTTGAGTTTCAATCAGCCCAGTAACTCTTGGTGGAGTCCTAGTGTGCTCCTTCCCTTGGATCTCTGGGAAGGAGCCTAAAGCCACGGGAGGGGCATGTGGGATGCAGTAATGGCAGTATGGCGTGTGGCCTCCAGTCTAATGGCCCTTTTCTTCCACTTAGGGAGGTGTCCGAAACCCCTGAAGAACCGTGATGTCATCACTCTCCGATCCTGGCTGCCCATGGGAGCCGATTACATCATCATGAACTACTCAGTTAAGCACCCAGTGAGTGTGCTGGGCAGGCACCTGCTGTTGGCAGAAGAGCCATAGAGTCCATGGTTCTAGACCTGGCTTGGGACCATGACCTAATGTGTTATTTTGGGCAAATTCCTTTCCTTCTCTGAGGCTCAGTTTTTCCATTTCTGAAATGGGGTGATAGTTCCTCCCCTGTCTTCCACCTCAGACTGAAGATCCAGTGAAGGGAATATATAGGAAAGTGCTTTGGGAAGTCTGAAGCCCTGTACAAATTGAATGCTGTGCACCAAATGCTTATATATACCAAACTTATGCAGGGCTGGGTTCTGGGCATCTGGGGGGAGGCTGAGTGGCAGTGCAGTGCAATGGACAGAACCCAGGTATTAGAGTTTGAGTTTCAGCCCTATAATTAAGAAGTAATAGGACCATGGGTAAGGCACCTGTGCCAGCCTTAGTTTCCTCACCTCTAAAATAAATATAACAATACACCTTTGAGGGAGGAAAGACACGTTGGTTAGTATTAAAGTACTCTAAAAATATGAATGATTATGTCATAAGACCTAGTCCTACTGGATCACAGTGTTGAGAGCTGCAAGGCACTCCAAAGAGCCTGTACTCCAGCCCCTTCATTTATACTGGTCCTTGTCTTCTCCTGTCATGCTCCTGTGTCATGGCCTCCTCTCTCTGCGCTCACTGGCCAATCGTTCTAGTCTCTCTGCCCTCAGTTCCTCCAGACTCCGAGGTCACGTATTGAGGGCTGCCCAGTGGTCTTCTGGCTCTGACACATGCTGTCTGGAGGGTTTATTTCACTTTTCCTGGCCTCAGTTTCCTCATCTGTTAAATAGGAATCATAACCTACAACTTAACCAGCTTATGTGAGGGAGAGTCCTTAATGAACCTCGGGCTTCTAGTGAAATGGCAAGAGTTATTCTTTCCATGCTTAGGATCCTGTTGGGGGAGTCAGGAAAGCTGGGTTCAAGTCCCAGATGGACCACTTGCTATGTGGCATGGGGCAGGCCCCTGCCCTTCTGGGCTTCAGTGTTCTCATTTTATTAAATTGAGGAGGTTGGACTAGATGACCTCTGAGGTGATTGTTTGAAACCTGAGGGTCATGACCACAGGAAAAAAAATTGTTTGAATGAAAATAGAGATATCTTTAAAAAGAAAAGAAAACAGAGAGTCATGGAGAAGAAGCTCTAAGTTTAGGAGGGAGGGTGAAAGGGATAATTTTATAACAGTGGCACTGATTATTCAATTATTTGAAGCCTTGAGGTGGGAGAGGGCTGGGAAAGGCTAGAGCCAGAGGATAGGAGAGAGGTCAAGATACAGGGTGGGCCTCAGATGTCCCTAGAGGTGTAAGAAGGGCAAAGGTGGGGTGGTGCCCTCAGTACCACCCAGAGAAGGGAGTGTGAGCAGGTGGGCTGGTTGAGGGGGGCCTTTCTCTCTCCAATGTCCCAAGTGCCAAGGAGGTCTCTGCTACCTCTCTCTTCTCCCTGCCTTAGGTGTCAGCCACACCTGTACCTCATGTCTGTCCTTCCCTTCCTAGAAATACCCACCCCGAAAAGACCTGGTCCGAGCTGTGTCCATCCAGACGGGCTACCTCATCCAGAGCACAGGCCCCAAGAGCTCTGTCATCACCTACCTGGCCCAGGTAGACCCCAAAGGTGAGACATTGTACTTGACCTGGTCCCTTCCTCTTCTGTTCTTTTTTCTTCTGAGAGCCCCCACCCCAAGACAGAGCAACATATCTATCCCCAGCCTCTTTCCACACCCTCCATGCCCTTCTGTGTGCCCTGTGAAGTGGTAGGGGATGAGTAGGAAATACAAGTTACAAATGGAGCTCTTGATATGAGGAAGTGCCTTCAGGAGGTTTGCCATCTAGTAGGGGGCCAAGTAACTGTCATTCAGAACAGTTCGTGCTAAGTGCTTTAGAGAGTTGCTGGGATGAAACAGAGCCAGTGTATGGTGAACAGTGTCATACCTTCAAGAGAGCCCAGAGGATGAGGCCTGGGGGAAAACCTTTGGATTTGAATATTAGTTCAAGTCATTTGTGGTCAATGAGGATGATAAGAGATTAGGGAGGGATGAAGAATCAAAAATGAATGATTTCCTGTCCATAGGGAGAACTAGGAATGGGGGTACATGTCACCCCTTTTTATGGTCTGTTCTGTTTTTTTGCAGAGTTTGACTTAATCTGTATTTCTAGGGTTTGAGACATAGCCTAGCCTGTCATTAGTGATGGACAGAAGTCAGCATGGCAGAA
This sequence comes from Pseudochirops corinnae, assembly GCA_028646515.1. NCBI lineage: Eukaryota > Metazoa > Chordata > Mammalia > Diprotodontia > Pseudocheiridae > Pseudochirops > Pseudochirops corinnae. The sequence goes on from CM053588.1 coordinate 109,779,140, forward strand.
CTCAGGTGCTCTGGGTTCCAGACCTTGCCAGCTCTTTGACCTTGGACAAGACTATTTCCTTTGTCTAGCCTCAGTTTTTTTTTTCTTTCTGTTAAATGGGAATAGTTTGACGTGACACTTCTAAGGACTTTTCCAACTTTAAAATCCTATAAATTCTCTTTATCCTGTCTCTCTATCATTCTAGCAATAGACAAATGCCATTAGATTCTAAGCCACTGATTTAATTTGTTGCTGCTTTTTTTCCATGAAAAATTAACTTTATTGTCTTTGGGGTCGGGGAGAAGGGGGGGAAGGAATTGAAGAGGACTAGGAAGAGAGGGATGCCTGAATTCTTGGGGGGCAGCTATGGTAGAGTAGAAAAAGAACCCTGCTTTGGAGTCAGAATCCCAGCTATAAAATCTACTAACTGTGACCTTGGGAAAATCACATTTTCTCTGAATGTCAGTTTTCCTTACCTATAAAATGGGGATAATCATACTTGAATGGCTTTCCACAAAATAGATGGCATAGGGACTATGTTTAGATTTGATTAGGGGGAAACATGGGGAAGCAAGGGAGAGGAAGGAGTCAGATTGTTCTCCCGTCCAAAATACTTTCTCTGCTCACCTCTGCTACTTGGAACCACTGATTCCTTCCAAGCTCCAGCCAAAGGACCGCTTTTTTCGAGAAACTCTTCCTATTTCTCCACTTGTGGGTCTCCTCTCCTCCCAAGTCAGCATATTTATTTAGTAAATGTCTTCTATATACTGATTTGTATAAAATATATCCCCCCTCAAAGAACTTAATTAAGCTCTTGAGGGCAAAGACTTGTTTCACATTTATCATTGTATTTTCTTGAAGGCTATCACAATGCTAAGCACAGTTAGGAGCTTAATAAATGTTGCCTTGATTGCTTACCCTTGAGGGTTTAAACATCGAGGACCAGGAGGGTAGAACCTGGGAGAGAGGCAGGGACCTCAGGAGAAGAGCCCCTTTGAGTTACAGGGAGTGTGGCTTAGCAAACAGAGCATCGATTGGACCTGACGTGAAGAAGACCCAGTTCAAATTCTACTTAGCTGGTTGGACAGGGCACTTGACTTCTCTGCCTCATGCTCATCGTGTACGAAAAGGGGAAACAAAAATAACCCCCACCTCTTCCTGTGAGGCAGTGTGGCATTGTGGACAAAGCCAGCTCCCCAACCAGGAAGAGCTGGGCTTACATCTTGTCTCTGTCTGGGTGACTTTAGACAATTCATTTACCCACCTCCTTAGTGCTCTAGAAGACTCCGAGTTAACTTTTCCTAACCTATAGAAGGATTTCCCTATCCCGGTGAAATCACAGGTTCATTCCCACCTTGTGTCCTAAGGAGACATCACGGTCCATCAGAGCACCCGATTTGAGGGTTGAAGACCTTGGCACAAATCCCAGCTTTGCCACTTACTACCTGCCTGATCTTAGGCAAGTGACATAAGCTTTCTGAGCCTCAGTTTCCTCATCTGTAAAATATGGGTAGGTTGGTTGAGATAACTTCCATGGTCATGGGGCAGATGGAAGATGAAATAACTAAAGAAACAAAGGTTTGCTCTTCCAAGGAAATTGATATATTAATCAATGCCTGCCAATTGCCCAACACATCAGGACCAGGCCCCTTCTTCAGCTTAGGCCTGGACCCCCAATATAGGGGGAGACAGACTTTTATACATTAAAAACAAGTAAGGCCAATTGATTAAAAAAAAAACAATACAACATTGGGTAATCTGCTGCTTAGAGACCCTTAGCCAAGGACCGAGATTATGAGAGCCAGAAACCCAGTCAGATCCAAAGACTGATGCAAGGAGTTTTCTCATAGTTCTACATCTCGAGCAGCCATGTGTCTTATCTGAAAACCGGCCCCCTGCTGATCAGTCAGTTGCTGTTTCCATGTTCTGCTGATTGTTTACAGACATTTGTGGGGGGAGTGGGACACCTCTTAACAGCAGCACTACTTGCAGCTGCTGTGAGGGTGTAAGACCCATTATACCAGCACACAGGAGGGCAGCTAGCACAGATTCTTTGATCTGCTTTTCTAAAAGCAACTCAAAAGGGGTCAACAATCTTACTTTAGTCCAACATATGTATCACTTACTTAGTTAAGGGGAAAAAGTGAGCACCTTGAACTTTAGAGAAAATCCGAACAGAAATTACGAGCAGAAATAATAGCAGAAAGACTGATCAAACAACACGTACAGCACAGATCACCAGAGAGATCCAACTGTCTGACCATTATCTACATACTTGTCAGAGAGAGAAGCACCAACATCTGGGTCTGCAAAGCCAGGGGGCTCCTTCACGGCTACCCAGAGTTTCATCTGGCCAGATCACATGAACAGTCTTCCAGTCAGTGATCCCCAAAGCAGAATGCTAACTTCAGAGTATATAGACACTTCTTCAGGGTCAGAGGGCATCACAAACCTCATGACCCGCTGCCTAATTACAAAGTGACAAAAGGTGTGGACCTTCCTAATCAAGCTTCTCTTGTGGGGCTCCATGTGAGGCCTATTATTAATGGGCAGGGAAGATCTTCAGCTCCCATTAACATTACAGTCTCCTTTTCTGATTTCAGGGAGTTGGCACCTGTTCACTCTCCTCCTCACAACTTGGAAATTCCCTAATCTTTGCTCCAATTAGGAATCAGATTATCTAATGTTGTATCATTTCCTTTTAATTAATTGGCCTTATTTGGTTAATTGTTGTTAAATGTATAAAAGTCTGTCTCCCCCTGTATTTTGGGTCAGCCCTAAACTGAGGGAGTTTGGTCCCAGTGTGTTGGGCTATCGGCATGCATTGCTTAATAAATAAATATGCTCAGAAAAGTGAACCTTTGTTTCCTTAGTCGTTTCATTTTTTACCCACCACAGTCTCTTTCAGCTCTAAACCTATGAAACTATGATTCTAAGGGGGTTGTGAGAGAATGGATTTCTCTTTTCCTCTTTTTCAGAATTAAATTTTCTTTTTTCCCCTATGTTATCCAATAGATTTCCTTCTTCCTTCCAATCTCCCTCTGAACAGAAAAAAAACCCAAAAACCTATGCAACAGAGATGCAGAATTAAACAAAGCAAACTGCCATATTGGCTATGTTTTTTAAAAAATGATATCTTGTTCTTTGTGTTCCGTTTTCCTCTCAGTCTGGAGATGCAGCTGTCATGCTTCTCCATCAGTCTTTTGGATTCAGGGTGGATCATTGTATTGATCAAAGACTTAAGTCTTTCAAAATGATTTTTTGCAATTTTTTTTGTAGTATAAATTGTTCTCCTAGCTCTGCTCACTTCTCTGTTCATCAATTCAAAATGAAGTTCAACTGATAACTGTTCTCCCACCCTATCCTCATTTGTACCCTCTAATGATATGGTTTCACAAGTCCTTCCAACCTCTTTTCTTCTCTTTTTCTTTCTTTTTTTTTTTCTTTTCTTGCTTTTTGGAGGGGGGGAAGGCAGGGTAGTTGGGGTTAAGTGACTTGCCCAAGGTTACTTGGCTAGTAAGTGTTAAGTGTCTAATATTGGATTTGAACTCAGGTCCTCCTGACTCCAGGGTCGGTGGTCTACTCACTGCACCACCTCGCCACCCCTTCTTCCCTTTTTCTACCCTGCTTTCCCCGCCTTCTTTTAAGATCATCAAAGCATAACAAAAATCCCATTGGGGATGTTTGTTTCCCATCTGCCTCCTCCCCCTGAAAAATCCGTCTCACCCCACCCAATTTAAGTTTTTACTCAAGTCTTTTCATCAGGAATTCTTGGAAGTCTTCTATCACATTAAAGAGTCATTTTTTTCTCTTACAGGATTATCATCTGTTTTACTGGATGTTATTTTTCACTGTAAGCCTTTACCTTTTGCCTTCCAGAATTTCATATACTGTACTCTCTGCTTCTTTATAGTGACAGCTACCAAATCTGTGTGACCCTATGGTTCCTTGGGACTTGAATTCTTTCTTCCTGTCTGCCTACAGTATTTTTTCTCTGACATGGTAGCTCTGAATTTTCACTGTGATGTTCCTAGAAATTTCATTTTGGAGTTGTATTTATCAGTAGGTAACTGGTGGATTCTTTCTCTTTTCATTTTGCCTTCTGGTTCAAAGAGATCTGAACAGTGTCTGTTTGTGATTTCTTAAAATATGGTGTTTAGGTTTGTTTGTTTTGGTTATGGCTTTCAGGTAGTTGAGTGAGCCTTAAATTTTCTCTCCTTGATCTGTTTTCCAGGTCACTTGTTTTTGATATGAAATTCCTTACATTTTCTTCTATTTTTTCAATCTTTTGACTTTAATATTTCTTATTGTTTTCATGGAAACATTAATTTGTTTGGTTCATTATTATTTTCAGTTACTTGTGTTCTTTGTATACTTGTATCAGGCAGTTAATTGTGTTTCTAAATCTTTCCTCCATAGTTCTCATATCTTTTCCAATTCTTTTCTCTATCACTGTTATCTCATTTATAATACTGTTTTTAAATTCTTACGTTATTTTTTCTGGGAATCCTAATTGGTCTTGTAGGCAAGCTGTGTGTGGTTTATTTTTATTTTTTGAGGCTTTTCTTGTAGGTGTGTTAGTGCTATTCTGCTTTTCTGGGTTTCTGTATTGGACATCTTGAGCTTCAAAATAGCTCTTTTTCTTTTTTCTCTTTTTGGTTTACTCATTCTTCTAGTGATTTGTCTTGGATGGCAACATAGTGTTGCTGGCCTAGTTGGGAGCTCAGTTGGCAGCTGAGATCCTGCCCCTTCTGGTAGAACCTCTCCACTCAATCCCTCTTTCCCCCAAGCTATAGTCCTGCAAGGGGACTTGAGTCCACAGGCTCTGCTCTGAGTACTGGCCTAGGCCAAGAGCTGAATCAAATCAGATCTGTTGACCTACCTTGAAGCTCTGAGTGTCCTTTAATTTTTAATTTTTACTTTCAGTTTCAAAAGAACCCTCCCCCACCCATTGAGAAGGCAAGAAATGCAATACCCATTATACGGGTGAAATCATGCAAAACATATTTCTGCATTAGACGTGTTGTAAAGGGAAAAAAGCAAGAAAAAGAAAGAGGAAAAAATGCTTCAGTTCTTTGCATTTAGAGAACAGCAGTTCTCTCTCTGGAGGTCCATAGCATTTTTCATCATGAGTCCTTTGGAACTGCTGTGTATCACTGTGTTGAAAAGAGCTGGGTATCCCTTTGGGCACACAACATCTCTTTCTACCTCCTCTTGTGCCTGGGGACACGGTTGAGTCAATGATCACACTGGGCATCCTGTGCTCTGTGTTGCAGTCCTAGCTTGGAGCTCTGGGCACCATGTCTGTGACCCTGGCCTACCCTTATTGCACAGTTCCCGTCGTGGGCACTCACACATAGTCAAATTCGTGATCTTGAGCTGGAAAGATGACCCTTTGTAGTTTTTCTTTCCATTTTAGATAGATAAATAGATATATTTTATGTGTATATATATACACATATATAGTATAAATGTCTATAGGCATGTATATATACACATAAAAATAATATAATAATATATAATTTCCATTTTTATGTCATACACTTGTATGTACATATACATATGTATGTGTTACTACACTTTGCAAAATATCACGTTATAAATGTGATCTATTATTATTCACCCTTATTCAGCTTCCATATCTTTTAAAAATAAGTGCCTGTGTATGTGAAGCCAGGTGCTGCATTTCCCCATTTAGCTCAACAGCCACAAATGTGACTAGAACCCTCACTGAAAAGATAAGGGTACCCCAGGGGTGCACGTAGAGGACTCCTTGGGAAGTGCTTGTCTCCAGGGGGAGCTAGGCACTTTCATTTGCTGTTCCAGTTTCTCCATGTGAGAGAGGAAGGGAATGTGCTCAGAGGCGAATCCCACGTGCACCTGGCATTTTTGTCCTCTTGGCTTTTATCTTGGCTAGGCACCCCTCCCCATTAAAATAAAGCCTTAGGGGCACAGCCCCCTTCTCTGTCTATTGCTGTCACTGACTGCAGCTTGGACATGCACTTTTCCCCATTAGTCACCATAGACACAGCTTGGGCTTTTTGGAAGCATACCAGTAGGGACCTAGGGAAAGAAATGAAGTCCCACAGATCTAGAGAGTCCAGAAGTGATCCTGAGAAGGTCCTTGCAAAGGGGTCCTGAAGTGGCCACAGTGACTCTCATGACTCTGCAGGCTAATGGACCTTCTGAGTGGGCACCTCATTGCTTCTGACCTATCACTGGCATCTCCCTAGCTTCCCTCAATCTAATTCCGATATGGTCTTTGTTTCTTGATTCCCCTTACTCCAGACTTAAAGTGTCTATCTCAAGATCAACCTGTATGTGAACAGGAATCCCCTCTTCTGTTCCAAAACAAACCATTGTCTCGACCTCTGCTTCAGTCGGTCAGCAAGCCTTAATTAAACCCTATACCAAGCACTGTGTTAAACACTGGGGATATAACGAAAGGTTATTGGCAGTCTCAGCTCTCAAGGAGCTCCCAGTCTTACAGGGGAGACAACGTAAAATAACAATGTGTATACAAGACCTGTATAGATCTAGCCATAGAAGGCACCAGATACAGGGGGAACCAGAAGGGGCCTCCCGCAGGTGACCTTCAGGGAGGGGGAGCCTCCTCTTGAGGGAGCTCGACTCATTTGGAGGTAACTGGTGTTTAGAAAATTTGTTGTGAGCTGGTCTACCTCGCCATAGCTTCCCCATGTTGCTCAGATGTACTGACCTTTGAGGCCAGGCAGAACAAACAGAATCCCCTTTCCACATGAAAGAGAATCTGCCAAAGAGGAAATAAGGCTGAGAACGGGTGTGACTTACCTACAATCACACAGCTAGTAAGAATCAGAGGTAGGACCCAAATCTAGCTCTGGATCCAAGTCTAGGGCACTTTCTACTGCTATGTTCCACTGGCTCTCTGAGGAGGGAGGGAAAGGTAGCCCCCAGTCTCTGAGCCCAGCCAAGAGAGCCTCAGGGCCTCGAGCCAAGGCTTGGAGATCAGATCAGTTTAGAATCCATAAAGGCCTAAACCCTGGACCTGATGTTAGCCCTGGCATAGGGATAGTCTCTCTATCCATTGTGAGGTGCCGCTTTCTGTCAGGCACTAGGTGCTGGACAACAGAAAGACAGAAAGGAAACAGTCTCTGCTTTCTGCTGGGGGAAGTATGTGTATTTGTCGCAGCAAACCCCTTTCTTCCCCCTCCCCCAATACGCACGCACTCAATCAGAACTGGCCATCCTGGAGCACTGCGTATACAGCATAAGAGAAAGGTCATCTCCTCTATGTGACAAAAGGTTCAGAGAGGACAGCCCCTGTGGTTGTCCTTTGTCACGCAGGGGGCCCTGTTTGTTGCTTGTTATTTATCACCTCATAGATGATTGAACACTTATTAAATGCCTACTGTGCACGTTGGTACTGGACAAGCTAATTTAGATGTGAAGCTCACAGTCTTGTAGTGAAAACTCAGTCTGTGTGGCATTGAAAAACAATACCCTGTGAATTCTGAGAGGAAAGGGTGTTACTGACAAGGGATACATCCAGGACAGCTTCCTGGAAGAAGAGGAAGCTTGTGAGTTGGGCTTTAAGGAGTGGGTAGAAATTCAAGGGGGGAATCAAGTGAGGGTGATCATCCGAGGAGCACCGAGCAGTGTGAGCAAAGTCATGAAGGTGGAGAGTGAGTACAGGGACACAAGAAACAGAGGAAGCTGTATATTTGGTTGGGGTGTGGTGTGTCCACACTGGAGGAGCATTAGAAAAGTTGGATAGGGAAAGAAGCATCAGATGGTGGAGAGCCTCCAGTGCCGTGCCCAGGGATTTACACTTTATTTAGTAGTAAGTTATGAATGTGGCAGGCAGGTGACTGGTGATATCCCCCATGAAGATTGTGATATCAGAAGAATGAGGGTGGCTTTGAATATGTTGAATTATGAGGTGCCAGAGAAGACGATCCTGCAGCCAATTTCAGGAGCCACTTTTCCAAGACATCAGTAGGTAGGAGACTTGCTGACAGAAAGGTAGAGGTCGAAGGGACCTCATAGACCACCGAGTCCAAAGTGCTGATTTTCAGACAAATCTATTCACATGACCATCTTTAAAAATATAGCATTGGGGGTGGCTAGGTGGCACAGTGAATAGACCACTGGCCCTGGAGTCAGGAGGACCTGAGTTCAAATCCGGCCTCAGACACTTAACGCAAAACTAGCCGTGTGACCTTGGGCAAGTCACTTAACCCCAACTGCCCTGCCCTCACCCCTCCAAAAAGTAAAAAAATAAAAAAATATAGCATCTCTTGTTTTCAGAGGCTCTTAGAAGGTCCGCATACATGTTTGTCTCTTGGTTCCCACTTTGTCCACATGCACATTTCTACACATTTCCTTCTTTGATGGTGTTAAGACTGTAGGGAGCATCTCACCCCATCCTGAGCAGGAAGATTTTCTTTCTCCCTGACTGTTGGTCATCCAGTCCCAAATAGGAGAAAGTTACTGAGTTTAGGAAAAGCTTTCCAATGATCAGAGCCACACAAAAGGATAATGACCTGTTTTATGTAGTAGTGAGTTTCTAAATTTTTGGAGGACCTCAAGCAGAGACTGGATGAGCCACTTGTCAGGAATATTGGAGAGGAGATTCCTGCTTGGGTAGATGTAGGATAGATGAGATGCCCTCTGAGGTACCCTCTGATTCCCAGAGCTCAGTTCATTGTTTTCTTCTCTCTTCACAGGATCCTTACCCAAGTGGGTAGTAAATAAGTCATCTCAATTCTTGGCTCCCAAGGTGAGTAGCCTTAGCAAGTGGGGAAGAGGGTGGGAAAGGGGCTTGAGAGTGGGCCTGGAAGCAGTGGTGGAGATCAGATCATGGATGGTGAGGGAAGGGCTGGGGAGTCGGGGATGTATAGGCAGTGTGAGTTTGTAGGAGGCCCCCTGATGTTGGTGCCCTCTCTTCTCTTCCCTTCTTGATCTGGTTCTGGCGGCGGTGGCACAGGCGATGAAGAAGATGTACAAGGCATGCATGAAGTATCCAGAATGGAAACAGAAGCATCGGCCTCACTTCAAGCCCTGGCTGCATCCAGAGCAGAGTCCCCTGCCCAGCGTGGCGTTGTCAGAGTTGTCTGTCCAGCACGCTGACTCCCTGGAGAATATTGATGAAAGCACTGTGGCTGAGAGCCGGGACGAGCGGGGGGCGGGGGGTGAAGGCAGTGATGATGACTCCTCCCTTAACTAAGGGACCCTCAGAACCCTGGGGAAGTCCAGGCCAGTCTCTCCCTGCCCTGCTGCTGGAGGGGAGGGGAGGAGAGGGCCCGGACCTGGCCCAAGCTACTTTATGTTCTCCTTCCCCCAGGGAAGGGGATAGGGCAGCCAGAGAGTTGGCTCTCTGCCTTGGGGGGTGATGACAACCCCTGTGGGATACCTCCCTCCCCCAACCCAGGCTGGTCCCCTTCTCCCAGGGCAGGGGTGGGAAATGGGGGAGGCAGATTTTGTATAGAAATAACCCCCATTAAACTGATACAACAGCCACAGCCTTGGGTCAGGGCCCTAATTTCTCTCCATTCTTCCATTGGATACCCTCCCTTTTCAGGTTTTTGCTGTTAAATCATTCACTGATTTGTTCTGTCATTCAGCTGTTGTTTCTTTAATCACTTATTCATCTAATTTGTTCATTTTTCTAATTGTCCAGACTTTCATTTATCCTCCTGCCCTTTTTAATCTTTGACTCATTCATTTGTTCATTGATTCATTCATCCAATCATTTGTCCATTCTTTTATTCTGAGTCTGTACTAAGTACAAATCCTCCTTCTCTTTTTTCCCCACCCCAGCCATATTCTCTGGCCATTAATAAGTTGCTGTATAATGGGAAGAGCCTCATCTTGTTTATTGGAACCCAAGCCCTCCTGAATTGAGAGTCCTGGGGAGCTCTTGGTGGGGTTAAAGGAGATAAGCCTCACATGCATTGAGCAAGCCTTACCAGAATTTGTGATGGATCCTGTGCTGAGCCTCAGGATCCATTGGCCCATCCACTTTGGGGGGGGGGGGGCAATTCCTTAAGGCCTTAGGGTTTTTATTATTTCTCATCTCTGCTCCTTGTCTCCTATCCAAAGCCTCCCCAGACCTTGGTGGTCCCGAGCTTACGTTTGCTTCTTGGCTTAGGAGAGCCGCTACTCTGATCCCCCCCCCCACCTCCTACCCTCTCCTTACTGCTTCCACCATCTCTTGGTGGTATGCAGATTTAGCACTCACTTTCCCTTCTCTCTGGCCTCTAGACATTTCATACCCTCCGAGTATGTATAACCAGATGCAGAAATTACCTGCCGAAGGGACCTGTATCTTCTATGACAGGCCCAGATGACTGCCTCTGTCTCTTGGCCTCGAAGGAGAATGGAATTTTCCATTCCATCAGGCTCCTAGGCATCAATGTAGGACTTGCCCACCTGAGTGCACCAGACTGAGCTCCTTGACCCCTTTTTACATTTTAAGCTCCCTCAGCCAGCCAGTCGAGAAGCCTACTGAGGCCAAACAGGGTTTGGGGAGCTCTACCATTATGGAAAAAAATTTCTATTTCACCTTTAAGGATCTCTAGTTACAGAGTGGGTACCTTCTCATCACTGACATTCAGCACTCTTCCCATGCCCCAACCCCAGCTTGAGTATGTAAATGGTCTCTGTGGATGAAGGGAGCTCCCAAACCCATCCCTCATGGGATATCCTTGGGTTCCTAGCCCGACTTGAAAGGGATTATTGAGGGTTTGAGTCCAGATCTCTTATTTCACATACCAGGTAGCTGAGTCTCAGGGGGTTGTCACCTATCTGGGGTCACACAGGTTGAAAATATCAGAAGTGAGATCTAAACATCCCCCATCCCCTGTTGCTTTCTTACACTTGAAACCCTTCTGGCCTCCCCAGCTTGCAATCCAAAGCTTTCATTTCCTGGATAGCCTATGAGAACCCCAGGGGCTCTCCTCAGTCTAGGCAACTCTAGAAATGTTAGCTCTTATTGTGAGGCAGAGAAGGGTGTCAATGGAAAATTTGTATTATTTACTAATGAACATTTCTGTTGTGTCTTGATTACAACTGTCTGAGGAAGGTGGTACAAGGATTACTATTTCCATTTTACAGAGGAGGAAACCAGTCCAGAGAAGGAAGTGACTTGCTTAGGGTCACACATGTGCTCCGTGGCAGAGCAGGGGCTCTAATAATAGACATCTACAGTTTCTATGGGGCTTGCAAAGTGCTTGCTTTACACCCATTAAGTGCCACAACAGCTTCCACAGATGTTATCTCCCTTTTACAAATGAGGAGACAGGCTCGCATAGATTAAGCTACTGGTCCTTGACTACACAGCTAGTGTTGGAGGTAGGAGCAGAGCTCAAGTCTCTTTCGACCTACAAACCTCACATCATCTTTTGCCTGTCTCCCATATTACTTCAGAAGTTTATACAGCAATTTCCATTCTTTAGGGAAGTGCTATGAGCCTGGGTGTGCTTAGGGCCCGGGGAAGAATAGAGGTGGCTGGCAGTAGGCACTGGGATGGCCAGGGAAAACTGGAATTGGTGGTAGAAGGATAATTTGGAGGAAGATGCCTGGCTGAGACACTTGCTGAATGACCTTAAATCATTTCCCTTCATTGGGATTCAATTTCCCCTCCTGTAAAATTAGAATATTTCATTCCTATGTCAGAGTTGTGAGGAAGATACCTTGTATGCCTTTAAATGCCTTAGAAACAGGTGCCGATATAATATGTAGTGGAAAGAGCATAGGATTGGGGGTTCAAATCCTGGTTCCACTGTGACTTCCTCACCCTGGACCTTAGTTTCCTCATAAAATTAAGGGTTTGGACCAGATGGCTTCTGAGGTCCCTTCAGATTTTAGATCTATGACTCCATGACCTCTTAATCTCCTGTGATCCCCTTCCCACCAGGGTCTGGTTAAACAGTTCAAGGATTAACCCCACCTTGCCTCCCAATTCTGGCTCATCGGGCGCCCTCTAGGGGACATCCTCCTCTTCCTCCTACCGGCCCCATTAATAAAAATCACCATGGGGCCTGAGGAGTCGCAGTTCTTGGTGAGAAACAGAGCCATTGCCCTCAGGAAGCCTCCAATTTGGGGGGTAGGAGTGGGGCGGAGGAAAGAAAACTTAATCCCCTGGTGAAACAGGGGAAAGTGACTTGCGCAGGGTCATGCAGCTAGCTAGTCAGTGGGAGCAGTGGCTCCCCCAGTCCTGTTCCCTGGGTCTGATGTCCTCACTTAATGTCCTTCCTCTCCCTGGTTCCATGCTTAGGAATCTCGGATCTAGAAAAGCTGTTTTTTGGAAGACCCAGAACTAGTCAATACACTCACAGGCACTGACTTGGACTTTTCACTTTTCTAGGAGCCAGGAACCGTGCTAAGTGCTAAGGCTAAAAAGAAAGGTAAAAAAAATCCTCCAGAAGCTCACAGTCTAAAGGGCGAGCCAACGCTACTAACAAGATATATACAGTCTGATGTAGACTGGAGATAATTTCAGAGGGAAGGCGCTAATACTAAGAGCCTGGGAAAGGCATCTTTCAAGAAGGTGGGACTTTTAGCTGGGACTTGGAATCCCGGGAAGTCCGGAGGTAGAGATGGGAAGGGAAAGCATTCCAGGCATAGAGGACAGCAGGGGAAATTTCATGGGGTCGGAAGATGGAGACTGCGTCGCTAGATTGCAAAGTAAGGCGATGGGGAAAAGGCCAGGTAATTTAGACCCAGGAAGAACTTTGCTGTCTGCTCCAACTTCAGGGTTTAGGGGACATCTCAGAGGAAGGCGGAAAAAGATTTAGAGCAAGAAAGGGAGCCTAGGGACCAACGCTTCTTTGGCTTAGAGACAAAGGTAGACTCTTCCAAGGTCATTCGGGGAGCAAGTACTCGAGGCTCCATTCGAACTCAAGCCCTACCCCTATATCCAGTGCAGCTTCTCCATCCCACCGCAATGAGAGCCAGACAGTCAGCCAGGAGAGGGAAGAGACAAGACTGTGAAACAGAAGGACTCAGCTCAGACCGGCTCCGCAAGCGACAGCCTGACACAGAGGAGGCGGGCCCGGCCTCCCCCCACCCACTGCTCAGCCCCGGCCCCGGCCCGGCCCCTCCCCGGGGGCGTCACGTGGGGCGGGCGGAAGCTTGGGGGGCCGGGGCTGCCGCGAGTCCGCGGAGGCGCCGGGAGAGTTCGGCCGCCTGGGTCCGCGCTGCGCGGGAGCCAGGTCAGTATTTCTCCCCCACCCCTGGCTCCCCCATTTCCTCGATTGATAAACTGAGGGTCCCATCTCCATCTCCAGGTGGCCTAGGGTCCTGGGAGGTCACTTTTGACCTCTGCCTCCCCCCTCCCACTGGTTATTTTATCCCGCCCCCAAGTTCTAAGGCGACGGGTTGGGGGGTGGGCTCAGGAGCTAGAGGAGGTGGGGCAGAGAGGCAGGCTCTAGGCAGCCCAGGCCAGAAGGGCTTCCTGGAGGTAGTGTCCCAGGGCTGCGGGGAGAGGGGCTCAGGGACCTCAGAATGAGGAGTCAGGCCACTAGTATTCTACCGCAGACTTGGATCCTAACTCAAGGAATGAGCTTGGGGTCAGTTAGTTGTCCCCTTTGGGTATCACTTTCTGTATCTGTAAAATGAGATACATTGGATTCTGATCTCCAAGTGTCCTTCCAGCTCTGATTTTCTGTGTCTCCTTCTGTGTCCCTGGAAGAGAGATCTGCAGTCCCTCACTTACCTTAGGGAAGGGGAGACACACTGAAGTCCTTGCGGGCAGGTTTGGAGGGATCGGGAGCCTTGAGTGGATGCTGGGATCTCCTTAAGAGGAGGCTTCCAGTGCAGCCTGAGTGAGCCAGCCATGGGGCTCTGAGCTCTCTTTCTGCAATGAGCAGCTCAGATTCCAGGGGGTTTAGGCCAGGAAGCTCCCTGGAGAAGTATCTGGGAGCACTGTGGGTCCCAATGAGGCACCAGGATTGGGGTGATTCTTGGTACTATCACTGGCTCCTCTAGGTCAGCAGAATATTCCACTCTTCTCTGAAGAGTGAGCCTTCTGTGCAGCCAAGAGTCTTCTGGGGCAGCTAGGGCAGCTTTAGTTCAGAATGGGGTCCTTGGAGTGGTTAGAAAATGCAAAAGCAGGCAATTCAAAAAGCAGACTTCAGGAGTCTATGCTGTTGTGTAGAAAGATCCCAGACCTGAGTCAGGAGACCTGGGTTAAAGTCCTGGCTCTGACCCTTACTGGCCATAGGACGTGGGTCAAATTGCTTATCTGGATCTCAGTTTCAGCATCTGTGAAATGGGGGTTATCATGCCTGTACTCTACCTCATAGAGCTGCTGTGAGGAAGGTTTACAGATGTCAACCGTATTATAGAAATGGCAACGGTTATGGTTAAACCTGGATGGGGCTCCAAACTTGGGACTCAGGACTCAATAAGGTGACATTATCAGCTGGCTTCTTATGTGGGGGTAACTGGGAGGCCCTGTGAACTTGCTAGAGGACCCTGAAGACCAGGATAAAATCTAAACCAGACTTCTTGGCCAGGTGTTCCAGGCTTCCACAGGTCTGCCCCATCCTTCCTCTCCAGCCCTCTCTTTCTCCATGTCCATTCTGGCTACCCTCTTTGGAAAGAGTCAAGTCCCTTTCCCCCTCTGTGCTTTTGCCTAAGCTATTTTTCCTACTCTGTGTGCATGCTTCTCATTTCTCATCCAGACCCAGGTCAGCTACCACCCCCTCTGGGAAGGCTTCCCTAACCTCCCATGTTCACTTTACTCCTTCCTTTTGTTGAGTCCAGGTTTTTTCTTGTCCTGTTCTGACTGTTTCTAGTATGTGAATTCTTTCTCCCTCATAGACTGTGATCTCCTTGAGGGTGAAATCTGGACCTCCTTATCCTTCCTTCATTTCCCCCACAATACCTGATCCTTGGAGAGGGTAGATGGACAGTTGGGCTGGAGGGGAGCATAGAGACAGACTCAGAGGAGGTTGTGACCTATCCTGTTGACTGGGATTTAGATCTGAACCTTTCTCCATTCTCTGCCTTGCACCCTAGCTACCCCCTCCCCTTCATCCTTGGCTCTCCAGCCCTGACACTGTCATCATCCCCCCCCCCCTTCAGTTGGCTGGCACTTCTCTAGGAGACTAGACCATGGTGGGACTGAGTGGCTGGAACTCGTGGTTGTTCCCTTTCTAGCAGTGACCCTAAGGATCCCAAGCTCTGTTCTCCTGAGGAGGCTTAGGGCCCTAGGGAAAAGAAGGCCCTTAGAGAGCCAGCCAGAGGGGAGGGGGAGTTTCTGGGCTCAGTTCAAGGGCCCCTCCCTCCGACCCTGGGGGGATCCAGAGCTCCAAGCAGTCCAGGCCCAGGGAACAAGTGGCTTCTGTTCCTGAGAGAGGGGGAGGGGGAAGGGGGAGCTGAGCTCCTGGCCCGTGCAGTCGCTGACCTCAGGACACAGCCGCCCGTCACCACAGGGGGCTGACTCTCCTTCCTTTCTCACCCAGGACTCTTAACCCTTGGAGCCCTGGAAGAACCTACCATCTGGCCCTGGTTTAAAGGGAGGCCATGGTCTCAGGCCTCAATGATGCCCTGATCTGATGGGGCTGGCCCTATGCCGCCCCCCCTCCAGGCTCAGAGGCCTTGGAGAGCTGGGAGAGCTTGCAGTAGGCTGACTTAGCCCAGGGCCAAGAGGTCTGGAGATTCTTATGTTTGGGGTTAGAAGAGGCTATACTAGAGCAGTGCTAAGCCTCCATAAAAAGCCTTTCCTGGTCCCCTAAAATGCTGAGCCCTCCCCTTTAGATTACCTTCAGTATATCCTATGTATCTCTTGTTTGTATGTAGCATTAGATGGTAAGCTCCTTGAAAGCAGGATTTTTTTTGCCTTTCTTTGAATTCCCATTGCTTAGCATAGGGCTTGGCACCCAGCAAGCTTTTAATAAATGTACATTGACTGACTGATAACTTGACTCTAGCAGAATAGGGAAAGGGACAGGATCAATATCTGGCACTTCATCAGTGAAGGTTGGTAGTACAGTAGAGTGCAATTAATGCTATTTTTCAGGTGAGGAAATTGACGTTAGTTCCAAGTCCAAGCTAGGAAACCAGGTCCTACCTTGCCTCTACTCTGTCCCAACCTCTTTTTGGGGTGGGGGGGAGCAGGGGAGGGGGGACTTGCACACCCTTCCCTTCCTTAGACTTATTTCCTCTCCTCTGTAAAATGATGAGGGTGTCGGATTGAACTAGCAGATCTCCCAGAACGTTGGAGCAGAAGGAGAGTCAGGCTGGCCATTTTATCTGACTTGCATCTGAGCAGGAATCCCCCTACAGCTTCGGCAGTACGTGGTAACTGATCTTGCTTGAAGGCCCTTTTGACAGGGAGCTCATCTACCAAGGCTGCCCATTCCACTTTGTGATAGCAGCCTGTTACAATGTTTTTCCTTATATCAAGCTTCATATTGCCTCTTTGTAACTTTTCTCTTTGTAACTGCTTTTCATTCTGGTAGGTAGAACAGCTCTAATACCTGTGAGGGCCCTGCCAGCTAGAACATTTGGTGAGCCTGAGTCTTCTTTACTGGTCTTTTTTTTGGGGGTGGTGAGGAATGCTGGTGGTCAGAGTTTGCCTGCCCTGTGGGTTTCTTTCCTCACACTCTTAGGAGCTCTAGGGGCCCCCTCGTGGGCACAGATGGGGCAGAGTCCAAGAGCTAGGTTGCTGGTTTCCTCACTTTGATCAAAGATCTGTTCCCATTTCTCAGACACAAAAGCTACAATCCTAATCTTTCTTCAGGGACTGTCTACTTCAGACAGCATTTCTACATACCTCCTAATGGATCATGGTGTGATCTGTATTTTTCTGAGCTCACCAGCCTGGGGTCCCCTTGGAATTGTGCCAACTGAAGCCTCTTGACTTCATGAGACCTCAGAGTGTCAGAGATAGTCCACGGGCCCTTGGGTTTACCCCACTGTGGTAGTTCCATTGGGGGCACTTGAGAAGCTGAGCCCCATCAATGAGCCCTGAAGCCTGGGGGAGGATTCTTAATACTACCCTCAACTGGGGTGAGGGTAAGGGTCGACCAGGGCTTACAGCCATGCCTTTAGTGCTTCGGTCCAGAGATGCTAGCTGGCCTGAGGGTGGTGAGTGGCAGGGATAGGGGTTGTAGGTGATATGGCTTCCCTGGCCTAGTTCATGTCACTCAAGGCCTCAAGGTAGAATTGGGGGTGAAGTGTGAAAAGCAGCTTCCTTCCTCTGCTCAGAGTCAGAATGATGTGCTAGGGACAGAGGTCTGATTCAGTTCTTCAGACTTTTTTAGGCACCTACTGTGTGTCTAATTGTTTATCTACAGAGATAAGATGACAAAGTCTCTTGCTTCAAGTTCTTACCCTGTTACAGGGAATGTATCACGTACAAAAATGTTTGTTTTATATACAGATGTACCTGTGTTACAAGGCAGAATGAGGTCAGTGTAAAGGAGAAAGATTCATGAAAAGACCTATGAGAAATGTGAGGTAGGAGAGATCCCTTTCTTTTTTTTTCTTTTGAATCAGGATATTATTATGTTTTATTTCCTATTCAGAAATAATAGGAATTTTTGTAATTCCTCTCCCCTTCCCCAAACCATCAAATAAATTCAATACAGAACCAGAAAGATTTGTTAAGCCCCTCCTGTGTTTGGTGCATCATACAAAGGCTAATGAATGGATACATATGATTGTGGAGGGGGCAACTCTTTGTTCCTGCAGCTCAGAAATTCCTCAGTTTTTGAGTTTCTGTGCCCCATTGCAATAGTGAGGAAAACACATTAATGAACACACCGCACTAGTCTGATTATATACAATGTTTTGAACCCATAGCCCACTGACTCTATATAAGTTTGTCTTTTTTTTTTTCCTCCTGGGCCAAACTTGGTCATATAATTACATAGTTCCCAGTTTCAAGTTTTTTGGGTTCTTTCCACTTAGATCTCTGTAGTCATTGTGTAGAAAAAGATCAAGTCTCTTTGGAGCTACAGGCCAGGTAGGGAAGGCTTCTTGGAAGGTAGTATCACCTAAGCTAGATCTTGAAGGAAGGGGATGATACACCTTGATGGAATTGGGTGGTGAGCTCTTATTGTCATGAATTGGGCTCCAGAATTGGGATGATTGAAGGAACAAAGCTTGGAGATGAGAAGGAATGAGATGAGGACTGGAAGCACAAAAGTAACTCAGTTTGGCTGGAGCAAAGATGATGTGAATGAGAGTAGTGTGAGGAAGGCTAGCCAGGTAGGTTGAAGCTTAGTTGAGGGCCTTGAGAGCCAGACTAAGGAATGTATACTTTGTTCAGTGGAGAGCCATTGGCAAGTTTTTGAAAAGGGGTGACATGGTCAGATCTGTGTATTAGGAAGATTTCTCTGGCAGTGTGTGGAGGGTGGATGGGAGAAGGGAAGAAATTGGAGGCATTCTGATAGCTGTGTGAATAGAGAGGAGGGAGTAGATATGAGAAGGATTGATAAGGGAAAGTCAATAGATTGGGCAGTCAATTAGATGGGGGGAAGGAAGAATTAAAATTGGGAGGTGGGGGAAGATGATGGGTTAAGTTTTAGATGTATGTTGCCTTTGAGGTGGGGATTATCTTTTGGGATTTTGAAGAAGTAGAGCTCAGGGGAGCGATTGGGGCCAGAGATTGAATTTATGGGTCATCTGCATGGCAGTGATAATTGAATACATGGAAGTAGATGAGATCATCAAGAGAGAGAGCAGCAGAGGACCACAGAGCCAGAGCTGGGGACACCCACACAGAGGCAGTTAGAGGGAGAGGATGAGTCAGTGAGGAGTGCTCAGGCAGCTTAGAGGAGAACCAGGAGAGAGTGTGCCATCTCTAGGGCCAGATGAGGCGAGGGTATGAGGGGGAAGAGGTGGTCAGCGGCACCAGATACTGCAGAGAAATCAAGGAGGAACGACTGACCAAAGGCTATTAATGAGGTTTAGCAACGGGGATGTCTTTGGTGACCTTTGAGCTAGTGGTTGTGATAGAGTTAGGGTTAAAAGTCCGACTGTAAGGTAAATATCTTTGATAAATGAGTAGAAAAAGTAGAAAATAAGACAGTGGTGGAAGTAGGAGCAGCAAGTGGAGATTCTTTTTTCCAGAGGCCTGGGCTGCACAAGGCCAGAGAGAGATGGGGCAGAAGGGTTGAAAGAAGTGGGTGAAAGGTTGCCGGGGAGAGGTTGGAGGTTGAAGACATCAGGGGACCACCCTTCTAGTCCTCCAACCTGTCTGACCACTCCTCACTGCTTAAGCCCAAGGAGTTCAGAGCTCATTTGTAGGCAGAAGAAAAGGCACCAACAGTAATAATTGTTCATTCATTTCGGTCGTGTCCTACTCTTTATAACCCCATTTGGGGTCTTCTTGGCTAAGATGCTGGAGTGGTTTGCCATTTTCTTCTTCGGCTCATTTTATAGATGAGGAAACTGAGGCAAACAGGGTTAAGTGACTTGCTTAGGGTCACACAGCTAGTAAGTGTCTGAGACTGGGTTTGAACTCAGTCTTCCTGACTCCAGGCCCATCCCTCTATCAACTGCTCTATCCAGCTGCACCTGTGCTAATAATAGCTCACATTTCTGTAGTGCTCTAAGACTGTTGAAGCATTTTATGTACATTATTTATTGGATCCTCATACCAGCCCCATGAGGCAGGTGCTATTATGGTTCTCATTTTACAGCTGAGGAAACTAAGGCCCAGAGAGGTTCAGTAAATTGCTGACCAGTGCTGTATAACCTCCACACTGTGTTGCCCTCCATTAGAGAGAGATTGATGATGCAGGGGAGTGAGATAGCAGATAATTGCTGGACCAGGGTCTTTGCAGAGGTATTGAGAGCCCAGGAGGCATGGTTAGTCCTAGTAGCCTTCATTTCCTCATTCTCTGAGAATGGAGAAGAGGGGATGACTGGGTGAAGGCCTGGCGAGCTTTTGAGGTGTTGAGGAAGGGAGGTGCAGGGTTTCACATAAGGAGTCCTGAGCCTTCTTTGTACGGGAGGAGGCGAAATCTTTTGTTGTGAAAGAAGCAAGGATGGAGGTGGGGGCTTGATCGGGAAAGGTCATAAGATCACAGATTTAGAGCTAGAAGAATCCATAAAGGCCTTTTAGTATAGCCTTCTGATTTTATAGATGAGGAATCAGAGGCAATGGCATGGTCAAATGGCTAGTAATTGTCAGAGGTGGGATTTGAACTCAGGTCTTCCTGCCTCCAGGTGGAGGTAAAGGTTTGGAGAAGCTGTGCCCTGGTTGGCTGGGTCCACCTGTCTGTAGGACTGTGACATTCCTCACTCTTCAGTGCCCTCTCATGTGCTCCAGAATTGCACTCTTCAGCCTCAACAGATCCTAAACTGAACTCAACTTTACCCCTAGACTTCTTCCCCTGTTTATAACTTTGGGGCCATATTGAATTCTTTCCTTTCCTAAAGTGTTTCATAATTTAATTGGTTAATTTTGTCTTGGCAATTCTGCCTCTGTGCTGTGTCTCAGATATACTCCTACTAGTCTGTTTCTACTGCTACACCACTAGCCCAGGCCCTCATTGTCCCGTGAAAGGGATGTCGGGATGGTACAATGGAAAGGCTTCTGCCAAAGGACATGGATTTGAATCTTGCCTCTGACACTGACTCCTTGTGTGATCTTGGGCAGGTCACAGCTTTCATGGACCTCCATTTTCTGATGTAAAATGGGGGAGTTAGACTAGTGACTTCTGTGATCCTTTCTAGCTCTAGAACTATGGTCCTGTGGTCTTCCAGGATTATTGTAATAGACCCCTAAATAATAGTTTTCCCACTTCCACTCTGTCTTCTTCAATCTTTCCATCATAGCACTGCTTTTCTACTCATAACCACTCCTCTGGTACAGGCTCTGTGTCTGGGCTATTGCAATAGCCTGCTGGTTGTTCGTCCTGCCTTGGGTCTCTCCCCACTCCAGCCCATTCTCCATTCTGCCAAAGTGATCTCTCTAAAGTGAAGCTCTGACCATGTCACTCACCTACTCAATAAACTCCAATGGTTCCCCATTTCTTTTTTAAAATTTTTAATATTTTTAATTACATATAAACATTTTTAACATTTGTAAAGTTTTGAGCTTCAAATTTTCTCCTTTCCCTCTCCTCAACCTCATTGAGAAGGCAAACAATTCGATATAGGTTGTACGTGTACAGTTGTACAAAACGTATTTCTGCATTAGTCATGTTGTGAAAGAAAACACATGAAAAATAAAAAGAAAGAAAAACAACCCCAAGAAATATAAAGAAAATTTAAAAATATGCTTTGATCTGCATTCAGACTCCATCAGTTCTTTCTCTGGAGATGGATGGCATTTGTCATCCTAAGTCCTTCAGAATTGTCTTGGATCGTTGTATTGCTGAGAATAGCTGTCTTTCAGAGTTGATCATCTCACAGTGTTGCTGTTACTGTGTACATTGTTTTCCTGGTTCTGCTCACTTCACTTTGCATCAGTTTATGTAAGTCTTTCCAGGCTTTTCTGAAGTCACCCTGCTCATCATTTCTTCCCGTCCTCCCACTTAAAAGTATTTTATGTTTTTTAATTACATGTAACAATAGTTTTCAACATTCATTTTTGTAAATTTTTGAGTGTCAAATTTTTCTCTCTCCCTCACTTGCCTTTGCCCTCCCCAAGATGGCACGTAATCTGATATAAGTTATACATATACAATCATAGCAAATTCCATGTTAGTCGTGGGAAAAAAAGAATCAGAACAAAAGAGAAAAACTACAAGAAAGAAAAAACAAAATGCCTGAAACAAGTGAAAATAGTATGCTTCCATCTGCATTCAGAGTCCATAGTTCTTTCTCTGGATATGGATAGCATTTTCCATTGTGAGTCTTTTAGAATTATCTTGGATCATTGTATTGCTGAAAAGCTGTTCATTTTTTTTTTTTGGCTTTTTGGAGGGGAGAGGGTAGGGCAATTGGGGTTAAGTGACTTGCCCAAGGTCACATGGCTAGTACGTGTTAAGTGTCTGAGGCTGGATTTCAACTCAGGTCCTCCTGACTCCAGGGCTGGTATTCTATTCACTGCGCCACCTAGCCACCCCCTCATTATTTCTTATAACAGTAGAATTACATAACAATCATATGCCACAGTTTATTCAGCCGTTCCCCTCAATTTCCAATTTTTTGCCACCACAAAAAAAGCTACTATAAATATTTTTGTATATATAGGTCTTTTTCCTTTTTTTTTTTTTTTAATCTCTTTGGCATACAGACCTAGTAGTGCTGAATCAAAGGGTATGCACGGTTTCATAGTGACTCCCCATTTCCTCCAGGATTAAGTGTAAATTCATTTGGCTGGCTTTTAAAGATCATCTTTAGAAGCTGGTCCTTTTCTACCTTACCATCTCCCTCCTCTCCATGTACTCTATGATCCAATGACACTGTCTTCTTGCTGTTCCTCACACTGTGACCTTCTGTCTCCTGACTCCATCCCTTTCACCAACTGTCCCTCATGTCTGGAATGCTCTTCCCTTGCCCCATTACCTTTGTCTCCTGATTTCCCTCAAGACTAGTTCAGATCCTACCTTTTGCAAGAGGCCTTTAGTGCTCTTCCTTCCTTCCCGCCACTGCTGGTGTCTTCCTTCTGAGGTTACCTTCCTTTTACACTATAAATGTTTACTGATCGATTGATAAATATCTTGTATGTAGATAGTGGCTAACATGTTGTGTCCCCCATTAGAATGTGAGCTCCTTGAGGGCAGAGACCCCATTTTGGTCTTTCTTTTATATCTCTAGTGATTAACAGAGGTCTTGGCACATAATATGAAGTTAACAAAAACCCATTTATTGACTATAAACACCCCGTCACTTCATTCCCTATGTCTGTGTCTTTTCCCGCTCCTAGACCTTGTGCTCCATAGAAGGAGGGACCAAGTCTTGTTTAAAATTTTTATCTTCCTAGTGTTCAATACAGAGCACTGCACAGAGTAGGCATTTAATATGTTTATTGTATTACATTCCACTTTACCTCTCCAGATTCTAATTTCCTTATATGGGAAATGGGAATAATAATTTTTTCTCCTGTTTCTTTATCTTGGGTCATTTAAAAAATTATTTCTTTTTAATTGTTTCATTATTACTGATATTTTTTATTTCAGCTTATCTTCATCTTTGAATATACCTTCCCTTTGAATATACCTAACCAGATATCCCTTGTAACAAAGGACCAAAAAAAGAAGGGAAAAAAATCTGTTCGATAAAATGAACCAACCAAACATTAACTGCGTGTGATAGTGTATGCAGTATTCCACGCCCATAGTTCCCTACCTCTGCTGCAAAGAAGAGAGGAAGGTCCATTTTCTTAGCTCTTTTTTTAAGGTGAAGCTTGGTTATTAAACTGACCACCAGTTTCTTTTCTTTCATTGTTCCTTCCATTTGCGTTCTTATGATCATCATGTATATTTTTTTCCTGGTTCTGTTTCTTTCACTCTGCATCTATTCATATAAGTCTTCCTTAGTTTTCGAATTCTTCATAGGGAATACCAGTTCTTGTACTACCCACCTATCCCACATGTCACTGGCTAGAAAAGTTCCTGAGGATGGTAAATTCCTACAGAAAATTGGAGCTACTGAGCTCAGCTCCCTCCCTTTGAGCAGTTTGTGTCCTGGGTCTTGGTCTCTGAGCTCTGAAGGAAGCCAGCCAGCCTTAAGCCTCAGCTCTGCCACTGACTTACCAAGCCTTGGTTATGTCCCTTTCCCTCTCCGGGATTTCTTTATCTGTAAAAATAAAAGTGTTGTTTTAACTGATCCTTTTAGTACCTTTCAATTTTTTAGGCTGTGATCCAGGGTCCTGGCTCAAGGGCCTCTCTCACCCTCAGCCCTTTGCTCCTCCATCCTGGCAGGGGGTACGTGGGTGAAAACTAGTTGGACAAGATTGGTGAGATTGTGGGTGGAGAGAGAGGCTGAAATCATCTGTCTGGGGGAGGAGGGCATTGCCTTGTAGAAGTCTTGTAGTCTTGTAGAAGGGAGGAGGTCTCCAGGACAGGAGGACCTCTGGGTAAGAAGGAAGGGCCCACTCCCTTCCACCTCTACCTTCTTTCCCCTGCTGTGAGCTCTACCCTTGTATATGGTGTAGAGTAGACTGTTAAAGCAAGAAGGAATCTTAGAACATAGAATTTTAGAGCATACTTCAGCAAACTTTTAAGTGGTACTTGCTAAAAGCAAGGTGCTGCGCTTGCTGCTGCAGATACAACAGCTCAAACCAAATGGTCTTGCCCTCAAGGAGTATACATTCTACTTGGGGATGCACTTGCACAGAGATAAGTAAATACAAAAAAAAAAAAAAAGGAGTGCAAGACTCTTGGGAGAGAACATTAACTGGGGTGGGGGGTGGAGAGGATCAAGGAAGACTTCCTATAGCCAAGAAGCCTTGAAGGAAGCTAAGAATTCTGAGTCAGTGTTGAGGAGGGAATGCATTCTAGCTTGGAACACAGCCTATGCAAAGGGGTGGAGGTGGGTGATGGAGTTCCAGGTTTGGAGAATAACAAGTAGGACAAAGACTGGTCTGAGTGTAGGGCAGCCCCTAGAGGAGCCCAGGGGTGGGGAGTGGACCCATGGGTTGGTGTGATTAACTCTTGAATGCTTCTTTTTCCAAAGTTGTTTCTTACTCTGTCTTCTCCCCTCTGTTTCATCTTGGGGAGCTGCTCCCTACCCTAACCCTCTTATCCCCCAGAAATCTTCTTTTATCCAGACTTCCATCATTCTCTCTTTTTGGTTGGTCAGTGTAGACATCTGGGACTTAGGACTGGAAAGGACCTCAGAGACAGAGTCTAATGCTGTCCACCAAACTCTTCCTCCCATCAAAAATCAAAGAGAGAACTGAGGCCCAGAGAGGTTAAGTCTGTTTTTGTTTATTCGTTTGTTTTTGGGTTTTTTTGGAAGGCAGTTGGGGTTAAGCAACTTGCCCAAGGTCACACGGCTATTTTTTTTGTGTTGTGTAGATTCGAACTCAGGCCCTTCTGACTCCAGGGCTGGTGCTTTATTCACTACACCACCTAGCCGCCTGAAGTTAAGTCTCTTGCTCAAGGTTGAGTGCAGACTTTCTGAATCCAAGTACAGCTCTCCCCTCTGCACCATCAAATAAGCCAAGCCCATCCAAACGTCTAAAAAGTCTAGCTAGTTAAGATAGGAGCAGCTAAATTTGCCCATCAGAATCTGTTCTGTCTTCACAGCAAACATTGTACCAGAGACAGGGGCACCTTTGGATCATAGGATCAGAAGGAACCTTCGAGACCATGTAGACAAACTTCCTCATTTTACAGTTGAGGAAATTAAGGCTTAGAGAAGTTAATTTGCCCAAGGCCATACAGGCACCAAGTGATGGAGGCAGGATTCAAACTCGAGTCCTCTAACTCTAAAGACACTGCTGTTTATACTGTACCATGATGTCATTCTCTTATTTTTTCATTGACCACCCACAAGTTGTACATACAGGGGTTCTCAGCCTTCCTAATACCATGACTCTTTAATACAGTTCCTCATGTTGTGGTGACCCCCAACCATAAAATTATTTTTGTTGCTACTTCATAACTGTAATTTTGCTACTGTTATGAATTGTAATGTAAATATCTGATACACAGGATGTATTTTCATTGTTACAAATTGAACATAACCCACAGGTTGAGAACCGCTGCATTGTTATTAGAATATAAGCTCCTTGAGGGCAGGACCATCTTGCTTGTTTGTACTTGTGTCACCTGGACTTAGCACAATAAATAGCAAATAGCGTTTCATAAATGCATTTTCATTCATTCATTCTTTGGTTCATTTGTAACATGGTCTAGATGTTCTTGCTGCCCAGTGCCAGGCGTTTCACAACCTTGAACAGTTTCCTTATGTGTCTAACCTTTGCCTTTCACTGGCAGAAGCCTGGAGTCCATATCCCAGAATGACTTCCACATTACACGCCACTCCGGGGTTTAGTTTGTATAGGCAGTTGTATAGCAGCATTGTTCTGACTTGGCTCTACACTGGGGAGATGTCCTGAACCTTAGGGATTGTAGCCAGGTGGTCCAAGGCGTGGTGTGCTAGATGACTAGGTAGGATCTAGTGCTGGAATTAGAGTCAGGCTGACCTGAGAACAAAGCCTGCCTAGCTGTGTGACCCTGGGCAAGTCACTTAATCTCTGTCTGTTTCCTTATCTGCAAAATGGGGATAATAGTAACATCTACTTCACAGTGTTGTTAGAATCAAATGAGATAATATCTGTAAAGTGCTTTACAAACATTTAAGTGATATATAAATGTCTTTACCACCACCTCCACCATCATCATTATTATTATGCTGACCTAGAAATGGTTATTTTCTTCCTGGCTCAGATTCCCCAATACAGAACTGAGATGCCCTTGGTACTGGCTGTACCCCATGTCTGGAAGCCTCTCCCTTCTCACCTCTGCCTCTCAACTTTCTTCAAGACTAGTCCCTGTGCCTGCCACCTTCTATAGGAAGTCCCTGTGCCTGCCACCTTCTGTAGGAAGTTCTGATGCCCACCACCTTCTGTAGGAAGTTCTGATGCCCTCCACCTTCTATAGGAGGACTTTCCTAGCATCCTCCCCACCCCATCCTAATGCTTTACATTTATTTTGTACTGTAATCTGCTTATAGATGTATATATTATCCATAGAGCATAAGCCCCAGAAGGGTAAGTGTTGTTTCATTTTTTTGTCTTTATCTCCAGTGCTTCACACATAGGAGGCACTTTAATTGTTGACTGACTGATTAAGCATTGGGACCTTGAATCAGGAAAGACCGAGTTCAGACATTGACTCGGACACTTAATAACTCTGTGACCCCAGGCAGGTCATGAAACCTCTCTGAGCCTCAGTTTGCTCACCTGTAAAACGGGGATAGTAATAGCACTTTCCTCCCAGGGTCATTGTGAGGATCCGGTGAATTAATAGTCATGAATGCTGTGTTAATGCTAGCTATTGTAATTATTGAGATAAAAGTGACCACAAAAGTGGCAGGTCTTTGTGACTGGAAGGGAGCTCAATGAGCAGGGGCTTGGAATAAGCCTCCAACCCTGGGCATCTCAGAGGTGTGGCCTCAACCAGGCTCCTTCCCTGTTTCTCATCTTTGCAATGAGGATGGTGGACTGAATAATTGCTGAGGTTTTTCCAGTTCTGCCATTCATTATTTGATGGAATATAAGCTCTGTGAGAGCAAGAACTGGTCCATTTCTTTGCCTTTGCTTCCCTAGCACTTAGTACAATACCTAGCTAGCATACAGTGGGTGCTTAAACATTGCTTGCTGGATGGTTGATTTCAGGGGCTTTGTAGAGCTCACATTTCATGTTCTGGGGCTCCTTCTGGTTCTGTAGGTCCATGGCCCAGGTCCCTTTCAGCTCTGACAATCTGCCTTTTTGTCAATTTTATCTCTTTCCCCTTTCCCCTTGTTTTTCCGTCTTTGGGGATGGTGGTCTGGAAGCCAGGGAGGAGGATGAGTAAAGAGTAAATAATTTAGCCCAGAGTCTGGGCGCAGGCTAGGGATAAGACCTAGTTCTGTCTGTCCAGGACCAGAGACAGTAACTGATTGATAACTCCATGGTTGGTGAACATGGGGCTTGGGGGCCATGTTTATCTTGGAAGACCAACCAGCTAACAAGCATTCATTAGATGCCTACTGTATGCCTTGCACCTAGGATACAAAAACAGAGATGAGATGATGTCTGCTGTCAGGGAGCTTACTTTCTATCAGATGCAGTTCCCATCAGCTCCCAGGGCCCCCCAAGTAGGAAGTGGAGGAATGTGAGGTTGGAGGGAGCCATTCATGCAAGGGCGGGTTTTGGCAGAGCTCGGGTATAATAGAAAGGCGGGTAATAATATTAACAGTTCCCATTCTGTACTAATAATCTGAATCCTTAATAAGGATGAGAGCCAACATTTATGTACCACTTTGAGGTTTACAAAATGCTTCGAGGACTTTGTTTTATCCTTAATTAGTTCCCTAAATTAGGTGGTGGAAACATA
Organism: Pseudochirops corinnae; assembly: GCA_028646515.1. NCBI lineage: Eukaryota > Metazoa > Chordata > Mammalia > Diprotodontia > Pseudocheiridae > Pseudochirops > Pseudochirops corinnae. Next base: position 109,807,061 of record CM053588.1, read on the forward strand.
TCACAGAGAAGGAAACTGAGACTTGGAGGAGGGAAATGACTGGCACAAGGTCATTCAAGCAGCCAAACTGGGTCTGGACCCTCAGTCCTCTGATTCAAAGGCTCTTTTTTAGCCTTTGGTTTCCTCTCACCAGGGACAAGAGCCCCAGTAATGGCACCATCGCCTGCTCCAGTCACTGGCCTCAAAACCCACTTTTGCTATCCCAAAGGTCCCTGGTGGTGGCAGGGTAGGCTTGGGGGGTGGGGAATTGGAGCAGTCTTGACTGATGTTCTTAGTTTGGGTTTTGGGGGTGGGGAACAGCCCAAACCATGTCCTCTCATTGTCCCCATTTTGGACAAGGGCCAAGAGTCAGGTGGTATGAGGGATCCTCAGTTTGGGATCAGACGCCTGAGTTCTAGTCTCTGGCCAGTGGTTTGACCATGAGGGAGGTCTTGACTTCTCTTTCTGAAGATATTAGGTAAACTCTGAAGTCTCAGAAATTCTTAGTTTGTCTGCCTTTTAACCGAAACCATTGGGGCATTTAGGATCTTGGCTGAAAACCTTGTCTGAAAAAAATCGAGGTCATTTGATGAGAGCTCCCTCTTCTCCCCTCCTCCTTGTGTCACATCACTTGGATTCTTTTATTTTTTGGGGGGGGGTGGTTTTTGGGAGGGGGGAAGGTGAGGAAATTGGGATTAAGTGACTTGCCCAAGGTCAAACAGCTAGTAAGTGTGTCAGATGTCTGAGGTTGGGTTTGAACTCAGGTCCTCCTGACTCCAGGGCCGGTGCTCTGCCCCATACTTGAATTCTTTCTGACTTGTCTCCCATTTCACTCTTATCTCACACGAAGAGGTGGACTTTCTCCTTGCCAGGGGAACCCCTTCTGCAGGCACAAGCTGCATCCTGCCTCTGCTGGCAGAGTGCCACCTCTGTTATCCTCACTCTTACTAATCTTCAGTCTCTCCCTCTCTGCTACCTACATCACCTACAAACATGGCCATGTTTCCTCCACCCTCAAAAAACCTTCGTTTGATAGGGCCATCCCTAGTAGTTTTTCCCTTTCGTGGATAAACTTTTTGGAAAGGCCACGTACAACTGAGGTCACCACTTCCTTTCCTCTTCCCATCTTCCTAACTACAATTTGGCTTCTGATCTCTTCATTCCATTAAAACTGCCCTCTCCAAAGTTATTAACGATTTCTTAGTTGCCAAATTCATCAGTCTTCTTTCTCCTCAGCCTCTCTGCAGCCTTCAATGCTGTTGCTCACTCTTGCTTCATTGATACTCTCTTCTCTCCTGGTTTTCTTCCTACCTGTCTGACTGTTCCTTCTCAGTCTCTTTTTCTGGATCTACACCTAGGGCCCATCTCCTAATCATGGTATCCTTTAAAGCTCTCTCTTCCCTCTATACTGTTTCACTGGGTGATCTCATCAGCTCCTGTGCAGATAGATGATTCTCGTATTTGTCCAGCTCTGATCCTGCAGTAATCTACCTCCTAACTTCCAGTCCTGCATCTCCAGCTGCCTGTTGGACATCTCTAACTGGCTGTCCCATAGACGTCTCAAATTTAACATGCATAAAATTGAACTCATTAACCCCCCTCCCCCGAAACCTTCCTCTTCATCTAACTTCCCTTATTTTTAACGAGGGCACTGCCATCCTCCCAGTTACCTAGACTCACAACCTAGGTGTCATTCTCAACTCCTTACTCTCGCCTCCCTCCTCCCATATCCAAATCTATTGCCAAATCTTGCTGATTCTGTCTTTGCAACATCTTTTGTATAAGCCCCCTTGTCTTCTCTGATAGTGCTACCAACCTGGTGCAGGCCTTTGTCTCCTCACACCTGGATTATTACAATACCCTGCTGGTGGGTCTGCCATATCACTGCCTACCTACGTTCCCCCTCCTACCCCATTCACTGAACTATAGGGCAAGTAGGTGATGCAATGAATAGAGCATTGGGCCTGGAGGCAGGAAGACTCATCTTCCTGAGCTCAAATCCAGCCTTAGGCACTTCTAGTTGTGTGACTGTGGGCAAGTTACTTCACACTGTTTGCCTCAGTTTCCTCAACTATAAAAGGAACTGGAGAAGGAAATGGAAGATCACTCCAGTATTTGCTAAGAAAACCCCACGTTGGGTCACAAAGAGTCAGACAGGACTGAAATGACTGAACAATAACTTTCACTAAACTCCTACGTAATGTCACTGACTTCCTGTTACCTCCAAGATCAACTGTAAAGTTCTCTGGCGTTTAAAAAACCATTTATAATTTGATCCCCTTCTGCCTTTCTAGTTTTTTTTTAATACCTCATTCCTTTCCACATGCTCTAAAATCCAAAGATACTGGCCTTCTTGCTGTTCCTGGAACAAGAAGCTCCATTTCTCAGTTTCTCAGCTCTAGGCATTTTCTCTGAGTGTCTCCGTTGTCAGGAATGCTCTCCATCATCTCTGTCTCCTGGCTTCCCTGGCTTCCCTCCAGTCTCAGCTAAAATTCTCCCTCTGCCAGAAGCCCCTCCCTCCTTTCTGAGATTGTCTCTGATTTTTCCGACTTATCTCTTGTTTGTTCGTAGTTTGCATGTTGTCTCCTTCATTAGACTATGAGCTCTTTGAGGACAGGCACTTTGCCTTTGCCTTTCTTAGTGTTTCCCACGTTTAGCGCAGTACCTTGCATGGTAGGTGCTTAATAAATGGTTGTTGACTTGACTTGTGGTCCTCAGCCAGAGGGACTGAGTCTATCAGGAGGATCCAGTCCAGTCCCTTCCTTACTCCCGTCATCCTTCTTTGATGTACTCCCCAGTACAATGAGCTAGAATCTTTTGCTCTACCTTGATTGACACATCCTCGCCCACCTCCCAGTGTCTGTCTCAGATCCCATCGTCTTCCTACATTCCCTAATCCTCTCCACTCAGCGGGAGGACCTCATGTGACACTTTCCTGAAAGAAACAGAGGCAGCTCATTGAGAGCTCCCCCTCCTCTCCAATGGTACACTTTAAAGCAGCAGCTTTCCTCTCTCTTTCCTCCTTGGCTCCAGTCTCAGAAGGTGGTTCTTCTTGCTAATGCCAGACCTTTATCTCTTCCCCTCCCATCATTCCCTCTTTCTCTGTAATTTTCAGCCTCTTCTTATCTGAGTGTATCTCCTTCTTATCTGTTGCCTGTGAACATGCTCAGAACATGCCCTTTAAAAACAAACCAGCAAACCCTTCACTGGACCCTACCATCACTTTGAGCTCTCATCTTGGATCCCTTTCACAGCCAGATTCCTAGAAAAAATGCTGTATATAGTTGTTGACTCCACTTTCTCATCTCCCACTCACTTCTCAACCCTTTGCAATCTGGTGTCTGTCCCTACCATTTGGCTAAAACTGCTCTTTCCACTGATACCACTCATCTCTCTCTCTCTCTCTCTCTTTCTCTCTCTCCCTATCCCCTCCCTCTTTCCTTCTTTCCCCCTCTCCCTTCCTTTCCCTCCCTCTCCTTCCTTCCTCCTCCCCCTTCACACTCCCTGGTGCCCCCTTCTTTCTCTCTTTCCCTCCTGCCCTCTCCCTCCCTTTCTCTCCTTCCTCTCTCTCCCAAATCTAATGAATGGACTTTCCCCCCAGATTGCTTCCTTCTTGACACTTGACCACCCTCTTCTCCTGGATACTCTTTCCTCTGTAGGTTTTCCTGACATTGCTATCTCTTCGTTCTCTTCCTGCCTCTTAGACTAATTCTGATTTCCAAGGTCACTGTCTATGTGTTTGTTGCCTTCAGAACTTTTTTTTCTGGGCCCTCTCTCCTCTCTACACCATAATTTTTAACCTGAAGCCCCAAAGTTTAAAAAAAAATTTTTTATAACTATGTTTCAATATGATTTGTTTCCTTTGTCATCTTATATATTTTATGCATTTTGAAATTTTGTTCTGAGAAAGGGTCCATGGGCTTCACCAGACTGCCCAAAGATACAATAAAAGGTTAAGAACTCCTGCTCTACCCTTTCTCTGGGATTTTATCAGCTCCCAGGAGTTCAACTATCATGTCTATGCAGATTATTCTCAAAGCCACACATCCAGCTCTTACCGCTTTCTCCTGAGCACAAGTCCTATCTCTTTCTCTCCTTCTCTTTTTTTTTTTTTTTTTTTGCTTTTTGGAAAGGGGAAGACAAGGCAATTGGGGTTAAGTGACTAGGTCACACAGCTAGTAAGTGTTAAGCATCTGAGGCTGGATTTGAACTCAGGTCCTCCTGACTCCAGGACTAGTGCTCTATTCACTGATCCACCTAGCCACCCCTCAAGTCCTATATCTCTACCTGCCTACCAGACATCCCCAACTTGATGTTCCAAGCAGCTTTAAAAAAAAAATTAAATTTTTTTCGATGAACAAACATTTATTTTCTCTCCTTACCCCTTCCTCATTTACAAATAAAAGATAAAACCCTTTTAATATATATGTGTAATCAGGCAAAAAAAAATTCCACATTGATCTTGTCTAAAAGAAATTAAGTCTCAGTTTGCCCCCTGAGTCCATTAATCCAGGTAGGGAGCACGCTTCCTCATCAGGCCTCTGGAATCTTGGTTGGTCATTCAATTGATCTGAGGTTTGAGAGCTATTTTTACACTCTTGTTGTTGTCATATAAGTCATTCTCTGGATTCTGCTCACTTCATGCTGTATCAATTCATACATGTCTCCTGAGGTTTCCTCTGAAAATGATCCTGTTCATCATTTCTTACAGCACAGTAGTATTCCATCACATTCATATACTGTAAACATTTGAAGGGCACCCCTGCAGTTTCTTCTTCTTTCCTACCACCAAAAGAGCTACTATACAGTTTTTGTGCATGTGAGGCTTTTTCCTCTATCTTTGATCTCATTGGGGGTATAGTCCTGGTCATGGTGTCACTAGGGCAAAAGATAGACACAGTTTAATAGTTTTTTGTACATAGTCACAGATTACTTTCCAGAATGATTGGACTGGTTCATAGTTCTATCAGCAGTGAATTAATACCCCCATTTCCCCATATCCCCTCTGCCATTTGTCATTCTCCTTTTTTGGTCAGCTTTGCCAATCCGATAGGTACCTCAGAATTATTTTAATTTGTAGTTTTCTAATTATTAGTGATTTAGAGAATTCTTTCACATGGCTATTGATAATTTGAATTTCTTCTCTGAATATTCATAGCCTTTAATCATTTATCAATTGGGGAATGCCTCTTATTCTTATAAATTTGAATCAGTTTTCTATGTATTTTGGAAATGAGACTTTTATCAAAAAAACTTCCTGCAAGGATTCTCCCCCCCCACCCCCACCCCATTTACCTGCTTTTCTTTTAACTTTAGGTATTTTGGTTTTGTATGTGCAAAACCTTTTCAGTTCTGTGTAATCAAAATTGACCATTTGACCTCCTGTCTCTTAATTGGTCACTTATAGATCTGCCAGCTAATTTCCTCTATGTTCCTGCTATTTATTTATGTAATCCTCCTTTAGTTTTAAGTAATTTTCCTTCAGGAACTTGTCCAGGCGTCTTCATTCCCAGGTTCACTGCTCAGAAGATATCCTTGACTTGACACTTTCCCTCATCCCCATACCCAATCACTTGCCAAATTTTTTCAATCTCACATTTTCAAAGTCTCTTTCATCTGTCCCCTTCTCTTTTCTCAAACCACATTCACCTTGGTACTGGTCCTTCTTATCTCTCTCCTCGATTATTGTAATGGGTACCCATACATCTTAGCTTTCCTTTCTCCAATCCGTTCTCTGCAGCATTGCCAAATTGTTATTCCTAAAGCACAGATCTGATCATTTTACTTCCCTGCTCAAGAAACATCGTTGGCTCCCTATTGTGTTTGGGATAAAGTACAAACTTTTTTGTTCAGCACTTACAGCCCTTCACAGTCTGGCTCTAATCTCTCTCTCCTGGATGACTACATATTACTCCCTGATAAACATATCAGCTGTATTACAGCTAGACTAGCTTACTTGCTGTTCCATTTACTGGGAATTTAATTTCCCAACTCTGTACCTTTGTACATAGTTGTAACTTTTTATTACTTGCCAATGGCTAAGGCCTCAGCAGGGACTTAGAGAGATCTATAGGGGGAAGGGAATGGGCTGAATGAGTACAAGGATATACTGGAAATATAGTGAAACTAAGGCAGGGGCTTAGAGTGAGAGGATAGGGCTTGATTATTGTTCAGTGCATTGAATTAGGAAGGCTGTTTCCCATGTTTGGAATGTTCTCCCTTATCACCTCAGCTTCTTGGAACCTTTAGCTCCCTTCAGTGCTCAGCCCAGGGCCTTCTCCTTTAAGAGGCCTTCTCTGATTCTTCAGTTGTTAGGACCTTCTGCCTGCATCCAGCACCCAAATCACAGTGTTTTTTATTTTGTAGGTATCCCTACTTGTGACTCTGGGCAAGTCTCCTAACTGCTCAGGGCCCCACTCAGCTGTCTCAGACACTGAAGCTGCACAGCCAGTGCAATCAGAACTTCCTCACCAGCAGATCCTCATGCCAATGACATCACAGGTTCTACCAAAAAAGCAAACCAAAAAAACTCAAACACACAAAAACCCAAGCAGTCCTGTATGTGCTTACTTATTTATGATTATCTTTTACCCTTCTTGTAGAACATAAACCCCTTGAGGGCAAGAACTGCCTTACCTTCCTAGCTGTCATTCCACTCCAGGACATGGGAGCTTCATAAATACATGCTTGACTGATTGAGGTAATGTCTTTTAGGAAAGATATTGAAACCTCAAAGCCAGTCTTTTGGGGGTTACAAATAGGGGAAATAAATGGAGAATATACCACTGGAGAATCAGAGGCATTGGTGAAGAGATGTCTTTAGACTTTGAACTCAGAAGACCTGGATTAAAATCTTGCTTCTGTTGTCTTACCTGTGAGGTCTTGGGGAAATTGCTTGATGTTTCTGCATCTTGCTTTCATCTTCTGTGGGGTGAGGCTGTTGGGCTAGATTACTCTTAAGGTGCCGTCTAGACCTTTGGATGTTGTCTTCAAGTATTTAGAGGGTTAATGTGGTCAAGAAGAAGTATACCCATTTGACTCTAGAGTGCAGAAGTATCAGGAAAGGGAAAGGACTTTGTAGATTCAGATTTTGATGTGGGAGATACTAGAAGTAAGAGATGAGCAAAAATCCAAGCAAAAGAGATGAGGGCCTGAGTTAGAAATGGTGGGTGGTGTGGAAGGTAGGCAGACGTGACAAGGCTTGGCAAGTGGTTGGGTGTGGGGGTGAGGGAGAAGGAAGAATCAAGTACGGCTCTGAGTGATTAGAAGGTGGTGGTACCCTGAGTTTCCTCCTTTGTAAAATGGGAGGAGTAACTGTAATAATACAGGCACAGACACCCTTCCTTTTTTGTTGTTTATTATGTGGAAGGCACTTTGCAAATCTTAAGGAATGGTAACTTTTTATTACTTGCCAATGGCCAAGGCCTCAGCAGGGACTTAGAGAGATCTATAGGGGGAAGGGGATGGGCTAAATGAGTACAAGGATATGCCAGCATATGCTAGATGCTGGAAATATAGTGAAACTAAGGCAGGGGCTTAGAGTGAGAGGATAGGGCTTGATTATTGTTCAGTGTATTGAATTAGGAAGTAGCCTTTAGGTTCTAGTCTCTGCCCTGCCACTGACTTGCGATGTGACCTACTGCCTCAGCTTCCAGATCTGCAAAGAGGAGGCAATACTACTTGCCTGGGCTGGCTTACTGGGCTTTTGGGAGGACAAATGGAAAGGAGCTGATTTTGCCCCCAAATGTGTTTATGTCCCAGAAGGCTTCCCTTCTTCCCCCATGGGGTGCTTTCTAGCACCTTATCAGAAGGATTTCCCAAGGCTTTCTCAGGGATACTCAGCTTCGCATGGAATTATAGGCTTTCGTGCTCCAATGAGTGTGGGAGGAGGCAGTAGCCCTCTTTCTCTGCAGAGACTGCATTTTACACGGGCTGGATGGTAGGAGGGATGAGAATGAGAACTCATAGAATCTTGGATTATAGGAGCACAGAACTGAAAATCTTTGGAACTCATAGGCAGAGAACCTTGGAGCTGGGAGCTCACAGAACCTTGGATTATAGAACTAGAGAATTGAGAAACTTTGGGATTTGTATTCATAGCTAGAGAATCTTGGAGTTAGGAACTCATAGACCCTTGGGATTATAGAACCATAGAATTTGGCTGCTAGGTGGTTCAGTGGATAGAGTGCCTGGCTGAAGTCAGGAAGACCTGAGTTCAAATATAGCCTCAGACACTTACTAGCCTTATGAACCTAGGCAAGTCACTTAATCCCATCTGCTTCAGTTCCTTGTCTGTTAAATGAACTGAAGAAGGAAATGGCAAATTGCTATGGTACCTTTGCCAAAAAACCCCAAATGGGGTCAGAAAAAGTCAGACTTGACTGAAGAAGAATTTAAAACTTTTAGAACTTATAGACTTACAACCAGAGAATCTTGGAACTGAAAGCTCTACCTGAGCAGGGATCCAGTTTACAAGATCCCACTCAACTTTGGCTTGAGGACAAGGAGGGATGAGAAACTGATTTCCTGCTACTGGGGGCCAGCTCTGATCATTAGGAAGAAGCTGTTAAAATGCAAATCTCCTCTGAGTGGGTCCTAGGACACAGAATCATAGACCTAGAGTGGACCTGAGGGGCCGTCTTATCCAGCCTCCACATTTTACAGAAAAAGGAACCTGAGACCCAGGGAAATGAAGTGACTCATCCCAGGTCAGATAGGTAGTGAATGTCAGAGACAGGAATTGAACCCCAGAGCCAAGGCTCTTTTCCACTGTACCACTCTGCCCTAGTCCCTTTAGTCAGAGAGCTCCCCTGGAGTCCTGACCGCCAGCCTAATTATTGTTAGAATTGAAGTTTTCTGGTTAAGTGATAGAACTGTATAATTATAATAATAATTATTATTATTACATTTATTGTTACAGTGGGCCATTTAATGCAGTTTCCTTGTTCTTTCTGAAGTTTTGTTGCTATCTTTCCTTTTTGTTATAGTTCTTGAAATAATACATCACTCTTGAACCTTACTTTGTAAGTTGGAAAAAAGTTATGCAAAACCCACCAAGAGGGTAGCTGCTTCTGACATGGTATGCAACATTCTGCATCAGTGATCCCCCATCTTGATCTTGAGAAGAGGGAATTGTGCTTCCTCATCTGTCCTTTGGGGCCAGGATTGCCAACTCCTCCCTCCTTTGTTTAGTTTTTCAACTTAAAAAAGTTTTAAAAAATAAACATGCTTTTATTTTCTTTCCTTCCTAACTCCTCTCCCTTAATGAAAATAAATAAGAATAACATCCTCATAACAAATCTACAGTCTGCATAGTCAAGCCAAACTAATTCCCACATTGTCCATGCCCCCGAATCTGTCTGTTATTCTGCCCCCTGATCCCATCATGTCTCTGACAGGAGGTGGACAGCCTGCTTCATCATCAGTCCTCTGGAGTCATGGTGGACGATTGCATTGATCCAAGTTCTTAAAGCAAACCCTTCATTTTACAGAGGAAGAAACTGAGGTTCAGAGAAAAAAGACACTTGCCCAAGGCTACCCAACAGCCAGTGGTAGACCCAGCATCCAGATTCCCAGTCCAACACCCTGTTGTACACCATCCAGCCTTGACAGAGGCTCAAATAGCATGACCTTTGGAATCAGTTCTGATTGGTTAGTGCTCATTTTGGCCCAATTTTCATGTGAGGCCTTCATGAGCATATCCTTGCAGAAGGGAGATGACCCTGCATCCTCAAAGATTGTGCTGTTGGTACAGCCAAGCTCTGGCAGACCCCACCAAGAAGGAAGCAGCTTCCAAAGTCTGTTCTTCTATAATCCCAAAGTTCTCTGAGCTCCTAGCTCTGAGGTTCTCTATGAGTCTAAATTCCAAAGGTTCTAAATTTCCAAAAAAGTACAGGGTTGGTGTTGGACAGTATATCTGTCATCCAGAAACCAGCCTTGCTCAGTGCTGAGATGCTCATCTCCAGAAGTTTGGCCCCCAGGGGATAGACTTTTTTTTGACTACTGCTTCACATTAAGAACCATCTGTTAAGGAAAGAACAGAAAAAGAAACTGAAGTGTGTATAATTACAGTGACCAAGAAACTTAGTCGTTCTTTTTGTTGGAGAAAAATGTACCTCCTTCCCTTTTTTTTTTGCTTTTTTGGAGGGGGGAAGGTAGGGCAATTGGGTTTAAGTGACTTGCCCAAGGTCACATGGCTAGTTTTTTTGTGTTAAGTGTCTGAGGCCATATTTGAACTCAGGTCCTCCTGACTCCAGGGCTGGTGCTCTATTCACTGTGCCACCCACCTAGCCGCTCCCCTTTTTCCTTTCTTTACAGAGGTGGGGGACTATGGGTATGGAACATTACACATCATTCATACTTGTCATTCCATTCCCCAGTTCCTTGCCTTTGTATAAGCCTGGAAGGTTCTTCTGCACTAGGTCTTTCCTAACTTTCTCAGTTGTTTGTGATTCCTCTCCTTTCCCACCTTGTCTCTTAGAGTCACTTCTTTGTGTATGTGCGCTTTCTCCCCAGTATATTATCAGCTCCTGGAGGTAAGGACTGTTTCTATTTTTCTTTTCACACTAGGTACTGAGTTATTGTTATTGAATTGAGCAGCAGCACTAAAGAAATCTTGACATATTTAAATGTTGTGATAATGAATAGTGATAGTCTGAGAGTCATTAGTGGGTTATAAAGAAGAAGCCAAGAAGGCCTGGGTTCAAGTCTTGCTGCTGACATATGTACTATGTGACCTTGGGCAAATCAGTTAACCTCTTAGTGTCCCCAGGCAGGGTGAAGACTAAAAGTTACAGAAGAATTGCTGATCCACACTAGGAGTCTCTCCCTCCTCCCCGCATAAAATCACAAATCTGGACAAGGTTCCTCATTGTCCCCACCCCACCCAAAGTATCTGAAAGTGGAAGGAGAAGAAGGAGATGCCCAGATATAATTAAACTCAGGTGCTCTGGAAAGATGAGGTAGAAAAAGATATTTTCATTAGGAAGGATCAGTAGTTCATCAGAGATTGTGACAGGTAGAAGAGGTAGTGATACGCTCATAGGAGGCAAAGTGCAGCAGAAAACTGGTCTCTGACTCTTACTAGTTGTGTATCCTTGGACAAATTGGATAACTGTGCCTCAGTTTCTTCACCTGCAAAATGAGGGGGTTAGACTAGATGACCTGTTAGGGCTAGGATTCTTTGGTCCTTCCAGGTCTATGATGTGGTCACTTTGGCTCAAGTTCAGCTATGTTCTTTATCAACTTTGTAACCTTGGGAAAAGCCCCTGTGGCCATCTCTGGATCTCTCCTCTCTCCTCCATAAAGTGAAGGTGTTGTATTTTGTGAGCTATATGATTTACGAGGCCCCTTCCATCTCTAAGCTATAAACAGGAAGAACTGGAGAGTTTACAGTGGGAGGAAGCGAATTTGACCTCGGAGGACTCACCAGGCCTTGGTAGGATGGGATTCATGAGTGGAATATGACTGTAGGACATAAAGTCATTTGATGAAATTTGTGAACCAGACAGTGGGGAGACATGGAAGAGGATTTGGATGAGGATCAAGAAATGACTGTTGAAGGAAGAGAGGGAGGGTGAAAGAAGGGTGAAAGCGCAGCAATATTGTGGTAATAAACTATATACCACCCAGCCAGATGGAGGAAATAGGCGATCAATTAGTTCCCCATCATGAGGCCAGTCACAGTCAGCATAGAGCCAGGATGCTATGGAATTTAGAAGCTACAAGCATGTCATAAGGGATCTGGGACACACAGTTACCCAACCTCTAGTGATGGGGAGTCACTGGCTTCCAAGGCAATCCCATCCACTTTTGCCCAGTATTAATTGTTGGTTTTTTTTTTTTTTAAATATTTATTTACTTTTAGTTTCCAACATTCAGTTCCACAAGTTTTTGAGTTCCAAATTTTCTCCCCCTCCCCCCTATGATGGTGTGCAATCTGATATAGGTTCTACAAATACCTTTACATTAAACATTAGTCAAGTTGTAAAGAATTATAACCAATAGAATGACCAACGAGAAAGAAACAAAACAAAACAAACCAGAGAGAGAGCAAGTAGTTTGCTTCCACTTTTTCTCTGAATGTGGATATCCCTTTCCACCATAAGTCTTTTGGAGTTGTCTTATAACCTTGCATTGCTAAAGGGAGCCCAGTCTATCAAAGTTTGTCATCACAGATACAGTGTGTCTGTAACTGGGTACAGTGCTTTCCTGGTTCTGCTCTGCTCATTCAGCATCAATTTATGTAAGTCTCTCCAGGTTATTATGAAGTCCATCTGCGCCTCACTTCTTATAGCACAATAGTATTCCATTACATTCATATACCACAACTTGTTTAGCTATTCCCCAACTGATGGGCATCCCCTTGATTTCCAATTTTTTGCCACTACAAAAAGAACTGCCATAAATGTTTTTGTATATACAGGTCCTTTTCCCACCTGTATGATCTCTTTGGTATATAGCCCTACAAGTGGTATTGCTAGGTCAAAGGGTATGCACATTTTTATAGCCCTTTGGGCATAGTTCCAAATTGCTCTTCAGAATGGTTGGATCAGTTCACAACTCCACCAACAATGCATTAGTGTTCCAATTTTCTCACATGTTCTCCAGCATTTATCGTTTTTCTGTTTTGTCATCTTAACTAATCTGATAGGTGAGATGTGGAACCTCAGAGTTGTTTTGATTTGCATTTCTCTAATAAATAGTGTTTTAGAGCATTTTTTCATATGCTTATAGATATCTTTAATTTTGTCCTGTGAAAACTGCCTGTTCATATCTTTTGACCATTTATCAGTTGGGGAATGACTTATTTTCTTATATATTTGACTCAGTTTTCTGTATATTTTAGAAATAAGGCCTTTATCAGAGACGCTGGTTGTAAAAATTCCTAATTTTCTGCTTCTTTCCTAATCTTGGTTACATTGGCTTTATTTGTACAAAAACTTTTCAATTTAATGTAATCAAAATTATTTGTTTTGCATTTCATAATGCTCTCTGTCTCTTGTTTAGTCATAAATTCTTCCCTTCTCCATAAATCTGGCAGGTAAACTATTCCTTGCTCTCCCAGATTGCTTATAGTATCAGTCTTTATATCTAGATCATGAACCCATTTAGATTTTATTTTGGTATACGGTTTAAGATATTGGTCTATGCCCAGTTTCTGCTGTACTATTTTCTAGATTTCTAGCAGTTTTTCTGTAATAATGAGTTCTTATCCCAGAAGCTGAAATCTTTGAGTTTATCAAACAGTAGATTACTATAATCATTGACTACTGTGTCTTTATGCCTAATCTATTCCACTGATCCACCCCTCTATTTCTCAGCCAGTACCAAGCACCAGTTTAAAATCTGATATGGCTAGGCCACCTTCCTTGGCATTTCTTTTCATTAATTCCCTTGATAATATGGACCTTTTGTTCCTCCAGATGAATTTTGTTACTATTTTTTCTAGTTCTATAAAATAATTTTTTGAAAGTTTGATTGGCATGACATTGAACAGGTAAATTAACTTAGGTAAAGTTGTCCTTTTTATTATATTAGCTTGACCTAACCATGAGCAACTGATATTTTTCCTCTTATTTAGATCTGACTTTATTTGTATGAAAAGTGTTTTGTAATTGTGTTCATATAGTTCCTGGGTTTGTTTTGGCAGGTAGACTCCCAAATATTTCATAATGTCTACAATAAATTTAAATGGAAATTCTCTTTCCATTTCTTGCTGTTGGGCTTCATTAGAAATATATAAGGGGGCAGCTAGGTGGCACAGGGAATAGAACACCAGCCCTGGAGTCAAGAAGACCTGTGTTCAAATTCAGCCTCAGATACTTGACACACTATCTGTGTTACCTTGGGCAAGTCACTTAACCCCAATTGCCTTGCCTTCCTCCCTCCAAATATATAAATCCTACCTGATCAAAGCATATTATTCTCATGATAAGTTGGTATAATCTTTTTGCTAATATTTTATTTAAAATTTTTGCATCTATATTCATTGGTCTATAATTTTCTTTCTCTGTTTTGGCTTTTCTGGATTTAGGTATCAGTACCATTTAGGTATCATAAAAAGAATTCGATAGGACTCCTTTACCAATTTTCCTAAATAATATGTAAAGTATTGGGATTAATTGTTCTTTAAATGTTTGATAGAATTTGCTTGTAAATCTATCTGGCCCTGGAGCTTTTTTCCTAGGGAGTTCGTTGATGGCTTGTTCAATTTCTTTTTCTGAGATGGGGTTATTTAAGTATTTTACTTCCTCGTCAGTTAATCTGGGCAATTTATATTTTGTAAATATTCATTCATTTCACTAAGATTGTCAAATTTATGGGCATACAGCTGGGCAAAATAATTCCCAATTTTTGTTTTAATTTCCTTTTCATTGGAGGTAAATTTGTCCTTTTCATTTTTGATACTGGTAATTTGGTTTTCTTCTTTCTTTTTTTAAATCAAATTGACTAAAGGTTTATCAATTTTATTGTTTTTTTTCATAAAACGAGCTCTTAGTTTTATTTATTCAATAATTTTCTTAATTTTGATTTTATTAATTTCTCCTTTGGTTTTCAGTATTTCTAATTTAGTATTTAATTGAGGATTTTCAGTTTCTTTTTCTAGCTTTTTCCATTGCATGCCCAATTCATTGATCTCTTTTTTCTCTATTTTATTCATTTAAACATTCAGAGATATAAAACTTCCCCTAAGAACCACTTTTGCTGCATCCCATAAGTTTTGATATGTTGTCTCATTATTGTCATTCTCTTGAATGAAGTTACTGATTGTTTCTATGATTTGTTGTTTGACCCACTCATTCTTTAGGATTAGATTATTTAGTTTCCAATTAGTTTTTAGTCTATTTTTCCATGGCCCTTTATTACATATAATTTTTATTGCATCATGATCTGAAAAGGATGTATTTAATATTTCTGCCTTTCTGCACTGGATTATGAAATTTTTATGCCCTAATACATGGTCAATTTTTGTGTATGTGCCATGTACCTCTGAGAAGAAGGTATATTCCTTTTTATCCCCATTCAGTTTTCTCCAGAGGTCTATCATATCTTCTCTAAAATTCTATTCACCTCCTTAACTTCTTTCTTGTTTATTTTGAGGTTAGATGTGTCAAGTTCAGAGAGGGGAGAGGTTGAGGTCTCCCCACTAGTATAGTTTTGCTATCTATTTCTTCCTCTAACTCCCTTAACTTCTCCTCTAAGAATTTGGATGCTATTCTACTTGGTGCATATATGTTTAGTAAGGATATTACTTCATTGTCAGTGGTGCCTTTTAGCAGGGTATAGTTTCCTTTCTTATCTCTTTTAATTAGATCTGTTTTTGCTTTTGCTTTGTCTGAGATTAGGATTGTTACCTCTGCTTTTTTTTTAAATTTTAGCTGAAGCATAATATATTTTACTCCAATCTTTTACCTTTACCCTGTGTATCCCCTGTTTCAAATGAGTTTCTTGTAAACAGCATATTTTAGGATTATGATTTTTAATCCATTCTGCTATCCATTTCTGTTTTATGGGAGAGTTCATCCCATTCACATTTACAGTTATGATTACTATCTGTGTCTTTCTGTCCATTCTGTTCCCTCCCCTGTTTATGATTTTATTTCTCCCTCCTCTCTTCCTCTCCTTAAGAGTTTGCCTTTTGACCACTGCCCCCCTCTCTATCAGCTTCCCTCCCTTTTCCTACCTTTTCCCCTTACTAATTCTCTCCCTTCTAACCACCCCCAGCTTTTCTTTCCCTTTTCCCCTTCTACTGCCTGTAGGGCACTTTAGATTTTTATACTTAAGAAAGTATGTTATTCCCTCTTTAAACCAAATCCGATGAGAGTACATCTCAAACAATGCTCTATTCTCTCCCTTCTTTCCCTCTACTATAATAAGTTTTTGTGTCTCTTCACGTTAGATTCCTATAGTTAACTGATTATGTTATTCCCTCCTTAAACCAAAACCAGTAAGAGTAAAGCCCACACAATGCTCATCTCCTTCCCTCCTTTCCCTCTACTATAATATGTTTTTATGCCTCTCCATGTGGCATAATTTACCCTTTTCTGCCTCTTCCTTTCCTCTTCTCCCATTACAATCCCGTTGTACCCCTTAATTAGTTTTTTTTAATCATCACATCAGTTAATTTATATCCACACCCTCTTTCTATTTATACCCCCTTTAAATGTCATTATAATTATACAGTTCTCAATATTGACAGGTATTATCCTCCCATATAGGAATGTAAACAGTTTGCGTTTATTGAATAACAAGTTGTGTGTGCCTGTGTGTCTTCCCTATTTACCTTTCTATGTCTCTCTTAAGTCTTGTATTTGGAGACCAAATTTTCCATTGAGCTTTCATCAGGAAGGTCTGGACGTTCCTTATTTCATTGAATTTCCATCTCCTTGCTTGAAAGGTTATGCTCAGTTTTTCTGGGTAGTTGATCCTTGGTTATAGTCCAAGCTCCTTTGCCTTATGATATATCATATTCCAATCCTTCCAGTCTTTTAATGTAGAAACTGCAAGGTCCTATGTGATCCTGAATGTAGTTCCACAATATTTGAATTGTTTCTTTCTTGGTGCTTGTGGTATTTTCCCCTTGACTTGATAATTCTGGAATTTGGCTACAATATTTCTTGGAGTTTTCAATTTGAGATCTCTTTCTGGAGGTGTTTGGTGGTTTCTTTTGATAACTGTTTTACCCTCTGGCTTTAGAAACTCAGGGCAATTCTTCCTGATGATTTCTTGGAAGATATTGTCTGGGCTCTATTTTTCATCATGACTTTCCAGTAAACCAGTAATTCTTAAGTTATCTCTCCTGGATCTGTTTTCCAGGTCAGTCGTTTCTCCACTGAGCTATTTTACATTTTCTTCTATTTTTTTTTCATTCTTTAGATTTTGTTTGACTGATTCTTGATGCCTCATACAGTCATTAGCTTCAAGTTGTCTAATTCTAATTTTTAATGAATTGTTATCCTCATTTAATTCTTGTGCCTCCTTTTCCATTTGTCCAATTTTTACTTTTAAGGAGTTATTTTCTCTAGTTAAGTTCTGAACCTCCTTTCCCATTTGGCTAATTGTACTTTTTAAGGAGTTGTTTTCTTTAGTGAAATTTTTTTTTTCCATTTTGCCAATTGTATTTTTTAAAATAATTGATTAATTTATCTTCTGTCTCTCTATTATGGCTTTACAAGAATCCTTTTTGGGCTTGAGACCAGTTCATATTCCCATTTTAGGTTTCAGATAAGGGGATATAGAGTCAATGGTGTCCTCTTCTGAATTAGGTTCTTCTTGCTCACTATAATAGGATTCTATAGTCTTTGTTTTTCCAGTTTTCTTTTTGCCCATTGTGATTACCTATTTCCTGACTTTTAAAGGGACTCTCTGCTTCTGGAGGCACAGAGGGCTCTTACCCACGTTTCTTATGCTGGGAGCTAGGGGTCTGGTTACTGGTTTTGTGTGCTGTGACCTCTGGCTCTGATGGATGAGTGCTGAGACCAAGGCCAGGAGGCCAGGACTGGGGTCATGGCTTTCTTCATTTCCCCAGAGTTACACTGAAGCTCACAGCATGAGGTGTAGGAAAGGGGTGATCTGGCCACTTCAGGTTTCTGCTTCCCTGCCCCTGGGCTAGAGCTCAGCTAGGCTCAGTTGCAGGTGTCTGGGACCATGCTGGTGTCTGCCAATTCCCCTGGTTGTGGGAAGGCACAACTGGGGGTCTGGTGTGAGGCCTTGCTGTCTCCACCCTGCTGGGGTTCAGGATCTCCCACGGGGAGGCTGAAATGGGGCTTGTTGGGATGGCTTCTATCCTCTACTTTAGCCTCAGCACAGCCACAGCCACACCCTTCTTCTAAGACTTTCAAGCCTCCACCTAGTTTCACTATTTCAGGATTTTACCCTGGGGCAATAATCTCTGGGTTTTTCAGGTAAAAAAAGGGAGGGGGGGAATATAAGCACCTAAGGTTTACTCCACCATCTTGGCTCCTGGAAGTTCAGGTAGGTGATTTTTAAATATCCATACTGTTGCCTGATAGCCCCAGAAGTGACTTCTGGGGCTATCACAGGCCTTGTACCAGCTCCGATAAACCCCTGTCCTGCGGTGAGAGGTCTGGGAATCACCCCTGTGGTGCGTGAATCAGTTCACCTGGGGCTCCCTCTGGCTCTGCTATGGTTGGGTCTGTGCTGGTGCAGGCCACACTCTCAGCCATCTGCACAACAAATCCAACCCAGCAATTTTCCACACTTTCCGGAGCTGGAAATTTGCCACACTCCATTTCCCAATGGATTCTACCACTCTAAAATCTGTTTAGATTCACTTTTTAGGGGTAACTGAAGGAATTCATGGGCAGGCTCAGGTGCCTCCCTGCTCTCACTTTGCCATCTTGGCTCTGTTCCCCCAATATTAATTGTTATGTAGTTTTCTTGTTACAGTCAGTGGAGACCTGCTTCTCTGGGAGTCCTTTTGCCCACAGTTCTTCTCTGACCACACAGAGCATGTCTGGTTCCTCCCTCCTGCAGCAGCAGTCCTTTCGATATTTGAACACAGCATAATAGCATAGAGAGGCTTCATCTCTTCATACATCTTCTTTCTTTGCTTAAAAACAATAACCAAGAAATTCCTGATCTACCTCGCTGAGGCAGATAAAGAAATGATAAAAGGGCAGAGGGGCTAAGACTGGGCAGGACTAGGAGGTTTAGGGAGAAGGGAACTTTACAGGAAGGCAACTTTCATATCAGTTAGAACTTTAGAAAAATATTCTATTGACTTTTATTGTTTTTATGTCAAAAGTAAATGAATTTTCTTCCTTGTGACTCCTCCCCAAACCACCCCTTAACATCAATTAGAGCTCAGGACATCCATGAGAAATCAGAGCTGTCCCTGGATGGAAGGGATTGGCTATAGGAGGTAGTGAGCTTCCTGTTACCTGAGGTCTTAGAGAATTCTCTCCAGGAGGTTGTGGAAGAGATTCCTGTACAAGGATGGAGATGGTGGCTTGTTTCAGCTCAGAGAGGCTGTGGTTCTACCAGGGTCATGTGGCATACATATGTGGCAGCCTCCATATCTGCTGCTTTGGGAGTTATGGGAGTATAGTTGTAACCACAGTGGCATACCCAGGATGGCTGCTAGCACAGGTTCTTAGATCTTTACTAGGAAAGATAGCTGTTTAAGAGGTCAACAGTCTTTTTAAATTACATTCACTAGTTCAGGGGAAAAGTTAACACAGTCAACTTCAGAGAAAATACAAACAGAGAATATATAAGCAGAGAAATAAAGACCAACAGACAGGGCTCTGACTGCCTGAATCAACTATACACCTTACATACATCACTGTATCAAGAGTTAGATTTGAGTAATCAGGGATCTCTGAACATACAACCATTCAGAATCTTCACCAGGCAATCACAGGATCCCTCTCATAAGCAGGCCTCCAAAGCAAAATACCAGCTTGAGTATATATACACTTCTCAAAGTCAGAAGGCATCACAACCCTGTGACTCAGTTCCTAATTAGAAATTAGCAAAATGTGTGAAAGCCTTCCTACAAGCAAGCCTCCCCTAAGCAAGCTTTCCTTAATGGGCTCCAGGTGAGGCTTATTAATGGGTGGGGAATATCTTAAATCCCATTAACATTACAGGGAGAAAAACATAAACTTCCTTCAGATTTTGTTTAGTAGAGAAAGCAAACCCACAAGAAATGAAGAGTGACTCTAATGCATTCTCACAGGGCCATGGAGGCTCAGAGGAAGGAGGGATCCCACAGGGCTCCCTGGAGGGGACCATGCTTGAGCTGAGTATGACAGATGGGGAAAGATTGGTGGGAGGAGGGAAGAGGCACTTTCCCATTGGTTGTGGGGTGGGGAGGGATGAACCTGAGCATATACTGAAGGTCAGGGAAGAGAGGTTGGGGTCCCAACTTGGGTGGGGACAAGCATTCTGGTACTTACTATGCCAGACTGAGGAGTTTTTCCTTTCTTCTAGTTAGGTGGTGGAATGGAGTCAGAAAGACCTGAATTCCAATCCAACCGACCATTACTAGCTGGGGGACCCTAGGAAAGTCACTTAACCTGATTGCCTCTATTGAGGGCTGCTTAATGTCCAGCATTAAGCATGACCAGAGACGTGAATAAAAGAAGAAGTGACCAAGCCACGTGGGTAGTTCAGGGAAGCACCATGAACTCCGTTTAATGATGATTTGAACAAGATTTTTGAAGATCCAGAGGACAAAGATTCTAGTATTCTCATCAATAGGCTTAGTTTGTCACACATACTGGGATATTATCATAGTTTTAGCATTATAATGGTCTGCTACATCCTGGAAGTAAACTCAGATACAATCAAGTTTTCTAATTTGTAGGCACCAAAAAGTCTTGGGGAATCCAACAGGTTTTTGGAAGTCAGTTAACATTTTAAAGGCATTAACAAAGAGGATGCAAATTAGAGCAGACCTCCAGACATCTAGGTTTTGTAAATCATACTGCTATATCTTGGGACCAAAACAGGAATGGAAAATCTAATAAAAGACTTGTCTTTTTTAAGTATCTGAAGTTTGGGGGCAATAGTTTTGATGTCAGGATCTCAGATGAAAGTCTTTTTAAGTGTACCCCTGAGGTTCTTTCTGGGGAGCCAGCCTTTGCAAGCTGCATCACATTGAGAGGAATTAGGGTACATAATGAAAGTCTCTTATCTGAGTCCTGGAACAGGCCAATTTGGCTCACCACATGCCTCCAAAAAATAAAATAAAGTCATTTATAATAGGTTCCACCTTTAACTAAGAAACTCCCCCCAAAACAAAAACAAACCAAAAAACACTCCACAATGGAGAGCCATGGAAGATTTCTGAGTTGGAGGGAGCCAGTGGTCAGACCTGAACTGTAGGAAAGTTACTAGCCCTTTGTATAGGAAGGGTAGAGTAAGGCTTGACTGGAGCCCAGTAAAGTTGGTGAGCAGGTGCTATAATTGTTCAGTAATTGTCCAGACTGGGAGGACTGAGACCTGTGCCTGGATGGGGCTTTTGTGGCTTTAGAAACAGCAATCCTGGGTTGGTTTGGTTTTCTTTTTTTGTCTTATGATGTTTTACCTCTTTTGTTCCCTGTGAATGTCCTTTCCCTCCATCATTTTATCCTTTTAATAAATGAAGAACCTTTCTGAAGTCACAGTTCAGTGTAGGATCAGATAAGAACCCCATATCTACCTTCCGGTCCCAGTGTTGGCCCCAATTGGGTTCCCCTTTTGGACAGAGACATAGAAGCAACCTGGCCTCGTCCCTCCTCTCCCAGGTTTCGTTGTTGCAGGCAAGGGGCTTTTTCTCTGTAGGATGGGAGTCTTTATCTCTTCCCTGGACCCTATTTCTCCATTGGCTATGGACTGGGTTGGGAGAAGGAACTGCACTTTTCTTCCCTCCCCTTTATGCCTTGGAATTCCTCCTCTTTCTGCTCTGGCCCCCTTCCCCAGGATTCTTCTGAAAAACCTGCTGTGGAGGAAGACCCATTTGTACAAAAATATTTATTGCAGTTCTCTTTGTGGTGGCAAAAAACTGGAAATTGAGGGAATGCCCATCAATTGAGGAATGCCTAAACAAGTTGTGGTATATGAATGTAATGGAATACTATTGTGCTATACGAAATGAGGAACAGATGGACTTCATATTTACCTGGAGAGGCTTATACAGACTGATGCTGAGTGAGAAGAGCAGAACCAGGAGAAATCTGTACACAATCACAGACACATCGTATGTGTGATGACCAACCTTGATAAACTGGACTCTTCTCATCAATGCACAGTTATAAGACAACTCTAAAAGGCTCAGGATGGAAGGAGATGTCTACATTCAGAGAAAGATCTAGAAAGAACAGAGTTTAAATGG
Organism: Pseudochirops corinnae; assembly: GCA_028646515.1. Classification (NCBI taxonomy): domain Eukaryota; kingdom Metazoa; phylum Chordata; class Mammalia; order Diprotodontia; family Pseudocheiridae; genus Pseudochirops; species Pseudochirops corinnae. The sequence continues at coordinate 109,828,884 of CM053588.1, forward strand.
AGACTGAAACAATCTACATGCTATCATTCTTTTCCATGTTTTGTTTCTTCTTTCCCATTGTTCACTCCGTTGGTTACAACCCTTCTATACAACCAGACTAATGTCCAATGTGAAAGTATTTGCAGGTCCTATACTTGATTGCACGCTGCCATGGGCAGGGGTGGGAGGGGAAGGGAGGGGAGAAAATTTGAAACTCAAGGGATAGTGGAACTGAATCTTGTAAACTAAAAGTAAATAAACAAATCAATTAAAAAAAGAAAAAAAAAAGAAAAACCTGCTGTGACTAGGATGTCCTTGGCATGTTTATGCCAACCTATCTCCTTTCAGATGCCTAGTTCCTTGGGGGAAGACAGAGCCTGGGAGTCTCTTGATTGCATGACAGGTATCATTCATCTCCTAGTGGTGTAACAGGAATAAGTATCTCCCAGTGGCAAGCCTGTCTTTGATGTGCTGGTAGTCATGATAGCTATTGGTATGATGGGTATCTGTGATATCCATCACAAAGCACACAGCTAGTGGGAGCCTTAGTTGTGGGGGCTGAGTGAGAATCTTTTCTGCTGAACCACAGGCAAATGGTTATCCAGCCCCAGCCTGAAGATCTCTATTGAGGGAGAATTCATGTCCCACTGAGATATCCTGTTCTACTTTGAGACAGCCTTAGAAAATTTTTCCTGACCATTAAGCCTAAATCTGCTTCTCCATAACTCACTTACTTCTCCTAGGCCTATTTTCTGGGACCAAGCAGAACATGACAAGTCTCCTTTCTTTCCTAAAAATAATTAAATATGTTGTTAAAAACATCTTACTGAATGTCAGAACAACCAACTAAAATTGTTTAGTAACTGTTTACATTTAAATAAACTAATTTCAATGCATTAAGTATCATATAACAACTTGTCTGTTGCTTGCTAATTAGTGTTTATTCATCTTTCCAATTTGGTATTGAAAGACCTCATATGTACTCCCTTCTCCAGTTTCTTCTTTCTTTACTTTCTTTCAGAAAGATCTCGAGACTTTGTATTTCTCGTACTTGTTGGCCTTGATGACATTATAGCATTTCACTACATTAATGAACCATAATTTGATTATTCCCTTGCTGTTGAACATTTAGGTTGTTTCCAGTCTCTCTCTCTCTGTGTAAAATCTTTGTACTACTTTTGTTTTTGTTAAGGTTTTTCAGGGTGTTTTTCTAACAATCAAGTTTTTGGGTTAAAGTATACATAGTTGTAGTCATTTTTTAGAATACTGCCGGGTTGCCCCGCAAAAGGACGACATAGGTTAGAAATTCCACCAGCAATGACAGGGTGTGTCTGTTTCTCCATAGCTGTGACAGCATTCAGTTTCATTACTTTTAATTATTTTTGTGGAACTGATGGATGTGACCTTAAAGTTGTTTTAATTTTCATTTCTTTGATTAATTATGAAGTTGAGCATTTTTCAAGTGACCAAAAATGTTTTGTTTACTCTTTTGAAAGTTGCTCATGTCCTTTGAAAGTTTATCAATTGTTCAGGTGGTCAGTAAATATTTATTAAGCACCTAAATAGTAGTGAGCATAAAATTAGGCAAAAAATGTAAAGTGCATTAATACACCTTAAAACATTGTATAACAATGACAGACACTTCGTATGTGTGATGACCAACTTTGATAAACCGGACTCTTCTCAGCAACGCACAGCTATAAGACAACTCTCCAAGTCTCAGGATGGAAGGAGATTATCTACATTCAGAGAAAGATCTAGAAAGAACAGAGTTTAAATGGAGACTGAAGCAATCTACATGCTATCGTTC
>CM053588.1:109831172-109857597 GCA_028646515.1 Pseudochirops corinnae
CCATGGCGGGGGGGAAGGAAGTCGGGGGGAAGGGAGGGGAGAAAATTGGAAACTCAAGGGATTGTGGAACTGAATCTTGTAAACTAAAAGTAAATAAGTCAATGAAAAAAAAATATTAAAAAAAAACCACTGTATAAATGCTGAATGAATAATAATAATCCCTTTTTCATCAAAGGGAAGGCCCAGCAGTTTTTTCAGGTGTGCCTAATCCTTGGGTGTGACCTTTTGACTGAGTCCAAGTTTTGCAGACCAAATCCTTTTATTCAGGGGATTTGTTTTGTTAAGTCTGGATTCCATCAAAGGGTTGCACTTGAGGACCAAGAGGGCCACATGTGACCTTGACACTACAGGTTCCCTCACCCCTGCTCTAGCTTATTAAATTTTAACTTCTTAGATTTTCTCATTGTTCAGCCTTAACTAAGTTCAAAATGGATATTGACAAGAATTGCAACTAGGTAGGAGTACCTAAGACTTTTTTGATTTTAACTCTCTCATTCAACATGTTAGTTCTCTCTCCCAGATCTGAATTATCTCTGCATTCGATGAGCATGCCATCCATCTATGGCTTCATCTTAGCCATAAGGAGAAGGCAGAAATCTCTGGATGATATGATAGCAGTAAGCAGAAATCTCTAGGTGTTGTGTCAAAGAGAAGGGGGCAGTTAGATATTTCAGGATGAAGTGATGGGAGATTATTTGGGAGTTCAGCAGAATGACCAGAAACTAGCATTGTCCAGGCTTCAGATAAGAATGGGAAACTACTCAGGACCCAGCACAGATCCCTGAGGTACTCCACCATAGACCTTGCAACCTGACTGTTTCCCTGATGTCTTTTCTTTGGGTTCAACCATTTAACTATTCACCTGGTTCCTAAATCTACCAGGCTGTGCTCTCAGCCAGCACCAGGCATCTCCTGATAGCCTGATGGGAATCAGGAGTAGTCTTTTGGTAGCCTGCTGGATATCTGTGTTTCCTGGATGGTATAACAGCTATCCGTAAACTCAGCATGGGATTTATGGCATATAATAATGTGTCTGAATCCATGCGATAATGTGTTTTCACTTGAGATGTGTCCCAGTCCACGTCTCCTCTGTCTCTCAGGTATGTCTTGAGCCCCCACTGGGTTGTTATCACCTTGTGTATCAGTCATGGTAGATTGGAGCCTGGGTGATGATGACATATTTGTAGGGGTTTATCTCTCTGAACCCTGTCATGTCCCTTTATTCCTCTTCTATTTCCACTGCTATCATCCATCTTACAGTTCTTCTTACCTTTACTTTACCCCACTCTATTGCCTCCCTGATTCATCCTTCATATTAATCTTCCTCATTCATAGATCTGTCCAGTGTCACCCCTTCACTTAATGACAGATTCCTATCAATGACCAGCCTACTAAAGTTTACATTTCTTACCTGGCATTCGGTGTCCTCCACCACCTGAGTCTGCCCTACTTTTTAATAGTATGCGTGTCACACTGCCTTCTCTCCAAGATTACTTTTCACTTAGACTGTATAGGTCTTGTACATTTATTTATCGTTTTGCATGTTGTCTCTCCTATTAGAATGGGAGTTTCTTGAAGGTAGGGAACATGTTTTTGCCTCACTTTGTATACCCAGGGCTTAATAGAATACCTGGCATATAGTAAGTGCCTAATAAATGCTTGTGACCTAATTAATCCTGGTCACCTTCCTCCAAGTCTGGGACTTTTTTTCCCCTCTACCACAGTTGCCTTCTTGTGTCATGACTTGGGAGACAAAAATCTCTTAAGTGTGAGTGGAAACAAATCTCTGGGTGTTTTGTGTGTGTGTGTGTGTGTGTGTGTGTGTGTGTGTGTGTGAGAGACAGAGACAGAGACAGAGACAGAGAGAAATCTCAGGGCTATGTGATGGAGGTAGAAAGAAATCTTCAGGTAACGTGACTGAGAAGAAGGGGAAGGCCGAAATCTCCAGATGATGTGGCAGGCACGAGTAGTCAGAAATCTCTGGATAACGTGATGGACAGGAAGGAGAAGGCTGAAATCTGGATGATATGATGGGGTGGACAGAAATCTCTAGGTGATGTGGCAAAGAGGAGGGGGCAGTTAGATATTTCAGAATGAAGTGATGGGAGAGTATTTGGGAGTTCAGCAGAATGACCAATAACTAGCATGTGTCCAGGCTTTAAATCTGTTTCCCCAGTGACTCTAGCGGGGGGAAGCTGGGTCTGAGGGTGGAGGAAGGCTTTCTGGGTTGGGCTGAATGAGCCTTTCGCTTCCTCCTTCCCTCCCTCCCCCATAGACTGGTTCCTCATCTGGGGCAGGAGCAGGTGGAGAGGCCTGAGCTGGGGCTGTGCTCCACTCCCTACAGGTAGCAAGGAGGGACAAGGGACCTGGGCAGGGGAGGGTCTTTAGGGCTCAGAGGAAGACCTGGGCAGGCAGAAGAGGGGCTGGAGGGGCATTATGTGGAATTCTGGGGGGGCAGGGAAGTCTTGTGACAATTTGTGTTGTGATTGTGTGATCTCTCTGTATGTCATAGTCGGTACGGCCTGGATGTTTGTTAGGGGATTGGATGTGAGCATTTGTGCTTGGTCCCTTGGTGTGGTAGGTTGGATTTGTGATGTAGTTGTGGGGTAAATGGGATGTTGTGTGACTGTTGGAACTGTGAGACTTCACGGTTGTGAGGGGGGTATGTGGAGGGGAGTTGGAAGGGGGGCATTTATGGTATAGTTGTGTGTTTATGTGCATTAGTGAGCTGATTTGGGATATGTTTTGTGCTGTGTTGTATGTTGTGGATATACTGGACTTGGGTGATCTGTGGTGTTTGTTAATACTCTGTGTACTGTTGTCTAGGAGTATGTGGATGTTGGGGTACAATATGGGCGTGTGATACACAACCAGGATGTATGTAGGAGCTTGTGGGGCAGGTCTGGGATTTGGATTTGTGGCAGGTTGTATGCAGTGGAGTATTTGTGTGGTATGAAAGATATATATGTTGTGGGGTGTCAGCTATGAGCTGCTCATGTTGTGGATCTGTGGGGGGCGGTGTGTGTGTATGTGATGTGAGGATGAGTATTAGAGGCTCCTCGAGTATGTATTTGTGGTATGATACATGGTAGGAGAAGGGTCTTGGTTGGATGAATTCTGTTGTGCAGACATGCAATTCTTGTATTCTTATCTTGGTTCTTACATGGTCTAGTAGAATGGACACTGACTCTGGAATTAGAAAACCTGGGTTCAAAGCTTACCTCTGCTACTTTGTAACTGTGGGACCTTGGTCATAGCTTCCCAGGGTCCCAGTGTCCTCATCTTTTAACGGAGGGGGTTGGACGAGAAGACTTCTGACGTCCCTTTTGTGTCTAAGTCATAATCCTGGGAGCTCTAGCCCACTTCCTCTGTTCCTCTTCTCCAATGAATCTTCACATATCCTTCCCTATCTTCTAGCTCTCTGCTGCTGTTGGCCTGGCTCCTTCCTCTAGGGCCTGGGTGGGGTGGGCCATCCTGAACTAGAGTGAACCTGAGCCCAGAGGAGGATCAGCTGGGGAGGCTGCTTGGGATTTGAAGAAGTTCAAGGCCCTCAGAAGTTGTGACAGACCTGAGTCACATAAGCAAAGCTCTATGCAAATGTGTTTCTTCAACATTTCCTGGGCTTGAAAGGAGGCGGAAGGGGGAAGGTGTCAGGTCAGACTCTCTCTCTGGGAGGGTTGCTAGTGCTATCTGTCACAGGCCAAGGGACGGTATGTATATGGAAATGGGTGTCTGTGCAGACATGCAGCCAAGTGGCGTAGTGAATAGAGCGACCCGAGTTCAAATCCAGCCTCAGACATTTATTAGCTGTGTGATCTTAGGCAAATCAATTAACCCTGTTTGCCTTAGTTTCCTCCCCTGTAAAAAGAGCTGGAGAAGGAAGGAAATGGCAATCCCAAATGGGGTCATGAAGAGTTGAACAGGACTCAGCAACAGCAATGGACAACTGGGGGCCTCTTGTCAGTGTCCGGCAGAGGAGGGCAGTGTGCCTAGGGGGTGGGATAAGGCTTCAGCAAGTGCATAGGGCTCAGTGAGGGGATGGAGCTCAGTGTTCACAAACGCTAAGTACTAGGCTTATTATTTATTAAGTGCCCAGGATAAATGGAAAGACAAAGATATAGTCAGTCTTTGCCCTCAAGGAGCTTACAATCGAACGGGGAAGACAATGTGTAAATAACTATATACCTAGAAGATGCACCAATCAATCAGTAAGCATTTATTAAGCACCAGTTGTGTTCCAGGCACTGTGCCAAGTTCCAAGGAGATAAGAAAAGGCAAAAATACAGTCCCTGCCTTTGAGGACTTCATATTCTAATGGGGGGGGAGGGAGTTAGCAGTACCCATATACTTAAAGGATAGATCAGCCAACCAATCAACAAATATTTAATGAGCCCCTGTGCCAGGCATTATTGATACAGCAATCAATCGGTTACCAAACGTTTATTAATTGCATATATGCCAGGTACTGGGCTAAGTGCTGGGATACAAAAAAGGCAAAAGACGGTCCCTGTCCTCTCGGAACTTACAATCTAATGGGGGAGACAGTCTGTAAATTACTATATACCTAAAAGACACTGCTGTTAAAATGGAAGGCAATCTCAGGTAGAAGGTATTAACATCAGGGGACATGGAGAAAGCATCCTATAGATGGTGAAAGCTGAGTCTTAAAGGAGGCTAGAGTAGCTGGAAGCTGGGAGTCAGAGGAAAGGAGGGGGAGCCTTCCAGGCGTGGGACACAGCCAGTGCAAATGTGTGGAGGTGGGAGATGGAGTACGTTGTGTGTGAATAGCAGCTTGTCGAGAGAGATGGCCTCTGAATTTCGCCTTTTGGGTCTGTTTTCCATAGAGATAATGGCATAATGGACTTAGACTCAGGAAAAGGTAGGTTTGAATTTTGGCACTCACTAGATATGTGATGGGGCAAGCCCCTTCCTGTCCTGTCCTCTAAAATGACGATAGCGACAGTGCTTGCCTCATCCAATGGAATGCTTCTGAAATGCTCTGGAAGGTTCCGTTTTGATGTAGATGTCAGCTGTTCTAAACTTAGTTCCTCTTCATGCCCTCTTTGGGGTATCTCCTGTCTATCTTGTCTCTCTTGTTTGTTTGGAACTGGTGGCCCCTTGTCTCTCTCACGGGGACAGGGATGGTCTTTTACAAACTTCCTTTGTATCCCATTCCCTTAACACAGTGCCTGGCATACAGCAAGTGATTAATAAATGCTGGTTGATCTGCCTTGCCTTTGGGATGATGAGGATAGCACCATAACTTAACATGCCTGAGTTGATCCTAGCATTTATAGAGCACTTTAAGTGCTTTGCATATATATTTTTTCTTATTTTATCCTTCCAACAACCCATTAAGGCAGATAGGTTAAGTGACTTGCTCAGGGTCACATAGCTAGTAAATATCTGAGGCAGGATTTGAACTTAAGTCTGGTACTCTAGCCATTGTACCACCTAGTTTCCTCTATAACATATAGTTAGTAATATTATTAATAATAAAATGAAGAACACTTTTTAAAAATTTATTTATTTTTGTTTTTCAACATTCACTTCCATAAGCTTTTGAGTTGAAAATTTTCTCCTCCCTATCCTCCCCCCTCCCTAAGAGGGTGAGCAATTTGATGTAGGCTCTACTTATACATTCCCATTAAACATTTTCACATTAGTCATGTTGTAAAGAAGAATTAGAACTAATGGGAGGAACCATGAGAAAGAAGAAACAAAACAAAATAATTTTTTTTTAAGAAAGAGAGAGAGCAAATAGCATGCTTCCATCTACATGCAGACTCCAAAATTCTTTCTCTGGATGTGGATGGCATTTTTCATCATGAGTCTTTTGGAGTTGTGATTCTTGCATTGCTAAGAAGAGATAAATCCATCAAAGTTAGTAATCTCACATTGTGACTGTTACTGTGTACAGTGTTCTTCTGGTTCTGCTCACTTCACTCAGCATCATATAAGTCTTTCCAGGTTTTTCTGAAGTTCACCTGCTCATCATTTCTTATAGCACAATAGTATTCCATTACAGTCATACACCATAACTTGTTCAGCCATTCCCCAGTTGATGGGCATCCCCTCAATTTTCAGTTCTTGGCCACCATAAAGAGAGCTGCTATAAATATTTTTGTACATGTGGGTCCTTTTCCCATTTTTAGGATCTCTTTGGGATACAGCCCTAGAAGTGGTATTGCTGGGTCAAAAGGCAGGCACGGTTTTATAGCCCTTTGGACATAGTTCCAAATTGCTCTCCAGAATGGTTCGATCAGGAAGAACACTTTTCCTATCGCACTTTAAGGCTTACAAAGAATTTTTTTTGGTCACAGCAATCCTGTAAGTAGTAGAGTAGATAGTAGAGGCACTATTGTAGCCATTGTACTGTTGGGAAAAACTGAGGCCCAGAGAAGAGGAGAGACTTGCCTAGGCTCATACTGCCAATAAGAGATAATGCCAGACTTGAACCCTTGTCTCCTGACACTCTAAATTCACTGTCCTTACCACTGCCTCACACAGCACCTCTCTATGATAGTTGATGACTGAGCAATAACTAGGAATTCTTTTTCCTAGGTCAAAAAATCCAGTGGTAGGGTAGCCAGGACGGAGCACAGTTCAACTGGTGGTGCAGTTGGACCTGGAAAGCCTGTCTGATAAGTTGTATCTTAGAGACAATAGCCCCATACCCTTGTTATGGTTGGGGGCAGACAGATGCAGGGGTAAGGGTGACATGATGATGGGACCTCAAGCATGGTGACCCAGGGGCTGAACAAGAGGATGATTTCTACTGTTCATCACAGACCCAAGGAAGACCAGCCATCTTGGAGAAATCACAGAAGGGAAGGAAGGGCAACTGTTCCTGGATGTTGGCTTCCTGGGACAAGGCCCTGGTTGCCACATGCCAGTTGTGGCTCTGGTTGATGTCTGTTTTTGTATTGTTTTGCACATGCTGCATTTATGTTGAACCCCTGCCATTCCTCAATATCCCAGGCCCTTAACCCAGGCTGAGCCCTTACTACATTCTTGCAGTAAGGTCTGCCCAGGCTGAGTGGCATCAGGTCACCTCTGACTGGCCTCCTTCAAGTGTGAGGCCTCAGGTAGAAGTCACAGTGGGCCCAGGGCTGACACTGCCCTTATGGCTTAGTCTGCAGCCAGTGAAGCTGATGGGATCTTAAGCCCAGAGAGGAGGTGATAGTACCCATCTTCTCTGCCCTCTTCTGACCACATCTGAGCCTGTGCTCAGTTTGGGGCATCATCCTCTAAGCCAGAGGGCATCTAAGAGGGGAACAAGGTCTCAAGTTCATGCCATATGAAAAGAGAAGATTTAAGTGGGGAATGATCTTGTTCTTCCAATATTTGAGGGGTTGCCTCATGGGGAAGGAGTGCCTCTTGCCCTTTCTTGGCTCCAGAAGGTAGAATCTAAGGACAATGAGAAGCAGCAAAAAAGGGAAATAAAGCCCCAAAGTAATGGCAGACTTCCCAGCAATGAGAGCATCCTCAAGTGGAGTGGGCAGCTTTGGGAGGTGTGGACTTCCCTTGTGCTGAAAGTCTTCAAAGCCTGGCCAGATGGCCACATGTTTGACAGGTTGTAGAGGGGATTCCTAGTTAGGTCTGTGTTGCTCAGAGACTGTGATTATTTCCTGGGTCTCTTTGGATTTCTTGGTCTCTCAGTTTCTATCTCTCAGGGTCTCTGACAAAGCTTCCTCTCCTGTCTCTCCTCACCTCTTTTTGTGTGAGTTCAGTCCCTGGTCTGATCTACGTTCTTGGCTTTCTAATTTCCCTCCATTCCTCCTCCAGCTCCAGTACCAGACCTGGACCCTTCACCCGCCCTCTTCCAGGGCTGTACCACTAACCTTGGATTCAGAAGGCTTTTTCCCTGGATCTCTGTCCCTGCCGTTCCCACCTCTGGGGCATGGGGCCCCAGCCATCCTCAGCGCTGGTAAGTGGTAGGAGGAGTGACCTTTGGGAATGCGGGGGGAGGGGGAGGTTGTAGTGTTGTGCTGTGGGAGGAGGGGGGAGAGGTTGCTTTCTGAAGGGTGTGAGGGGAAAGGGGTGGCAGAGGGAGGATGGCAGCTCCTGGAGGGAGGCCTTCTAGGAAGGGAGCTCTGAGCTCGGTGTTGCTACCTCAACCCTCCCTCCCTTACTCTTGACATCCCTTCCTTCAGACTTATTTTTCTCTCTTTGAGTCTTACCTTTTGTGTTACACCATCTCTGTCTCTGCCTGCCTTTCTTTTTTTTAAAAATAAATTTTTATTTTATCTTTTTTTTCATGTATCTACATTTCCCACTGTATCCCTCTGTCTCCTATAATAAATAATTTTTTAAAGAAGGAATAATTGTAAAAAAAGATCAGCAAGCCTAAGACATAAATAAATAAATGAGTGAATAAATGAATAAATGAATGAATACACACACACACACACACACACACACACACACACACACACACACACACACACACACACACACACACACACACCCATGGCTCTCAACTTCTGCAAAGAAGCCAAGAGGGGTCACTATAATTTCTTCCTTTTTGGTGTCTCTGTCTCTTCTTGTTTGTGGTCTATATCTGATTTTTTGGTGGCATTGCCCCTATCCCTTAGCAGGTTTGGGGTTGCTCCTCCTACATGAGGCGGGGGGTATGGGGCCTTCAGCCCCATTTCTAAGCTCCCTTCCACCCTCTGACATGGTTTTGGCTTCTCTCTTTGTGTGCATGTGTCTGGTTGTAGGTGTAAGTGGGGATGAGCTGAGGTTCCAGTTGATCTGCCAGTGCCCCTGCTGCCCTCCAGGCCATGGCGGAGGAGGTAGGGGCTGCACTGCCTGTGGTTGAGTGGCTACGGGCATTGCATCTGGAGCAGTATGCTGGGCACTTTGAGCAGTATGGGCTAGTGTGGGCAGCTGACTGCCGGGGCTTGAGTGATGGACAACTCCTCCACATGGGCGTCACGATGCCTGGGCATCGTCGACGAATCCTATCTGGCCTCCAACGGGCCTATGCCCCTGCCTCTGAAGAGCCCCGTGGGCCTGCCCCTGCCCCAGCCCCTCGGGGACCTCCCCGACCTGTGCCTGCCAAGCGCCATGTCTTTCGTTCTGCCCTAGCCCCAGCCCCAGCTCCAGCTCCATCCCTCGCCCCAGCACCAGCCACAGCCATGGTCCCAACCCTGGCCCCAGTACTAGCACTAGCCTCAGTACCAGCCTCAACCTCAGTCTCAGTCCTGGCCCCAGCGCAGACTTCCACCTTAGTTCCTTCAGCTTTTGCCCCACCTATCCCGCCTCGAAGAAGTTGCCGGCCTCCTGCCCCCTTTGCTTCTCTGGAGCCTGGCCCATCCAGGGACCCTGTGCTGCCTCCACTGCCTGCCAAAAGACACCAGGTAGAGGTCAGAGCACCCTGCATTCCACCTCGGAGCGGCCCACCCAAGCCTTTGGTGAGGTAAGGAGGAGAGCTGTGGTAGGGCAGGGGATATGGGACATAGCTCTGGCCTCAGGGCTGCTGAAAGGGGAGACTGGCCCCCCAACCTTGGTAAGCTTTTGGACTGAGTTGAGATTATGACTTAAGGCTTTGGTGACTGAGATCAATTCTAGGGAGAGTTAACTTTGTGAAGGAGGCAATACTTGAATATGGACAATGAAATTTGGACTACGAGAGATTTCAGTAGGTGAAAATGAGGTGGGAGAATATCCCTGGCAGAGAGGAAGTGGGGAGCAAAAGCTCAAGATGGGGAGAATTCTGGGCAGGCCTGGAGCCCATCCAGCTGGAGATGAAGATCCTGTGTGGCTAGAGAGAAAAGTGGGGGTGGCCTTGACTCACATAATCTGGTTTTTCTTAAAAACAAATCACTTTAGATGAGTCTCATTACCTTTCTGGACAGGGTTACTGAACTGATAGGTCAGAGTAGTGGTCGCATCAATACAATTTACCTAGATTTTAGCAAACACTTAACAAACCCTCCTGTTCTCCTTGTGGAAAGACAGAGAGATGGAGGCTAGAAATATAGGTGAATTTCTTATTGGATGAATGGTTGGACCCCAAGAGTAATAACTAATGATCTGAAGCTAACTTGGCAAGAGGTCTCCAGTGGAGTGGTCCAGAGATCTGTGCTTGGCTCTGGACCATCGAACATTTTTATCATCTTGGAGAAGGCATAAACAGATCAGCAGATAGCCCAGAGGTGGGAAGGGTTAGGTAATACTTTGGATGAAAGAGTCAGGATCCCCTCAAGGCGATCCTAATAAGAGGAAGTTGAAAAGTAATAATATAAAGTCTCATATTTGGCTTAAAAAAATGAACCTCACCAACACAGGCAGCAGTTCTGACAATGCTCTGGGGGTTTCAAGTCAGCAATATAATATGGCAGCCAAGAAAGTCTGAATGATGCCAGGTTTTATCAAGGCAAGATGCAGGTCCAGGGTTAGGGAGGGACCAGTCCTGCTGTTCTCTGCTCTAGTGTGACTACCTCTGTGCTGTTATTGTCAGCTCTAGAAGAAAGACAAGAAGCTGGAAAACATCCAGACAAGGGCAGCCAGGCTGGGGAACGGTCTAAAGACCCTCCCTCATGTGGATTTATTGAAAAAAACTGGGGAGGTGTAAACCTACAGAAGAGAAGATTTTGGGGAGATGTCGTGTCTGTCCTTCACTATTTGAGGTGTCTTGCAGAAGAGGGATCAGGCTTGGTCTGTGTGGTCTTAAGTGGGAGGGAGAACTAGGAACAAGGGATGCAGAGAAATGCAGAGGCAGAGGCGTGATGTAACAACAGACTTCCTAAGAGTTAGAGAGATCCAAAGGGGAATGGGCTTCCTTGGGAGGAAAATCTGGCATAGCCTCTTGTTGGTAGGAGGTGGAGGGTGGAGGGGCTTCTTATACAGGTAGGCTAGAGGACTCATAATCATGCGTTGATGTCTGAACCAATGTCTTTCCCATTGTCATTGGGAAAGTGATCCCAAATGGCAGTATGACTGATTTTTTAAAATGCTGGGCTTGTGTGACCAGTAGAAACCTGGTGAAACTGCTCCCTTGGGCAGACGGGGCAGGCCCAGTGTTTCCCTTGTGCTAGTATTTCCTCTTATAGTCTCTTTGTGGGTAGTGGTGAGCCAAAACAGGTTCCAAGTAGGGGATGGATGTGGTCAGAAGTGGGCTGTGGAAGGTGCTCATGGCCCCTGTGTTCAGAAGTCTGGAGGAAGGGAAGGTGCTGTGAATCTTTCAGGGATGGAGATGGTAGAACTGGTGGGAGCCATGAGATTAGCCAGCTAGGGATGAAGAGAAGGGAACAAATGTTTGCCTCAGTCTCTCTCTCTCTCCCTTTCTCTCTCTCTCTCTCTCTCTCTCTCTCTCTCTCTCAAAGCTATAAAGGTTTATTCGTTGAAATTAACTTAACTGAAAATGTTAACTAAACAAGATTAGGTAGTCAGATTGATTTTCAATTTTATGTTTTTTGCAAAACATTTAATTTGAGCAAAAGAAAACAAAGATTAGTCAGATAAAAAAAGCATAGTAAATGGCATAGAAATCTAAGCATTCCTCTCCTTACTGTCAAGTTCTTTTTTATAAAGCTGTGTTCACAGTTAAAGTGCTTCCACATATACCAACTAATTTCATCCTCACAAAAATCTTCCTGTTTTACAGATGAGGAAATGGACTCAGGTTAAATCTTTAGCCCAATGTCACACTGCTAATAACTGGTGGAGCCAGGACTTCTTATTTTCTCTCTTTTTTCTCTGTGTCTCCTAATCTCGCTCTCCCTTTTGTGTCTGTCTGTCTCTTTCCCCCCTTGTCTCTTCATCCCTCTGTCTCTCTTTTTTCTTCTTTTTGTATGTCCATCCCTCTCTACATTCCTTCCTGGGTCTCTTCATTTCTCTCTGCCTGTCTCCCTCTCTCCACTGTTCTCTGTATCTCTGTTTCCCCATTTCTTTCCATCTCTCTGTCCATCTGTCTGTCTGTCTGTCTCTTTTTCTCCCTGACTTTGCCTTTCTTTGTGACTGGAGGTCAGAGACTGGAAGCAGAGAGGCCAGTGAGGAGGTTTCTGCCGTGGGAGATGAGGCCCATGAGGATGGAGAGGAGGGGAGCTCCAGAGACCCCAGGTGGGGAGAAGGAACAAGGCCAACCTGAGGGCTGACGGGACTGGGGGATTCAGATGGTGTTGGCGCCTGGGCTGAGATCGTGGCTAAGGCCAGCAGAGGGAATGGTAGGAGCGCAGGCCTGGGCTCCATGTGGGGCGCTAGGTTCCCCTGGCCCTGGCTTTCTCCAAGCCTCAGTAGGAATCCCACCTTTTCCCTAAGCTTAACTCCAGTCATATCTTATATGCATGTACATATTTATTTTCAGGCTTGCCTCCCCTTGGGATGTCAGCTCTTTGAGGTCGGAGACAGTGTTTTTGCCTTTCTTTGTACTCCCCGTGCTTAGCAAAGTTCCTGGCACACAGTCAGAGCTTAATAAATGCTTGTTGACTGACTTCCAGGGATGGGAGAGCAAGGACCCAGGCTTTTAGAGGAAAGATCCAGTCCTGTCTTTGGTTCCATGGCTCCCTCTAGTGGCAAATCTCTGGCCTAACTTCCTTACCCAAGTGCAAGATTCCTTTTACCCTCTGAAGTTCCCGATTGGGGCCACCATAGGTAGGGGGAGGGATCTAGCCTGGTTTTGAGAGTACCTTCTAATATGGCTGAAGAGAAAGGGCCCATACTCAGGGAATAGACAAACAGGAAGGACCCGAGAAAATCAAAAGCCAGAACATATTAAAGCCCTAAAAAAGGGGTGACCTCTGTGGTCTGGTTCTGGGAGGATTGTCTGGAGGAGGCAGGGCTTGAGCTGGCCTCTGAGGATTTAAGAATGTGTGGAGAGGAGGGAGAATGAGGAGGGAGGAAGGACAATACTTTCCGACTGAGAGATGGTCTCTGGGTGTTTGGAATTCTCTGATTTGGGTGAGGGAAACAGGAGAGACAGGGTCTCTCCAGGGCTACTTCATTGCCTCCTAAGCCTTCCCATCCCAGAACTACCCTGGGAGTGAGGGTAGATAGGTAGGAATGGCAGACAGCATGAGGGATGGAGTCTGGATCCAAGGCTGGCTTTCTGATTGAAGGCGGAAAAAGCTAGTATGGACAGGGATAGACAGTGCAGGGATATGTAGCTGTCTGCATAGAGTGCAGAACAGTCCCTCAGAGATAGGGCCAAGAACAAGATGACCTCTGAAGACTCTCTCTCTCTCTCTCTCTCTCTCCTCTCCCTTTCTCTCCTCTCCCTTTCTCTCCTCTCTCTCCTTCCTTTCCTTTCTTTTCTCTCTTCTCTTCTTTTTTCTCTCTTGCTGTCTCTCTTCTCTCTCTTTCTCTCTCTTCTCTCTCCTCTCTCTCTCCTCTCTTCTCTCTTTCTCTTCTCTCTCTCTTTCTCTCTCTTTTCTCTCTTTCTTCTCTCCCTTCTCTCTCTCCATCTCTCTTCTTTCTCTCTCTTTTCTCTCTCCTCTCTCCCTCTTTTCTCTCTCTCTTCTCTCTCTCCTCTCTCTCTTCTCTCTCCATCTCTCTCTTCCCTCTCTCTTTCTCTTCTCTCTTCTCCCTCTCTTCTCTCTCCATCTCTCTCTGTCTCTCTCTTCTTTCTCTCTCTTTCTCTTCCCTCTCTCTCCATCTCTCTCTTCTCTCTCTCCATCTCTCTCTTCTCTCTCTCTTCTCTTTCTCTTCTCTCTCTCTCCCTCCCCTTCTCTCTCTCTGTCTCCATCTCTCTCTTCTCTCTCTCCATCTCTCTCTATCTCTCTCTTCTCTCTCTCTTCCTTTCTCTCTTTTCTCTCTCTCTCCCTTCTCTCAACTCTTTCTTCTCTCTCTTTCTCTCTCTTCTCTCTGTCCCTTCTCTCTCTGTCTCTCTCCTCCCCCTCTCCATTTCTTTCTGTGTATCTGTATTTGTTATTCTTTCTTTGTCTCTTTCTCTGCCTTTCTGTTTCTTCTGTTTTCCTCTTTTTAGCTTTTATCTTTCTTCATTTCTATTTCTTTTTCTACCTCTTTTTCTCTTTCAGTCTCTTCTGTTTTCCTGCCTCCTTCTCTCTTCTTGTTCCTTTTTCTCTTCAATTCTTTATCTCTGTTTTTAGCTATTTTTCTTTGGTCCTCATTTCTTTCTGAATCTGTTCTTTTTTCTCTTTTTGTTTCTCTTTTTCTCTGTCTCACACCCAGAGTCAACAAGCATTATTAAACACTATACAAAACATGGGAATAAAAAGACAGGAAAAGACTAACCCCTGCCCTCAAGGAGCTCACAATCTAATGAGCAAGACAATCTGTAGATAACTAGGTCTACTCATGCTACATACAGAGTAAGTGGGAGGTAGATAGTCTTAGTGGGAAGGTACTGGAGGGGAGGAGGAGGGCACTGGTAGAAGCCTTTGCAAGAAAGTCAGCTTTGAGCCCAGTCTTGCAGAAGTCAGGGGGCCTTAGCCTAAAAGGGCCAGGGTCTCCCAGTGCACGCTGGGTCATCTCCAGTCATCCTGATGGATATCAGGCCACTGGATCCAGATGGCTCTGGAGGGGAAAGTGAGGCTGGTGACCTTGCACAGCCCTCCCTCCCTCAAATCAAAGTCAACTGCAAGTCATGTCGTCATTTCCCTGATGGCCATGGTCCTCCTCGAGAATGAAGGATAAACACAAGAACATAACCATAAGCAGAAGTCAGGGAAGCTTGGAATGGAGCGGGAGGTGGGGAGGGGGAGCACTCCAGCCTGGCGGTCAGTGCAGATGAAGAGTCTGGAGAGGGAATGTGGGAGAGCCAGTACTCTGCATCCTGAGTTCCCAGAGGGGAGAAAGGTATGGGAGGCCTGGGAAGGAAGGAGGGGCTCCGGTAAGGAATGTTTGCTCTTGGAGGTGAGTGGGAACCACTGGAGATTGTTGAGAAGGGGCTGACACTTCAGGAAAATCACCTCGGCAAATGAGCCGAGGCCAGACTGGAGTGGGGAGAGACAAGGCTGGGACGCCACTTACAACAACAGGAAAGCTATTCCAGTGGTCCTGCTGTGAGGTGATGAGAGCGTGTACAGTGTAGTGGCCATGTCAGAGGAGGGGAGAGGGGACATATATGACAGATATCATGAAGACAGACACAACAGATCTGATAGTGAATAGCATGGGAATCACAAATGTAGTGTTTGAAGGGGAATGGTCCTCAGAAGGAATAGACTTGTTCTCCTTGGTCCCCAGTATAGAGCTATTAATAATAATCAATAATGATAATAATACATACAGCTCCTGCTATGTGCCAGGCACTGTGCCAAGTGCTTTATAAATACTATTTGATCTTCACAGCAACCATGGGAGGTGTTATTATTATTCCCATTTTACAGATGAGGTAAACAGAGGTTGAATGACTTGTCCAAGGTCATATAGCTAGTACGGGTCTGAGGCCTAACTTGAACTCAGGTCTTCCTGACTTCAGGCCCAGAATGCTATCCGCTGTACCACCTAACTGCCAGAGAAGTGCAAAGAAATCACAAAGAGATAAAGTTTGGATCAACATAAATAAGAACTAACATTTAATCATTACCTACTTTGCACCGAGCTCTGTGCTTGATACCAGGGAAGATACAGTTTAGATGAGGCCCAGTTTCTGGCTTATAGAATGTATAACCTAGAGTAAGGATAAAAACATG
Organism: Pseudochirops corinnae; assembly: GCA_028646515.1. Classification (NCBI taxonomy): domain Eukaryota; kingdom Metazoa; phylum Chordata; class Mammalia; order Diprotodontia; family Pseudocheiridae; genus Pseudochirops; species Pseudochirops corinnae. Next base: position 109,846,775 of record CM053588.1, read on the forward strand.
GAGAGAGAAATAGACTATGTTAGACCGTGACAATTCAGTTTATAGACATTAATGAGGCACCTACTGTTTGCAGAGCCCTGAGCTGAGGGAAATGAAAGGTTGGATGAGGCTTAGTCCCTGTCCTCATGGAGGTTGAGGACAGGTAGGACACAGATAACCTAATGTTATGGTAAGTGCAGCACAGACTAATTACTACTGTTTATGATGGCGGGGAGGGGCATTGAGAGGCTTCATGGAGAAAGTGCCATAAATGGTTGAGCTTTAAAGGAAATAAAGGCATTCAGTAGCTGAAAAGAACTTGAAAGGAAGGCACAGGCTGATTAGAGAGTCACCAAGGGGGCATAATCAAAGAAATTCTTTAATCAGGCAGCTGGTGGTGCAATGGTAAGTACTGGCTTGGAGTCAGAAAGACCTGAGTTCAAATTCAGCCTTAGACACTTATTAGCCGTGTGATCCTGGGAGAGTTACTTCAACTCTGCCTGCCTCAGTTTTCTCAGCTGTAAAATGGGGATAATAGTAACATCTACCTCCCAAGGTTGTTGTGAGGATCAGATGAGAATAATATTTACAATGTTTTTGGTACGAGGCCTGGAATACAGTAGGCACTTTATAAATGCTTGTTGCTTTGGCTTGGCTTGACTTGCCTCTAAGGTCCTCTCTAACTCTAGCTCTATGATCCCAAGACAGGGAGGAGACTCACTGGAATTGGTAGGACCTGGGAACTGCTTGACTGTGAACAGTGGAGGAAGGGGAAGACTTGGAGACGCTGTGCCTGGGGGGACTTCAGAGGTCCCTTTGTCAGCCTGACCTCATCAGGGATTCCCTAATGACATCCCTGGCACGTGGTCTTTCACCTTCTACTCTAAGGCCTGGAAAGCCCCAAGGCTGCCCTTTCCTCCTCTGGATGGCTCTGCTTTGTAGAAAGCTTTTCTTCATGTTGAGCCGTAAGTTTTCTCCTTTTCAGTTTCCACCCATTGCTTCTATTTCTGCCTTCTAAACCCAAGTACAACAAGCCAGATCCCTCTTCCACATGACAGGCCTTGAGTGCCACTGCCAACTCTGTCTCTCCCACCCCCACATCCTTGCTTCTCTAGGCTAAACATGCCCAGTTTTTTAAACCAGACCAATCTTCACATATGTAATCTCCAGTTCCCTCCTCTGGACCTATTCCAACATGTCAATGTCCTGAAATTGTTCCTTCCAGAACAGAACACGATGCTGCCTGTGTCATCTGACCAGAAATCCTGGTGCCTCCACTTATCGTCTGTGTGATCTTGGGCAGGTCACTTCCTTTTTTTTGGGGGGGGGGGGGAGTGTGTGTGTGCTTCATTTCTTCATCTGTAAAATGAGAGCATTGATTTGAATAATCTCCAGATTCCTTTATGCCTTTAAATCCTAGGACTATGTCCTCATCCTGTGGATTAGGCAGAGAAATGTAGACTGGATCATGGCACAGCAGTGGGCATTCGTGGTCATTCAGTTAAACAGAGGTGAAGGGAGATGGCAGGGTGATTGTCCTTCTGTTCTCAGACCCCATTGGGATGATGTTGTTCATTTGTGGTTGCCCCATTTTGGAATGGACATTGACAAACTGTCGTGGACCCAAAGGAGGCAGACCACAATAGGAAGGGGATTGGAAGCCATGGCATTCGAAAGCATTGGGGATGTCTGGCTTGAATAAAAAACTTTGGGGTAGATGTGAGTTGACTTCAAAGTTCTTGAAAGGCTGCCATGTTGGAAGAGGGATTGGATCGGCTCAGAGTGTCCCCAGAGGGCAGAACTAGGAGCAAAGAGGTAGGAATGTAAAGAAAACCCCACCAACAATTAGAGGTGTCCACAATTGGCCTGGGATGGAGTGAGGGGATCATTTGTTCAGATGGTGTTCATTATGGGGGAGAACAGTGGGCCTAGCACTTCTTCCTGGACATGCTGTCTTTCCTAATTCAGCCGGATTGAATTGCCTTGTTTGGCTGCTAAGGTCCACTGGCGACATACCTACCCCCAGAGATTTTCACACGTTCTGTTGTTAACCATACTCTTCTAGTCTGTTTTTGTGAAAAACTTTGGACCCTGGAGTCAGAGGACCTGGGCTCAAGCCAACACCATTTCTTGCCTTTATGACTGAGTGACCTTCACTTTCCTGTACCTGGGTTTCCTTGTCTGTAAAATGAGAGGGTTGGGCTAGGCAGTCTCGTGAAATGCTCATTAAATCTGTCTTCCTCCAAATCACAGATATAAATATTAAACTAAGCAGCGCAAAATGTGGATCCCTAAGGCACTCCACTGGATACCTCCTTCCAAGTTTCCTCATCTGTAAAGGGAGGGAGTCAGACTCAGTGACCTCCCTGGTCCATTCTAGCTCTAATGCCATGATCCTGGGATCTGAGTCTGACCACTGACTTGGAAATGCACCCATTTCTAGCTGTACTGTCACCCAGCCACTTCTCTCTGCCTTGTCCAAAAGGAGAATAATGTTAACAGTGATGGTAGCTCAAGGTCTGCAGAGCTCTTAATATACTTTGTCTCCTCTGATCCTGATGACAACTCTGATGTAGGTACTATTATTACTCCCATTTCACAGAAGAACAAATTGAGTCTGGGAAAGGTTTCGTGACTTGCCCAGGGTTTGTTGTTGTTCAGTCCTTTTCAGTCACATCCGACTCTTCATAACCCCGTGTGTGATTTTCTTGGCAAAGACGCTGACTGGTTGGCCATATCCTTCTCCAGCTTATTTTACAGATGAGAAATCAAGGCAAGGTGTGAAGTGACTTGCCCGGGGTCACATAGCTAGTGAGTGTCTGAGGCTGGATTAGATCTCAGGAAGATGAGTCTCCCTGACTCTAGGCTGGGCTCTCTATCTGCCCCACAGCATAGCTGCCTTGCCCAGGGTTACATAGACAATAAGCACTTGAAGACAAGATTAGAACTCGGGGCTTCCCTTTCTTTATCCACCGTAATTTAACCACAAGGTTGCAAACAAGGAAGCCTAGATGAGTGGTCAGAAGGGGATCCAGGATTAGGGAGGAGGTTAATGTGCTCAGCTTGGATGTGTTGGATTGGATTTAAAGTGCCGTGGGACATCCCTGTGGAGCTGGGAAGGTAGGTGTGGTGCTCAGAGAGGGGGCAGGGCCAGAGGGACAGCCCTGAGCCCCCAGCATTGCTGTGGACTCAAGAGAGCCAGGTGGCTGATGGCTGGAGCCCTCAGCCTGCAGTCAGAGAGAATTGGTTCAGCTCGGGCCTTGGACGACACTCACTGACTGTGTGACCCTGGGCAGGTCATTTTGCTTCTATCTACTTCAGTCTCAGTTTCCTCAACTGTCAAATGGGGATAATATTAGCGTCTGTCTTCCTGGGCTGTTGCAAAGATCAAGTAAGATAATATTTGTGAAGTGCTTAGCATATTGTCTGGCACATAGTAGTTGCTTAAATAAGTACACCCTCCCTCCCCTTCCCTCCCTCCCTCCTTCCCTCCTTTCTTCCTTCCTTCCTTTCTTCCTTTCTTCTTCCCTCCCACCCACCCACCCCCCCTCCTTCCTTCTTTCCCTTCCTCTCTCCTTTCCTCCTTCCTTCCTTCCTTCCTTCTTTTTTTCCTTCTTTCCTTCCTCTCCCCAACACCCAGGGCCATCCAGCACTACAGTAGGCTACATCAGTCGGAAGGGAGCCTTCTGTCCCTAGATGTCTTCATGCAGAGGGTTGGTGGCCACTTGTGGGGGGGTGGGGTGGGTTATAGCTAGGACCAATGATCTTAGTAAAGGATGATTGAGATACCCTCTGAAGTCCCTGCCAACTCTGACTTCATTGGCCATGAGGTCACAGCTAAGGCAGCTCATGAAAATCTGTGTGTGTGTGTGTGTGTGTGTGTGTGTGTCCTGTGTCTGCCTGTTCTCTGTGGGGGGGGAGGCATGGAGAAAGGGAGGGTCGTTCTCCATCTGTGTTTCACTGTTTGCCCATCTGTGCTTGCATATGTGTCCATCTGTGTGTATTTTTTTTGACAATAAGTGCTGAAGTAAACTTGGGATACCACCTTGGGGCAGGAGCCTCAGGTATCCGCAGGCTCAGAGCTGAGCCTGAGGGTGACCCCAGGTCAGGGGTCTTTCTGTCTGCTCAGCATGTGTGTGTGTGGATGTATTTCTAGGGATATAGAACTAAACATTCATGCAGAATGTCTGACCCAGTTATGATCTTAGAGACCATCTAGTCCAAGTCCCTCATTTTACAAAGAAGGAGGCTCCCTTCTGAGGCTCAGACATGGAAAGGTCCAGCCCAGGATCTTATAGTGCACCTGGGGAGAGCTGGGATGCTCTTTCCACTCAATGGAGCCTCCCCATGGAGATCCTGGAGAGCTGCTCCTCCTTTCCTAGGACTCCCCTTGGCCCAGCTAGTCCCTGGTCTCCATCCTGCTCAGCCAGGACCATCCTGGGAGGAGGGCAGAGGTGACATGGGGGCACAGAATTTTGTGACATGGGCTCCTAGGCTGGGGAGCTTGGAGAACTGGCTTCTGCTTTTACTTAGATACTTCCTTACTCTGGGTTTCATTTTCCCCCTCTATAAAGACAGGGAATTAGCCTAGACGCTCTCAGAGCTCTAAATGTCCTCCCAGTCCCTTTGGAAAGCCTTGTCCTTCCCTAGCCAATCCCAGGTCCCCAAGTAAATGGTCACTTGTTGCTAGGGAAGCTCTGGGGAAGGTTTTGGGTCTCTTGAAGGGAGAGTCCCTCTCAAAGCCTCAGAACTGAGCTGGGGGGAAAGGTAGACATCCCCAGCCTCTTGCCCCCTATCCTGGCCAGCTGTGGCAATAAAGGATGGTACATGATTGGGAAGGGATGAGGGAGTGAAGGATTTTGGGGAGCGTGCAGTCTGGGGGGGCTGAGGAGGAAGTATCTGCCCCAGGGGATTCTGGGTGACTTTTTTCATTTTCTCTTTGTGGGATCATGTTTTCAGGAAGTATCAAGTGGTGGAGGGGGAGAGGCGGGGAGCAGGAAGCAGGCGGAGCATTGGATGGGCATAGAGACACACAAACACAGGGGTACCTATACACACACAGAAAACAGATGGACACTCACACTTACGTACTAGAAACCTCAGCCTTGAGCACCCACTGATCTAAACATGTAGACACACAGAACAGCCTCACAGACACACACGGGTAGACAGCACACTGCAAAAAAGCACCCACACAAACCCATGCACACTTCACAAATTCTATTAGCCACAGCTGGCCAGAGAAAGAAAGAGGAGGACGAAGAGGACACGTCTTGAGGGTGAGCGGGTGTGCTGTCAGTCGGTCACTTTGGGCCAAGCCCTCCGACAGTGTTCTGGGGAGTTTGGGAAGGCATCAGCCTCAGGGGCTCAGTGTGGGTCTTGTTCCCCAGGACCCCCGTCTCTCAGTGACTCATATTTCACTTGCATTCTCTTCCTCTCCTCTACTCAAGTCTTTCTTTATCTCAAAATTTTCTTCTCTCTTGTTTTTTGCTTTTGCTCTTCTCTCTATCTCTTTTACCATCTCTCACTTTTCGTTCTGCCTTTCTCACTATTACTTTCTCTTTTCTTTATGTCGCCTCTGTCTTTCTTCAAGTCTCTGTCTCTCTCATTGAGAGGATTCCTTCTTCCTTATTCTTTCCTTTCACTTCTCCATCTGTCTCTCCGTCTCTTTTCTTTTCCTCCCTTTTCTCTCTTTCTCTGTCCCCCTTTCCTCCCTTTCTTCCTTCTCTCCCTCTCCTTTCTTCCCTTTCCCACTCTTTTCTTTCCTTCTCTTGTCTCTTGCTCTCTCTGTCTCTTTTTCTTTCCTCCCTCACTTTCCTTCTCCCCTTCCATGCCTCTCCTCAGAAGTTTTTGTCTCAATAAGACTATCTCTGGTGGTGTTTCTCCTTCTCTTCCTGTCCTCTTGGGAAGGCTAGCTTAACATGGTGGCAGCCAGTATAGTAAGGGAAGAATGAAGTATTTTTCTTTTCCCCTTCTTCTCTTTCCCCACCCCACCCTTATCCAGGAAAATGGACCCAGGCCAGGAGTCCCTGACTCCCAGGCTATACTTCCTGAGCTCCTGAGGAGTTTCTTCCAAGGATCACTTGGGAACCTCACCCTCTGAACTCCAGGGGCTGTATGTGGCTTTATCAGGGCAGATATGGTTCCATGCAGCTACCTCCTTCCCCGGTGACCTTTCTCAGGGACTGGTGGCTAGGATGACATTGGCAAAGTATGGCCAGATTTTTGTTCCCCCCAGCCTGGGACTTTGAAACTGATTAATTCAATGTCTGGGTACTAGGAATACCTGTGTTGGAAAATAACAAACATATGCTAGGGCCAGAGTTTGTCCTGATGGAGTCCAAGGCTAAAGTTTCTCCACACTTGTCATACATAGACTTGGACCTGGTAGGGACCTCAGAGGGAGTCTGACTGGTCAGAAATCCCTTCTCAAACACCTCTGACAAGAGCTCATCCAGGCTCTGTTTGGAGGCCTCCAGTGACCCTCCTAGAGTGGCCCATCCCACTTTGGGATAGCTCTGGTTATGAATGAGGGCATGAATGGTCAGTGCAGATGCGTTGATGAAAGTGCTTGGTGAAAGGGGTTCAGACTCCTGAGGGGATCTCCACAGGAACTCCTCCCCACCCCCAGGATCACTTGGGAGCTATTCCTAGAGGCTGTCTGGGCAAGGAACGCTTCTGGGGGACAGAGGTTTGAGCTGTGCCTTGAAGGATGATGTGGATGGAAGCCCAAAGAGCACATATGAAGGGCAAGTGAGCAAAGGACACAGTTGCTGGAATGAGTTTGGCTTATGTCGGGAGAGGATGGTGAAGTACCTAATGACAGTGTGTGTACATGGGAGCTGAGAGAGAAGAGAGATTGAAGGTAGACTCTGATAACAACACTGAGGAATTTAGGCTTCCCATGGATCACAGGGGAGCTATGGCAGGTTTCTGACATGAGTGGCATGGTCAGAAATGGCTTGTGGAAAGGTAACCTTGATTCCACATACAGAAAGATCATTGAGGAGACTACTTCTGTCTTCAAGAGAAGAGAAACTGAGGTCTGAGCTAAGATGGGGATGGAGTGGGGCCAAGAGGGGAGGGAGAGGAGGACACCAATGTCTCTATCTTTCTTCACTTCTGTTTTTTCTCCTCTTTCTCTTTGTCTTTGAGTGTCGGTATCTCTCTGCCTCTTTTTCTCTGTATATGGCAGAGGAGAGATAGGAGGAGGCGGATAGAATTGTGTGATGTTTCTATGATGTGCTGAAGTTTACAAAATGCTTTACATACATTGTCTGCTTTACATGGAGTAGGGACTTAATAAAGCCTTATCTAAACGAAATGCCCTTCATTTGAGGCTCACAGCAACCCTATGCAGTGGGTGGTACAGCTATCATTCTTATTCCCACCTCCCATTTTCCAGAGTGGGATGGAGTGACTTGCCCATAATCAGCCAGCTTGGAACAGGCCTCTCTGAAACTTTGCTTTAAGGCAGCAAGACATAGGCATGAGAGGCTGGGGTTGGAGCTGGGGCCTGGGCACCAGGAAGGAGCCTAGTTTCTATAGGATGTCATGAACCAAATGACCTCTGGGGTCTTGTGATACAAGGGAAGGGCTGGGGTTGGTTCACACCAAGCTCAGAGGAAGCAGGCTAGTGCTCAGAGAGAAAAGTGGAGACAGTGGAGGAGGAAGAATAGGATTGAGGAAGTAGGGTGCCTTGGGCCAGGGGATAAATGAGATCTGTGGGACAGGCCCCAAGAAGACCTGTCAGATGTTTGGGGCTTCCTTTTCTCATCAGCAGCTGTTTGTTACTAGAGGTAGAGTACTGGACTTGGAGTGAGGAATGATTGAGTTCAGATGCTAGCTATGTTACCTTGTTATATAACCTGTATCAGCATCAGTTTTCTCATCTGTGAAATGGAAATAATAGCATCTGCTTCACTTGGTTGTTATGAGGATCAAATGAAATAATGATAACACATGTAAAGTGCTTTGTAAATCTTAAAACATTCTCAAAATGCCATCTCTTTTTATCACCTCAGCTCCTAACTATAGCCACCAGGGCCGTCCAGGTCAGGGCTTATCTCTCCAGGAGTTTGAACATCATTGTCATGAGTTCTAGATGAATGCATGAATGATGGGACATTTGATCAGCCCCCTATGAATCATGGGACTTCTCTGGAAGCTCTGCCCTGGGTCCTGGACTGAAGACATCTGACTTCAGGAGTGAAGACTGACCCTATGAGTCTTCCCCCTTGCTGAGGCCAATGGCTTGCTGTGGGGACAGCTATCCCAGTCTGATCTGTGCTGCCAGAGTTGACACACTGTGTGGGGTCCTGCTACAAGGATTGTGTGGGTACTAAGAGGTCTTGTGTTACAAACCCTTATGGAGATATTTTAGAGTACAGATGTCTATCAGGTAAAGATACCTGTTACATATAAGGTCCTCTGCTTGGCAAAGAGATGACAAGGCTGGCAGCATAAATGCTGCCCTCAGGAAGGTGCTCACAGTCTAATAGGCTTGTACAGGGTGTCATATGTGATGAGTGTAAAGGAGAAATCCAGACAAAATAGCCTAGGAAAATTTGAGGAGGAAGAGACCATTTTTCATCTGTGCCTGGAGGAAAGGTGAAGAGGGTGGGGTAGACTTGGGAAGGTTTCTGGGGGAAGGTGGGTCCTGAGCTGAGTCCTGAAGGAAGAGAGACTTCAGCTGGTGGAGATGAGGGAGGAATGCATTCCAGGCATCTGCGATGGCAGGTATGACCACCTGGACATAGTAGATGGCTTGTGTAATTCCATCATCCAGTTTGGTGTGAAATGAGGCTGGAAAGGGAAAATGGAGTCAGATTAGAGAGGGCCTTGAATGCCAGGCTAATGAGCTTGTATTTTATCATGTAGGTAATAAAGGAGCCCCTGACAGATTCTGAAGCAGGATGGTGTCATGGGCAGATCTTATGCCTCTGCCTATGCCTTAGGAAGATTATTTGGCAGCTGTGTGAAGGATGAATTGGAGAATAATAGGGAGACTGAAGGGGGACCAGTTTAGAAAAGGGAAAAGCTTTATGTAAAAGGTGACCCTTGGGTTTTAAAGGAAACAAGGGATTCTCAAGAGATGAAGAGGGAGAGCATTCCAAGAATGGGGGACAGCCATTGCAAAGGCATGAAGATGGGAGATGAGGTATCATATGTGGGAATCAGAAAGAAGGATAGTCTGATTGGATGATCCTGCAGAGGGAGGCAAAGAGTAATGAGCAGCAAGGCTAGAAAGGAAAGAAAGTGTGTCCTGTACAAGTGAGGAATCAGATGGCATAGAAAAGTCAAGAAAATAAAAAATGAGAAAAGGCCATTCGATTTGACGATGAAGATGTCATTGGTGACTGTGGGAAGAATAATTTCTGTTGAGTGGTGAGGAGGGAAGACAAAGGATCACTTAGCACACTTTCTCAGGCATGCAGGGCTCAGTGCTGGGCTTTGGGAAAAATACTGAGTCCAGATGAGGTATTCTTTTGTCTTTAGGAAGTGCAAGGTCTTAGATGGGGAGAAAATACAGACACAGATAGCTTTGATGTATACAATTAAGTAATTGAATTAGAGAGGTTCAAAAATTGCTGTGTTAGGCCTGAGGGGACAAGCTGCCTGGAGGAGATGGCTTTTGGGTGAAGAGTTAAATGATGAGTAAGAATTCACTTGGTGAAGAGGGGAAGGGAAGGCATTCCTGGTTTAGGCAACAGCCTGAGCAAATACACAAGGGTTGGTTAGCATGTGGCTTCAGGGGGCAAAGGGCCTAGTTGGACTGGAGCATAAAGGTTGGAGAAAGGAGCATAGATATTGTAGTGGTCAGGGGATACCATGCTGTAGAGGCACTTGAATGCCAAGTAGAGGTGTTTGAACTTGACTCAGTAGTCATTAGGGAACAATTGAAGGTCAGAGTGATGTGGTCATGCCTGTACGTTAGGAAGATAATTTTGATAGTATATTAAAGATGACTTGAAGTTGAGAGAGATTATAGGAGGAAGACCTGTTAGAAAACCATGGGAGCTTCCACGATTTTCACAGACCCTTAAGTGTTCCTGAGTTCTAAGCTGTTTCATAAGCTCTGGGTAGGTAGGAAGAAGTGGTTACCTGAGCCAGGAAAGACCAGGTCAGTCATTGGGCAGACTACCTGCCCATTGGAAAGCCAGAACCCTCTTTTCAGAGTGGGAAGGCAAGGGCTTCAACAGGATGAACAATCTTTGAAAAAGGAAAGGAGAGTTTTCTGGGAAGTGGCCAATGGAACCTAAGTTGACATTTGGGGCAAGGCGGTGCCACCAAGCAGCAGAGCCTTCTAAACTGCAAGTGTAGGATTCTGCAGGGCTTCTGGGTCATTGTGGGGGCATGGCGGACTGATGATGCCACCTCAAACAAACTAGCTGGGGTTCCAGGGGCCACCCCAAAGGAGAACAGGGAGTTACTTGTCAGACGGACAGCAGATTCCTTAGTGCATGTCATGAGAAGAGATCTGAGGTCTAGCCTGAGTTCTAATACTTCCCAACTGTATGACCTAGGAGCAGGAAAAAGAGCCCTGGCTCAGAAGTCACAGAACCCAGGTTCAAATCCTATGTCTGATCCCTGTGTGATCTTGGGGAAGCTCCTTAATCTCTCTGAGTATAAGTGTCCTCATCTACAGATGAGGAGGTTGGGCCAGATGAAGTCTGAGGCCCCTTTCAAGTCTAGATTCATGATGCCATGTCCCTTTCTTTTTTTTTTAATTCTTAAATTGGTTTATTTACTTTTAGTTTACAACATTCAGTTCCACAGTCCCTTGAGTTTCAGATTTTCTCTGCCCCCATCATGGCGGCATGCACTCAGTTACAGGATCTACA
>CM053588.1:109858097-109895137 GCA_028646515.1 Pseudochirops corinnae
CTAATTTTGCAATTTTGTTTTTAAAAGAAGTGTTGATTTTATCTTCTACCTCTCTAACCCAGATTTCAAAGTTCTTTTTGAGCTCATCTAGGAATGCTTTCTGTGCCTGAGACCAGTTCATAATCCCTATTAAGACTTCAGCTGTGGATGTGGAGTCAATACTGTCTCCTTCTGAATTTGGTTCCTCCCTCTCACAGTAATAGGATTCCAGAGTTTTTGTCTTTGTAGCCTGCTTTTTTCCCATTTTGAGGCAGGACCTTAGCCACGCCCTTCCTCCAGGGTTCCTAAGCCTTCACTATTTTAAAATTTTTCTCTGGAGCAATAATTACTTTGTTTTTTGGGGGGGAGGGGGAGAGATTGGAGCTGCAGAGGTTCACTTTGCCATCCTGGTCCCTGGAAGGTCAGGTAGGGGCTTTTTAAATTTCCAGGCTGTGGATGGGTAGTCCCAGGAGTCTGCTGCCCCTGCCACGGACCTTGCCTTTGCCTCTTACCCAGCTCTGTCCGATCCCCGCCCTGCGGTGATAGGCCTGGGAATGGCCCTTGTGGTTGGTCAATCATTAGGACTCATCCGGAGGCCTCTCAGCATGTGCCACATCATCCAGGGCCCTATGTCCCTTTCTGTGCTTCAGTTTCCTCTTTTGTAAAATTCAGTCAGTCATCCTCACTCTTCTAAAAAGTACACCAGGCATAGGAGCTCTGCTAGTTAGGGGGAAAAAACTAGACCTATTATTTCATTCTTATAGGAAGTTCCCAGTGTGGAAACTCCCTCTACCATTGTGTTCTTGGCAACTCAGAGTCTTAGAGAGTTGCCTAGAACACAGAGAAGTTAAGTGACCTAGAGTCACATGACCAACTTATATTGGAGGCAGGACTTCAACCCAGGTTTTCCTGGCTCTGAGACTGGCTTTCTCTTCCCCATGACATGCTACCTCTTTCTGATATTTATTATTCACATAATTATGCCATCAGCCCCAGCCTCCCTCAGGCTGAGCCAGAAAGATCAGCTAACATCCATCCCAGGCAAGACTGGCCTGTGTATAGAACTTGGCTGGTCCAATGGTGGCCTCTATATTTGGGTGTTGGCTCATTTCCAGAGCAGGGCAACCACAAGGAGGAGGAAATGAGACACTGTGCCCAAGATCATCTGAAGGAACAGGGGCTGTTTGGCCTGTTGCAGAGAATCGTTTTGGGGGACATGATATCAATCTTGTAGTGATCTGTAAGTCTGTCTCAAGGAGGGGAGTTGTTCTACTTGGCCCCAGAAGGCAGAGCCAAAAGTCACTAATGGGAGGAAGTTGTAGGGGAGGAGATCTCTGCTCCATATAAGCAGAACCTTTTAAAAATAAGAACTATTTAAAAGTAGAATAAGACTTTTGGGGATAGTAATTCTCTGTCATTGGAAGTCTTCAAGCAGTGGCTGGATGGCAACTTGTCTAGGGTGGTAGTGTTGCTTGGCTATGGCTTGGACTAGTTCTTCCTTAGCCACTAAGTCTGTGTGGAGTCTTGGGTAGTGCCCTCTCTCACTCTCAGCCTCAGTCTCTCCTTGAGGAAGATTAGACTATGAGGTCTTCAGGTCCCTGCTAGCTATGGCATTCTGTGCTTCCTTCCCTCAACTTCCTAGTAAAAGTTGCTTTTGAAAACTCCACTGAATGGAGACAGGACTTTGTCATCCACCTCCCTCACAGCTTTCACCCTGAGCCCAGGAAAGCCCCGAGGAGACCAGCTAGGGAGAGGCTCAATGGCCACTTCATTTCTGGGCCCCAAGGAGATAGAGGAGAGATAGCAAGCAGGAACAAGCCAGGATGGGCTGAGATTGTAGATAAGTTTCATATCTATAATTTTCCCTTAAGGAAATCATGCTGAGTGCTGAGCTGTCTCTGTTTCCCCTTTCTCTACCTCTCAGTCAGCAAGTCTTTGTGGACGGGAAGGCAGTTGGCCAAGGCTTCCCCAAGGGGGGTGGGCCTGGAGTTGGAGTGATCAGAGATGTTTTCTGGTGAGACTGGAGCTGGGCTTTGAAGGACAGGCAGATTCAAGAGAGGTAGGGAATACATCTTGATGACTAGCCCGAGGTCAAAGAGCCAGTGGTTAGAACTCTTATTCAGGGTTTTCTGCATACTAGCTGCTGGGAGCAACTGGGAGAAACCAGAGTAGTTTTCACAGTGTGCTCTTTAGAAGCCCAGGATTCTATGAGCTTGCCTGAAAGAACCTCATGGTGATGACAGACAGACTTGATTCATTCTTGCCTTGTTTCCCTTTGCTTCTGCTGCAGTACTTCCCTGGGTCTGGAGGTCTGTCAACAAATTCACATGTCCTTGATGACCCTTGAGTATATACCTTTAAGTTCAGGGTCACTGTGGGAAAGACAGGAGGAAGAGGAGTCTAAGGATTTTGTATTTTATCCTGTGGGGTAATAGGGAGCTACCAAAGGTTTTTTGAGGAGGGGAGTAATGAGGTCAGGTTTGTATCTTAGATTATTTTGGCAGTTGTGTGGAGGATGGAGAAGGGAGAGAGACTGGAAGCAAGGACACCAATTAGGAGATTATTGCCTTAGCTCAGATGAGAAACTGAAACAGGCAGGGTTAAGTGATTTGCCAGGGCCATGTAGCTATAAGTGTCCAAGGCCAGATATGAACTCACAGTTTCCTGACTCCAGGACTGACACTCTATCCACTTTACCAGCTATGTGCTAGGCTCTGTGCTAAGGCTTAGTACTTCCTCCTTGCCTCTTCCTTGTAGAATCCCCTGGCTATCTTTGAAATTTAACTCGAGGATGCTGGTCTTGATCTCCCCAATTGATGGTGCTATCCTACTTAGAGACCACTTTGTGTCGTATCACTTTGTGTCTGTTTCAAGTATGATTTGCTTTGCTTTTCCATCTATACGTTGTTCCCCTCCCATAGAATGTAAGCTCCTTGAGGGCAGGGACTGTTTCATTTTTGTCTTGGCCTAGCACAGTGCCTAGCATAGAATAAACATGTAGTAAATGGATGTGGGGATCAGAATAGATATTCTCTAAATTTCCTTCCTGGGGGCAGCTAGGTAGTGTGGTGGATAGAGTAGGGGTCATGGAGTCACTAGCTGTGTGACCCTGGGCAAGTCACTTCACCATGTTTGCCTCAGTTTCCTCATCTGTAAAATGAACTGGAGAAGGAAATGGCAAACCACTAGTATTTTGGCCAAAAAAACCCCAAATGGGGTCACGAAGTCAGACATGACTGAAACAACTGAACAGCAACAACAAAGTTTCCTTTCGGCTCTAAATCTATGGCTTTGTCTTCCAGTTACTATGTGTCTCTGTGTTCCTCAGTCTCCCCAATCTCTGTGTGGGGAGTTGCTACAATTGTGCAGGCAATGGGAGAGGAGCCTGAGACTTGGATCAGAGATAAGGGAAGGGAGGCAGAGACTAAGAAGGATACGAGATGGCAGAGGTGGCAGTGTGGGGACAGCAAGGAGATTCCCATGGGGATAGGCAGATGAGCAGGACTACCCTTCTTCCAGCACTGTCCTGTTGTTCTGAGACATCCTTGGAGGCTCAAGGGTCATGGTACAGAGCAGAGTCACCGTGAGTCTGTTTGGCTCATAGTATCTTTCTCTCCTGTAGCCTCCCCACAGAAGAGGAGAAGTCACCAGAGTCTGAGCTTGATGTACCTTCGTCCCCCGTCTCCCAGATTCCTTCTCAGCTCCCTCCACTTCCCCTCAGCGCCCCAGAAATCCCCCCGAAGCCCTCCCGCCTGCTGCCCGAGTTTGGTGAGTCTTTTGTTTCTCTGAATTCCTAACAATCTTTGTTTCCTAGGGTGCAGGGATTGTCCCTGACTGCTTTCCATTGGTATGGTGTGGAGCCCTAGGAAGGGGCTAGATGCACTTTAAGGAAATGTGTATTTGGGTATCTCTTAGCCTTGAAGAATTCTCCCCAAACAGCTTCTTTGCAGTTTTCTTGCAGTTTTCCCCTGGGGTCTTTCCATCTCTGGAGACACCCCACAGTTTGTGGGGGACAAACTTAGCCTGGGGCTATTCTTTCTTCTTGAACTTTGTCTGAAAAGACACTAAGGATAGAAAGTTGGCACCAAGCATAACATTGCCTCTCCCTTAGCGTCAGAATTTGCATGCATGTTACAACTCTAGACCTGCAGTCAAATTTCTTTTTGGCTCACTGCCTGGTTTCCATTTGGCTTCCTGTCTGATTCCACTAGCCATAAGCTTATTTTCCGTTAGTCCCCCCTACCTGGTTTCCATTGGGCTCGCCCTCTGTCATGGCCTGGCTAGGAGGTCTGGACTATCATTCCCTGAGTTCTAGCTGAGGGATGTTTTTCCCATCATATCTTCTTTGACTGTCCAATTAAAAGGTGTTCCTCTATTCTGGGCCACCTGTCAGTCCTGGGATCAGAAACCCGTCCCCCTGTAAACTCCCCCACCCCACCCCCACCCTCCAAGCCTTCTCAGTGACAAGGATCATATATCCTTCTAGGGCAGTCCATTCCATTGTAGGACAAACTCATATTAAGGAGTTTTCCCTTCTATTTAGCCAAATTTCCTTCCCTGCGATTTCCCCACATTGTTCTGAGTATCCTGTAGGGACAAAGAGAACTTGCCTGTGTCTCTTTCTATGGAACAGTCCTTCAGATGACTGTCGTGTTCCATCTCAAGTCTCTTCTTCTCTAGACTAAAACCTCCTCAGTTTCTTTTAGCCAAACCTCATCTAGTCTGAGGTCTGGTTCCCTCTCTATCATGGTTCGTGTCTGGACAAGCACTTGTCCTTGTAAATGTTCTCATCAGTTCTTCCACCAGTGGTCACTAGATGACCATTAGGCCCTGGTCCCACCCATGGTGTCCCCATTCCAGTGGCACTGATTGTTCTACTGTGATGGGGTATTCTTCTCTCCTTGAGCCCATGGCCTCCTTCCTCCTTCCCTCCCTCACTCCCAGCAGGATGTTGCTGGCTGTGAGGATGCCAGGAGTAGGCTGAACACCCTCTTTCTCTCTCACATTGCCTGTTATAAATAGCATTTCCTGCCCCACTCCATCTTCATGCTAAAAGGGCAGGATAAGGACAGCTTAGGGCAATGAAGACATTTCCTAGCATCATAGGAGTCAGGGCAGGTACCTCGTCCAGTTCCTTCATTTTATAGAGGAAGAAACTCAGGCCCAAAGAGAAGTGGCTTCTCTTAAAGTCTGAACTTTTTTTTTAATGAATTCTAAACCAGGCTCTTTGACCCTAAATCAGTGCTCTTTTTACTAGAGTGTAGCTGCTATTTCTGGCATCAGCAATTCTGCCCCCTCCCCTGCCACTCCCCAAAACAGTGCTTAGATCAGCCCTGAGTTTCCTAGATGATTTAGAAGGTCCTTAAACTGTTGCTGTGGCATCTGTTCCCTGGGTGAGGGAGCTAATTCAGCCAGACCTGGAGGATAGGAGCCCCTTGCTGTGTACTGAGTCCCCTGCCCTCCAGGCTTACCTCTTGTGTCTCTCCCACAGATGATTCAGACTATGATGAGCTTCCTGAAGAAGGGCCATCAGCCCCAAGCCCCACCCCAGTGATGGTCAACAAGGTGGGGACTATGGGTTGGGCTTGGGTGGCCAACAGGCATATGTCGCCATGAAGACTGAATGTCTATGTTCTCATGAGACTGTCTTTCTGTCTTTTTTGTCTGTGTGGGGCCACATGTTTGCCTGTCAAGCTGTCACTCTCATCTATTTGTCCAACCTACGGGGTGGGAACCCTGAGAAAAAGGTGGGAGGGTTGAGTGTCTCCAGCCCTTAGCATGAAGTTAGGTGGCAGAGGATGGGGCGGGGGGGGTGGGTGGTATAGAAGAGGGGCCCCTGGGTCCACAGGGCAGGGTAGCTACAGGATGGTATGTAGCAAAAATCTAAGACTTGCTTGTTGTATGTAGAGCCTTCTGCCAGGATCTGGGGAAGATCCAAAATTTAAATGTAAAATACAGTCCCTGCCATCTTTGAGCTCATAGTCTGGTTGGGGGAAGGAGAAGATGGAGTATAGTAAATGTGGGAAATGTGGAAGCTGGAAACTGGACTGCGCCTTGTGCCTCCTCACTCACCCCCTCATCCTTTAGGAGAGACTGGAAAGCCTGAAGGAGCCTGTCCTGGTCAGCCCAAGGCCACTTGACAGTCTGAGCAGGACAGGCCCTTCCTCTCCTTAGATCCCCTGGGGGGTGGTTGGTAGAGGGCAGGGACCAGGGCTTCCCAAATTGCTATCTAAGCTCAATTGCCAGTGGGATGGGGAAGAGGGTCAGTAAGATTGAACTCTGTGGGTATACATGTGCCAGTTTGTATCTGTGTCTGTGTGAGTGTGGATGGACAAGGTCATGTAGAGAAAGTGTGAAACTGGCCTTGGCTCTTTTTAGGGTTGGGGGGCTAGGCAGGGGGGAGCCAGGGGCCAGGTAGAGGGATGGGGGGAACATGAGAGGGGAAGAGTCTAATCAGGGGTCCCTGGTGGGGGTCAGGAGGAGCCATCCCTGCAAGATGTCCCAAGGACTATGAGCGTGGCCAGTCTGCTGAGTGAAGGTGACGAGCTCGCGGAAGAGTCCCACTACTATGAGGACATCCCCAAGTAGGAGCCAAGATCCTCCTTCCTTGTGTTCTTCCTATTCTCCCCAGAGGAGTTACCTCCTCCCAACTGCCTTCTTCAATGTCCCTCCAGTGTCCATCAGGGGCTCCTCCTAATACCTACCTCCCCTTCCTTCCCCCCCTTCCCCGGGGTCCCCTCCTTCCATTGCTCCTTACCTACCCTGTCCCTATGCTTTCCCCAGTGGCATATGGGATGATGTTGGTCTGAGATCCCCAACCCTCAGCAACACTCCAGCCCCAGAGCTCCCCCCAGATCCTATGGAGGGGCCACCCTGGACCTCAGCTCCTTCCACACCCATAATCAAGGTTGGCTGGCTGGATAAGAACCCACCTCAGGGGTGAGTGATGGCCCCCCAGTCTTTCCTGTTCCCTCATGCCTCACCCATGATCCCCTTGTTCATAGTGTTTGGAGAATGCGTGCTGTCCATTAACTCTGGCTTTAAGATCTCCCATCAGTAGGGTTAGAAATTTCCTGTGGATGATGCTTAGAGATCTCTCTTTCATGGGCTTTTGGGCATATAGCAGAGAAGGGCTTTGGGGTCATCTGACCTAGTCCCCTGCCTCCAGGAAGATTTCTCCCTGCTTCCCCTGGAGTCTCCACCATCCTGGCCTTTCATGGGCTTCAGAGTCTAGAGCTGCTATCTCATCCTGCCTCTTGTCATTCCCCTTGCCCCTCACAACCCTGGGATCTCTTCGTCAGTTGAAGGCCACCTACTCTCCAGGTGGATGGCAGTGCAGCCCTCCTAGGTCCTCCCAGTGCAGGTCTCCATCCCATGAAAGCTGTCTGTGGGTCCCTGACCATGGAGCAGTAGACCCTGGAAGCCTGACTGCCTATGACTGTCTTTTCCTAAGGCCCCACATATCCTACAGTGCCAGATCTTACATCTATCAGAAGCGATGGGTCAGGCTGGACTCGGATTACCTGCGGTACTTTGACAGTGACAAGGTGAGACTTCAGGAGATTCTGAAGTGAGCCCTGACCCTGGACTCTGACAGCATTGACCCCACACTGAGTCTTGACCCAGGCACTGGACTGAGATCCAATTGTATCTCCAGACTGAGCCCTAATCCTGGCCTCCAGTAGAACGTTGCTCTCAAGGTAGCTGATGGCTCATTCATAGTGTGCTGGGACTGGAGGCAAGATGTTCTGAGTCCAAATACAGCCATAGACGTTTCCTAGCTGTGTGACCTTGGGCAAGTCACTTTACCTCGGTTTGCCTTAGTTTCCTCAACTGTAAAATGGAGATAATACTACCCAACCCTACCCTACCTCCCATCTGTTGTAAGGATCAAATGAGATATTTGTAAAAAACACTTAGCCCAGTGCCTGGCACATGGTAGGTACTATATAAGTGCTTATTCCCAGCCCTATCTCATCCTGTTCTGGTCACTCACTGAAATTTGATCTTGAGCCTGGAATAAGGCCTAATCTTAACTCCGGATTGGGCCTGTGCCCATACCAAGGCCCAGCTCCTTCATTAGTCCTACAGAGAAGGAAGGGATAAGAAAAGAGAAGCCATTTGGGGGAGCTCTGGAGGCTTGGGCCTTGGGGAGATAGATCTCTGAGTGACCCCTCCTTAGGTGCTCTCCTCCTCTTCCATCTCCCTCCTTGCGATACTCTAGGATGCTTATTCCAAGCGTTTCATCCCTGTCTCCTCCATCTCTCGAGTTTCTGTCGTCAGTGACCAGAAGTTTGAAGTCATCACACACAACCGCACCTTTGTCTTCCGAGCTGAGAGTGATGGTGAGAGGGGATAAAGGAGGGCCGAGGAAGGGGCTTTGAGAGTCAGGAAATCTGTGAAGGAGGCATGGCCCTGTTCCTAGCACTGTCTCCGTGCTCTCCTACCCCAGGCTGAAGGGGTCACAGACCCCACATCCACAACATGGGCATCAAAACTGACCTGAAGGAGCATGGGAAGTTTAAGGGGTGGAGAATAAAGACCTCATTAGAGTTGGGGGTTAATCCAGTAGGGGTTCCTGGCAAGAAGTGATTGTTGAGCAGGCAAGGAAAGAGCTGAGGGAAAAGGAGAGGAGGTGAGCCTGGGATCTCAGAATTGGATCTTCCCTTCCCCTTCCTCATGTAGCTGAGCGGAAGGACTGGATGCAGGCCCTTCAGCAGGCCATGGAGCAGCAGCGGGCCCGGGCCCGGCTCTCAAAGATCAGCCCCCTGGAACCTCACTGTCCTGGGATCCCAGACCAAGCTGGCAGCCTGGAGCTTCGAGGGGTGAAGAGCAAGCTGTATGTGGTAGTGTCCGGTGACAAGGTGTTGCTGTATAAGAACTTGGAGGTGGGCATGAGTCCTGAGGAAGAGCCCAGTGGAGCCAGGGGAGTAGGGGAATGGGAGCCAGAATCCCCCCTTCACTCTCATCCCCAACTGTAACCTCATTGCCTCCTCCCAGCCCCCCCAGCATCCTCATTCTCTCCAATACCTTCATCCCCCCCTGCATCTTTGTCCCCTTCTCTCATTCCCAACCCCTACCCCCTTCCCCCCATATGCTGTCTTGGAACTCTCATTCTAGCCTTATCTTCTTCCCAGGAATACCAGATGGGTATAGGCATCACTTTCATTGATATGAGTGTGGGCAATGTGAAAGACTTGGATCGGAGAAGCTTTGATCTCACCACTCCTTATCGGATCTTCAGGTGAGCTCCTCTGACTCCCAGCTCTGCTGTCCCCAAGCCACTTGCTTTTCCTATTCCTGTCCCCCATATTTCAACTACCTCATTCCCTTACCCCCTCCCCCCCTCATTTTTAGGCTTCTCTTCTCACCCAGTCTTGGGCTGCTCCCATCTCCTCCATTCCAGTCCCTCTCACCACCTCAGTCCTCAGATGACTCCTCTACCCCAATCCATTCCCTTATTCTTTAGACAACCCTATCCTCCACATCCTCCTTTATCAAGCCATTTGTCTCCTTCAGTTTTATCCCATCTCACCTCCTCCATCCATGGCTACTTAACTAGCTCCTCTCCCACCTGGAACGACCAACTTTTCCAATGCCTAGGCCATTCAGCTGTCCCACCCCTGTCCATTCTGATGTTGAACAAGCCCAGGTGTCTTACTTTCTCCATTTTTTGTTTGTCACCTCTTCCAGCCCTGAGCTCTTTCCATACCAGATGACTCTTCCCCTTTGCCTCTACCTTCCACCACCTTGTGCTGCTTACCTTTTCTCACTATGGACCATTCTGCTGGCATGGTTCCCCTTTGTCCAGACTGTGTCCCCCATTATCTCCCTCAAGCCTTGCTCATCACCTGTATCCCTCTAGTTTCTCTGCTGAGTCAGAGTCGGAGAAGGCAGAGTGGCTAGAGGCCATGCAGGGTGCCATTGCAGAGGCCCTGTCCACCATGGATGTAGCTGAGCAGATCTGGGCTGATGCCCCTAACCGATTCTGTGCAGACTGTGGGGCCCCCCATCCAGACTGGGCCTCCATCAACCTCTGCCTTGTGATTTGCAAGAGATGTGCAGGTACATGACTCTTAGCCATCCCACTACAAACATGGGAGGTGGGTGTGCTCTTAGGGCAGCATCCTGGAGAAGGTGGCAGAATTCAGGGTGAAGAACTCTGCACTTCAGAGTTGAGAGACCTGGAAGTCTGATGTTTACCAGCAGTGGGACTTTGGGTAATTTGCTACCCTGATCTGGGCCACAATTTCTTTATCATTAAATGGGAACAGTGATATCACAGTATCTGTCACTGAAGGTTGTTATGAGGCAAGGGTTTTGTAAATGCTCATCATTCTGGGAATGACGGTGGGGATTCTTATATGATTCAGTGAGTCAGAAGAAAGAGGAAGTACCAAGAGTAGACATGCGACTGTGTGTGGGAGAGGATGTACCTTTCAGTTTGGTTAGAATATAGACTTTACGAAGGAGGGTTCTGTGAAATAAAAGGGCCGAATGGTATAGAGCCTCGATGTTAGACTGAGTGTAGGCAAGGAGGTATGGCTAGATGACAGTGCTTGTGAAAAAGACCAGAAGGTCTTAATGGTCCTCAAGCCCTCAGAGTCCTAGTCTTAGATCTGGAAGGAAGCTCAGAGGCTGGTGAGTCTAATTTTTGTCTTTGCATACCCAGTGCCTAGCTTAATGATTGCATGGTCCAGTTCCTACTTGGGCAGGACTTTCTCTCTGCAACATTTCATTCAATTCAATTTATCAAGCATTTCTTAAATATTACCTTTGTGCCAGGTGCTTTGCTGGGCATTGGGATACAGAATCAAGCGTGCCATTGTCCACGATATGCTTGCAATCTACTAGGAGATTATATCAGCTGATTAAGTATAAAGTAATTTCAATGCAGGGACTGAGGTGAAGCTACTAGTGACCAGATGCTTCCCAGTGGAAGAGCCAAAGTGGGCAGAGAGCCCTGCAGGATCCAGGGATCCTAAGAGAGGAAACCTGGTTTAGAGAATGGGGCACTGGAGTTCAAGTGAGAAAGGCCTGCACCCCAGACACGGCTTAGATATGTGACTCTGGACAAATCACTTAATCTTGCCGTGCTTCATTTTATTCATAAGTAAAATGAGAGGGTGGGACTCATTACCTCTAAGGGCCCTTCTGCACACACACAAGATAAAGACATAGTCTTGGGAAGGCAGGGCACTAACAACAGGAGCAGTCGGGAAATCTTATAGGCATCAGCACTTGGACTGGGCCTTGAAGGGAGTTAGGGATTCCAGAAGGTGGAGATGATAGGGGGAAGTCTATCAGGCATGAGGCATCCTATGCAAAAGCATGAAAAAGGGGAGAAAGAATGTCTTATACAGGAAAGAGTCAGTTTGTATGTAGAGTGAATGGGGAGAGAGGTGGAGAATAACATGCAGTTAATGCAGAGAGACAGTTTAGAATCAAGTGCAGAGCTTTAAATGCTAAATAGAGAATTGTTTTTGATCTCAAAGGCCATAGGGAATCATGGCAGCTTTTTGAGCTGGGGAGTGATGTGATCAGATCTGTGTTTAAGGAAAATCCCTTTGGCAGTTGTGTGGAGGATAGCTTGGAGTGTGGGGAGAGATTTGAGACCAGCTAGGAGGTTTTGTAAGAGTGTGGGTGAGAGGTGATGAGGGACAGGCCTAGCTAGGGTAATGGTCTTGGGAATGGAGAGAAGAGGACAGATGGTATTTAGGAGACTTGACAAAGAATGGAAAGTCACATTTGTGGACATAGTTGTGACCAAAAGAATGTACCCTCCACAGAAATAGGAGGTAGGGAGGGAGGGGATGCTGTAGGGGAAGAAACAATTAAGACCGGAGGGGATGCTGTAGGGGAAGAAACAATTAAGACCGATTGTTGGGGATTTTTTTTTTTTCTGTCCAGTTAAAAATGACCTCTCTTGACTAGAACCCAGATATGTTGACTCCCAGGTCAGAGCTCACTCCATTGGATCACACTGCTTTTTTTTTTTTTTTTTTTTTTTTTTGCTTTTTGGAGGGGGGAAGGTAAGGCAATTGGGGTTAAGTGACTTGCCCAAGGTCACATGTCTAGTTTTGTGTTAAGTGTCTGAGGCCGGATTTGAACTCAGGTCCTCCTGCCTCGAGGGCTGGTGCTCTATTCACTGTGTCACCTAGCCACCCCAATCACACTGCTTTTCTCCCTTGCCCACTTTCTTCCTTCCCCTATTTCTCTGTCCAGATTCCCCCTGTTCCCCCAATCTACCTCTTGCCATGTATGTGTCTCCCACCTGGGTCAAGGGCAGGATATGAGAAAGGTGACTGCTTGAGGGGAGGGAAGGATCCATATCTGGTCATCTGTGGCACTTGATGCCCCTATATCTCTCCATCCCCAGGGGAGCATCGATGGCTGGGGCCTTCTATCTCCAAGGTTCGGAGCTTGAAGATGGACCGGAAGGTGTGGACAGAGGATCTGATTGAGGTGAGGACATCATTCTCTCCCTTTCCTTTCCCCAGAACTTTCTGTTTTTAAGCAGGTGGATGGACTCTTGACTACCCTCAATTCTACACCTCCCCCCCATCCCCTCCCCCTCTTGCTCCAAGATCAAAGAAAGTCCAGTCCAAGAGGCAGCTGAGCCTGGAGACTCTAACACCAGAGGAAGCCCCTTCCCTGGCCCACCCCCAAGAGTGACCCTCTTGGGCCCAGACAGGAATATTTGGCCGGAAATCACTGGGGTGTATCTTGGGTTGGGGAGCTAGGGTAGAGGGCTTGTTTCCAAAATCCCACCCTCCTCATTAGGAGACAGACAGATGCTCCCCACCCCCCACCCAAGCTTTGAGAACCTCAGGAATGTAATGTTCCAGATGTTGGGCGGGGTGGAGCTGGCAGCTGGAAGCTCCCCTTTCCCTCCCCTTCCTGATAAATGTCTGTCTTTCTGTTCCCTTGATGTCTCTCCACTCCCTAAATACTCCTTTCTCCATTCTATTTACTCCCTAAATGTCTGTGCATTTGTCTCTCTGCTCCTTTCCTAAAAATCTGTTTCCTAAATAGATACCCGTCCGTCCTCTCCAAATATGTCTTTTATTTGGACACCTGTCTGTCTGGTTATTTGCTTTTTAAATGTCTGCCCATCTGTCCAATTCGTGAATTGATCTCTTTTTGCCCAAAGGGCTGAGCTCAGGGCCCAGGCTAGGACAGAAGGAAGTTTAAGTACAGATTTAAGCTAGATCCTTCCCAGATTCTTTGCCTCAGTTTCTCTTTTTGGAAAGAGGGACATGGAATATCAGGAAGGGGTACTGATGCTGTTAGTGCTAGCTCCTGACCTTCCCTACCCCCAATTCTGTATTCTCAGCTCTTCCATCATCTGGGGAATGAGGCTGGGAAGAGATTCTGGGCAGCCAATGTTCCCCCTAGTGAAGCATTGCACCCCAGCAGCAGCCCTGAGGACCGACGGCATCACCTGGAAGCCAAGTACCGTGAGGGCAAGTACCGTCGTTATCACCGTTTCTTCGGCAAGCAAGAAGAGCTTGATAAGGTCAGCCTGAGTGTGGCTCTGGGGGGTGGCGTCCTTAAGACAGTCGAAGAGCCTGCCTTGTACCTTTGAGCCATCCCTGCGACCACCAACTGTGCCATCCCTGGACTATCAGGGGTTCTAGAGACTGCTGGGTACCCCACTTGTGGCCTAGGCTTGAGATTTGAGATCCCAGGGGCAGAGGACCCTCAGGAGGTGGCCATGCCCCAGGTTATAAGCATTGATGTCCTCATGATCATCTGGCCCCCATCCCCTCACTGAACTGTCCTTGAATCCTTTTGTCTGTCTGGATGGGGTACCCTACTCCCCACCCCTCACCCCCTTCTCTCTACACTGTCCACCCTGACATACTTCTTCCTGGTCTCATCCTTTTTTCCTCCTAGAACATAATAAATACTAGTGATGATGATGCTGTTTTTAAGTTTTTAAGCTAGCAGGGACCTTAGAGGTAATGAGTCCAACCCCCTCATTTCACATATGAAGAAACTGAGGGCCAAAGAGCTTCAGTGACTTGTCCAGATACATGTCTGAGGTGCAGGCCCTCCTCGCTCATAGCCCAGCACCCCATTCTCCACCATCACCACCTGCTGACATGGGGCGTCCCAAAAGTCTTCATGTGGTTTCAAGCTTGAATGACATAAGACTTTTGAGACACCCTCTGTCACCATTTAAGGTCTAAAGACTGCTTTGCCTTTGTTATCTCATTTGGACTTCTTAACAAGCCTGGGAGGTCAGTATCAGTAGAGCTGCTATTCACCTCATTTTTGCATGTTAGGAGTAGAGCTGGAAGGGATCTTGGGTGCTGCCCCCCTCCAGGACCCTCCCTTGTTCTGCTGATGGTTTGGAACATGAGACCCCCAGAGGTGAAGGCCACACAGTTCCCATTGAAACCCCAGAGGTGGGATTCCAGCTCAGGTCTCCTGATTTCTTCAAGGCTAGTGCTTTCCCCACTCTCCTGAGGTACTTGAGGATATCCTAGAATTTTGGATAAATGAGAATTAGTTACGAAGGAAGAAACAAGAAAAGAGAGGAGTCACTGGCTCAAAGTCACAGTTTAGTTAATAGCAGAGCCAGGATTATAACTAGGGTCCTGTCTGAATCTAAGGGGATCTTGGAGACTAGTTTAATCTATTTTCTTCATTTTACAAGTGGGCCCTCCCAACTCTGACTACCTGTGTTCTAAGGGCCCTCCCAGCTCTATCTGTGTTCTAGGGGCCCTCCCAGCTGTGACTATCTGTGTTCTAAGGGCCCTCTCAGCTCTGACTATCTGTGTTCTAAGGGCCCTCCCAGCTGTGACTATCTGTGTTCTAAGGCCCCTCCCAGCTCTAACATTCTATGTTCTAAGCGCCCTCCCAGCTGTGACTATCTGTGTTCTAAGGGCCCTCCCAGCTCTAACATTCTGTGTTCTAAGGGCCCTCCCAGCTCTGACTTTCTGTGTTCTAAGGGCCCTCCCAACTCTGACATTCTGTTTTCTGAGGACCCTCCCAGCTCTGACTTTCTGTTTTCTGAGGGTCCTCCAAACTCTGACATTCTGTGTTCTGAGGGCTCTCCCAGCTCTGACTTTCTGTTTTCTGAGGGTCCTCCCAACTCTGACATTCTGTGTTCTGAGGGCTCTCCCAGCTCTGACATTCTGTGTTCTAAGGGCCCTCCCAGCTCTGACTTTCTGTTTTCTGAGGGTCTTCCCAGCTCTGACATTCTGTGTTCTGAGGGTTCTCCCAGCTCTGACTTTCTGTGTTCTAAGAGCCCTCCCAGCTCTGACTTTCTGTTTTCTGAGGGTCCTCCCAGCTCTGACATTCTGTGTTCTGAGGGCTCTCCCAGCTCTGACTTTCTGTGTTCTAAGGGCTCTCCCAGCTGTGACATTCTGTGTTCTAAGGGCCCTCCCAGCTCTGACATTCTGTGTTTTGAGGGCTCTCCCAGCTCTGACTTTCTGTGTTCTGAGGGCTCTCCCAGCTCTGACTTTCTGTGTTCTAAGGGCCCTCCCAGCTCTGACATTCTGTGTTCTAAGGGCCCTTCCAGCTCTGACTTTCTGTGTTCTAAGGGCCCTCCCAGCTCTGACTTTCTGTGTTCTAAGGGCCCTCCCAGCTCTGACTTTCTGTGGTCTAAGGGCCTTCCCAGCTCTGACATTCTGTCTTCTAAGGGCCCTCCCAGCTCTGACTTTCTGTGGTCTAAGGACTGTCCCAGCTCTGACTATCTGTGTTCTAAGGGCCCTCCCAGCTCTAACATTCTGTGTTCTAAGGGCCCTCCCAGCTGTGACTATCTGTGTTCTAAGGGCCCTTCCAGCTCTGACTTTCTGTGTTGTAAGGGCCCTCCCAGCTCTGGTGTTTTGTGATTTATGTTTTCTGAGCTGATGATTCTGTTTTAACCCATCTCCTGTCCCCTACTCTACTCCACCAGCTGCTCCCCTCCCCTCCCTCCTCTGTCTCGCACCCTCCCTTCTTGCTGCTGTGTCCTGCCAAAGGGAGCAGGCCTGATGCTCAGTGCTATTTCCTGCTGGGCTCATGGAAACCAGCTGGGCTGCTCCAAACCATCTCCCCTCAGCCTCTCTCCCCTCCTAGGTGCAGGGAGGCTCCATGAAGGCCTCAGGGACTCTAGCTCCACACCATGATAGGCGCAGAGCATGTGTGCTTTTGGAGACTTCTTTTGGTCACTTGGGAAATAGGAGGCTGGACCCCTGGGTTCTAAATCCTCTCCCTCCCTCAGTATACATACTCATTTCCTAGGTTGTGGGGTGTGTGTGTGTGTGTGTGTGTGTGTGTATGTATACTTGTGTCCTGAGGCAGGGGTTGTGTTGTGGAGAAGATGAGTGGCCTCCTGAGCAGCCCCACCCCAGACCAGTCCTAAGGCAAAGCTGAGCCTCCTCTGAGCTGGTGGGATCCAAGAGTCTGGCTCCCTAGCCAGGCCTGCTCGGGGTGAAGGAATTGGCTGGGTTCAGGCAGCCTGGGCGGGGCCAGGCGGCTCCCATTGGAGGGGCCAGCAGGCGGGTGGCGAGGAATTCACATGTGGGAGGACTTCACTGTAGAATCATCCCGCCTTCTTCAGTCTCTCCTTCACTCCCCTCCCCGAGGCCCCGGAGAGACTGAGAGGCTGAGCTGAAAGGATTCTGCCACAGATTGGGACCCAGACCCAGGAAACAGCTGCCCGGGGGGTACTCAGCCTTAGGGTGAAGCCAGAATCTGACCTGTGACCCTGACCTGGCCCCCAATTCCCTCCCTTCCACCTCTCCCCCTACTCTTGTCTCTTTTCTCTCCTGTCCCTCCTTCTCTGGCTACTCTCTTTCTTTCCTTCCCTCTCTTTCTCCCCCTGTCTTCCTTACTTTCTGTCTTATCCCTCTTCTACTTCTCCAGGATTTCCCTTTTCCCCCCATCCACAGGTCTGTCTCTCTCTCCTTTTCCTCACCCCAGTCTCCTGGCTTGTCTGTCTCGCCTTTCAGACCTATCTTCTTCTATTCTCTCTCCCTCTGCAGCTCCCTGGTCTTCTCCCTTCCTCAGTCTCCCCCCCAATCTCTGCTACCTTCCACTTCTCTCCCCTTTTCTTTTTTTCCCTTTGCCCCTTCTACCTCTCTCCATCTCCAGCACTGTCCCTTTGTATCTCCTGCTTCCTCTCCCCTTCCTTGCCCTCTCTTTCCCCTGGGTCCCTATCCCCCCCATCCCGGTGCTCTCTTTCCGTCTCTCCCCCACCCTGAACTTTCTCTTTCTCTCCTTTCCCTGGCCTACTGGTTTCCCCATTTTTTGTACCCCCAGCACTTTGCACAGTATCTGGCACAACTCTTAACAAATGCTTGTTGACTGACCGATTGCTCCCTGTTTTTGTCTCTGTCTGCATCTCTCCCTCCTCCCCTGTGCTTTCCCTCCTCCTGTCTCTTTCCCTTCTCTCTTTTCTTTCTCTCTCCTCTCCTGTTTCCCCTGCCTCACCGTGGCCCCCTTCCCTCCTCCTCCTATCTCTTTGCTCTCAGGTCCTCCCTGTGCCTGGGACTGGCTACCATTGCTATGGGAGAGGGGAGGTTTGGCGAGGAACAGGAGAACATCCTCTCTCCTTTTTCCTGGGCCTGAGTCAGCTCAATCTCACCCCGCCAGGCCCTTTGTGTGGCTGTCACCACCACCGATCTCGAAGAGACGCAGGCCCTGCTGGGCTGCGGGGCGGCCATCAACTGCTTCTCAGGGGACCCTGCAGCCCCCACGCCCTTGGCTGTGGCCAGGCAGGCTGGCCAGAGGCTACAGATGGAGTTTCTCAGGAACAACCAGACCTCTGGTAAGAGGGAAGGGACTGGCCACACACATCCGTGTGTATGTTTTGGGGATGATATGTGTACACGTGCCAGTCTGCCTGCTTCTGAGTCAGCATTTGTGTCTCTTGTTCTTGGTGTGTTTGTATGTTATTATGTGTGCATGAGGGTGAGATACAGAGAGTCAGGAACAGAAAAGGCTCGAGTACCCTTGTAAATATGAGCTGAGTGAGTCACAGGGTGTCTGAGTCCTTGGTCAAGTCATCGATTTTACTCCAGTGACAGGGCTCAGGGGGGGTAAACTGAGGCCATCAGAAGCTCCCCCACATCCTCCATGCCCTGGAGGAGGTCAGGGGCCTCCGAGTCTGAGAAGGGAGATATGGCCCCTGCCCTCAGAGAAACTGCCTACTTAGAAGGATGGAATGAGTGTTTATTAAGCACCTACTGTATGCTGGGTCCTGCGCTAAGCACTTTACAAATATTACCTCATTTGAGCCTCACAACAACCACGTACAGTAGGTACTATTGTTGTCCCCATTTTATAGTTGAGGAAACTAAGGCAAACAGAAGTTAAAGTGACTTGCCCAGGGTCACACAGCTAGTAAGTGTCTGAGGCTGGATTTGAATTCAAGTCTTTCTGACTCAGGGTCCTATCCACTGTGTCACTCAGCAGACTGTACCTGAACTACAGTGTGGGGGCGGGGCTCTCCAAGCTTAGGCTGAAAGGGGATTAAAGACTGTGAGGCCACTGGGGTCAGCAACCTTGGCTCCCCTTCTGCCCTTGGTCTGTAGGTGTCTGGACTAGTGACTTCCTGGAGACTTTGTCTAGGGCAGGGGAAAGACCACCCAGCCAGGAGCCACAGGCAACCACCAGCCACCCAGGAGCCTTGGCAGGCGAGCCTAGATGGTGTGTGCCTTCCCCTGGGAGGCTCGGAGCAGGAGTGACTGGTGGGATGCGAGAGGGGGCTGGGCTCGGCCAGCCTAGAGACTGACCAGCCCACCCGAGCTGAGGCACAGGATCTCTCAGGACCAGGGAGCTTCAGCCAGTCAGTCAGAGCTGATGAAGTGTCTGCTAAGGCTGCACACTCACTTGGCACCAGAGGAGAGGAGCTATTTGGCTCAGATGTAGTGCCTAGCTTTGTGGAGCGTGCATTCTGGGTGAGGGAGAAGACCGCTCCTCCTCCCCCTCCTCACCCCAGAGACACACACACACACACACACACACACACACACACACACACGGACACACATGCCTGCCCCACAAACACACATTCACATATATATATTTATACAACTACACAATGCACATATGCGTTGTACATAATACACATGTCCACCAAACACATGCACACAATATCCACATCTCTCCATATGTCCACACATACATGTTACATGTTTAGTGGCTCAGAGAGGTGCTGTGTGAGGTCCAAAGGGAAGGGTCTTGGACTACTTCCCCCCCCAGGCATGGAGGATTTGGGGGAGCTTCTGGGACACTCAGTTTGTCCCCTCTGAGCTCTTCCTTAGACGCACAGACTCAAGACCTTAGGGCTTTAAGGACTTTAGGGGATTGTCTCATCCAGCCCTCCTCACATAAGTGTAAGAGGAAAGTGAGACCAGAGAAATCTGCCCAAGGTCTCGTTGGCTCAGGAGTGGGAGAGCCTAGATATTAGCCCAGTTCTCTGACTGCAATGTCAGTGTGCTTGATATTTGAGGGATTGGGATTGATCAGTTGCTTTGCTGGTGTTTGGGGTAGGTGGGTAGGTGGGGAGCTGGGGAGACCTTACCTCTCCTTGCAGAATTCCATCATTGACCAAGGAACCCTTTTGTCCCCTTCCTTGTCTTTCCCCAGAGATGCCCCGGCTGGACCCAGTCAGCATTGTGGAGAAGCATTACTCTGTCATTCAGCCCACTGTGAGCCACAGTGGCTTCCTCTTCAAGACGGCCTCAGTGGCCAAGCCCTTACAGGAGCGCCGTGCCCGAGAAGGTGGGTATCTCCCCTCCCTCATCCCAGCCATCTGCTTCTTTTTCCTAGCTTATATATCTCATAGTTCATTCCCTGAATGGTAAGCACTGGGAATAAAACATAGCTCCTGCCCTTGCAAGGCTTACCATCTGGTAGAGAGATAGAACCACATGCACAGTGTGGCATGAGAAGAGTCATTGAGAGGGACACGGAAAGGGCTGGGTGAAGCCTGAGAGGGCACGATGTTGTGGGCAGGAGAGATCAGAGGGGCTTTTTGGTGGAGGTGAAGTCTGAGTTGAATTTTGGAGGATAAGCAGGAATTCGGTCAGTGAAGAGAAATAGGGAGGGCATTCCAGGCATAGGAGATGTCCTGGACAAAGGCATGGGGGTGGGAGAGCTAAGCTGAAGTTCTAGGTCTTATACAAGACCAGATTCTCTTGGTTGTTAGTTCTGTCCCCCCTCCACCAAATAAACAAACGAAAGACTTGCCTTAGACCAGCTCTGTTTTATACCTACATATTTATGTGCAGGTTTTTCCCCTAATAGAATTGTGAAGTCCCTCAGGGCAGAGACTGTTTTTTTATTAGTCTTTGCATCTTCAGTGCCTGGTGTACAATAGGTGCTTAGTAAATGTTTCTTTAGTGAATGAATGAATGTTTGGGGGCAGGGTCTGCCAGCTTAGCTAGAATGTCAAATGGAGGGTTTGTGAAGAGATGTGGTGGTGATGCAGCTGAAAATGTAGGGACATCACTAAGGGGAGGGCTCTGAATTCTAGCCAGATCATTCTGAACTCCACTCAGTACGGACTTTGCCCAGGGCTAACTATAAGACACACCGTACTAAGAGGATCATGGGTTATTCTTTCTTCCCCATTATAAAACCCTCATGAGTTTTTGGAGAAGGAAATTTGAACTGTTCCTGCTGATCAGGCACGTCCTTAGGTGGGGGGTGAAACAACCAACCTTTACTAGGTACCCACTGTATGCAGGACACTCCCCTTGCCATTTGCTGGGAGCACTGGGGGTGGTGGGTGAACAGAGAGGAAAGAGAGAATCAGGTCCTTGCCCTCAGGGTTCTCCACAGTCTCAGCCAGGGAAACCACCTAAGACCACCCTTGTAGAGTATTGTGACTGTGGTGAAACTTAGGGAGCTTCAGATACAATTCGATAGGTTCAGTGATGGAAGTTTTCTTGGAAGAAACCAGTTCTCCCCACATTCTCCCAAGAGAGGAGATGTAGGGGTACAGGAGCCTTCCCATTGTGGGGTGTGGGGAGGGAAAGGAGGTGGTAGACCTAGAATGGGGTTTGGATGTAGAAGGGGCAGGCCCTGAGGGATCTAAACCTCTCTTCCCCCTCCTCCCCTTTGCCTTGGGCAGAGTTCAGCCGAAGATGGTGTGTTCTTGGTGATGGGGTCCTGAGTTATTATGAGAATGAGCGGGCTGTTGTACCCAATGGGGAGATCCGAGCCAGTGAGATCGTGTGCCTGGCTATACCCCCATCTGACACCCATGGGTGAGCCCTCCTCTATTCCCTTCCCAGCCCAGCCCTGCCCTGCCCAGCCCAGCCCCTGCACTCTCTCTTGCACAGGGCTTCTGCCATGTTCTCTCCTATTCCTTGAAAAAATCTTTCCACCAGTCTCCCATCTCTTTATCTCAGGGCCCCTCCCCATTTCTCTTCTTCTAGCTAGGCAAAGCAATTGGGAACCCTGGGTTCTAGTCCCAGCTCCTCATGACTTTGGGTAAATTTTCCTCACATTTTAATTCTGATCTCCAATAATTCTGTGATTCTAAAATTCACTGAGGGATTCTATGTTTTGTGTATCTAAAATTCTCTGTTCTGAGATTCTAGAATTCCATATTTTTCCATATTCCAAGATTCTAGGATCCTGTATTTTATGCTTCTAGGATTCTAAAATTCTGTGTTCTAAGGTTATGCATTCTATGATCTAGAAACTCTGCCTTATGATGAACATTCTTCAAGGTGTCACCATTCTTCACTTCCCCAACCCTAGGCCCCTCACCCCCCAATCTCCATAGCCTCACCCTTTCTACCAAGGCATGAGAACAAGGGAACCATTTACAGACTAAATCCTCAGTGCTAAGGAGAGCCTGGGTGGGTTGAACCAAAGAAGAAAAGTTAAGAGACAGATTTGAAGAGAAGACAGAGGTTGAGGTGATAGGGATTGACAAAAGAGAAGGTGAGGAGAGGGTCTTGAGTTGGATGGGAGATAAAGAGGGTGAGCTATGAGGTGGGTGAGGGCAGAGGGCCCAGCCCTAAGCCTCTTTCTCCTCTCCCGTCCCTTTGTCCCTTTCTCTGTCCAGCTTTGACAGTACCTTTGAAGTATACACAGAGACTGAGAGGATGTACCTGTTTGGATCGGAAAGCCCAGACCTGGCCCGAGAATGGGTCAAGTGCATTGCTAAGGTGGGTGTGCTTAGTGGGTATGGGGAAGTGTGGCAGGGCCAGGGTGGAACCTTCCTAGATCTGTCCAGTTACAAGTCTTCAGACTCTAAGGGATGACCAGAGAAGCACAAAAAGAGACCACATCCTTATTGCTGAAGCAGTCAGGGAGGGCTTTCTAGAGAAGGCAGGACTTGGCCCTATATGGATTGAGGGGGGAGGGGGAAGAAGGGCTTGGATCCAGCTGCTGGCTTTCATTCTCATTCCAGACTTCCTACAGCCTTGACTTTTGTTAAGCCTCTGTTATATTAATTCTCTCCTCTCCCCTCTGCTTTTCCACAACATCTATGAATGCAGGACACTGAGCTAAGACTGAGCATCCAGCAGAAAACCTGAAGGGGAAGTAGGTGGAGAGAATGATGCATAGGAACAGGGAAGATGACATTTGAGGGGGTTGAGATCAGACGCTTGGAAGTACTTTTCCTAACACTGAGGCTACTGTGCCTTGGGTCTCCAGCTGGTGAGAAAGGTGGAGGAAGGCCTCGAGTAAGTCAGGTGTCCAGGGTCTGGAGCCAGAGTTGACCCCACTGTCCTCTCATCCCTTCCTTCCCATAGGCCTTCGTGCCTGCCCACGCAGAGGAGCTGTTATGCAGGGACTTTGAGCGTCTGGGCCGCCTCTCATATAAGGCCGGCCTCAGCTTGCAGCGCACCCAGGAGGGTTGGTTTGCACTGGCTGGCTCCGAGCTCCGAGCAGTGTTCAAGGAGAGCCCCAGCGAGGAGGCCTTACAGCTCCGAAAGCTGCAAGAGCTATGTAGGCAGGACCCTTCTGCTCCCTGACTCAGCTCCCCCACAGCCCCTTCCCCTGGAGGTTGCTCAATAACTGTGGGACTTTAGATAAGTCACTTCCCCATCCCTGGGCCTATTTCCTCATTCATAAAATAAAGGGGGGGAGGGTGGACTGGATGAGCGCAGTGACTCTGATCTTCCAGATTCTCTGTTCCGAGGCCTGTGGTGCTGATGCCAGCTTTCCCACAAACTCATGGTGTGCCCCTGGTCATGGTTCTGTCTGCTCTCTTCTAAAATGAGGGATGCGGCCTCGATGACCTTTCAGGTCCCTTCTAGCATTGACCTTCTTTGACCTGGATCCCGTCAGATCCTCTCCTTGGAAGTCAGATCTGCATACTGCCCCACTCCTTCCACCCCTCTTTTTTCCAGTCCTGGGTGGGACAGATTGATGACTCCTCAGGCCCTTCTTTGTCTTCTCTTCCCCATGCATAGCTGAAGGACCACACACAAGTCCTCTCATGGGGTGATGCAATGTACATGTGTCCCACACCTGCTGCACTGGGGACTGACTGGTTAGGAGCGGGGAGGGGAGAGGGGCACAGATGTGTGTGAATCTGAACCTATCCTCTCCTTCCCCAGCGATCGAGGGGGACAAGGAAGTCCTCGTACTGGTGGAGAAGGGGAGGTGAGAATGAGGGCCCCGGGGAAGAGGGAAGATGTCAGCTGCTTCCATGGGTTCCTGTGCAGTCTGCATTGGGCACCTTGGCACAGAACATTTCTTTAGTGTTGAGAACCCTTGGGGAGAGGAAGGGGGAAGGAAGCAGCATTCCAGATAATCCACAAAGATTACAAAGATTTCCCAAAGCAAAGTGTAGCATTGTGTATGGCTACAGAGGACAGAATCAGGAGCAATGGGCAGATGGCAAAAGGTGGGGAGAGGAGGTCACAGGGACGCTTTGATGTCAGGAAAACCTCCATCCCAGAGTAAATCAGGCTGCCTAAGCAGAGGCTGGAGACCCATTTGTTGATTCCTGTTCAGATACAGGGTGGGCTAGATGTTCCCTGAGGTTCCTTCCTGCTTTGAGACCCTGTGATTCTGGCTCCTAAACTTGGAATTGGGAGCACTGGGGTCTTCCAAATGTTGCCATTAACTCCTGTGACCTTGGGGAAGTCCCTTCTCCTCCTTAGACCTTGATTTTAATGTCTCTTAAAGAATGGAGTTGGGTTACTTCTAAGGATCCTTCTTTCTGACAATATGAGGATTCTTAAGGGAGCCCTGTGGATAGGGTAGGGAGGGTGAATCCCATTGGATTTCCTGGGGCTGACATTGACTGGGCACTGGGCCCAGGACCCTATACATCCAGGGGGAAAGGAAGCTGGACTTCACCGGATGGCTGGGGGCCATCCAGAAGGCAGCAGCGAGCTCTGGGGACACTCTGTCTGAGCAGCAACTGGGGGACTCTGATATACCTGTCATCGTCTACCGATGTATAGACTACATCACACAATGTGGTGAGTGGAGGGATTGGGGCCAGGGCCTGGGGTGGGCCACTCCTCCCCTCCTCCAAGGACCAATGAATTCTCCTATGACATCACCTCCTTCCCTTCCTTGTTGCCTAGGATTGACCTCAGAGGGCATCTACCGTAAGTGTGGACAGACGTCAAAGACACAGCGGGTGCTGGACAGCCTGCGTCGGGATGCCCGTTCTGTGCGCCTCAAGGAGGGGGAGCAGCATGTGGATGATGTTTCTTCTGCCCTCAAGCGCTTTCTGCGGGACCTGCCTGATGGGCTTTTCACCCGGACTCAGCGCTGTGCTTGGCTCGATACAGCAGGTGCTGCTGCTGAGTGGACCTGTGGGGCTAACTGGCTGACAGATGGACAGACTGACTAACAGTAGCCAACAGCAGATTGATGGACAGACTGACTAACTATGTTGGACAGATGGGCCTGCAGACAATCCGGGATGATGAAGAGCCCTGAGATATCATGCCAAAGGGACTGGATATTTGGCCCGGGAGAGAGAAGATTTAGGGGTGACCTGAGAGCTCTTACCCATCCAGAAGGGCCATCCTGGGGTAGGCTTGTACTGCTTGGCCCCAAAAGGCAGAACCAAGAACACTGTGGGGTGGGTAGGGTGGAGTATCCAAATGGCAAAATGAGGCTTGAGGTAAAGAAAAACATGTTAATGATTGAGCTGTTCTGGCATGGAAGGGGCTGCCTTCAGAGGCAGTAGCAGCCCTCTAACTGGAGATCTTCAGACAAAGACTAAATGATCACTTCCAGTATGTGGTGGACGAGATTCCTTTTCAGCTGCAGGTTGGACTAGGCCGTTGCTATGATTCCCCGTCACTCTGATTTTGTGACTGATGGATGGACAGACGGCTAACTAATAAGTGAATTGATTGAGAGAAGGACTGCATCAGATAATTGACCAGCTGCCTGACTGACAAGACTACTTGACAGACTGATTGACTGAATGACCAACTTCCCTAATTGTCCCCTTTCCCTTGTCTCCCTCTGCTGCTAGATTCCCAGTACTATATGGCACTGGACAGAATGACTCCTGTCCTCGCCACCTACCAGTCTTTGGGGTTTGTTGTGTGTGTGTGTAAAGGCCCAGGGTGGGTGCTGGGAGAACTAGACCTGGGGAAAGCTGACTGGGGCTGGGAGGAAACCACAGGGGTCATAGGCCCCAAAGGGCCCAGACCTCATACCTTCCTGTCTCTTGTCCCCAGCAATCGAGAATGAGGAAGAAAAGATTTCTAGATACCAGGAACTCTTGGGGCTCTTGCCCCCTGTCAACCGGGCCACAGTGAAGGCCCTCATCAGCCACCTGTACTGGTGAGAGCCAGGGAAGACAGTTTTTTCATCTCTTCTCTTCCTCCCCTCCCCCATAGTGCTCCAAGCTGGCCAATCCCATCTTGAAGCCACAAGGCAGAGGATCTGGGACCCCACTCCCTCCCCCTGGGAAAGATTTCCCTCTCTTTTCTCCCCCAGGCCCAAGAACCATCTGGGCTTTGTCACTACAGGCATTTTGTGATTCTTGGTCTCAGGGTTTTTTTCTGATGTCCCCAAGCATTCCAGGGGAAGGGGATTGGAGGGGTTTATCAGAATAGGGGAAGGGGGATTCTGAGTCCAAGGTCTTCTTACCCTTCATAGTGTCCAGTGCTTCTCGGAGACCAATCAGATGAATACCCACAACTTGGCGATTGTCTTTGGGCCCACGCTTTTCCAGACAGATGGTCAGGACTACAAGGCTGGCCGAGTAGTGGAAGACCTCATCGATCACTATGTCCGAGTGTTCAGTGTACGTCTCAGGGAGTGGTGATGGCAGTAGAAAAACCTGGGAGCCTTGGGTCTCATGTCCTAATGGGTCCCAAACCCAGGACAAGGAGAAGACCAACCCTCTGTGACGGAGGTTGCCCTGGAATGAGAGTCAGGACACCTAGTGTTTTGATGTTGGTTCTATCTCTAACTTGCTGCATGACCTTGAATACTAAATCACTTCCCTTCTCTTTGCTATTCCCTTTTATAAAGAGAGAATCAGATTAGATGCTGTCTCAAGTCCCTTAAAACATAGGACATAAAATGTCAGAACTGGAAGAGACCTTAGAACAGAAGAGGAAGCAACATGCATGGGTCAGTGGAGAGAAGGAGGGTTTGGGAGTCAGATCCTGGGTTCTAATCCTGGCTCTACTTCTTAGTAACTGACCTTGGGCAAGTTCTGGTGCTGTTTGCATTGGGGTGGTTGGGGCATCTTCTACCCTGTGACCTGATTCCTTAGCTGTAAAATGAGAGTCTTGGATAAGATGGCCTCTGAGGCCACTCTTACCTCTAAATCAGTGGTTCTCAACCTTCCTAATGCTGCGACCCTTTAATACTCATATGTGAGTGAATCTGCATGTGGGCAGACCCGCCTGGAGACATATAGAGGAGCAGTGTCTCAGTTCCTAAGACTGTCGGAAATATGTGTTTTCCAATGGTGTTAGGTGACCCCTGCGACCCCTGTGAAAGGGTCGTTCGACCCCCAAAGGGGTCATGACCCACAGGTTGAAAACTGTTGCTCTAAATCTATGATCTACAAGAAAGTCAGAATACAGAATATCATCCCTGGCAGGGACTTGGGCATATTCTAGTTTTCTAACAGATCATATGACTTGATAAAGAAAGATTAGCTCCACCCATATTATACACACATAAAGGCTTAAAAAAGAGATAGAATCTAGTCCAGACTCTTCATTTTACAGTTGGGGAAACTGAGGTCCACAAAGGGAAAGGATTTTCCCAAGGTCACACAGGGAGCCCTCACATCCAGTGACTTTGTATGAGACTCTGGTGGGGAATTTGGGAGAGGGTAGCTAGACCAGCCACCTAACTTATCACAGGCAATATTCCCTTCTTCCCCCTGAATTCTTTGTTCCCTCCCTTCTACCCACAGGTAGATGAGGAGGAGCTAAGGAAGCAGCGAGAAGAGATCACAGCCATTGTCAAGATGAGAGTGGCAGGCTCAGCCAGTGGGACACAGGTAAGGCAGCCAGAACTCTGGGCAGCCCAGCGGCTCCAACCTAGCCCCATTCTTTCCTGACTCATTCTGTGCCTCTTTCTTTTTCTCCCTTTTCTTCATTGATGCCCCCAGGCCCTGGGGAAGAAGACTCCCTCCTGTCTCTAGCCAGCCAGTCCTTTCCCCAGCCCCTTCAATTCCTCAACCTTTTTCATTCCTTTGCTTTGTTAACAAGCATTCATTAAGTGTTTACTGTGTGCCCTGCACTATTCTTTGCTAGGGATAGGGGCTATATAAGGACCAGAACAAAAAACAGACCCTGCCTTCAAGTCAGCCAGTCAGTCAATAGTGAGCAAGCATTTATTAAATGCTTTCCATGGGCCAGACACTGGGCTAAGTGCTAGGGATACTTTTGTTGTTTAGTTGTTCTTCAGTCATGTCTGACTCTTCGTGACCCAATTTGGGGTTTTCTTGGCAAAGATAGTGGGGTGCTTTGCCATTTCCTTCTCTAGCTCATTTTACAGAGGAAACTGAGGCAACCAGGGCTAAGTGACTTGCCCAGGGTCACACAGCTTGTAAGTGTCTGAGGCCAGATTTGAACTCAGAATGATGAGTCTTCCTGACTCCAGACCTGGCAGTCTATCCACTGCACCATGTAACTGCCCCGGGACAAGAATAAGCACCCCTATTTTACAGAAGAGGAAACTTAAACTTAGAGAATTTGTGACCTTCCTAAGACTCATTAGTGGCAGAGTGTAGACTCAGACTTAGGCTACCTGACCCCATGTCTAGTGGTCTTTTCCTCCAACGTAAAACCACTTTGGTGTTCCCTGTTGGTTCCCCCACTGAACTGGATTCATCTCATCCTCCCCAGGGAGGACAGATTCATAGTAACTTCCCATTCAATGCTTCTAAGATCTTAAACAAATGAATTCCTCTTCTCTGGACCAAGAAGTTATAGACTCCCCAACAGAGCCGGAGTGGGCTTCTAATCCCACTGTCTTACACTGGCTAACACACACCAACATGGAGGATCTACTTTCATATTTTGTCTACTTGGCGACAGACTGGTCCTATTTATTCCACTGACCCTGATTTCTTTGCCTTTGGCCAGCCCAGTACCCCTCCAGCTCACCTCTGCCAGACCCTTTCTGCTTAATTTCACCTTGGTCAGACCTCCTTCTCCCCTCTCACCTCAGCTAGGCTTCCTCTGCCCTCCTTGGCCAGGTCTTCTGTTTCCTCTAATATTGACTAGTCAACCTGTGCTCAACTTTTCCAATTCCTTCTTCCCCTGCTCCCCCTCTCCCAACCTGATGAACCCTAGACAGACTTCTCCTTAGAAAAAGCAATTCCTAGGAGGGTTAGTTCAGGGGATGAGAGATATGGGAGAGGTCATAAGATCATAGATTTTAGAGCAAGAAGGAACCTTAGAGGTCAATGACTTCAGCCTCCTTTATTTTATAAATGAGGAAACTGATTTTAAGGGACTTGCATAGTCTCTTAGGTATGATTTGAACCTTTGTCTTCCTGAATCCAAGTCCAGTACTCAATCCTATACAATATACTGTCCTCAGCCTTCTTTTGTTCCATATGTTTCAGAGAGTAGAAGGAAATTGCCAGAGTGCCAAGTGTTCTCTAGGTGAGGCTTCTGTCCCTGTTCCTCCCCTGTCTCTCTCTCTGACTCCTTCTGTTCTCCCTTCCACAGCA
Source organism: Pseudochirops corinnae (assembly GCA_028646515.1). NCBI lineage: Eukaryota > Metazoa > Chordata > Mammalia > Diprotodontia > Pseudocheiridae > Pseudochirops > Pseudochirops corinnae. The sequence goes on from CM053588.1 coordinate 109,887,172, forward strand.
TGCTGGAGATTTCATCTGCACCGTATACCTGGAAAAGAAGGCAACGGAGACTGAACAGCATGTTAAGGTGAGGCCTCAGGGACTCAGGAACCCCAGCTCCCAGTCTTGGCTTCTGCTCATGGAGCTGTCCTTGGTGCTGTAGTCCATCCACTCACAAGCCTATCAGACAGGACACTTGATGCCTCCCTTGTTAGGTCTGTCTTCCAGGGAGCCCAGCACAGGGGTTTTCTAGAGCTGATCTGAGTAGAATTCAGAGCTAATACAAACCATCCATAGATCCAGGCTCTGGATGGAGTTAAAAAAGGTGATCGCAGTAATGATATCTCTGAAAAAGTGTTTTCCTCAAATCTACCTGTGAGGTTCACAGGGTGAACTTGCCCAAGTCATACAGCAAGCAACAACAGTGGTTCCCATTTTTATAGCTCTTTAAGGTTTATACAACTACTCTGTGTAGTGGGTGGCAAAAATATTATTATTATTTTGGAAATTGAGAAACTAAGAAACATAAAATGACTTATTTAAAATCAGCAGGAAGTTGATGTGAGAAAGAGAACTCAAATCCTAGCCTTCTGACTCCTTGGCATCACACATAATTGATATCTGAAGGGAGCTTGGAGAGCTTGACCCTATAAGGATGAAGTAAGGTGGACCTAGATAACCCAGTCAAATCCAGAGCTCCTACAATGATAGGTTCATAATTTAGAGCAGGAAGGAGCTTTAGACGTCATCTCTTTGGCCACCTCCCTCATTTTACAGATGAAGAAACTAAGATCCAGAGAGGTTATACAAGCTAGTAAATTTCTGAGGCAAGATTTGAATCCAAAACTTTGGACTATAAATCTGACCTTCTTTCCATTCTACCTTGCTGAGGGGGGCAATTGGACCAAAGTCTAGGGTCCTGGTGGACTCAGGCTTTCCTTCTTGGCTCAGACTTTTGGGGACAGTAAGCTTCTTGGGTTAGAAAAGATGGATCTTATCTCTCTATGCCTCTTCCCCTCAGATCCCAGCTTCCATGACAGCCCAGGAGCTCACCTTGGAAATTCTAGATCGTAGGAATGTTAGGATAAAGGAAAAGGACTATTGGACCTGTTTTGAAGTCAGTGAGAGAGAAGAGGCAGGTAAGTGGCCTTTGGAATATGGATGGAGTAGACTAGCATACACAGAGATTTGCTCTATATTCTATTATTCTGTGGTCATGTGAACCAGGGCCAGTCACTATATTAATTTGAATAAGGGCTCTCTGTGTGAGTACTGGGAGTTGTAAAATGTGGAGACCTGATTAATTTCTCTCACCCATTTCAATTCCTACATTTGACTGCAAAAGCTTCTCTAAAGGAGTGTGGTAACTACATCTATACTAAGAGAGTGAAAAGGAGAAAACTCACAGATAAGACATATCCAAATGAGATTTATTAAATAATATCCCGTACAGCTAACTGAGGCCTCCAGAAGTCTAGAGACAGGAGAAGGGTGGGTGCTATATAGTCTTTCAGATCATCTTCCAGGTTGGGGTGTGTGTAGCAGCTCTCTTAAGTTTTTCCTGTTTTGTACAGGAAAAGTCACATCTCATATCCCTCTTCAGGAGGTTCAGTAGGATGTCCGGTGACAAGATTTTATTTATCTGTTTCCACATCTGAACTTTGGGATCATTGAGCACAGTAATTGGTTGCGAGGGATAAGAATACAAAATTGGAATGTTCCCCAGTCTACTAAGTGTTGGCTAACAAAGGATACAGAAGTAGAATACTTTTTCTATGACCCCATGTACTATGAGACAGACCAATTGGGCTGAATTCAATTCTTATGCAGTTATATCTGGGGAGACAAGAAGACTTTCTCATCTTATTTACAGCAGAAGAAAGTCAGAAACAATTACACTTGAGCAGGTATACAGGAGATTAACCAGTTAATATGGGCATGAAGCTTCCCAGGGAATTTCTGTCTCAAAATTGCTTGGCTATTGCCAGGAGGATGGCCTCAGGTCATTCTCTCAAGTGAGGATCAAAGGCCCTTTGATGAAGCCGCTTGTAGCTTTTCCCCTGGGGACTCTCTGTATGAATGTTAACTCAGATTGTATAGAGGAGGGAAAGAAAACCTAAGGATCCCCAAGGGGTGGGGGAGGCTTCAATTATTAATATAGCTGGATAGAAATATGTGTATGTGTTTATATGTTCTCTGGTAAGCCGTGTTAGTTCATTTACATTCCCCAGAAGAAGGATGACATTTGTAGTTATAGAATTCCAAAAAGCAATTATATCTTTATACAAATCTTAAGAGAGGTCATAGATATGACACAGTAGACATTAAAAAATGCATCATGGCCGTCATAACTTAAGAGGCTTTATAACATCGTGATGGTGATGGGATGAAGGTTGTAGACACCTAGGAGCTTACCACCATGTCGTAGGGTAAGAATAATGATAGTGGTATACATGATGGTGACCATGATGACTGGCGGTTGATGATGAAGGGGAGGAAAGTGGTGATGATACATGATGATAGTTTTCATAGAACTCAAAGAGTTGTAAGGAACTTCAAAGGTGAAACCATCTGATCCATACCTGAATAAAAATCCTTCCTACAATACCTCTCTGTGGGGCTATTCATTCTCTGCTTGAGCATTTCCATTGAGGAGGGATCTACCATCTTCTGGGAACATCCATTCTGCTTCTAGAAACCTTTTAGATGCTACAAATCAAAAGCCACACCTTCTTATCCTGTGCAGCTCTTTTCTGTGTTTTCCATAAATTTTGCTAACAGTACTCACATGGTGTGCTAGAGGCCTTCCTCTCTAGATCAGAGACACTACTTAAGGCATTCAGGATAGATTTTGCTTGAGTGGGGAAAAAAATTACATATTTCAATATAATTGGTCTTCTTTGTAATCCTATGTACTTCCTTCTGTGTAATTAAAAATATTATTCTGAGAAGGGGTCACCAGACTGCCAAAAAACATCTATGACACAAAAACCACATTAAGAACTCCTACTCTAGGGGTGGCTAGGTGGTGCAGTGAATAGAGCACCAGCCCTGGAGTCAGGAGGACCTGAGTTCAAATATGGCCTCAGACATGTAACACACTTACTAGCCATGTGACCTTGGGCAAGTCACTTAACCCCAATTGCCCTGCCCTCTCCCCTCCAAAAAAAAAAGAATTCCTACTCTAGGTTTTTTTTTTTAACTTGCAAGGATACCTGAGCAGGGCTTGGGCCATCTGGCTTGCTTTTGCTACATGACTGGCTCACTTCACTTTCTTATCATGCATTTCCTGGGTATCTCTTGTTTGTACATCACCTAGATTTCTCCTTGTATCCCTTCTCCTACCTCTCATAGAGCTATCCTTTATAACAAAATTTTTTTTTAAAAAATCTTTAAAATTAAGAAAAAAGAAAAAGAGGAAGAAGAAAAAAAGAAACTCAGCAAAAACCAACCAGCACACCCAAACCGTCTGGCATATGCTTCTCTCCAATCTTGTGGACCACTGTAAAGGCATAGGGGAAGGTGTCTTCTCGTATTTCTTCACTGGGGCTAACTAAACTTGTTCTTCAGTTTCACAACATTCAATTTGGATTGTTTTGTGGTGGTGGTTCTTTCCATTTACGTTCTTATAGTCATTGTGGATAGTTTTCCTGGCTCTGCTGACCTCACTATGCATTGGTTTCCTGGATATCTCTTATACAACATCTTGCGTGCACAAGTTATTATTGGAAATGTGTTGCCAGTCTATTTACATCCACCATGCATTTTCCCATTGTCCTTTGAGTATCTTGCAATTTTAATTCTTTGTAGATTGTGGTGTACCATCACTTGAAGCTATATAGCATCACCCAAAAGAGGGTTAAGATTGATGTTAAAAAGATGATTTTTTTGTTTCAGGGGATAACTTGGGATTGTGGGAAGAGTTATACAGTTTCCAGTATACCGTTCTACCTGTTCTTTTCTTCCTCATCAATCCTGGACCCAATTAACCATCCAACTGCAGTGTCTATCTACTACATATGAAGAAATGGATCAACTTTTTGGGTTATTCATCCAGCTTCTTCATTCACTTGATCTTTACTGTGAAGATTGTTGGGATGAACTCTTTTGAATGATTGTAAATCTCATTTAAGAATCTTTTCTAGGGTGGCTAGGTGGTGCAGTAAATAGAGCACCGGCTCTGGAGTCAGGAGGAGCTGAGTTCAAATCCAGCCTCCGCCACTTAACACTTACTAGCTGTGTGACCCTGGGCAAGTCACTTAACCCCAATTGCCTTGCATTTCCCCCTCCAAAAACAATGAATTTTTCCCATGTTCCATGGTTTGGGATCATCAACCCAAATCAGTCTTTCTACATCACAGCATTGTTGTAAGGAAAGTGCCTATATCAGCAATTTAAATGGGAACAATTCACATTATTGTTTACATAACTTCCTTTTTTTCTATCTCTTTTTGTCAGAGCTAGAATTTAATTTTTAGGATCTTTTCTGGACCACCTTTCTTTAGAGGATATTAGACCATGGAATCCTAACTCTCTCTTTTTTTTTTTTTCTCCTGATTTTAAAATCTGCTCTCCCCAAATCCAGGATGGGTATAAAACTAAGCCAAGTTTGTGTCTTTTCTATTATGAGTTCTCCCACCAAGTGGTCACTTCCCCCCAAGATTCCTGTGGTTCCTTCTTCAACAACCAGTGCCTCCTGCTTGTTTGCAGTTAGATCCAAAATAACAGCTCCCATCCCCCTACTTTTTCTACCTTCCAAAGGATAGAACTCTAAGACAAGCCAAGAATTCATTAATTTCTCTGCTTTTTTGGCAGAGAGCAAACTCTGGCAGATGTCTGGGTAGTCAGAGTTCCCCATCACTATATCATACACCCATGTCAGATCTATTATCTCTTTCCCACTCCTCATCTCTTCTCTCCTTCTGTCTAGGTGGTCTCTAGTATACTTCCATGTCCATAGTACTTCTGTTTCCTTTGCCCTTCACCCAGATGATTTCCACTCTGGTTTTCCTCCTGTGGTTCCTAGGTTTCCTCACATGAGGAAAGTGGCAATGACTCTGATGTTGATTGATGATCATGAGAGCGATACGATGGTTGTGGTGGTGGTTGTCTTGATAGAGATGGTAATAGTGATATCGGTGATGGTGATTGATTAGCGATGGTATCTCAGAGATCCAAATCAAAGATGTAGTTACAATAATGATAACTACTATAATGGTGGTGGTGATGGAAATGGTGAGGAGAAGATAGTGATGGTGCCAGTGATTTATATAGAGATGATGAAGGCAGTAGTGATGCTCAAGGATATGGTGATAATAGTGATGTCCACCATGATGGAGATGGAGGTGATGGTGATTATGCCCGCGGCAGCTGGGGAGATGATAATCGCTAGACTGGTACCATATTGGCATTAAAAGCATTGGTGTTGATGATGTTCTCTGCAGAGAGACCCCTGCACTACACTGAGAAGGTCCTCCCTATCTTGCACAGCCTGGGGACTGACAGTTATCTGGTGGTAAAGAAGTACCTGGCCATGGAGGCCATGCTTATGTACCTAGGTAAGAAACCTCCCACTTAGTTACTTACCCTCTCCCCTTCCCCACTCCAGGGTCCTATCCCTTCTACTCTTAGGCGTTGGTCAGATTCCTACCTTTGCATATTCCAATTCTTGTCTTAGGGACAGAAACCGGTCCTATCTTCTGTAACCATCTTGTCTGAGGGAGAGACAGCCTTGCCCTCAGGGAGCCCCTAGTCTGAGGGAGACAAGTTCCTGCCCAGGCACTCCAGCTTAGCTCTTGGTGGGGGTGGAGTCCTAGCACTGCCCTCAGGGAGTCCCTGGTCTTGGGGGAGGGGGGATATGCAGCCTCTCCCCTCATCCCCCTCTGCCCTCCCTCCCCAGCCAGCAAGGTGGGGGACACCAAGCATGGCATGATGAAGTTCCGTGAGGATCGAAGCCTCTTGGGCCTGGGCCTCTCCACGGGCAGCTTCCATGACCGTTATTTCATGCTCAACAGCATTTGCTTAAGGCTCTTCAAGGAAATCAGAGTGAGTGATGGGTCAGCTCCTCTCCCATCCCCACCCCCCCACTGTAGCCTATGTGCTCATACTCCCACACACTCAGTTCCTTCTCAGTCAGGGCCAGGTTACTGTTTTATAGGTTACTCCTAGGTTACCTCTGAGTCCCCTGTGTTATTGAGAGAGACGGTGGTATGGATCTCTGAGACGTCTCTGGAGGCAGATGCCTCCCGTGGGCATGGGCCTTCCTGCTCCCTGTGACGTGTATATCCGTGCCTTCTCAGGCCTTAGATCCTGGTGTGCTCATCACAGAACGTACATGTATGTACTATGTGTGCTTGGCCATGGCATGTACCCGTGTCATCCTGATGTACATATGTGCTCTGGGTTGGTGGGCACATTCTTCCTGGTGATCCACACAGGCACACTTATCCCTGCCCTGCATCCAGTAGCACACACCAGGCTCATCCTAGCACCAATAGCCCCCGATTACCCCCATGCACACATGGCCCTGCTACCTGTTGTGTCTCAGCCCCACCAGGGATGCCCCACCCTGCCTCCCATAACCCCGCCCCCCCCATCCTCTATCAAACAGAACCTGAAGCTGCACTGTGGGGGCCTTGAGAACGTAAGTAGTGGCCAAGCCTCAGGCCAGCTCCAGCTGACTGGCGGCTGCCACGGCACTGCTGCCTTACACACCGAGGGGAAGAGTTGGGCCGAGCTGGGAAGGGTCTGGGCATGGCATGATGGATGTGGCTCCTCTCCCTTCTCCACCCTCCTTGCTTCTCCCCAGCCTCACAGGGACATGCTGCTCGACTTAGTTGGAAGTTGGGCTTTTGTCAGGGATATCTGCCAAGTTTTGCTCCCTGTTTCCTTCCTGCATCCTCCTTCCAGCATCTGTCCTGGCCATGTCTCCCTTAGCCTCGTGTACCTCTTGCAGCAGTAGGTGACTGTGCTTGGCTCCTGCCTTCAACTAGCTGTGGTTTAGTTTGGGAGTCAGGATGACTGGGTCCTAATCCCAGCTCTGCTACAGACTCACTGTGTAACCTTGGGTGAATTTTTGCCTTTTTCCAGGTCTCACTTTCCCCATCTTTAGAATGAAGAGGTTGGGGCCTTACAGCTCTTGGATTTGATGATCCTACCTTCATTTTCACTCCCCCTCCCCTTCCCCCATGCTCCCCCCCAAGCCTGGTGCTCATAGGTCGCATTGTTCCCCCTTCCCTATGTGATCCCTCTCAGCTCAGACGCCTGGGTCCCAGCAAGTGGGAGCTCCTTTGGTCTTCCTTCCTTCTCTGCCTGTCATTTCTCAGCACTAATTCCCCAACCTCTACATGAAGACAGAGAGAGGCAGTCTATGTGTCCTGAACATAAAGTTTGTGTAAATCATAAACGTGCTGAGCTATTATTACTGATTGAACATAACCCACAGGTTGAGAACCGCTGGCCTAAGATCTCTCAGAAAATGTCAGATTTGGGATTTGAACCCAGGTCTTCCTGAGGCTGTGTGCAGCTTCCTCTTCAGGTCACCTGGCTGTCTTTGAGGCACAGCTTTCCTGGCTTCCTGCCTGGTGCCTCTCCTCATTCTTGCTGGCCTTCAGAGATGGGAGACTCCGTCACCTTTCCTGGTTTTCAGTCTCCTGGCCCCAAGGAAGTTATCTTTGCCTCTGTCTGACCTCTGTATGTAATCAGAGTTCAGAGTCTCTTGTTCCATTGTCCTGAGAGTCTTCTCTCTGGAGAATTAAAGAGGGGTCCAGCTCCTCTTCCCTTGGCCAAGGCATCTGAATTCCTTGGCCCTAGTAGCCCTGACTCCTGCCTCTAATGACTTCCTGCCACCAGGGAGCAACATCAGCTCATCTTGCTAAGCCATCTGACTTAGGCCTGGTATTCAGAACCGCTGATCAGCCTTACCTTTTTATTCCTTTTTTTTTTTTTCATACGTTGGCATTTATTAAGTTGAAGAACAGGTAATGAG
>CM053588.1:109895637-109920574 GCA_028646515.1 Pseudochirops corinnae
TTAGAATCTGTGCTAAAGAATTCTTTCATCACCTCTCTAACTTCTTATACTTTGCTCCTAGTTTTTTTGAATATGCATCCAACTTGTAAGCTGCCTGCTCAAGAGCTGCTACTTGCTCCTCAATTCAAGTGATCTGATCCAGATAAGGCTGAAGTGCTGCAGATCTCTGGTTTAAGTCCTTTAGGTTTCTACTTATATTTACTGCAGTATCTTTCAGTTCTAGATACTTCAAACTAGTCAGTTTGTTCATATTTTCTAGAAGTTTATAATCTTCACTGGTGGCTGTCAGCTCTCCCATCAGGTACATGGCCATTTTGGAGAACATGTCCTGGCACAGCCCCGTGGTGGCTACCTCGGCCGTCTTCACCACAGCATCGTCTAGGCCAGGGAAGAGAGGAAGGCTTTTTATTCCTTTTTAATCTGATATAGTGGCAGCCAGCTGGGTCATTTACTATGGCCCTGCAGCCACCCTTCCCAGTCTCTAGGACTGTCCCAGGCTTCTCCTGTTCATAGTCAAAGCTGGGTATTGCTCATCCTGACGGCTACTGTTCCTGGGTCTCCTCCTGTCTTCCTTTTCCCTAAAGATGGTTCCCATCGTGACTCTCTTTTGCTTCCTTCTCTCAAGCACATACCCTGTACAAAGATACACAGCTGCTAATGTTGAGTCTCCAGGTCCCCACAGGCCCAGAGTCAGGTTTGTCTCGATCTTCAAGAAAAGCTCAAAGTGTGAGTGTCTCTCACTGCTCCCCCTGCCCAGTCCCTTTTGTGTATAGTAGTCCCTTAAGAAAGCACACAGTCCTTTTCGGTTTTTGAAGAATGTTTATTACTGATAATGACATCTGTGAGTGTTCATGTCTAGGGCTAGGGCATTCCTCCAGTGTGTAGGAAGCTGGGCTCGAGATGACCTCTGAGCTCCCTGCCTCTGAGGGCCAAGAATCCAAGATTCTGCAATTCTCAGATTTCTGAAGTTTAGGATTATTCTTTTTTCAAATTATTGATTTCTATTCCTGTCTTTTGTTTTTATATCACCCTTTTCCCTTCTGAATATATCCCTCCCCTTCCTCTACTCATCTCTTGGAACAAAGAAAAAAGAATTTTGGTTTTGGCCAATACAAACAAAACTAGCCAGTACATCCTTAAGGTCTGATAGTGTCTCCTACTCCCAGAGTTCTTCACTTCTTCAGAGAAGACAGTTCAGTCATGTTTGACTCTTCGTGACCCCATTTGGGAGTTTTTCTGGCAAGGATACTAGAGTACTTTGCCATTTCCTTCTCCAGCTCATTTTACAGATGAGGAAACTAAAGTAAATGGGGTTAAGTGACTTGCCCAGGGTCACACAGCTAGTAAGTGTCTTGAGGTCAAATTTGAACTCGGGAAGATGAGTCTTCCAGTTTCCAGGCCCAGCCTCTATTCACTCTGCCACCTAATTGCTCCAACAAGTCAGAGGCCTGCATTTTCCCCGTCTTCTGATCCAAAGCTAGGATTCTGTGGGTCTCTGATTCAGCAATTCTGACCGGCAGCTTGGGGTAAGTGGTGTGAAGGCTGACCCTTGAGTCAGGAGAGACCAGAAGTCAAAACCTCAATGATATTCCTAAGTACCTCTCTGGGCCTCCATTTTCTCATGCTCTGTATGAGAGGATCATAATCCCTGTATTGCCTACTTCACACAGCTATTGTGAGATTCAGATCAGCTTTGCAGAGTGCTTTTGTAAAGCTGTAGAAACGTGGGTTGCTATTGTTACCATCATTTTAGGAATCCAGGGTTTTTAGAGTCAGAGAACATGGCTTAGAAAATCCTAACTCTTGACTTTGACTTGCGTGACCTTGGACAAGTCACTTCTCTCTATTCCTCTCTTTCCTCATCTGTAAAATGAAAAGTTTGGAGGGGATGACCTCTGAGGTTACTTTCCCACTCCAAATCAATGATTTTGAGTCTTGGACCCTAAGATTCTGTGAACTCTGGAGGAGCCAGGAAAGAAGACCTGGAGGAGGGAGGTGGCTCTTGAGCAGCTAATTCATTTACAGGCCCAGCTGCCCCTCAACAGTAAGGCTCACCTCCCTCTGATGTCTGGCTGGCAGACAGGTCAGGTCAGGGCTGGAGTTGGGGAAGAAGGCTGGGGTTGTGGATTCCAGGTTTGTTCAGGTACAATGAAAAGAGCAACAGGATGAGAGCAAGGGTGTGCTGATAAATATTTAACGACTAGCTTTCCACATATACAACACACTTTTAAAGTTTAATCTGCATTATTAATATTTTCTCCATGACTTTCTCAAGTTTAGAAATCACAGAATAATAAATCAAACCCTGATTTGTAGCATTTGCACATTTCCAAGGTGTAAATGCTCACACTGAATATTTTAAAATTTAACAACTGGCTCTCCACATGCATGACATACTTTTAAAGTTTAATTTGCATTATTAATATTTTCTTCATGACTTTCTCAAGTCTAGAAATCAACAAGACAATAAAATGAAGCCCTGATTTATAGTGTTTGTACATTTCCAAGGTATAAATGCTCACACTGAATATTTTAAAATTTAACAATTGAATTGTAAGGTAGCTCTAGCTCATCTCTGAGTTATGAGCAAGGAAGACCTGAGTTCAAATCCTGCCTCTGCCATTTACTGCCTAGTGACCTTGAGCTGACCCCTTAATTCCTCTGAGCCTCAGTTTCCTCATCTGTCTATAACATGAAGGGGTTGGACTACTTGGCCTCTGAGGTCCTTTCTAGCTCAAGATCTGTGAACCAAGGTCTATGAAAAGCCCAAAGATAGAAAGAAAAAGAGACTTTTTTCTTGCATCTTGAAGGGTCTACACAAGTCCCCTCTTTGCCTGGTCCCTTGATTCCCTGCTCATTTCTCCTTCCTTTCCTGGGCTCCCAATGAACTGGTGATGGGACTCAGCCCTGAGGAGCTGCTGGGGAAGGCTCCCCACCCTCCACATTCCCCCCACCTGAAATCTCACAAGTTAGCTCTCTATATCACCAGCCTCCCTTTCTCCACTGGACCTTGGTGTTCTACCCCAGGGGAAAAGCCAGAATTAGCCGCCTGATGTTCTCCAACATCTCTCAGCTACATTCTTAGAAAGTTGTGGTGTTTTTTTTTAATGTGGAGCTAATATCTATCTCTGGAGTATCTACCAAAGTGCTCTGGGTTCTGTTTAACCCTGGGGCTAAATAAGAACCCCAAATAAGAGTCAGGAAATTTGGGTTTGGTTCACAGGCTCTGCTGCTGCCTCACTGTATCACCTTGGGCCAATGTTTTCCCCATTCTCTGTAAAGTTGGGGAGCTAGATGTTATGCTGTCACACGTTTTATGATTTTCTAATCTTCCCTGTTTTTGCTGTTTTCCAGACTTGTCTCAAATCAAGGGTCCCACCCAAGCTCCCCAGAGTGTTCCTGATCCCTATACTCAGGACTGGATCCCCCATGATCTTCCCCTCCTTCTTCTACCACTAAGACTGAGTGCCTCCTCTGTCCCCTCTTCTCTTTCTTTCTTCGTACTGTTTTGTCATTTGGCTTTCCTAGGTTGTTGGGTTTTTTTTCCACTTGAGAGAAGACAGTGGGTGCCACAAAGGGGACTAAAATATTCATAGAAAAGTAAACTATCTCTAGAACAGGGGACCCTTGAATTTCTGAAGTTATTCTGTGGCACTAATGTTTCCCAATCTATCCCAGTCTAGGAGAGCTCTCAATTACCTAGAAAACTTTTCTATACATAGAGCTCTCTCTGAAACAACCTCCTTGCCCCCAGTGATTCTGAGGTCTGCCCTCTGGGGCTAAGCAAGAGTCCTGGGCTGGGAACCAAAAGCCCAGGATTCGATTTCCAGCTCTGTCTCTGACTCACTGTGTCCCCTTAAGCAAATGTCTTCTATGTCCCCTAAGTCTTAGCTTCTTTCTCTGGATAATAGGGGATTTGGTAGGCTAGGCACCATTTCTCTTTCTCTCTGTTTCTGTTTGTCTTCTCTCTTTTTCTTTCTGTCTGTCCTCTCTCTTTCTCTCCACCTCTTTCCTTTTCTCTTTGTTCTCTCTCTCTCTCCCCTCCCCAATTATTTCTCTATGTTCTTTCTCTCTCTTCACTTTTCTCTTTTTCCTTTCTCTGCCTTCTCTTTCTCTCTCTCTTCCTCCTCCCCCCTCTCTTTCTACTTCTCTCTTTCTGTTTCTCTTTCTCTACTTCTTTTTTTCTGTTTTCTTTCTATCCTTTCTCCTTTTTTCTTTCTGTCCTCTCTCTGTCTCTCTCCCTTTCTCTCTCCTTCCCTCCCTTCTCTTCTGTTTCTCTTTCAGTCTCCTCTCTCTTTCTGTCTCTCCCCCCACCACAGCTCAATCATCCTAACTCCTCATTTACAGTGATGACATTTGGACATCCAGATTTATATACACTACAGCCTCCTTGCATGGGGCTATTCATTTATGGGTCTAGTTTTCCCTGAGCAGTAAAGATCACCTCCGTCTTATGTCTGGCCAGGAGTGTTGGGTGCCGTAAGACAGGTCAGAGTAAAGGTGGAAGGACATTATAGATTCATGATTCGTTGGAGGTCTGACTGAATGCTGCCTGGTTTCTTCTCTTCTGAAATCATAATTCTTCCATGCCCGCAGTTGGTTTTTGACTCCTCCTCAGATGTGGTTTCTTCCAGGACTGAGAGAAAGTTTCTTCCATGCCCAAAGTTTGGTTTCTTAATGCCCTGCCCCCTGGTTCCCTTCATGTTGGTAGTCCAATATGTTCTGAAGTCAGAGCTTAGTTTCTTCCATACCTTCTCCCCTGTGTCCTCCATGCCTACAGACCAGTTTGTTAGCAGTGTGTAGACTGGCTTCTTCCAGGATCAGAGTCTGGCTTTAGCCTGTACCTTGTACCCATGGATACATGGCCTACATTTTTTCCAGGTCTGCAGCCCAGTTTCTTTCATGCTTGCTGCTTGAGCTCACATAGGTTTCATTAAAGACTAACCCATTTTCAGGACTGGGGGAAGCTCTGGATAATGGGGTAGAATATACCTCCTTTTGTGGTAGAAAGTATGAAAGAAGGCCCTGAAGAAGGTCCAGCTCCCCCTACTGCACAGAGCTCTCCCTGTACACCATAGTGATATCACAAAGGGGGCCTAGCCATCCCTGGATACTCTTGTCTTGTCAACCCCACCCCACCCCAGCCCGAGCCCCAAGGTGTATTTTATTTGGACGACCCTGTCAGAGATTCAGTTTCCTCAACTGTAAAATGGGGGTTATAATAGCACCCACCTCACAGGGTTGTAGTGAGGGATAAATGAAATATTTGTAAAGTGCTTGCCATAGTAGGCTCTATATAATTGCTTATTCCCTTCCCTTTTCTTCCTGCTTTCTCTCTTCCTTTCTTCAGAGGAGCCATGCCCAAGGGCTCATGCTGGGTGGGGGGAGGAACAGACTCGGCCTCTGACCCCAGCTTCCGGTTGTAAGTGGTTTTATTTCCCTTGCCCCACCTCAATGTCTCTGCTGTTCCACAGGATACCTGAAGGGAGGGGGCCAACCAACCTTTGGGAGAGTGCTGACTGAGGTGGGGAGGCTGAGGGAAGCCTCCCCACTCTGGATCACAAAGGCGGAGGGCCTGATCCTCCCAACCTCCATCAGTTAGCCTATGACTGCCTACCCTGTCCATCAGGAAGTCCTGGTCTTGCCTGGCTTGCTGCAGCTTTGACGTGTCTCCCCCCTTTTGTTAAGGATTCCCAGCAGAGCTGAAGAAGAGCTGGGGGCCATGCTCATAGGCCCAGAGCTGGGCCTTTCCCCTCACACAGTCAGCCCTCAATTCTAGGCAGCTGAAATGTGTAGCAGAAAGAATATTGGACCTGGAGTCAGGGTGACTAGGGTCCATACCCTGCGCCTTTGATACTTGATAGCTGTGTGATGCTGGGCAACTCACTTAATTTCTCTTAGCCTCAGTTTCCTCATCTGTAAAATAGGAACCTTACAAGGTTGTCATGAGGATCAAATGAGATAATATTTATAAAGCAATTTGCAGCCCTTAAGATATTTTACAAATGCATCATCATCATCATCATCATTTATTCTCCATAATGATCAAGTGGGGCAAGGCAGGAACCAAACATCAGAGCATGGGAAGTGTTCCCAGATTTGGAGTTAGAAGACCTGAATCCCATTTAGGGCTCATCTACACAATGACTTTTAAAGTTGCTTCACCCTTCTGGGCCTCACAGTTCCCATCTATAAAAGGGGGAAAATTATATATACCCTGCTTGCCTCACAGGGTGACTGTAAAGGTCAAATCAGGTAGCACTTTAGAAGTAACCGTAAAACGTTATGGGAATGTCAGCTACCATGATGATTGATTGCTGCGCTTGCCACTTTGAGTAGATAGCACTCCTTCTCAGAGAAGCGCTGTCCATACTGTTTCAGTCAATAGTATGACCAATTGGTTGTGAATGTCAGTCTGCAGATCATTGAGAGTTGACTGTCTGATGGTGCCAAGTGTGGGGAGCCCCCAACCTTAGGGGAAGGCGGGGATGGGGGAGAAAAAGACAGAACCCAGGCCTCTGTGGGGACACAGATGACAAGAATACATACTGATCAGGGAAGTTGGCTTCAGTTGGACGGAGAGCAGAGTTTGCTCTGAGAGGGTTTTATGGAGGAGGAGGGGCTCTAGTGTTTTGAAGGGCAGAGGGGATAGGACTGAGATTGGGAGTTGTGGTAAAGGAAATGCTAGGAAAGATAGGTAATAAGAGGGCTAGGAGAGACTAGGCAGGGTGACCTGGGTTTCTCCCAACTTCCTGTTTGATTTTGAATATAACACTCCTCCCTTCTTTGGATCTCAGTTTATCCCTTGGTGTGACAAATAAGGGAGCTGGGTTTAATGGTCTGTAGGTGATCTTCCAGCTCTGACATTCTCTGTACCAAGGTCCCTCCCAATTTTGACATTCTCTGTTCTAAGGTTCCTTCCTGCTTTGATGTTCTCTGGTCCCTCCCATCTCTGATGTCCCCTGTTCTAAGGTCCCTCTCAGTTCTGACTGTATGTTCCAAAATCTCCCCCAGCTCTGACTGTTCTAAAGACCTTTTCGGTTTGGACTCACTGTTTGGATTTAGATACAGGTCAGATTTGAGGAAAAGCAAGAAAAGGAGGTAGGAGCCTGATTAGGGTGATAGGAGACTGAGCTTCACCCAGAGGCCAGTGGAGCATGCTCTATGTTGTCAGCCTTCCCAGACCCAGCCTGGGGCGGCCCTCTCACTCTCTCTTTTCTCCTCCCTTCCCTCTTCTATCCCTATCTGGCTTCCCTGCTCTCAGAGTCACAAGCCAGAAAAGGAATGGCCCATAAAAAGCCTCAAAGTCTACCTGGGGGTGAAAAAGAAGTTACGACCACCTACCTGGTAAGTCCAGGAAAATTGTCAATTAACCAACAACCAACCAACCCAGCATTTACTCAACACTTAACATTTGTGTTGGGGCTCTGTGCTAGGCACTAAGGACACGGGGTGGGGAACATGCAGCCTGGAGGCTACTTGTGACCCTCTAGGTCCTCAAGTGAGGCCCTTTAACTGAATCTAAACTTCACAGTACAAAACCCCTTAACAAAAGAATTTGTTCTGTAAAACCTGGACTCAGTCAAAAGGCTACACCTAGAATGCCTCTTGCGGTTCTTGAGGCCACAGCTTCCCCACTCCTGCTTTAGGGCTACAAAGGAAAGCAAAAACAGTCCCTGCCTTCAAGGAGCTTACATTCTAGTTGGGGACATTACATGGAAATAAGTAGTTTTAGAGGGGAAGGCTTGAACAGCTGGAAGAACTAGGAAAGGCCTCCTGCATCTTGCCGGGTGCAGGAATTTGAGCTATCTTGAAAGGAGCCTGGGGATTTAAGGGGTGTGGGGGAGGGAGGGGGGAGAGGGAGTGATAGATAAGCAATGCTAAGTCCCTGAGATGTGAGGTGGAGGGTCCCATTTGAAGAACAGCAAATTGACTCATTTGTCTAATTAGTAAAGTGAGTGGAGAGGGGAAGTATGAGAAAACAGGACAGATAGGAAGGGGCCAGGTTCTGAAGAACTTTCCTAACCAAAAGATGGAGGACTTTGTATTTGATCCTGGAGGTAATAGGAAGCTGATGGAGTTTCTTGAGTGTCTGGGGGCTAGGAGGTGACATGGATACACCCCTACTTCAGGAAAATCACTTTGGCAGCTGAATAGAGGGTGGATTGGAGTGGGGAGAGACCTGAGGCCTGCAGAGCTATTTGGAAGCTATTTCAGTCCTCCAGGTCAGTCCTTCCATAAACATTATGTACCAGGCACTTTGCTAAGTATGTCCAGGAGTGAGGTGAGGAGGACTTGTACTAGGGAGAGTGGTTAGTGTGGGTGGACAGATGCTGTGAAGGTAGAAATGATGAGACCCGCACCCCCCGGGGCAGATCTCACCAGGGAGACATGGTAACAGAGGCTGCTGGTATATGAAGGAGAAAGGGCCCAGTCCTCCAGAAGCCCCCAGGGTGACAGGCAGGCTCCAGTCTTCAAGGTTAGGCACTTAAGTACTTTAGGATGTCAGAGAGGGAGGAGAAGAAAGGAGAGGTCTATGTTGGCTGCTGACAGTAGAGAAAGACTTCTAGAAGATGGGGAGATTGGGAGTAGATCTTAAAAGATGAGATTTGGAGAGGTGCGGTGAAGGCAAGGGGCCTGTTCAAGGCAGGGGAATGCCTTGGCAAAAATCACAGAAGCAGGAATCAGAAGATGAGCTCAGTTTGAAACATGGTGAGTAAGGGTCAGGGTGGGTGGGGGGGTGTCCCTTGGCAAGGAGGACCGAGCTCTGGGCTTTTAGCTCATGGGTCCCTTGGCTCCCAGCCCCCGACACGTGGCAGATGGAGGGAAGAGAAGGCATGCAGTTCCCCATCTGCTTGCCTGTGGGTTCCCCAGACATCTCCATGGCAACCCAATGATGCTGCCTGTTGCTAAGTAATGAAGGTGGGGTGGGGGAGACCTGCCCCTGGCCTGAATCCCTCACCTGTTTTTTCTCTCCTGTAGCTGGGGTCTCACTGTGGTGCATGAGACAGAGAAACATGAGAGGCAGCAGTGGTGAGTAGGGGGCATATGCAAGGCTCCAGTCTCCAGTAGCAGATATGGCCCTAGGGCTGAGTAATGGGGATGGAACACACATAATAGATATGGATCAGAGCCCTAGCCTAGGAGGTGGGTAAAGGATGGAATCTACTTAAGGAGGAAGATGTGTTACAGGGGGAAGAAGAGTCTGAGAAAATGGAAGGAGCACAAACTCTGGAGCCCAAGAACTTGGGTTCAAATCTCACCAAATCTCAGATGCTTACTAGCTGTGTGTCTGTGGGCAAGTCACGAAACCACTGGCTGCCTCAGTTTCCTTATCTGTAAGATGAAGGGATTAGATTAGATGGTTTCTCAGGTCCCTTCCAGCTCTAAAGCTGTGATCCTTTGAACCCAAGATTTGGGGTAAGAGAGCCCAAGTTCATGTCCTGGCCCTTCCACTGGACTTTCTATGTAACTTTGGCCAATTCCTTTCCCCTTTATGGGTCTTAATTTCCTTATTTGTAAAGGAAGAGCCCTGGACTTGAGGATTTCTAAGGTCCCGAATGGGGAGCCCAGTTTGTCTGTTTCCCAGGCTTCAGTAAGACGTGTTCACATACCACTCAGACCCCTCTTGCTTTAGGTACCTTTGCTGTGACACCCAGATGGAACTCAGAGAGTGGTTTGCCACCTTCTTCCTTGTGCAGGTATTGTGCCAGGAGGGCTGAGACTGGTGGGGAGCCAGGAGGGGAGAAACTTGGAGAGGTTGGGAAAGGGAAATGGCCTGGGAGTGAGTGGCGTTGGCAGAAAGGTCTGGGCAGGGAAGGAAGGAAGCCCAAGGAACAAGGTTGGTGGGTCCCAGGGGTTTGATGATTGGGTCATGTCTCCCACTGACCTAACTGCTGGCCCTCCTGCCTGCTTGCCTGCCTCCAGCATGGCGGGACCGTCTGGCCTTCTGAGCCCTCAAGGGTAGTTCGGCCTATACCTGAGTCGAGGCTGGGCAGTGTGTCACTCATTCCCCTGAGGGGCAATGAGAATGAGATGAGGAGGAGTGTGGCCGCCTTCACTTCTGACCCCCTGTCTGTAAGTAAAAGCCCTTTTCCCCTTACCCCCTTCCTGCCTTTCCCAGGGAAGCTACCTTAGAGGTAGAAGGCTAGAGAGGATGGCATCCTCACCTGGCTGGTCTGATTTGTTCCCTTTCACTTCCCCCACTGATATATGAAACCTGTGAAGGTCCTCTTCATGCTAAAGGCCTGTGAAGAATCAGGCAGCGAGCTTAAACAAAATTAGGCATCAGGCCTAGTAGAAATCAGGCAAGGGCCCTAAAAGAAATAGGGTAGGAGGTAAGGGCTGGGTTCAGAAGAAACTTATCCATTCCAAATCCCGCTGTCTTTCCTCTCTACCGCTACTGTGAGCCCAAGGAGCCATTCCCATAGGTCTCACCTTTCCCTTCCCCTTTTCACCCCTCTTGCCCTAGCACCTGCCCCAGAGACCAGTGAGAATAGGGTCCCTGTCTGTACCCCCAGTTCCTCCAGAATGTCTGAGAGCCAACTGGAGGGCTCCAAGGCCAGGGTAAGGGGAGGGGATTCCACTGTAGTGTAAATGGCCTGTTCCGCAGGTGTCTACTCAAGATTTACTCCCTCTTTTTCTTCTAGTATGTTTGGGTTCCCTGGATAGCTACAAAGGCAGGGGAATGGGGGTACCTGGGACTAGAGCACTGCTGCCTTGTATTTGTGAGGGAGATTGAAAAAGCTTTGCAGTGGTTCTCAACCTTCCTAATGCCGCGACCCTTTAATACACTTCCTCATGTTGTGGTGACCCCCCAACCATAAAATTATTTTCTTTGCTACTTCATAACCGTAATTTTGCTACTGTTATGAATTGTAATGTAAATATCTGATATTCAGGATGTATTTTCATTGTTACAAATTGAACATAACCCACTGGTTGAGAACCGCTGGCTTAAGGGCTGAGAAAGGAAGAATTAGCATTCATATTAAATCATTCTTATCTCTCTCACCCTCTTAGACTTTCTTCTTTCTTCACTACTTAAGCTGCTTCCTTTCTTGTCCTTCATCCTTTTAAACTGTGCCTCCCCCAAAGTTCTATCATCTTCAGTGACCACCCCACTCCCCGTCCTGGCAAAGCTAATTACTGCTTGTGTGACCTTGGGTAAGTCATTTTAACTTTTGGGCCTTCCTCCTCTGCACAATGGTTCTCTCTCTGGTACCTACAGATTCTAAATCTCCGTTGCTGCTGGTATGATGGAAATCTGGGCCAAGAGCCAGAAGAAATTGGCTTTGCTATTAATAGCTTTTTGACCCTTCTTTTTTTTTTTTTGCTTTTTGGAGGGGGGAAGGCAGGGCAATTGGGGTTAAATGACTTGCCCAAGGTCACACGGCTAGTGAGTGTTAAGTGTCTGAGGCTGGATTTGAACTCAGGTCCTTCTAACTGCAGGGCCAGTGTTCTATTCACTGTGCCACCTAGCTGCCCCAGACCCTTCCTCTTTCTGAGCCTCAGTCCCCCGACCCACCCCATCCATCATTTTGCTGAAGCCCAGAGGCCTTGCCTAAGATTACAGAGTGAATACTTAGACTAGAACCCAGGTCACCTGACTAGGGTACGCTGTTTTCCCTCTGCACAACCCTCTCTACTCTCTTTGCAAAACTCCCATTGCAAAGGGGATGAAGTGAGGGAGTCACACCCAGTGACCCCTGACTCATACCCACTCACCCTATCCTATTCCCATTTTCTAGTTTCTTGACCCCTCCAGGTCTTTGGATCTCCTATTATTCCAGACTCTCAGAGCTGGACAAGACTTCACAGGCCATGTCTTCTGACTCTTCCCAAATGTTCAGAGCCTATCTGCAGCAACATCTCACCCCCCAATTTGGAAAAGAGTGGAACCACTTCCTTCCCCACCCATAACCTGTTTGCTCTTCCTTCTGCTAGGCTCAAAGTCCACCATGACCAGGTGCTGCCCCCCAGCACTCTGAGATGAGAGGGGTCCAGATATTCTCAAACTCCACAAGAGAGAGGTGGAGGCCTCATGGGGAAGGAAGCCAGGTTACAGCTGCCCATCCCATCAAGACTCTCCATCCTGGACTTTGTGTGTGTTGTGGAAGAAGAGTCTCTGCTCCTAGGGGTCTGGGTGGCTTAGCTATGGAGCATTGGAGTGGGTGAGGGGACACTCTCCTGTTTTTCCCACTTTACCCTCCACCTACCTTTTCCCTTCATCCGGGACCTTTTTTTAAAAAAAAAATATAAATATATCTGTATATTTTATCCTGTGACTAGGAGGTTTGTGTTTGGCAAGATATGATCTGATCTGTGTTTTGGGAACCATGGAGTACTTGGAAGAGGAAGGGATTCTCACACACTCTAGAGCAGGGGTGGGGAACCTGCAGCCTTGAGGCCACATGTAGCCCTCTAGGTCCTCAAGTGTGGCCCTTCGAGGGAATCCAGACTTGACAGAACAAATCCCCTTAATAAAAAGATTTGTTCTGTAAAACTTGGACTCAGTCAAAAGACCACACCCGAGGACCTAGAAGGCCACATGTGACCTCAAGGCTGCAGGTTCCCCGCCCCTTCTCTAAAGGATGCCAGGGAGTTCACTGGTGAGAGAATGGTGAGACAGATCATGAATTGGATTTTTCTGGACTTCTGTAACACCACACTGAAGCCAGCAGACAACCTGGTTCATCCTCACAGCTGAACACACACAGCTTCCATAGTACAGAGCATTAGAGCTCAGTTGGCTCTTAAAGATCGTCTAATTTTCCAGTTTTTCTAGAAGGGGAAATTGAGGCTCAGGAGGGGAAGGGATATGTCCAAGGTCTCCAAGTCTAGGGTCAGAGCCCAGCCCTTCAGCAAATCCCAGCTCAGCACTAACCCTGGACAGTGTGAAATCTCCAGGGAGTGACGGGGACCTTATACTCCCTGAGTCAATACAGCTCAGTGTTTCCCAGGAGACCCACAGGGCTAATAAGTGTTTCTGAGAAGACCCTGAAATGCCCTGGGAAGGTGTCAGACGCCCACCTACCTGTTTGGTCCCAGAGCTTCATCATTCCTCCCCCTTATAGCTTGTTCCACAACTCCGAGATGACCACAGTAAACCTAATAATCTTAGAACTAACCAGAAACTGTTAGAACTATAGAGGCAAAGAACCTCAGTATCACAGAACCTCAAGACTATAGACTCTTATTAATGGATTGATTCATTCATTCATGGTCTGGACTTGTTATTTCATCCCTTTGGGGAAATTCCAGTGTGAAAATTCCCACCACCTATTTGGATTAGTCCCTTGTCAATAACTTAATAGCTCTAAGAGAATTGATTGCTTAGGGCACTGAGAAGTTAAGTTACTTGCCCAGGGTCACACATCTAGTCTGTATCAGAGGTGGACCTTGAACCTAGGTCTTCAAACTCCAAGACCAATCCTGTATCCACTATGATAACTTTAGGGCTTTGTAATCCTTAACCCATAGGGTATTTAGAACCTTAAGAGTCATAGCTCCTTAAAGTCATTAAAACTTAGAACCTTGAAGCAGTGGCATAATTGAGGTCTTAGATCTAGATTGGGAAGTGACATCAGAGTCCCATCTAATTTCCATTTTAAAGTTGGAGAAATTAGGGCCAGTGAAACTAAGTGATTTGCCCAAGATCACATAGGTAGTAAATTACAGGAGGGATGTGAACCCAGATCCCAAGACTCCAGCGCCCTCTCTATCCCCCATGTTGCCTCGTGGAGGCTTGATCCAGCATTTACAGAGAACCTTGGAGGGGATTAGATACAACCTGCCTCTTCATTCAGCTCGATAAAATGGACAATCCAATTTAAATCACTGTTGGCTCTACCTACAAAGGCCCTTCTCCTCCAGGAAGCCTTCTCTGACTGCTATGGGGCAGTCAGATCTTGCCTACTCCTGGGCTCCTCTCCAGTCAAGTCTAGACCCAGGAATCCAGCTCAGGATTGTACCCTCCTGCCCCATTCTGCTGTTTTCCTCCTCTTGGTGGGTCTCCCTCCTTGGGAGATCACCTGACTTTTCAAGGATTCGTGACCTTTAAGAGTGAATCCAGTGGTGTGTGAAGAGCTTGGGTGGGTGTTGCCTAGCATATCTTGGGCAAAGGCTGAGAGGCTGGCATGTCTGAGTTCTGTTCTCAGCTCGCCAGAAAAAATTGATGTTGAGGTCAGGAACCAATCAGCCAAGTCCAACTTGCCATGTTCCTTGATTTATGCCAGTTGAGACCCTAAAACTAGAGGCTCGCTAGGGGCATGATTGACCCCTCTAGATACACTGAGAGTTTTCCCCATCCCTAATGCCAAGACCAACTGGGGATGGTTAGCCTGGAGGAGAGAAATCGACCATCATAGCTGTCAAATTTTTTTGAAGAGTATCACCAGGAAGAGGGATTACGCTCATTTTGGTTGGCCCCAGAGGGCAGAGGCAGGAATAATGGGGTGGAGGTGGCAGAAAGGAAGATTTAAAGAAAAACTGAAGGATTAGGGCTCTCCCAAAGTGGCTGCTTCTGGTGGGTTCTCTTCACTGGAGGTCACCAAACAAAGGCTGCACTGACTTTTTGTTGGGTATGTAGTAAAAGAGATTTTTATTCCCCACCAAGGTTGAACTAGAAGGCCCCCAAAGGACCTTTCTGACTCTGAGATCTTGATGTGTCCAGTAGACACCAGAAGGACTGGAAGTCCTTTGCAGAATTCCTTCTGCTGAATCTAGAAACATTTTGCTCTGCCCCCTTCCCCTCACCCCACCCCAGAGAGGCAAAGAACAATGGTGGACACACTCAATCTGGGGGCCTCCAGTTCAGGCCTTCCCTACAGTCCCCTGGGTGAGAGCCACTTTAGCCTTAGGGAATCTAAACTAACCGAATTGAGCGCAGCTGTCCACCAGGTGGCAATGTGGGACAGTCCACCAAGTACCCATTAGGTCACCTGCAGTTTTCACCCTGAGCCCTTTTGTGGGGCCCCTCCAGGTTCAGCTCAGCTCCAGATCTTGGAGGGTGTGATAAGGGCTGACCAGCACCCTGTCCTCAGATAGCACTCAGTCCAGTTAGGGAACCACAAAGGGATTTGATTGCACATTTGATAGTTAAAAGAGCTATAGGGAGACAAGTTTGTGGGGGGCTTATAGGAAGGAGAGTGCATTTCTAAGGGGTGGGGGTGGGGGAGGATCAAATGGTAGCATGTGAAGGAGGGTCTTGAAGGATGAGACAATTCCAGGAGTTGGAGATGAGGGGTGAGAAGGACATTTTAGGTAAAATGTGAACAAAGTATCTTAGAGGTGGGAGAATGAGTAGACTGCCAGATGGATGGAAAATTATTGGTTTAGCTGCATCAGTGGTGACGGTATTTGGGAATGGAGAGTCTGGAAAGGGAGGATGGAACCAGACAGCAGAGAGACCTGAATTCCAAGTTGAGGCAATCTAGACTTGGTCATGGGGACTTTAGGGGACCCTTCCTGAGCAGGGGAAGGATGAAGAAGGAACTGGAATGTGGAAAGGTGATTCTGGCCCCAAGTGCAGGAAAGATGGAGGGAGGAGGCTGTAAGATGGCTCCAGTCTTTAGGTAGGAAGAAGAAGGGGCCTAGGCTGGGTAAGGGCTCTGGGGATGGAAAGGAGGGGACACAGACCTTTCTCCCTCTCTATGTCTTCCTCTGTGTGCCTTTGTCTCAGTTTCTTTCATTTGATCTCTCTGTCTGTGTGTCTGTGTTGTCTCTGTCTCCATCACCATCTCATTGTCTTTTCTATGACTTTATTTCTGGTTCTGTGTGTCTGTCCCATTCTATGTCAGTTTCTGTCTCTATCTCTCCATGTCATCCTGTCTTTTCCTCCTCCTCCCTGTTCTTGACAAACTATTGATTGCTCCCAATGGGCCTGCTCTGGGTGTGTCAGGAAGTGGATAAAGGGGTCAGAGGAAGAGACAAAGTGAATGACTGGTCTTTAACCTCCATCTCCTCTCACACTGCATAGAGCCTGGGGGATTATCACTGTTGGAGAGGAAGGGAGAGGGCCAGGCACCACTTCTCAGCTCTTGTTCTTACTCAGTTGTTTAGGTCATGGCTGACTCTTTGTGATCCCATTTGGAGTTTCTTTGGCAAAGATACTGGAGTGATTTCTTTCTCCACTTCTCAGCTCTATCCCTGTATATATTCAAACAGCTCTTAAAATCCTTCCTCTTCCAGGGAGACTTCCTAAATTGACTGGGGAGAGATCTCACAGTCCCCATAGTCCTTCTCTGCCTAAACATTGATTCAACAAATATTTGATAATATACCTGTTAAATGCAGGGACTAGGCTAGGATTAGAGAGACAGATATGTCCTACCCTCAAGGAGACCTAGAAGAGTAAACTCAGGCCCTGCCCTAAGACTGTTTGATGAAATAGAGACATACCAATAAGACCATTTACTCTGGCACCAGGGTTATAGGAGGAGGCCAGATGCAAGGCTGAGGGAGCTCAGAGGAAGAAAAAAGCATTGCGGGGAGCGGAGCCAAGATGGCAGGGTAGAAACAGGAAGAAGAAAGCATCGTCAACTAAAGGTTCAGGGAGGGTTTGCTGGAAAAGGTGGTGCCTACTTGGGGATATGAAAGATGGGTGGAATTTACAGAGGTAGAAAATGGAAGCTGGGGCCCAAGCACAGGTAGGAGGAAAACATTCAGATTTACTTGCCCTGGACAACTACACCCTCAGGTGTGGAAGGACCTAGAAGCCCTGAGTAACTGCTGAACTTTATCAGTGATATTTGAAAGATCATGGAAAATAAGAGAGGCACCCCAGAGCCAAAAAGGGCAGTATCCCAATTTTTTTTAAAGGAGAAGAGAAGGGAATTTGTGATGTTTCAACCAGTAAGCTTGACTTTAGTTCCTGGGAAGATTCTAGAACGGATCAAGATGACCAGTGAAACTCTGGAAAAGGAAGCAATGATCTCAGTGAGCACCCTGGCTTCAGAGCAGGTCATAACCTTGATTCCTTTTTTTTTTTTTTAAAGAGGGTCTCCAGAGGCAGGGCATGCTATAGCTGAGTTACCAAGATTTTACCAAGTAGGATAATCATTGACTGACTCCATGCCAGGCATGGTGCTAAAGAACAAGCAAGCAGTCCCTGTCTTCAAGGAGCTTACATCCCAATGGGAGAGTCATTATGCATTGATCAGTCAGTACATAGAAGATGAATACAGACTAGATGGGAGATAGCCTTAGAGAGGATGGTACAAACTTCTGGGAAGGACCAGGAAAGGACCCTGCAGCAGATGGCATTTGCTATTCCAAGATGTACAGGGGAGGAGAAAGAGTATTCCACGCATGGGGGAGAGCTGGGACAAAGGCATGGAGTGTAGTGCGAGGAACACCAGGTAGAGCTGTATGGGTGGAATATAGAAGGAGTGTAGGAAAGAAAGTAATTGGGCAGCTAGGTGACACAGTGAATGGAGCTCTGTTATCAGAGTCAGGAAGACCTGAGTTCAAATTTGACCTTAAACCTTAGCTGTGTGACCCTGGGCAAATTACTTAACCTTGTTTGCATCAAGTTTCCTTATTTGTAAAATGAACTAGAGTAGAATGTGGCGAACCATTCCAGTATCTTTGCCCAAAAAACTCCAAATGGGGACACAAAGAGTTGAACACTACTGAAATGACTGAATAAGCAGGAGAGTAATGTGTTAAAGGACTGAAAAGAGAGAGGAAAAGGTTGGGTTATGAATTATCTCATTCTGGCAACTGAACAATAGTCCAATTAGATACACAATGAAACTAGTTGAATGGATCCAAAGTGCAGTGGCTATTGGTTTGATTTAAATTTGGAAGGAAGTCTCCAGAGGAGACAGTGTCAAGCACTGCAGAAGACACTGACTTTGCAATCCGTGGACCTGAATTAGAATCCTGGCTCTTCCCCTTGCTACCTGTGTGACCTTGGGCAAGTCTCATACCTTTCCCAGTCCTCCATTTTCTCATCGTTAAAGTGAGAGTACTGGTCAAGATGACCTCTGGGTTTCCTTTCAGCTCTCTGCCTATGATACTAAGAGGAGTGTCCCAGGGAGCTGAGCTGCTGGACATTGTTAATCACAACAGAGAAAGAAAGGCACATGTAGACATCGTGCTTGGCAGATCTGTAGGTGACTCCAAGTGGGGAGGAATGCTTAACCTTCTGCAAGAAAGAGTCAAGATTCAAACAGATCTTGCTTGACTAGAATATTGAGCTAAATCTAATAAGGTGAACTTAAATAGGAGTAAATGTAAACCTTTATTCCTGGGTTCAGAAAAATCAGCTTCATAGCTTACAAGATTGGGGATGCATGCATGGTCAGACATTGTTATTGGTCTTGAGGGCAAGTAGGTGGGACAATGGAAAGAGCACTGGAATTAAGAAGAACTAAGTTGTGACCTCAGACTCTTACTAGCTGTGTGACCCTGGGTAAGTCACTTAACCCTGCTTGCCTCAGTTTCCTCATCTGTAAAATGAGCTGGAGAAGAAAATGGCAAACCACTTCAGTATCTTTGTCAAGAAAACACCAAATGGGGTCATGGACATGACTGAAAAATGACTGAACAACAGCATGATCCAGAAGAGGATAACTAGGTTGTGAGTCCATGCCCTGTAAAGGTTATTTGATAGAACTGGGGATGTTTAGCCTGAAAAAGAGAAGATTAAGAGGGAATATGTTTGCTGGAAAGCTTTCCATAGGGAAGAGGAATCAGACCTTTTCTGTTTGGCCCCAGAGGGCAGAAGTGGGAATGATTGGTGGAAGTTGCAGAGGGGCAAATCTAGGCTTGATGACTGGCTTCCCATATTCGAGAGGGATGGTGACCCCAGAGGTGGGAAGGCTGGTGGCTGCTGCAGGTGTCCAGGCAAGGAGGCGCTGAGGTCTGTGCTGAGATGGGGGCTATGGGAATGAGAAGGGACCAGATGCAGAGACATTGTGTAGGGGCTTAGAGGAGATGAGACTTAGGGCCCAGGACCCAGATGAAGGTAGGATACACTGCTGAACCAAGTTACTGCTTCAGGGATGACTGATGGAGGGAATATGCTCCTTTATACCAGAGTATAACCCATATCACTGGTTGGGAGATGAACACATTCCAGGTGGTTGCTCAGCAAATCTTCCATTGATCAATCATGTCTCTCCCCCAACCCCAACTCCTTCCAGCTGTCAGCTTCCTCAGTTGACTTCCTACTCCCTGGAGAAGACACCCACAGCACTGGCTGCCAGCCCTGAGCCTGTCCCTGTATGACTCTTCTGGTGTGAATCTAGTGTCTGGAGTAATCTACAACTCCTGGCCTCTAGGATGAGACCAAACCTAGTTTGGGACCATAAAAGAGCAGAGGGTCCCTGGAGCAACAAGGTCAATCCTCTTACTCCCCGTACCCCACACAATGAAAGGCTACTATTTCTAATGCATTTGGTAATGTGATTGGGGAACCCAACCAAGGAGGGGCTCATGGGCACCTGCCTCCTCTGTCATGAGATCAGCAATAAATAAGACTTTAATAATGGCTAACATTTAGATCATCATATTCTTGTCGACGTCCATTAGAAGTCAGCAATTAGCGGTGGTATTTATTATGGTTAAGAAAACAGGTTGTTAAGGAACTTGCCCATGGTCACAGTGTTAAGTAACTGCCAGAGGCAGAATTTGAATCCAGGGCTGTCCTAATACCAGGTCAAACATGCTTTCCTCTATATCAGATGCCACTCCTACTGAATCTAATAGAAAGTTTTTGGCTGCTTTTGGATCAGACCCTGGCCTTAGGGATGGATCCCAGTTTAATGCAGACTCAAAGACAGAGATCTTGCCTTAGAGACTTTCTGGGCCTGAGGGTCTTAGTCAAACTAAAGCTATTCTCTTGATCTTTTCCCTGGAGTCCCCACCAAGATACCCAACTACACACAGTAGCTCATACTCACACACACACACACTCACATACACACACATACACACACACACCCTACCCTCTGGACTATAACTAGGGACTTTTTGTACCTGGGTCCAGGACCCCAAATCACACTCCATGTAAGCAGCTTCATGCCCAGTCTCAGTGGAGAAGGTACAACTCCAGTCCTTACTCTTCAGGAGACCATGGCAGGAGGTGAGGACATACCTAAGGCAGGGCAGCTGGGGCTTTCCTCCAAGGCTCTGAATTTAGAGAGCACCAGCAAGAATAACTAATGAAAAACAGGAAGCTCCTATTCCTTCCCCCCAGTCTCCTTCATATCATAGCAGTACCCTACTCACTTTTTTGCTGATGACCAAAGGGATTTTTAACTTGGTGTCTATGAGCTTGGTGTTTTAAAAATATATTTCGATAACCATATTTCAGTATAATTGCTTTTTTTTTTTGGCTTTTTTGCAGGGGGCAATTGAGGTTAAGTGACTTGCCCAAGGTCACATGGCTAGTTCGTGTTAAGTGTCTAAGGTCAGATCTGAACTCAGGTCCAACTGACTCCAAGGTTGGTGCTCTATTCACTGCGCCACCTAACTGCCCCAATTGGTTTTCTTTATCATTCTCTGCATTTTGTTTTAATCATATAAAACAGTATTCTGAGAAGGGGTTCATAGGTTTCATTAGACTGCCAAGGAGTTCTAGACAAAGAAGATCTTTAGGTCTCTGTCTCTCCCTACACAATGTAGTATCTATCCCCCTCTCTTTCTCAGATCAAGAGTGCACAAAGAGCTTTATCTCTTGGGTCTCTTCTAGCTATGAACACTGTTATAATGTCCAAGCGCTGGACACTATTTCCTAAGCCCCACTCCCACCCCTTCCTTCCTCTGGTATGTCCTGGGCCATGGAAATTTCCGTACTTTCTCCGTTCTAGCTACAGTTCTTCCGTTGTACTTATCACCCTGGAGACACAGATGGACAGGAGTTCTCTCTCTCTCTCTCTCTCTCTCTCTCTCTCTCTCTCTCTCTCTCTCACACACACACACACACACACACACACACACACACACACACCACAAAGAACTGTACTAAGAGATCCAGGAATCTTGTTCCTTCCCCATTACAGTCATATCCTCTCCTCCTCCTCCTCCTCCTCCTCCTCCTCCTCCTCCTCCTCCTTCTCTTTCCTAGAGACAAGAAGACAGATGAGAGGGTGTCTTGATAATTCTACCACTCACTACCAGGGGCTTTTGTCTGCCTCTTTCATAACATCTCTGTCTTTGTCTCTCTTGGTCCATGTCCTCTGTGTTGGAGTCTTGGTTTCTCCAGCCTTTTGCTTCTCCTTATATCTTCCTCTAACTCTCTCTGCTGTGTGCTCCCTCTACTTCGACCCCATCTCATTTTGTGTCTGTGTCTGTCTCTATTTCTGCCTGTCTCTGTCTCTGTTTCTATGTTTGTGGCTGTTTTGGTCTCTGTCTTTATCTCTGTCTCTGTCTCTATTTCTGTCTCTGTGTCTATCTTTGTTTCTGTCTCTATTTCTGTCCCTGTCCCTATGTCTGTCTCTCTATTTCTGTCTGTGTCTGTCTCTATTTCTGTCTCTGTCTCTGCCTTTGTCTCTCTAATTTTGTCTCTCATGTATTAGTTCTTTTCTGTGTTTCTCTGTTTCTGTCTCAATTTCTGGCTCTGTGTGTGTGTGTGTGTGTGTGTGTGTGTGTGTGTGTTTCTGTATGTCTCTAACCCTGTACTTCTGGAACTTGGGGTCTTGTCTTCCTTCTGAGATACACCAGGACGGGCTATGTCTCCTCCTCAGATTAAGGGTTCCTGGGGGATTTATGTCTGGAAGAGAGGGGGCCAGATGGATGGACTAGCTTCCAGTGGGCACAGCCTCACTACCCTGTAAGGACACAGCCTATTCAGAGCCATACATTTCAGTTCCTCTCAGCCCTTTCCACTGCGTCTACACCCTCCCCCAAGAATGGAGGCAAATGCTACGTATGTCTTAGCACTATGACGACCAGCGTCATGGCAACACAGCTGGGAGGGGAGCACATCCTCCCCCTCATCCTCTTCTTCCTCACCATCCCCATTAAGAACATCAACCAACCCCCTCCCCCCAGCTCTTCACACCCTGCCTTTCCCTGGAATGAGCAGACCTGTAATAGCAGTCTGCCTCTGACTCTACAGCCCTTCCAACAGGTATCCAGTGACCTAATCCTATCCCTTTTCTAATAATACTAATATCAGTAAGACCAGACCTGTGCCTTATAGATAGTGCAAGGAATAGCACTCTCACTTTACGTATGAGGAAATCCAAGTCCAGAGAAGAAGATGAACTTGCCTGAGGTTACATAACATCAGTAGCAGATTTGGACTTTGAACCCAGGTCCTGGCTCCCAGTCTAGGTCTCTTTCTCCCCCACCCCTTTGCCCTCGAACCACACTGCTTTTTCTATTAAAGCTACCAACACAGAGACAGGAAATAATCACTCTTTTTTTTGTCTTGGTCAGGAGTTACATCTCACTCAAAGATCCCACACAGTATACTCAATCAGATGTATTTCTGTGCAGGCTTTTCTTCCTTGAGCTCCCGGAAAGTCGATTTCCTTGCCCCATCCCCAGCACCAGGACTCTCGTGGAAGCCAAAGCCCACCTCACCTAACTCTCCAGTCTATAGAACTGAATGAACCCTTGAAATATGCAGTGGAATGTCAGAGTTGGAATTGTCCTTTAGAGAACACAGGACACAGTATGTCACACATGGAGTGTGATAGAATGCAGAAAATAGGGGCAGCTAGGATAGCTGTGGAGAGAGCACCAGCCCTGGAAGTAGGAGGACTTGAGTTCAAATCTGGCCTCAGATTCCCACTAGCTGCATAACCCTGGGCAAGTCACTTAGCCCCAATTGCCTCAACAACAAAAAGAATATAGAACTCAGGATGTGAGAGTTGAAGTGGTCATGAGAACATAAATGTAGAATGATGTAATGGAAGTGTCTTTGGTTGGTGTAAATTTATGTACTACAAGCCCTGTCTCAGGGCTCCCTCCCCTCAACACAGAGTTTGATGACCCTGTGCCATATCAGATTCCTGACTTGGAAGAAAAGAGCCTCTGATAGGCTAGTAGAAAAAACTCCCAATGAGAAAACCCATCCTACCAGTGTAGATAAGCCCTTGTTCTGCAACTTTATAGTCTGAGAGAGTTTCGTGAGGGGTAGGGGGCACTAAGAGGTTAAGCAACATGTCCAGAGTCACATAACCAGATGCTGAACTCAGTTCCTTAGGCCTCTATATGTTATGCCTTGTTGTCTCTCTTAATTTTAGAGATGTAGAAACTTAATTCAGGGGATGTTAAATGATTTATCCATAGAAAGTAATTGTCAAAAGTGGGATTTGAACCTAGGGCTTCGGACTCTGGAACTGACTCCCTACACTCAGGTTCTGTGATTAAGTTTTCCCAAACTAAGCTAATTTTTGTATTGAAAGGGGAGACAGGTGAGATACACTCTATAACCCAAAGGATTGGATAACAGATCAAAAGGTTAATGGTGATCTTCCTCTTGTCTGTTGGAGAGATGTTGTGAGGCTTCTGCGGGGGGCGGGGAAGGAAGGTAGAGGTGGGCTTTCTTGTATTCCATCACTCCCAATATGAGGCTATTCCTGGTTATATACAAATTCAAATTCATCCCACATGTATTAAGTGGCTATCCCCTGAGAAATATAAGCTCCTTGAGGGAAGAAATTTGTATTTTTCATCTCTGTAACACAGGTACTTGTCACAGTCCACTGGCACTCAACAGGAGCTTAACAAATGTTGAATAATTGATTGGCTATTATGGAATCATGTGTTAGGTTCTTAGAGTGACACAAAGTTTAGGAAAAACCTAGTCCCTGATTTCATGGAACTTAGAGCCTAGTAGAGGGATATGAAACATACATGGGTAATTATGATAAGTCAGCACTGTACTGTAGGAATGAACGAACAAAAAGCATTTACCAAGTGTTTACTATGTTCCAGACACTGTGTTATCTGCTGCAGTAACAAATATAAGTAAGGTCCTGTCCTCAAGGAGCTTATATTCTAGAAGAAGACTGCAAGTAAAAGGGAGCCAGGAGGGGAAAGGAGTGGGTATATATGAGGTGGAAGGTTTGTGGCAGCTAGGTGGTGCCATAGTGCACAGAGTGCTGGGTCTTGAGTCAGGAAGACTTATCTTCATGAGTTCAAATCCAGCCTCAGACACTTATTAACTGTGTGACCCTGGGGAAAGTCACTGAACTCTGTTTGTAAAATGAACTCGAGAAGGAAATGGCAAACCTCTCTAGTATGAACAAAGTCAACATGACCATCATCACAGTTGTTCCTGATAGGTGACTCTGACCCAGGATCAGACCCAGGGGTTTATTGACTTCCCCAATGCTTGTTAATCTATTCCTGTGCCTGAGACTGTCAGGAACAATCTGATTAATATAGGAAGGAGTTTAGTAAATGTTCACTGTCCTTTCCCAGGACTACCTCACACTGTCAGTCTATAAATGAGTATTTATTAATATGTCATAGGGAAGGTAGATGGTGGAGTAGATAGAGTAACCTGCCTAAAGTCAGAAAGACTAATCTTCCTGAGCTCAAATCTGGCCTCAGTTTCAAATCTGGTTGCCTCAGTTTCCTCATCTTTAAAATGAGTTGGAGAAGGAAATGACAAACCACTCTAGAATCTTTGCCAAGAAAACCCCAAATGGGGCCACAAAGAGACACAACTGAAAATGACTGAAAACCAACAAAATGGTTTGAGAATGGCTAGAAAGTGGGGTGGCATTGATTTGGTTCTGGGAAAAATTAGGTGAGAGCTCACCTATTGGAGTCCAATGTTCTAGGGACAAAGTGTGTTCCACTGGGAGGAGGAGGAGAAGGAGAAGGAGGGAAAATGGGGTAGTTGGAATTTGCACTTGATTTGGAGTCAGAGAATTCTTAATTTTACAGATGAAAAAAGCTGAGGAGAAAGGGAGAGGGGGAGGGGGAGAGAGCAAGAGTGTGAGAGAGAGAGAGAGAGGGAGAGAGA
>CM053588.1:109921074-109940796 GCA_028646515.1 Pseudochirops corinnae
GAGAGAGAGAGAGAGGGAGAGAGAGAGAGGGAGAGAGAGAGAGAGGGAGAGAGAGAGAGAGAGAGACTTTCCCAAGTTAAAATAGAATTATTGAGGCAGCCAGGACCAGAACCAAGCTCTCCAGGTTCTTAGGCCAGAGTTTTTCCCACTTTACCACAATTGGGTGTAAAATTGCTCTAAGTCACTATACAGAAGGGAGGGGATGTTTATTCCTGTAATTTCCCATCCTTCAGGCTCTTCCAGTCTTAAAGGGACCTAAGGTTTCTTTGTCAGCTCTAGGAAGCCTCAGGGACCTCCAATCTTCCCTCTCCTCTTCCCTTCTCTTTCCTCCCTTCCCCCCACTGCTGTTCTTGAGGATATATGACAGGCATCTATGATGAGCTGGCAGCTGCCATAGTTGAGAAACCTGGGAGTGATGGTACAAGTGCCAGAGGGAGTGAGGGAGAGAGAGTAGGGCCACTAACCTCCACATCAGCCAGCCCCAGAAGGGAGCGAATAGAAACTCTCTGACCTCCCCCTCCCTTATTAGCCAGGGATGCTTTAGAGGAGATCCCTAGTCTAGGAGTAAGACCAGACTAGATGCCCTCTGAGGTCCCTGCCATCTTGGAGATCTTACTTGTCTGTAATCCTTAGGGAACCAGGCTGAAAATAAGAAAGACTTTTCTAGCCATCAGAGCCTACATCCCACAATGGAACAGACTGCCTTGGGAAGATCCTCCTGTCACTGAAGCATGCAAGCAGAGACTAGAAGCCCCCTTCCCCTCAGGGAGGCCAGTGAGGGTCCTTACACTGGAAGCTAGGGATAGAGGCCTTCCAAGGTCCCAATCAGATGTGAAATTCTATGAATCTGATTCCATGAGGGACTAGGCTCAACATAAGAAAGAATCTTTTGACAATAAGAACTATTTCACAATGGAATGGGTTACTTTGGTACATAGTGATCCACCTTCCCTCCCCCACCTTCCTATCCCTGGGAAAAGTATCCAAATAAAGATTGATTGGCTCCCTCCCATCCTTGTCAGGAAGACTACAGGTGGTGCTCTTTCAGGGAAAAAGATCAGATGGGTGCCCCCTGAGGACCTTTCCAGCTATGAGCATCTCTGCCTATGATTCAAATGGTCTAAGGCTCTGAAACTGACTGTGAAAGGGGCTGGTGGTGTGGAAAGCAGAAAACTGAAGAGGTGGAAGAGAACATGGGTGTCACTTTTTTGGCGGGGGCTTTCTCCACAGAGGTGTTTGTAAAGAACTATCTAGTTTCTTTTGTGTGTTTTTCCTTTCTACCACATCCCTGTCTGGTTAGTTTTGTGTAGCTATCTATATAAAACATCCCAAGATCCTACCCTGATGGTCTTCACACCTCATTTACACAAAGCAAATCAACTTCTGGCCTCTCTTTGGAACTGATCCAAAGGACCTTTGCCTTTAGCTCCAGAGCTCAAAGCCTTCATAATTTGCTCACCTTCTCTGATCCCAAAGGCCTGTGAGTCCCTTGGACTTTCCCAGTCCCTGAGCTCCAAGACTTGAAACCTAATAGAATGATTCTTAATATACAGTCAGAAATGATACACTAAGGGAAGGTCACTATGGTGATAACAACCAACATTTGTTTGCAGAGCACTTTCCTCACAACAACTCTGTAAGGAAACCAGTACCTACATGATTATCCTCATTTTAAGAATGAAGAAATGGGGGCAGCTAGGTGGTGTGGTGAATAGAGCACCAGCCCTGGAGTCAGGAGGACCTGAGCTCAAGTCCAGCCTTAGACACTTGACACTTACTAGCTGTGTGACCTTGGGCAAGTCACTTAACTCCAATTGCCCTGCCTTCCCCTCCAAAAACAGAATGAAGAAATGGGGGTGCAATTTGTCCATGTTCACATCTTTAGGGTCTGAAAGTAGATGTGAGTCCAGATCTCCTCATTCCAGGTCTTGCACTCTATCCTCTAGATTATAATGCCTATCAGAGAAAACTGCCCAGTCCCGGATTGGATAGGTCTTCTGTAAACTTCTAATTACTCCGGGGCTCAAGTTCCTTTAGACTTGGTGTAACAAGACCATTCCGACTCCCTCTATGTAGGGAATGGCTCCAGGCAAAGATGGTATCTTCTTAGAGTGTCAAATTTAGAATTTGCTTAACTGAGATCTCCAGACCATTGGTTCATTCTTCCCATTCCAAGCTTACTATCTATCAGTCATTCAGGGGTGATGGCCTGGTGAGCCTATGGTGTGGTTTGCCGTATCTTTGCTTTTCATCTCTTGAATTCCTATCCACCCTAAGTCCAACACAAATGCCATTTTCGCCAGAGAGCTTTCCCTAATGCCCTTGTGAGTGATGACTTTCCTTCCTGACCATCTCTGATATGGGGATAAGGATAGGACTGGACCTACGATTTCATTGATTTAGGAAATTCCTTGATGAGGAATCTCCCTCTACCAATGCAGCTTGGCACCTTCTTTGTAACTTATCGTCTTAATACTGAGGAGTTAAGTGACTTGTCCAGAGAGACACAGCTACTGTATGTCAGATGTGGGACTTGAACCCAGGTCTTTCAGTTTTCAAGGCCTGTTCTTTATCTATTACACAGTGTTACCTGTCAACAGTGTATGGTTTAATGATCTCTGTATCTGTCTTCTCCCTCCTAGACTGAGAACTCCAAGTGTAATTTGAATTGAATTGCTCACCCACTGTCTCAGGCCAGAAAAGGGGACTCAGAAGTGGTTATTACGTGCTCCACTTTTGCTTTCTAGTATGGATAATTTGGGGTAGAGGGGATTGGACTTCACTGGGCTGATCAGGTCCCAAAGGACTGATGGACGAGTTGGGTATGGTGAAAAGAGGCCTAGATATGGCAAGGTGTCTAAGGATCTGAGTTTGAATCTTAACCGCCATTTATGCTGTGATGACTCTGGACAAGTTTGGGCTTCAGTTTGCTCATCTTAAAACAAAGGGGTTGGACTAGATAGTCTCTGAGGTGCCTTTCAGCTCTGAGTATTAGGATATCTGGCTCTATGAGAGGTTGCCAGTAGCCCAGATCTCTTTTGATTCCTAGTCACTTCGCCTCCTAATTCCCTAAATACGTTTTAGCTTTACTTTGCCCATGAATCATGGGGACAAAAGGTTCACTGTCTCTCCTGTCTAGGCTGGGGGAACAGTCATCAGCCAGATCCCCAGAGAGAGTTCTGACTCTTTCCTAAGAAATCTCTCCACCCACAGTCCTTTCCCAGGCTAGGGGCTTGGGGGTGCTCTCCAGGGTTCTGAATCCTCCTTTGACATTAATGTTCAGTAAATGGTATATTAGGCTCCAGATGCTGCATGGTCAGCTGGGAAGGGGTGGGTCTTGCTTACCTAACCGCACTGTTAGTCCTCTTTAAGGCTGGCTCCAGGATTTATGTATTCAATTAAATTCAACAGACATTCATTATGAGACTATCTGTGCAAGGCAGACATATGGACAGAGCACAGTCCCTGACCTCATGGAGTTTATTATCTTATAGCGTGGATATGATAAGTACACAAATAATTGAAACAAGGTAGGATTCAAGGGAAAAATTCAGACAAAACATTCTAGGGAAATTTTCAGAGAGAAAGAACACTTTTTGTTGGGCAGAGAGAGCTATGGAGATCAGGGAAGATTTTCTGAAAAAGTAACCTTCGAATTTGATCTTAAAGAGAGAGAGAGATTTCAACCAGTGGAGATGTAAAGGGAATGAACTCTAGCCAGGACTGAATATCTATTTGATTAAACAGAAGCAGGAACAGGCACAGATAAGAACAAAGACATAATAGTCCAGTTTGCCTGGGATACAAAGTGAATGAATGGGGAGTAGTATGAAATAAAGCTTGAAGGTTTAGAACTAGTTTTTGGAGAGTCTTGAATGCCTGAGTCATAAGTTTATACATTATCATCTGGTCAAGTTTTTGGTTTGGGGAATGACATAGATTATTTTGGCAGTAATGTGAAGGATAGATTAGAATGGGGAGAGACTAGAATCAGGGAGGCCAGTTGGGAGGCATTACTATAGTCTGGACAAGTGAACTAGTATGGTGATGGTGTAAGTAGAAAGTGGGGGTGGGTGGATGAAATATATTGTGGAGTTTGAATCAACAGGGTGAGGAAGAGGGAAGAGTAAAAAAGGATGCTGAGATACTTTGTTTGGATTATGGGGAAGATGGCAGTGCCATCAACAGAAATAGGGAAATTGGGAGGTAGGATAAGCTTAGGAGGGATGATGATGAGTTCAGTATGGGATATGCCAAGTTTGAGGTACTAGCAAGATTTTCAGGCAAAGATATCCATCTAGCAGGTAGTTTTTGTTATAGGTTTAAAGCTCAGGGCAAAGATTTGGGTTGGAAATGTATTTTGGATCCATTTGTAAAGAGGTTAGAGCTATGGAAACCTTGGTGTGATGAATAAGAGAGAGTGTAGAGAAGAAAAGTCATAAGACAGAGCTTTGAGGGACACACATGATGGAACAGAAAGACTACACTGAACCAGCAAAAGAAATAGAAAAAGAGTGGAATGCAAGCTTCTTAAAGGAAGCAGTTATTTCATCTTTGCCTTTGTAACCCCAATATCTATGAAAGTTCATTTCACATAGTAGGAATGTAGTAAGACAGATAGTAATCATGACAATAATAAGGTAAAGTTCTCTGTGATGGCACAGAGACACAAGGCAGAAAGATCAGAGGACATTTAGAGGGGCAAAGGTACAGGAATGGAAGATCACAGAGAGTGCCCAGGGAGCAGAGAGATGTCCAGTTTGCCTGGAGCAGATATTGAAAGGAGGGGAGTAATAGGACATAAGGCTGAAAAGGTAGGATAATCTCAGTTTGTGGAGGACTTTGAAAAGCCAAAGGGGCCACAATTGTACTTGTGTGAGCAATAGAGAGCCATGGAAGGCCTCTAAGTAGAAGAGAAACATGAGCAGATGTATACATGAGGAAGCTAATTGCCATGGAGTCAGGTTCAGGAGTTTGAACTTTATTGGGCAGATGAAGATGCTGAAGTTGAACATGATTATAATAATAGTGATGAAGAGAGGACAATAATAATTCATTTCTACAAAGCCCTTTAAGTTTACAAAGCAATTTCATTACAACAACCTGTTTGGTAGATAGTGTTGAGCATCATCATCACTATTGTGGAAGGAACATGGCCTCATTCTGAAAGTATCTTAGGATTTGACAAAGTCATTGTATTGATTAGGTACAAGTCGTTGCAAGGGGAACTGGTTTGGCCAGTGATACTAAATCATCTTTTCCAAAGAGTTTGGCAAGTACAGAAAAGTCTGCATTCAAATTACACAGCATGTCCCAAAAGTCTTCATGCAGTTTTAAGCTTTAATAATATTAGAAATATAAATGCTAAAGACTTTAAGAAGGCAACATTTGAAAGGCCAATTATTTGAAACTTTAAAATATTGATGTTTCTGATTATAATTCAACATTAAAACTGTCTTATATGTCACTCTAGTCTTGTTAAAATTTTTAAAATATTAAAAATTCACAAATCTAAGTATAAAATTTTAATAATCAAGCTTTCAAATGTTTTCTGTAAGTGTGTAGATGGTTCATGGCTGGAATTAAAACTTAAAATGCACTAAGACTTTTGGTACATGTATAACATAAGGAAGGAAAGAAAAAAATATTTATTTGTTGCCTATTACATGCCAAGCACTGTGCCAACCCTTTTATAAATATTATCTCATTTGATCCTCACAACAACTCTGGAAGGTTAGTGCTATTATCATCCCCATTTTAGAGTTGAGGAAACTGAAGCAAAGGTGAAGTGACTTGCCTAGGGTCACACAGCTAGGAAAGGTCTAAAACAGGATTTGCACTCAGGTCTTCTAGACTCCAGGCCAGGTGCTCTATTCAACTGTCCCAGTTAGCTGCTAATATATCATATCATATCCCATCCCATCCCATCATATCATATCATATCATATCATATCATATCATATCTATTATATTGTAATATACTGTAATATAATATAAACCAACACAATGTAATGTAATATAGTACAAAGTAATACAATATAATGTAACAGATAAAATGGAGAAATAAATCAACTAGGAATGATTGAACAAATATAATCAATATTTCACATAAGGTAAGTTTTTTGACAAAAACACATTTTCTTCAGACGCTTTGGCTATGTATTTCAACATTGGCTGCTTACAGAGAAGGGGAACTAGGCTGTGCCATAATATGTCTCACGAGGAAGCCTAGTTGTCTAATTTTTATGCAGTGACAAATAGCTTTTCTCTTTCCTGACTCAAGGCCTTGACAAGAGGGCCTGAAGGGTCTTTCTTGACTCTGCACCATTTTACAGATGGAAAAATTAAGACCTCAAGGAAATGAAATGGCTGCCCAAGGTCACCCATCCAGTAAGTAACAGATAGGGCAGGAAAGGTAGGGTGAGACTGGATTTTGAAGGGCTTTGCACACTGAACTTTATTTAAAGGCAATAGGGATATGTTTTGCCCAAAGGACTTGGACTCTGGTGTCCTGACTCAAAGTGGAGCACACTTTCCCATTAGACTGTAATGCCTCTCTATTGCGGAATGTCATGGAACATAATGTAGTCATAGAATATCTGAGCTGAAGGGGGCTTCAGGGCATCTAGCCCAATCCCTACCTGAATAGGAATCTGCTTAATAACCTCACCCAAAGTGGTCAACCAGCCTCTGCTTGAATACTTTCAGAGATGGAGAGCTCACTACCATTAGAGTCAGTCCATTGCACTGTGTTTGGTTCTAAAGCATCTTTGGATTCAGACATCTCTGGCTCTGAGTATGGTTCTTCAGTCCGTTCCTAAATTCCTTCCTTGAACCAACTGTTTCTAATTAAGTTCCAATCTCAAGGACGATCACCAGGAAAAAAAAACAAACATCTGACCCAGAATCATGTCCATGTAAGGGTTTCATCACTATCTTCTCAGTTTATTCCTAGTGACTGGAAAAAACATGATAATAATCATCAACATTCTTATTCCCTCTTCTGTTCCCCAAACAACTACCACACCAAACTCTGGGAGGACTTTTTGAGGGGGAGGGTGGTGGAGAGGGATATGTGATATATAACTAAACACTAGTTACATTTTAGGACATCTGGACACCACATTTAAGGAAGGCTATTGATATGCTGAAAGTCATTCAGAGGAAGGCAACCAGTATGGTGAAGGTCCTCAAGTCCATGTCATATGAGAATCATCAGAAGGAAATGAGAGGGTCACTGTATCCTGAAGAAGAGAAGGTTGGG
Source organism: Pseudochirops corinnae (assembly GCA_028646515.1). Lineage (NCBI taxonomy): Eukaryota > Metazoa > Chordata > Mammalia > Diprotodontia > Pseudocheiridae > Pseudochirops > Pseudochirops corinnae. Next base: position 109,928,339 of record CM053588.1, read on the forward strand.
GGTGGGGTATGATGACTGGCATCAAGTGTGAAAGGTTGTTCTGTGGGTAAGGGATTAGACTGTTTGCCCCAAAGAGGACAGTGGTAGGAGTAATGGGTAAAAATTGACAAAAAAATAAATTCATGCTTGGTATAAGGAAAACTTCCTTATGGTTAAGGCTTCACCAAAGTGGAATGGGCTGCCTGAGGAGGTGGTGAGCTCCCCCTTCCTGGAGGGCTTCAAACAAAGGCTAGATAATCACCTTGTGATTGTATTGTAGCTGTAATTCTTTGGTTAAGCAGATCACAGTAACCCTTTTTGCCTCAGTTTCCTCATCTGTAAAATGAATTGGAAAAGGAAATGGCAAACCCTACAATATCTTTGGCTAGAAAACTCCAAATGGAGTCATGAAGAGTCAGCAATGACTGAAACAACCCAACAACCACCACCCACACCAGCACCAGCACTGAGGCCCTTTCTAACTCTGAAATTATATAATTATGTGAAATCAGTTCCTCCTTATATTAAGCCCAAATACAACTGTCTGAGATCTGTCCCTTACCCTTAAGTCTTATTTCGCCCTCTTGGATTTAGAAGGAGAAGTATGCTTCCTTTCCCCTAGGAAAACCCTAGAGAAATTGGAAGACAGTGATGGTGGCCCCCTTGATGAAGAGGGAGATGACAATTGGTAATGTTCACATTGGGAACTCTGTATTATTCCCAGTGTCTGGTCTGTGGCTGTGAGGGTTGAGCAGGGCCAGAGCTCCCCAGGGGCCAAGGGCAGGTAATTGGCAGAACATTGATTCTGAGGCCATGACGGGAACAGTCCCAGTGCGGGCAGGAGAAGGAATGAAGCAGAACTAATGATCTGGAACAGCTGTGACATTCCCATGCTGTCCAAGGCCCCAGCTGTAATCTTGACCTGAGAGGCTGGTGTAGGAGGGGAGGGGAGAGGAGTGAAGATCCTTGACTGGGCATTGTTTTTAAGGGGAGGGGGGAAGGGGACAGGAGACCTAACTCTAACTATGAATAAATCCCTAAATCCCTGCTTTGAGGGAGGGTATGCATGACCCCTATCCTCAGAAAGACCTAGGGTTTGAAGGGAGATCCAAAGTTAGATTGGAGTCCTAGCAGGCAAGGTTTCTTCATTTGAAGGAACAAGCAATGTTTCTTCTGCAGAATTAAAAACAAGGGAAACACCATAGCTGTCTTCAAGTATTTGAAGGACTGTCGTGGTGAAGAGGGATTAGTCTTGTTCTGCTTGGCCCCAGAGGGCAGCAATGGATGGAAATTGCAAAGAAGTGAATTTAAGCTTGATGTTGGGGGAAATGTCCTAATAATGAGAGCTATCCAAAAATACAATGGAGGTAGTAGGTTCCTGCTTACTGGAGGTCTTTATACAAAGGCCATGTGACATAAAGGGCCATATGTCATAAAGAAAATTCCTACTCAGGTAAAGGAGGCAGTGTGGTACAGTGGGAAGAGTCCTCCCTCTGAAATCAGAAGATTCAGGTTCAAATCCTACCTCCTACACTTAATGTTTATAGAATTTTAAGCAAATTGTTTAACTTCTCTGGAAAAGAAGGAAGGAAAGAAACAAGCATTTATTAAGTGCCTACTATGTTCCAGACACTGTGCTGTGTGTTTTACAAATATCTCATTTGATTTTCACAATAATCCTGATGCTATAATTAGCCCCATTTTACAGAGGAGGAATCTGAAGCAGAGATTGTGACTTGCCTAGGGTCATATGGCTACTGAAGGTCTGAGGCTAGATCAGTTTCCTCATTTGTAAAATGGGGAGTTGGACTAGATAGGCTCTGAGGTCCCTTTCTGAAAGATTTTGGGACCCTGTCCAGAATCAGTCCAATCTAGAGAGGGCAGACTACAGAGTGATCCAGTAAGCAGGTTTGAGGAGCTTCAGATGTTTTCAGATTAATCTCTCACTGGAAGCTAGAGCAGAAGACTGACTTCAGTGCAGCATGGGAGATTGAAGTTGGATGGAAGGAGGCTTTAATAGCAAGGAAGGTTGTCAGAGCCTGGAGGGGAGTAAGAATAAAAAGCAAATCTGGGACCAGACACAACCCTGCTCAGAGGCAGAGATCTGGACAAGACAAGTCCCCCAAAGAATTCCTTCCAAGTCTATTTCTAGGGCATGGTGGGGGATAGCTTTGTCTTCAGATAGGTCTTGAGCTCAGGGTATAACCGCCCTGTTCATTCCTCTCACTAACACCCTTCCAGCTCCTCTGTCAATTCCTCTACCTCCCCACCTCTTATGTCCCCTGCACAGGAATAAAAGGTTCCTGGGTTCTAGGGGGAAGGTGGTGTGGGGGTGGGGACACTAGGGGGAGAGATCCAGTGAGCCTAGGACAAACTTCCACTTTGGGTCTTCCCCAGGGCTTGTAATGGGGTGGGGTTGCGTGGATGCTGGAGCAAGGAAGCTGGTTTACGGGGAAAGCTATTCACCCTGTGGGCCCCCCCCCCCCCCCCATAAGGTTCCATCTGGTCCTGGTCGGTCCTATTTAGCATAGCTGGTAATAGGACCAGGGAATATTCTCACACTTCATCTTAGCTTCAACAAGCCAAGAGGCAATAGTGCCTACCCAAATCTCTCATTTTAGACAGAGGAAACTTTAAGGTCAGAGAGGAGGGAAGGGACAAAACTTCGCCAGAGCCCAGGTCTCTGCCTCCCAGTTCCACTATCCAGGGCTGCCTCATCCAATATCCTGGTGTCTCCAATTCAGAGAGCTCTCTGTCCCAGTTCTCATCCTCCCCCGAAGGTGGTGTGTGTGTGTGTGTGTGTGTGTGTGTGTGTGTGTGTGTGTGTGTGTGCCTGTAACTCAGTGGGAATGAAAGGTATGATATTTGCATTATTACATAAGCCAGAAAACGGCACATAGGAGGGGACTTTGCCAAGGTTAAGAGGCTAATGAAAGTTGGGACTTGCCCCGGCTGCCCCAATCCCAGAACTACTGGGACTCCAATCCACACCCCGATTCCACAAAACCCAGAAATCAGGCAGTCCTACGGTTGAAGAAGGGACCTGGAAGTGATTCATTTTATTGTTATAGCCTGGGGAAGTTCTGGGCAGCTTGGTGGCAAAGTGTATGGAGAACTGGCCTTGGAATCATAAAAACTTATCTTCCTGAGTTCAAATCCAGCCTCAGACACTTATTAGTGTGTGACCCTGGGTAAGTCATTTAACCCTGTTTGCCTCAGTTTCCTCATCTGTAAAATGAGCTACAGAGGGAAACGGCAAAACATTCCAGTATCTTTGCCAAAAAACCCCCAAATGGTGTCACAAAGAATTGGACACAACTCAACAAGAACAAAGGGGAAGTTCTGCCTTGTGCTGACCCCAGTCCCTCTCATTTGGCACTGTCAAGTGCTTTTTCTCTTTTTATTTCTTCCAATTCTCAGACCTGTTTTTGCATTCCAAGGGGGGACTGGAAGGAATAAAACCCTTTCCTCCAAACCTCAGTCTGCATTTGCAGAAACAACATTCTATGTGTTTTCTTACCATACCCCTGTCCTCTGCTCTGGTCAGACTGCATCTGGAGTATTGGGTTCAGTTCTGGGCACCACATTTGAGAAATGGCTTTAATAAGCTGGAGCTCACTTAGTGGGAAATCACCAGCATGGTAAGGGGACTTGAAATTAAGTCCTGGGAGGATTCATTGTAAATACTGGGACTATTTAATTTGGAGAAAAGAAGACTCCAGGGAGACATGATGGCTGTCTTCAAGGGTTTGAAGAGCTACCATGTGGTAGAGGGATTAGGCTTCTTCTGATTGATCTTAGAGGTCAGAACTAGGGCTGAGATAGGCAGAGTTGATTTAGACTCAATAAAAGGACAATTTTTGTTAACAGAGCTTTTCCGGAATCTTAGGTTTTGTTTTTTTTTTTTTGAGGCAATTAGGGGTTAGTGACTTACCCAGGGTCACACAGCTAAGTGTCTGAGGCCAGATTTGAATTCAGGTCCTCCTGACTCTGGGGCTGCTACACTATCCACTGGGCAACACAGCTGCCCCCTTTCCCAAAGTCTTAATGGGCTGCCTTGGAAGGCAGTGAATTCTCCATTACTAAAAATCTTTGAGCAGAGGCTGCATGCTGTGGAGAGGATTCTTGATCAGGGATGGGTGTGACTAGATAATAACAATAAATGTTATCTTTATAGGGCCTTAAGGTTTGCAGAAGCCTTTACATAGAACTGGATTAGTTTGAGCTTCACAACAGGGAGGTTTTGTTATCACCCTCCCTTTGTATCTGAGAAAAGTCAAAGTCAGAGAGATTTGCCCAAGGTTACAAGGCTTGTATCAGAGGTGAGATTTGAACTCATGTTTCTCTTGACTTCCTGTCCAGCAGGTTTCTGTTGCTCCCTAAATACTATCTTCAGTTTGAGGAACTGTGATTTTATGAAATCAGCCAGGTCCATCTTTAGAACTCTCTTCCAGTATAAACCCAGCCATCCCCACTGCCAGGCACAGAGTCCCCAAGTCAGTAGGAAAGCATCCTTCTGGGTTGAATATCCATTATTAGAAGTTACAATACTGGGGAGCAGAGATTTGGTGGAATTTGGGAAGAGAGAATTATACAACAAAGCATGTCCTTTTCCAACAACTCTGTGTGGTTGGGAGTGCAAGGATATTTACTCCCATTTCATAGAGATAAAAACTGAGGCCCAGAGACATGCAGTGACTTCACGGAATGTCTAACCTGGAAGAGACCTCAGAAGCCATCTAACCCAATCTGTACCTGAATAAAAATCCCCTCTATGATATCTTCAATGGTTCAATTCAACAAGAAATTGTGCTAGGTGCCATAGATTTAGAGAGGAGAATGAAATAATCACCACATCACAGATACAGTATGTAAAACCAAGAAGAAAAGAGGACCTCCGAGGAGAGGGTGTGTGTGTGTATGTGTGTGTGTGTCTGTGAATTCAGTTGTATCTGGGATTGGAGTCAAGGGTTCAACCTAGGATTAAGCTGGAGACAGGGGGCAGAGCTCACTATGGACCTAGGATATCTCTGAGGCTAGGTCTGGGGCTCAGGCTGGGATCAAGATGGTTCAATTCTATAAAGCTGAGACTGAGACAGAGCAAGACTGATAATATGACAAAGAGATGCACATGAAGATGAGAAGGTTGGGCTGGGTAATTTCTAAGGTCCCCTCTGGCTTTGAAATTGTTCTTCTGGAATAATAAGCCCCATGAGATAAGAGTGGAGAGGGGAAATTTGGGATCAAGTAGATGCAAGGTAAAAAAATATTAGAATCATAGAATCTCAGAGCTGGATAGGACCCCAGAGAGCAGTTATTCCATCCTGTTGTTGTTCAGTCCTGTCTGACTCTGTGACCCTGTGGATCATAGCACAACAATACTGTCCATGGGGTTTTCTTGGCAAAAATACTACTGTGCTTTGCCATTTCCTTCTCCAGTGGATTAGGGCAAACAGAGGTTAAGTGATTTGTTTTGTCTGAGGCTGAATTTGAACTCAGGTCTTCCTGATTCCAGTCCCAGTGCTCTATCTGAGCTGCTAAGCAGAAATCCCTATTAAACATATTGCCCAACAAGTGGTTATCCAGCTTTCACTTAAAGATTTCCAGTTCCAGAAAACTCACCTAACTTTCGACTTAGCTCCTTCTACATTTGGACAGCTTTGCTTATTAGGAAGTTTTCCCTTAATTTGTCTCCTGGTCGCTTCAGTGGCATTGATCCAAGTCACCAATCCTTGCACTTGCTGCACCTCCCAAGGGTCCCAAACTCCCATCCCTTACTTGCCCTCAGCTGACTTGGCCAGTTTAAGCAGTACCTGTCTTAATGGTATCTGTATTTTAAAAGAGGAGCCTCTGAACCTAAATGAAAGTCTGTTTGCTGGAATAGGAAAGTGAAGATCTTTGGAGCACATTTGGAGAGAGAAGCCTTCCTGTGTGTACCACTTCCCCAGCATCCTTCTCTACTCTTGGCGTCATTCCCCGCCCTCCCCCCCCACCAGAAGAACATAGGTCAGCCAATTTGCTTGGCCACTTCTGAAAGGCTGCCAACCTCTGACTTACCCTGCCTGTGTTTTTGTGCCACATTTATTGTTCTGTATGCCTGTGCCTCGTGAGGCTCCCTGAGAGGAGCCCAGCCCCCCTCCTAGGCCTGGGCTGCTTTAGACTCCACATGGTGAGGTGTGTGTATGGATTGTCCTCTTAGGCTGGTTCTCCCTAGGGATTCAAGAAAAGTCCCCGACTCCTTGTTTCATACTATCATCTCTCTCCCCCAGTTCCCAATGTCCCCCTTTCTCCCAGCAGCCCCCAGGACCCTTCCATGGGGGAGTTTTCTAATTGCCTGTATCAGCGCTCTCTCTCTCTCTCTCTCCTCTCTTTCTCTCTCTCTCTCTCTCTCTCTCTCTCTCTCTCTCTCTCTCTCTCTCTCTCTCTCTCTCCCCTAGCTCTGTCCTCCCTCTCTCCCCGCTTCTCTCCCGGTCTCTCCTCCCTCCTTTTTTCCCCTCCCTCTGCATTATCAGACCTGCTCCGCATCAGTCTCCTCGCTAAGCCGAGTCCCCTCAGGGAGCTGAGCGGAGCAAGCGGCAAAGGAAGGAGGCCGGAGGAGCAGAGAGCAGCCAGCGAGCGAGCGCTGTCCGGGAGAGGCCGGGAGAAGAGGGCCAGAGCCGACCCGGGCCAGGCCGGGCTGGGTTCAGGGAAGGGAGGGGAGCCCCTTTCCCTCCCTTCTCTTCCTCTCTTCTCTCCCGGAGCCTTCCACTCCTCTCTTCTCCCCTCCCCTCTCCTCTTCAGCCCCGCCCCTGCCTTCCCCTCCGGGCCCCGCCCCTCCCCCCTGGGGCTGAGTGGCCCCGCCCTGGCCGGGCCGGGCGCCGGAGGATGAGGAGCGATGGGGCAGGCGTGCGGCCACTCCATCCTGTGCCGGAGCCAGCAGTGCCCGGCGCGGCCCGGGGAGCCCGAGCCGTGAGTGTCCGCGGCCCGGGGCTGCACAGGGGTAGCCAGGGAGGGCATCGGTGGGGGGAGCCACGAGTGTCGGGCCGAGCGGGGGGGGGGAGGGGAGGGTCCAGGGATCTGGGGTGTGGAAGCTGGTATGTGTGTGTGTGGGGATATCAGACCTGAGAGAGTCCGGGGTGCGGGCTGAGTCTAGAGTGGGTGTAGGGGGGCCCGCCGAGGGGGGGGGGGGGCTGAACCAGGAGTGTTAGAGTGGCTCGGGGCCGAGTCCAGAGAGATAGGGGCAGGGGGATCTGATCGAGGAGTGGCAGGGGCGGCGGTGGCAGGGGGGCTCTCAGCCAGGGGAATGGGGATAGGGTGCAAGTTGAGCGGGAAGGAAAATGGGTCGGAAGCGAAGCCGAGGAAGGATGGGGAAGCAGGCAGCCTAGCCGGCTTAGGCTGGGGGACAGCGTGGCCCGGGGCTGGAGTTCAGGAGGGACATGTGCTGGGAAGGGACGTGGGCTCCCGTAGCCACTTTAGCCAACTTTACAGGTAGTCCAGGAGAAAGGGAGAGAGGAGAGCAGTGCGAAGATTCTGTCCCCTCCTTCTGGGGCCGGATAATCCCAAACCACGAATAATTGTGAATCTTTCTTCGTATGGACAATCCGGGGGAACTCGTAGGGTTTTCGAAAGAGGGAGATTAGGAGAAACCAGGCCAGGTGGGGCCTGGGTTAGCGGCTGGGTAGGAAGGGAAGGGGTGAGGGCAGGAGGAAACCTATAGGTGATCTGGGTTGTCCCTTCAGGAGCTCTGGGTATCCTGCCCTTTCCTTGTGGATTCTTGATTGAGAAAAGTAGGGGGCTGGGGTTGGGGGTGGGGTGGGGAGCGAGAAAAGCCCTGTGTGTGCACGTGTGTGCTCATGCACGTGTGTGAGGGGGCCGGGCACGTGCGAGGGGCTAGGAGCCAGGGAGGGAAGGCAAGGAAAGAGAGGGAGGAAGGCGGCGCCCCGCAGGTGGGATCGCAGCAGAGTCTGCCTGTGCCTGGGAGGGGGTTAGTGGGTGGCTGAGATTGAAGCTTGTGGTGGTGGGGGCGGCCACGTGTGAGCTAGGAGACTGTTCCCGTGTGTAGGTGTGTGTGCCCAGAGCTTCTTTGTGTGTGTGTGTGTGTGTGTGTGTGTGTGTGTAAGTCTGTGTATGCGTGACTGATTTTGGATGTCTGGATGTGTGACAGTTTGTCTGCATGTGACTGTGTTTGTAGATTGTATGTGCCTGTATGTGTACACTGACCCCTTTGTGAAAGGAATGTACTTGTGCGTTATTGTGTGTATGAACCCGTATTTCTATGTGGTTTGGGTCTGTGTGTGTATTTGGGAGGGGAAGTTATTTCTACAGGATTTTTTGTATGTCTCTTTGTGTGTATGAATGCATATCTAGGTAGACACAGACATACCACAGAGACATGTACACTCAGTAGATACATATTTGTACACACCCATAATTCATAGACTGTTATGGTCCTGCACACAGAGAACGATCCTTCCTTCACTTTGTTAGTTTGCTGGAGAGCTCCTGACTGATGGAGAACCTTCCCTTCTACAAGTACATCCCCAGTCCCACTCCCCACACCCATTATATGAGTGAGAGACACATCCTAGAATGTACACTGTTAGAACCAAGACAGACTTTAGAGATCACCTAATTCAATCTTCTCAGCTTTACAGATGGGGAAACCAAGGACGAGAGAGGAAGAGGCTTATCCAAGATCATATAGCAAGTCAGAGATAGACCAGATATCCTTATGCCTACTTAATGGTACAGAAAACACACACATATGAATGTGTGCATATTTTATATACTCACACATATTCCCAACCCAACTAAGACAAGTATCTCTATAGATAATGGAAAGGGGGGGAGGGGAGTGTACATGGGTAGAAGAGATGCCTTTCTATAAATTAGGAGCTCTCCAGCAATGCTCTATCAGGGTCTTAACAGACTGGATGACTTTTCTGTCTGACTATGCATGTATGTGTGTGTGAGTTAGAGGTTTTTATGTAGACATAGCTAGCATTTCTATTGCTAGTATTTCTATAATGTTTTAGAGTTTGTAAAGCACTTTCCATATTAACTCATTCCATCACAGACAAGTGAATTTGTCTGAATAAATGTGTATGTATGCATATATGAGTGTGTCTCTGAGGACTGTATATGTCCATGTATATGAATGCATGTCTTTATATCTAGTGTCTTGTTTAGCAGAGGTGTGATAGGCCTTTAGCTGATTTGGATCAAAATTTTGAAGTCCCTTGGAACTCCCTGATCCTTTCTCCATCTGTATGGAGGAGGGCACCAGAGAACCTGAGGCCTCTGGGCCACATGTGGCCTTCTAGGTCCTTGGGTGCAGCCTTTTGACTGAGTCAAAGGAGATTTGTTCTGTGAAGTTTGGATTCAGCACAACGGGTGTACTTGAGGACTTAGAGGTTCACATGTGGCCTGGAGGCCTCTGGTTTCCCCAATCCTGGTTTCTTGCCTTTCTGGATGCCTTCCCTTCTTTGGTAGCCATGTGCTCCTCTCCCCACAATAGACAAACTCAGTGTGGGCATACTAGGAAGTGTACTGGAAAAGGAGTTGGGACTCATGGGTTTTAATCTTAGTCTTGTATTTTGTGCCTTCTCGAGCTACTTTGGGCCTCAGTTTCTTTATCTGCAAAATGAAGTGAATGGATTAGATGACCTGTAAAGTCGATTCCAACTCTAAATGCTGTGGACCTTTCAGATGTGGTGGGCAGAGGGAAGTGCTGAACTAAGAAGAGAAAGGCTCTAATGGAGACTTGGGAAGGCCTCCAGGGGGAGATAGAAGGGATAATCTGACCTTGAGGCCTGCTCATCCTCTCCTTTACCACCTCCCAGGGCAATACCACATCTTCTGAGAAGTTCTCCTGGATCATGGTGAAGAGGAAAAGTCTCTGAACTTAGACTCAGAAAGCCTGGTTTTTAGGCTCATGACTTTAGCCAAGCCGTTTTTCCTCTCTTGCCTTCAGTTTTGATGAGGGAGTTGGACTCCATGGTCTCCATGGTTCTCTCAACTTTGATATTCTGTTATTTGATTAATGGTAATAATAGTTGGCACTCATATAGGGCTTTAAGGTTTGCAAAGCACTTTGTCCTCACAACCACCCTGGTAGGTAGGTAGGTAGGTGCTATTATAATCCCCATTTTACAGATGAGGAAACTGAGGCCAGCAGAGATTAAAGGACTTGCCCAGGGTCATACAGCTAGTGTTTGAAGTTGGATTTGGACTCAGGTCTTCCTGTCTGTAGGTTCACTGTTTTACCTAATATACCATCTGTCTACCTATGATTCCTTCCCTGATGTAACATTTTGTGTTCTAAGATCCCTTCTAGGTCTATGTGTTTTTAAAATTAATGATTATATATGTGTTCTCCACCTCCCTCCCCCCCCCAGTTATGTTATGTTATCCATTTTCTGGACTATCCCTGAAGGCATATTGAAAGAGGACACGTGTGTATGCATAAAATTACTTAAGAGCTGCTATAGAGTAAGATAAAAATATCTCCAAGGGAATGGAGCCTCCCCATTGGTGGAGGGGGCATGGAAAATTAGTGGCCCCTTTTGGGCAGGGAGAACTTTGGGAAGATAGGTTGGGTAGGATTTGAAGTAGCAGGGGGGCTCAGGAAGAGCATTCTGGAAAAAGGGGGCAGTGTGAGCAAAGTAGGAATGAAGGGAAGGGGGGTGTGGGAGCTGGAGCTGTGAGATTTGACTGGAGAAGTAAGCTAGGAGCAGACCAGGGAGAGCCTTGAATGAAAAATCTGGAATCCTCAGGGGGCATGGGGAGCCATGGGAAGTTCCTGAGGGAACATGTTCAAATCTGGATTGAAGCAAGTGACTGTGTTCCTTTGTGTAGGAGAGATGGTAGGAGAGAGACTGAAGGCAGAGGGGCTGGTGGGGAAAGTTGTTGCAATGATCTGGGCAGGAGAGTAAGGCTTTTCATCCTGGACCTTGGAAATGGAGAGAGGGAGAACGTGAATATAGAGACATTGGGTGGGGAGACGGGACGGAATTGGGCATTAATTGGGGCAGGTGGGGCAGGAGAGAGAAGAGTGAGGGAAGAAGCCCAGCTCCATATGCCAAAGGGACAGGGACAGTAGGCAGGTTTCTCATTGACATGGGAATGAGTTGGAGAAGCAACTGACTTTGGAGGTGTCTTAGATGGGGGGACGTGGTTGTTGTTTAGGGCCAGAGGGGTGTTTAGGAAAAGGCATCCAGCAAAGGGCTGATCTGCTTCCCCACTCAGACTGAGGCACTTCCTATAGACAAAAGTCCTGTCTCCTCCTTCAGAGCAAATGCTCCCTCCTTGGAGCCCTTGGCTCGTCTGGTATAAGGGTAATGTCTCACCTCATTCATGCTCTTCCCTCTCCCTAGTCCAGGGCTGGGCCCCTTGCTGACAGGCATTGAGGTATCCCCCTACAATGGGGGTGGTTGTGGTGAGGGTACTGCAGGGTGTGGGGCAGTAATATCGGCTTCCGTCTCCAGTACCGGCACCACAAAGGTTACATACCCCCTCCTCCTACATCCTTCTCCTCCCCACCCCTCCACTAGCCCCTCTCTGCCCCTCTTCCTTCCTTTCCACTCCCTGTCTGAGTCCCCATGGGCTTGCTGATGGCTTGGCTGGGTTGTGGCCAGGCTGGGGGGGAGGCAGGGATAGGGGGAAGGAAGGGACCAGGAACTCTCAACTAAGCCCCTTCCCTCATTAATGGCCTGGGGACTTTCCCCCTCAAAAATCCCTCCTCCCCCTTTACTTCAGTCAGTCACTGGGTTTCAGCTGAGTGTCCCCACCATCTAGATGTGAGTCCAGGCCCTTGCCTCTGCTCTTCCCTCCCTCCTTTGCTTTTTGCCTCTCTAGCTCTTGTATTTTCAGGCCCTGCCTTAAGCCCTACTTCCTCCAGGAAGCCTGCCCTGACCTCCCAGCCCAAGGTCAAGCTCCTCAGTTCTTCTAAAGGAGACAGCCAGGAGACCTGGTTTCCTTTTCAGGCTCTGCCTCTGACTTGCTGTGTGATCTTAGGTATGTCCCTCTGAGCCTCAGTTTCCCTATTTATGGAACATCAATAAAATATTTACAAACTACACAGAAGGAAACAAAAGAGCAGGCGACTTAAATATATTATTACCCTGTTAATATCTTATATATACATGCATAATACATTACAAAACAATATAATATATACATATACTTCTTAAAAGCAAATTGTACATAAAAAATTCATACTTTCTTTTACAAGCCTCTTGGTCTTTTTTCTGTTTTTTGAAATGTTTGTGTTTGTTGATTATTAAGTTTACAATAAAAAAGAAAATTTAATAAAAAAATGGAAAAGAAATAGAAAAAAATAAAGGATTCAGATTAGATAATTTCCAAAGGTCCTTTCAGCCCTAAAACCAGGATCCTAAATTGCCTCTTTTCTTTTCTTTTTTTTTTTAATTTACTCATTTACTTTTAATTTACAAGATTCAGTTCCACAATCACTTGAGTTTCAGATTTTCTCCCCTCCC
>CM053588.1:109941296-109978857 GCA_028646515.1 Pseudochirops corinnae
GTTCAGCCATTCCCCAATTGATGGGCATCCCCTATATTTCCAGTTTTTTGCAACCACAAAGAGAGCTGCAATAAATATTTTTGCACATATGGGACCTTTTCCCACTTCTGTAATCTCTTTGGGATATAATCCCAACAGTAATTGCCTCTTTTCTTGAGGCCCACTCATCCATCAGTGGCTCCTTCTCATGTCTGAGTCCTCTTATCAGCCCTTGGTTTCTCAGTCTGGGAGCTCTTTAAGGGCCAGGCCTCCTGCCCCATCCCCTCCCCCTCACAGCCCTCCCAGGGTGGTGCATACTTTTTCATCCTTATTGATGTCTGGAGGGCTTGGTCCACAGGTAGGTCTTGAAGCCTAGGTTTTTGGAGAAGCCATTGTCCCCATTGTCTCCTTACCCTAGAACCCTCCACCTAGTTTGAAGGCAGAGAAGTGAGGTAGGGCTCACTTTGGGTATTTCTAAGCGAATGACTGTCTAATTCCCATCACTTGGTTGTTTTCCTACTACAATGGACAGCCATTGTAAGCCCAGTATCAATGTAGGTGATCGGGAGCAGTCCAGAGAACACCCAGGCTTTGCCTTCTCTTTATGCCCTGCCTGACTGGAGAGGTGGGATGAACACACTGGAAGCTATCAGAGAACAGGACAGGCAAGACTAAAGCATGGGGCCATCTGGGCAAAGCTCATAGAGTTGCAGAGAAAGAAACTGAGGCCAAAAAGAGTTGGAGTGACTCGTCTAGGGTCATATAGGTAGTAAGAAGGAGAGTCAGCATTTGAACTCAGACCTTTTGATTCCCAGCTCAGCCCTCTTTCCTCTGTCTCATGCTTCTGGAGTCAATAGGGAGAGATTGGATCGGAGAGCTGGAAGGGCACTTAGAAGTCATTGAGTCCCAACCTTTCATTTTATAGAGAGGGAAACAGACACATAGATTAAGTGATTTGCTCATGATTACCCAGCTAGAGAGTGTCTGAGCTGGGATTTGAATCCAGACCTCCCTGAGTCCAAGTCTATGCTTTGTCCAGCAGTCCCTGCTATTTCTCAGTGCTGGAGAGAGGAGTCTTGAGGTCTTCACGGGCAGTCTAAGGTGTTAGACTGCTTTTCTGGTGGGGTGGGGTGGGGGTGGCAGGCTCCAGGACAGGAAAGGAAGACATACTTTTTTTTTCCCTCAGTACTTTTTACAGTATTTTTAAAAGGTTAAATATGTGCTGAGTTAATGGGGAGTTAAGGAGTGGACTCCCCACGGGAGGGGGCAGGTCTTGTCCATTTCCTTCTGGAGCAGCAGATCATACTGTTCCATAGATAGTAGTGGCTTAATAGATGTTTGTTGCAGTTTGTGACCAGAGCTGGGAGGCAGTTATCAGGAGAAGCCTCTCTAGAGAAGGGGATGTCTAGAGCACAAATGGTGGTGAAGGGTATTCTGCCTCTTACCATGTCTGTACTCCCAGGTGCCACTCATCGTCACAGAGCTTCAGTTTCCTCAACTGTGAAAGGAGGTTGAAACAATCTCTAAGATTCCTTCCAGCTCCAGATTCTATGATCTTAAGCTGAAGGAGAAGAAAGAACATAGAAAGGGGAGGTAGGGAGCCAAGTTTCAGGACAGGTGGGCAGCTAGGTGGTGCAGTGGATAGAGCACCAGGCCAGGAGTCAGGAGGACCTGTGTTCAAATCCAGCCTCAGACCCTTACCAGCTGTGTAACCGTGGGCAAGTCACTTAACCCTGTTTGCCTCAGTTTCCTCATCTGTAAAATGTGCTGGAGAAGGAAATGATAAGCCACTCCAGTGTCTTTGACAAAAACACCCCAAATAGGGTCATGAAGAGTCAGACATGACTAAACAAAGACAAAAGAAGTTGGGAATGTAGCCTAATGTTGCAAGGGTAGTAATGGTCTCCTTCTGGCCACAACTGGGGAGGCTGATGTTTCATTTGCTTCCTTCCCTCCCCTCCCCTGCCGAAAAAGAAAGGAGCTTCTGGAGGGATTAACTGATCACATTCATTCAACCAGTTTAGATGCCTACTGTGCACACTATCCTGTGCTTGGTGTTGGGGGAGAGTAAAGACAGAAAAATTGAATATAATTGACTTTGAAATGACAGATCAATCAGCAAGAATTTCCTGTGTCTCCTTAGTGCCAGACATTGTATATACAGATACAAAGAATAAAACAATTCCTACTTTTGGACCATGGATTCAGAGCTGGAAGGGACTTCATGTAATGTAATCCAACCCCAGGTCATGTAATCCAATGTAACATTTTGCAGAGGCTCAGGGAGTTGAACTGACTTGCTTAAGGTCCTATAGGTAGGGATTGGTAGTGCTGGAGCTTGAACCTGTGTGGTCTGATTCCAAATCTAACAGGTTTCACTGTGCCGTGCTCTCTCCTGAGCATTTGCAAAGCAGTGAGCAGGATCTCCTTTGATCTCCACATAACCCTGGGAGGGGAGGCAGCCTGGTGCATGCTCTGGGCCGCACTGGCTTCAGTCGGAGCACCTCGGTTCTGCTTCCACCTCCGATGTTGCCTACTTGTGGGACTTGGTGCTAGTCATGTGATCTTCCTGGGCCTCAGTTTCCTCATCTGTAAAGGGAACAGGTCATGCTGGTGGACATGCCTTCCAGCACTCTCTCTATACTCCTACGTTCTTGGCCCCAAGGATTGCTTTTGAAAATACGGGAGAACCAAGGCAATTCCAGAGGACCCATGATGAAAAATGCTATCTATCTCCAGAGAGAGGACTGATGAGCTCTGGAGGCAGATTGAAGCACGCTCTTTATACTTTTTAAACTTTTCTTGCTTTTTCGTTTTCTTTTGCAATGTTGTTAATATGGAATTATGTTTTGCATGACTTCACATGTCTCATTGATATGTTGCTTGCTTTCTCAAGGGGTGGGGGAGGGGCAGGAGGAGCGAGCCAATTTGGAACTCAAATTTGAAAGCAATGAAAGTTAAAATTTTTTTACACGTAATTGGGAAATATTTAACAAAATAAAGAAAAATATTTTTCAAAAATACATGGGGATTAGGGAATGGTCATTAATCAAGGTGGATGTTTTTGTTACCTCCTGAGAAAGATTGAGGCTTGCCCAGGGCCATACCATGAGTATCCAAGGCAGGATTCACATTCAAGTTGTCTTGACCTCACCTTCAGCTTGCTAGTTAGTAAAACATCCTGCCTCACCAGGCGTGATCCTTGTCCTCCTGCAGCTTACAGTTTATTAGGGGGTGATATACACAGAGATAACTTTTTTTAAAATAAATTTTTTTCAAGTAATGAGCATTTATTTTTTCCCTCGTCCCCCCATTTATTTTTTCTCCCCCCCCCTTAAAAAAGAAAAAACGACAACCTTTGCAACAAGTATGCATAGTCGACTAAATCAGATTCCCACATTGGCCTTGTCCAAAACTATGTATCTCCTGAGTATTTAGCCCATCACCTCTCTGTCAGGAAGTTGTGTGTTTCATTGTTGGTCCACCGGAATCATCATGGTTGGTCTTTGTTCTGAGCCGAGTTCTTAAATCTTTCAAAGTTTTACACAGTGTTACGTGAATTGGAGAGGTAGAGAAAACTGAGATTCCGGGAAATGAAATTACTTGCTTAAGGTCACATGGCCAGCAAACAGCAGAACTAGAATTTGGAACCCTGTGCTCCCAGGGAGCTCTCCTAATTCTTTCTGTAGTGGTGCACCAGGAAGCACTTCCTGCCTGTAACAATGGGCCCAAGGTGGGGCGGAATCTCCTCAAGTTTGTCTGGGAGGGCAGGGGGAGGACATCAGCCACAGAGATGTTTTAATTCTGACTATTTCCTATCCCAATCCTCATCTGGATCTCCCATTTGCCCTTAGGCAGCTGTGTCTGATGTACTTAAGCATGTGTCTGTTCTCTTCCCCTCCTAGTTCTAAGTAAGACATGGGGGAAGGGTCCCTGCCTTCCTGGAGTTTATAGTCTACTAGGAGAATATAACATGGACACAATCACTGGTTAAAAAAAAAAAGGCAAATCCTGGCTCATTTACTTAACAATGTGTATGGCTTTGGTCAAATCACTTAATATTTCTGGAGCTCAGTTTCCTTATCTGTAAAAGGACATTGGGCTGGATGGCCTGTGAGATCCCTTCCAGTTCTGAATCTGTGATCCAATTTATCATGCCATAGATGTCTATATGTCTAGCATAGATTTAGACCTGGTCAGGTCCTCACCCATAATCTATTCCTGGCTTCAGAGAAGAGGCCTACTGAGGGAGGCCTGCAAGGAAGAAAAGTATTTAATGAGCAAAAAGAAAAAAACCCCCAAAACCAGATGGAACAGCTGCTTCCTTGGTGAGGGGGCAACCTGAGTTGAATAGGCAGGTAATATAGCTTGGCTGGAACATAACAGGCTTAAAAATGAGGATAGTGAAATAGAGCAGGAAAGGTAGACTGGAGTTCTATTGGGGAGGGCACAGATTGCCAGGTGGAAGAATTTGTATTTTTTTAATCATAGATCAGGGATTCTCAACTTTTTTTGAGGGGGGGGTGCCCCTTTGGGAGGCTGGGGAATCCTATGGACCCTTCTCATAATTGTGTTATCAAATGAATAAAATAAAATACATATGAATACAAAGGAAACTAATTATATTGAAATAAAGATATTTCTCCTCTCCTTCATCCCCCATCCAAGTCTCTGGAGATTGCTAGGTGCTCCCCATAGATAGAGTGCTGAGCTTGGAGTCAGGAAGACTCATCTTCCTGACTTCAAATCTGGCCTCAGACACTCACCCGGGCAAATCATTAATCCTGTTTACCTCAGTTTCCTCATCTGTAAAATAATCTGGAGAAGGAAATGGCACTCCAGTATCTCTGTCAAGAAAAGCCTAAATGGAGCCACGACTGAACAACAGGAAGAGGGAGAAGCTGATGCATTCAGATTTGGGCATGCTGAGCTTGCCCCCTGGGATTGAAGAGCCTAAGAATGACTGGCCACTGAAGCCAGGTCACTCTCTCACCCAGGGCCAGGCCTGAGCTGGTCAGTGCTGGTGCCTCAGGCACCATGCAGTTTAAACGGCATTATAGAGTTCAGGATGGAGAGAAAGGGAAAAAAGGAAGAACCATTTACTAAGCTCAAGCTATGTTCCAGGCACTGTGCTAAGCATTGCACTGATATTATCTCAGTTCGTCCTCAGAGGATGAGACTGGCTTCCTGGCTTTTCTTATGAGTTTCCCTGCATCCTCCCCTTTCCCAATCAATTCAGCCCCTAGTGGAAAAGATAGGGAGAAGGGAGAAGAGGAGCCAAGATCCGAAAGAAGAGGGGCATGGTTCCTGCTCCCAACTAGGGAATCTGAGCGTGGAGAAGGGGTTGAAAACAAGATTTGGTGGGGAGAGTGGGGAGATTGGGACTCCAGAGGGAGAGATGAGAGGAAGCTGGAAAGTCAAGCTATATATGTATCTGTGTGCCTATCTCTCTATTTCTCTGTCTTCCTCTGACTCTCCATCTGTTGCTATCTCTGTTTCTGTCTTTCTTCCCATCCATGTCTCTGGCTTTCTATCTTTCTTTGTTTCTCTGTCTCTTTCAGTCTTTTCTTGTCTCTCTGTTTCTCTTCTGTTTGGTAAGCACTGGTGTCCTCATTTAGTCTTGGAAAGGTCCCAGGTAGGCAAGGGGCATCACTTTCAGCTGAGGTCAGCTTCTCTTCACTAGCCAAACTTTTCACTAGTCCTCCCAAAGGAGGAGCAGAGATGGCATGAAGATAGATATCAGGAGTCCTTAATCCTTTCCAGGTTTAAGACGATGTGTTGATGGGTCAGAAAGGGCCCTTCTTATTCTCTAGATGGTCTCCTTACCTCCCAGGGACCCCACATAGAAAGAGGAAGATGCCTTAGGAGGACTCATGGGGGAAGGAGAAAATATACAATGTGAGAGGTGGAATTTCTTTACAGCCTTTCCTCTTGTATGGGTTTCAGGCTGTCTTCCTCTTTCTCCATCTTTCTCTTTCCCTGTCTTGGAGAATCTCCCTAGCTGCCTAGCTCTGCGTCCTTCTGTTCCTTTTGGTTTCTTTTTTAATGTATTTGTCCTTCTCCACATCTCCCTGTCTGATGTCTTCTGTCTCAACTGTTTTTGACCTCTCTCTGTCTTCCTAGGATAATAGGATTTAGAAAGAGGAGGGGCTGCTCCAGCACCCTCATTTTCTAGAGGAAGAGAGTGAGGGCCAGAGGAGTTAAGCGATTTGTCCAAAGCCATGTAGGTTGCCGGTTCCGGAGCTGGGTTCCAAATCCCACCCTTCTGACTCCAGATCCACCTGGATGGATTGGCCTGTGCTGTCTGGGTCTCTCTTCTTTTGTCTCTGTTTAACTCTCTGTTCACCTTCCTCCTGCATCCTGTCCTGTTTCTATGGCTTTTCTCCTATAGAGGAAGGAGTCTCATCCTGTTAGGTTTTGCAAGGAGTGTAAGGAGAGGATGGGGGAGCAGGGGACTTTTCTCTAGTTCTGGCCTGTTGTAAGGGCAGGAAGAAACTGTGGGTTCTTCCTATGCCCACGATAGTGTCCAGAATACACAGAAACCATCTTGGCTCCTTGGACATGGGGACCTAAACCAAGAGAACTGCCCTTTGCTGCTGCCTCTCAGTTATCCCTGGGGTCAGCATCCCTGTCTTTTAAGGCCTGCCTCCAATGACTCCTTAATTTGTGGTAAGTGGGAGAGAACCTGAATTTTGGGATCTGGATCTGGGAGCCTGGACACTCAAGTTAAAGTCTCAGTTCTGCCTGTATGACTTTGGGCAAATCCTTTCTCCTCTTCAGACACTTCAAACACCAACTTTCTTTCCCTATAAAATCAGAGTTAGAGAAGATGGTCTTTAAGGATGCTTGTCTGAGTCTATGAATCTGGTCCTTACTTGCTGGGTGACCTCGAGACATTCTTTTTCTTCTCTGGGATCAGACTTGATGGTTTCTTAGGACCTCATCTCTTGGTTGGTACTCTAATGCTCTGCCCACTCCACCAGACTGTCTCTTGGATATTTCTCTGTCTTCCTGTCTCCATTCTCCCCCATTAGATAGGGAGCTCCCTATGACAGGTTTGTCTCTTTCTTCTTTTGCCTCTGTCCCGTCAGGGCCCATGATTGAGGTAGAGGGAAGGGAGGGGGTTCAAGGAAATGGAGCTTGGTGGAGAGCTTGGTGGCAGGGTCAGGGGAGAGAGGGAATGTGGTAATAGCTGCTGATTGCATGCATGGAGGAGATGTGGAGGGTAAGTGAATGCAGACTCCCATGCCTGGTTCAAGAAAACATGCAAATGTATGGAAAACAGATGCAAATCAGCTCTGCCCTGAGCTCTGGCCTTTGGGTCTGGAATGTGGACTCTGAAGCTCCCTTTGTGCCCCCCTCCCATAGAGACAGCTGTGGCAGCTGAGTTCTCCTGAGAGCTTTGCCCATCGTGAAAGGCAGCCTCTGGGGTGTGGGGGTGTGGAGAGTCTTGCTCCCAAGTCAGCTATGGCACACCCCGCCTCCATCCTCCTCAGGGACAGCAGTATATTTAGCAACAGGGATGTTTTCACACATTCATCATCCTCCATTGTTACAAAGCCCAGGGCTCTGGCTGGCACAGGGAGAGGCTATGTCCCTGGTGATGTGACCAACTTCCTGAGGTCCCTGTGATAACCCTGCCTCACCCCTGGCCCCCTCCTTTACTCCTCCCACCCTGCTGCCCTTTGATACATACAGGAAAAAGTTCAGGCTACAATGACAGGGACTGAAGTCAGACCTAGGCTCATTAACCCTTTGTATTAAGGGCACCAGGGATATTAGTGATCTAGCCCAGCCCTGTTACCTTACAGATGTGGAAAACAGAGGCCTAGGGACAGGAATGGGAAAGCAGTTACCCAAGGTCACACAATATATGACTAGAAGACCTAGGCTCTTGACTCCCACCCAGTTTTGGGCTCTTTCTATCACATTAGACTTCTGGGAGAATTTTCCAAATGATAAGACATGGGGACCAGACTGTTGAGAGAAGATGGAGATACTCTCTCTGAAGATACCCACATGGTGGGGAAGTTACAGAGGTGGTGTATCATAGTGGATAAAGAACTGGACTTGGAGTCAGGAAGACCTGGGTCTGAGTCCTGCCTCTGACATTGACTAGCTGTGTGACTGGCTGAATCATTTAACCCTAGTTCCTCATCTGTGAAATGGGTATAGTTCCAGTAGTTCTGACTTCACAGATTTCTGAGGTGCAGATGAAATGTATAACTCTTGGAAAAATTTAAAACACTTTATAAATGTCTGTTATAGTTAGGGTCAGGAGTAGAGACAAAGGATGGACAAGGTGAATTTTCCAGACCCTCCCCTAGACTGGTTCTGGGGACCAATATCAGTGCCCCTCATTCCATAGAATAACTGAGTTCCTGAATAGTTTCATACAGAGAAAATTTCTATAAAACAAGTCATATAACTCATCCTGATATTCCATATGGAGATGGCTTTCTATCCTGCTAGGCTAAATGTTGGGGAGACGAGAAGAGGAGGAGACTTGGACTCAGTCCTTGGGTACCTCGCAGTCTGAGGGATCCAGAGGAGGAGCAGACCAGAGCAGACCCATGCGGTGCTGTTAGGGAGCTCTCCTTCTGGCCAGCAAGATAAGGCTGCCATACCAGGATGAAAACAAGGCACTGTGGCTATATCCTAAATGTACAGACTCCTAGGGCTGTGGGTTTTCAGAGGGAGGGAACAAAACTGGGGAGGGGAGACAGGATCAAGGACGTCCTGATGGAGGTAAAATGATCCTAAAAGGTCAAGTTCAGGAGTTGGGTAAGGGGAGTCTTAAATGCCAGGCTGGGCCATCTAGACTTTCTCCCAGAAACCATGAAAAGCCATTATAGACTCCTAAGCGAGGGATGGGCACGGCCTAAAATTTGGCTTTTGGAATTTTCCTTAGCTCCGTATGCAAGAGAGATGATAGCACTTCATTGCATCAGATCTAGAGGAAGAAGGGACTTTATAGGTCCTAACCCTCTCATTTCATAGCTGAAGAAACCAAGGCTGATGGACGTTAAGTGACTTGTTCAAGGTCATTCTTATTTCCTTTTGTAATTAGAAAGCATGGAATATTAGAAGTGAAAGAATTCCTTTTAGCTCTGACATACTACATCCTATGTATGATTTGAAGGAGCTAGTGGAGTGGGAGGGGGACTAGCTGTCTTCAAGTATATAAAAAAGGCTGTCGTGTGAAAGAAGGATTGGATTTGTTCTGTTTGGTCTTAGACAGCAGAATCAGGAGCCATGGGTAAAAGTTACAAGGAGTCAGATTTAGGCTTGGAGCAAGGGGAAACTTCCTAACAAAGAGCTGTCCAAAGGCAGAGCAGAGAGGTGATGGGTCCCCCTTCAATACAGGTCTCCAGGCAGAAGACAACCACTTGCCCCAAATACTATTATGGAGATTCCTTTTGTGTTCGGGTTGGTCTAGATGTCCAAGATCATTTAACCAGCACTCCATTTCTGTGACTCTAAGGTTCCTCTTGGTTCTGATGTCCTGTATTCCCAGGTCCTTTCTAGCTCTGAGGTTCCACGATCTAAGAAGAAGTCAAAAGTGCTTCAGAGGTTTCGGACTTGAGTAACCGGTGACTCCTACAGTATTTCAGTATTTGATGTCCATTGTAATGAGGGAGGTATCTTCCCACAGATTAAGACCCTTTAATAGATTGAAATGAGAACTTCTGGTGAAGTTGGGCTTTGGGGGCCCACGTGGTAGGATGGTTTAGAGACCCCAAGATGACTTTTCAGCTTATACTTCTTTCTTCTTATCTCTTCCTCCATAGAAATTCCTTCCATCCCTCAGACAAATCCCTTGACTTCATAATTACATATTCATAATTACATAATTACAAATAATTCATAATTACAAATTCTGGAAGTTAACTCTCTACTATTTCCTTAAATCTGTTGGGGTTACACACCTAATAGAACTAGGCTGTTGTATCATAGGCATCTGGGGGGCATAATGGATAGAATTCTGGGCCTGGAGTCAGGAAGACTTGAGTCTAATTTCAACCTCAGACACTAACCGTGTGACCTTGGGCAGGTCACTTAAACTTCTGTTTGCCTCAGCTTCCTCTAGTGTAAAATGGGTATAATAATAGTATCTACCTTGCAGGGTCATTGTCAGGAGAAAATGAGATAATATTTGTAGAATGTTTCGTGCGGCGCTTGGCGCTTAGTAGGCGCTATGAAAATGCTTATTCCCTTCCTTGCCCCCTCTTTGGGTCACCAGTGGGGGCTGGCGTTTGAACAGAGCTGGGCCAAAGCTTTTATCTGCCCCGTACTGTGCAAATTATACTCCCTGTGCCTTATTGTCCCCTGGAGATCTGGAGCCTTTTCTGTAGCCCGTGTGGCTTGACATCACAAAATCTATCCCTATGGGTTATGAAGAATGAGATTTCTGACGTTTAAAACATATGCAAGCGCACAAAATATTATTAAAAACCATCTCTCGCTGCAATCGCCATGCGTGTTTCCACATAGCCACATACAGCTGTTCTCTTAACAGGAATGTTCTTTGATGTCTGAGTCCTCTGACTCGGAGACAAGATGGTAGAGTCTATGGAGAGAGCTGGGCTTAGCCCTAGAGAATCACCGTTAGAATCCCACCCTAGAAATTCACTTGCCAAGGACTCCACTTCTCAAGAGCTTCATTTCTTTATCCTTAAAATGAGGGTCTTAACAATGATATGGATATCTTGCTCCTAGGGTTGTGAGGAAAGCTCTTTGCAAACCTTAAAAGCATTAAAGAAACATGGATTACCATTATGTGCCTTGATTTGTCAATTCCATGAATTTGAAATTTTGCAGAAAGACTCTCCTTCAAAGTGAGTCGGAGTGTGGTAAAGAGGGCTGGACCTGGGTTCTAGTCCCAGTTCTGACATTGTGCAGTCATGGCTAACTCCCTGAGCCTCAGTTTCCTCACGTGTAAAATGGAGTTAATCCTTGTACTTGCTGGGAGGAAAACATTTTGTAAACCTTAAAACATGACAAAATGGTAGTTATTAGCAATGATAATGATAATCATGAATGAAAAAAACCCATTTATTAAGCACTTATTATGTATCAGAGACTGTTTTACCTTCTGGGACTTTAAATATAAAAGTTTGGCAATCCCTGCCCTCAAAGAGCTTACATTCTACCAGGAGGGGGATAACACATATAGGGAAGTGGTGACCAAGGAAAGGAACTTTGGTCTGGGGCATCACAGGCGCCCTGAGACAGCCAATTGTCATGCCCTTTGGAGAAGCAATGATAGTGTTGATTCGGTTGCTGTTCCCAGGGCAAGAGAAAGTGGTGAGGGGGATGGGGAGGAGGATTGCATAGGGGGTGACTGGCAAATGGTCAAGACAGCCTGGGTGGATGGCCCAGGGGGACATGAAACATGATCTGGTGTGGGGCAATGTAGGTATAACAGGCTAGGTGAGTTTGCACTCATTAATCAAGCCAACTCACCTTTAGGGCAGGAGCTCCAAAGCTGAGTGGATTAATTACCCCAGTGAGTAGGAAAATGATTTCTGGAGATCATCATCACAAGGAGGTTAGCCTCATTATGTGGGACATGTTAGAACTTGTCCCATAAATACCAGGGGTAAGGCTGAAGCAATAGCTGAGAGGTTAGAGGCAACTTCAGAATTTGGAGGGGCATCATCTTGGGAACCAGAAGCAACCTAAAGTTCACTTCTGCTGAGGATAGAAGTCAAGAATCATTGATTTAGCATTTATTATGTACTATGTACTGAGCTAAGCACTGGACACACACATTCAAGCAAAAAGAAAGACAATCTCCGCCCTTGGGGAGTTTTCAATCTAACAGAGGAAAATAATACATAAAAAGGAACAGAAAGTAGGGGATGGGGAAGAGGTACATGGTAATGTAGTCTAGAGAGTGAAGCCTGGCTGCATGAGATTCACCAGTGACAGAAGCAAGCCTCAGGGCTGTGGGTCTCCCTCGAGGCAGCTGAGGCATGATCATGTAGTCCCGAGAATGAAGGATGGCTGGTCTGGGTTCTTCCTCAGAGTAGAAGTTCTTGGAGGAGCTCACCAACAGGAAGGAAAGAAATGGGCTGAATCTGCATTGTTAGGCACTAGGAAGGACTTTCCACCTGATCAAAGATTGGCTGTAGGAAACAGTGTCCTGGGCAGGGCCTTTGAGTTACTGCGCGTGAGTGTGTGAGCTTGTGCATGTGTGCACATATGCATTCAGTGGTTATGATTAAGCACATCTGTGTGAGGGGAGTTCTCTGTGAGGGAATAATTAATTATCTATGTATAAGTAGGCATTTGTGTGTGGCCACACTCTTTTCCGTGACCAGATGGCTAGGCAATGCCAGTTGTCTGGCTTCTTCTTTCTCCTTGTGCCATGGCAGACTGTTTCTAGCCAAAGGAGATGACAAGGGTAGAGAAATAGGTTTAAAGCTGGTTGAGTTGTCAATTATGCACCCATGGCTCATTCGCTACAGAATTCAATGTAACTAAAAATAGATCCAGTATTAAATGCCTACTGAGTGCATGGCTTTGTTCTGGGCTTAGAGATTGGGAAGGGAGATATATAGCTTAGCTACAGTTTACTGATTAGTATGGGGTATGGTACCAAGAGATGAAATATACAAAGGTTCCTGATAAGTAAATGGGGATGGATTGGGGTGTGTGTGTGTGTGTGTGTGTGTGTGTGTGTGTGTGTGTGTGTGTGTGTGTGTGTGTATGCTTAGGGCACTGTGAGGCCTGTGAGGGAAGAGATTGTTTCTGAATAGGAGGATCAAGAAAGATTTCCTGGAGAATGTACCATCTGAGTTAGGCTTTAAAGGTGGGGCAGGAATTCAGCAGGGAAAGAGTAGGTGGGAGGATATGGCAGGTAAAGGGAACAGCTTGAGTAAGAAAGGATGCAGAGGTGTAAGAGTGGGTGGGAGGTTCAAGGACAGGGAATCTTCCAGTTTAGCTGAAGTAAAGGGGAATGCCCTATACTGAAGCTTGAAAACCAAGCTCCATGAAGGAGCTGCTACTGGGGAAGGGGTATGCAGTGACTCAGTGACTTAAAGCCAGGTCTCCTGACTCTCAGCCTTGGGCAGATTTGTGCTTCTCATTTTTCAAGGAAAAAAAGGATCAGGGTGAACTGCTGCTAATCTGGGAAGGCTTCCTAGAAGAGGCCAGGCTTGAGTAGACCTTCAGGAGCCTCTTTATATAGGACTCTTCCCAGGTATCAGATCTGAAGTTAGAAGCCCTAGCTAGTCTACTTCTTGTGTGGCCTCAGGTGAGTGACTGTTTCTCATTGGGACTCAGTTTTCTGCCCTGTAAAATGCCCTTCCAGCTCCATATCTAGTGATGCTTAGGTGCCTGTGTTCTTCCAACAATAAATGCAATGAGCACCCCTTTCCCAGCCCCGGGCCTGTATGCAGTGGGCTAGTCCTTCCTCCGAGTTCTCATCTGGGCTCCCTGGGGGCTGGGACCTGGGAGAAGCCCACCTTCCTGTGGATCTGCCCTTTATCTTCAGTGGGGCAGGGAGAGGACCAAAACCCCAGGGTCCTCAGACTTTTCCTCAACTGCTGTTGCCTCTGCCTTTGAGGACTCAGCTGGGGCCAGCCTGGCCAGCCTGTTTCTTCCTTCTCTTGGTGGGGAGGCTTGGAAGTCAGGGCTGCCTGGATGAGCTGGGGCCATGATTGTCTGAGAGAAGCCGTGCAGCTAATAGAATCACAGGAGCTTTGAATGGCAGGGCTTAAAGGAACCTGAAGATGTAGAACATAGACAGTCAAAGCTGAAAGAGACCTTTGAGATTATCTCTATTTAAAGAGGACATTGAGAAATAATATGCCCAAAGACAGACATACACACAGACACACCCACACCTATGCCCCCTATCAAGTCAACAACAGAAATAGAATTAGGTCTTGGGTCTTCTGCCTTCTGGCCTCAGATCTCCTTCTGCTACTTCTCCCTACTGCACTGATTCATTTTAGTTTGACACACCTTCCCTACTTGGCTGTGAACTCTACAAGGGCAGGGAACATATTTTAGCTAAACTTTTTATCTTCCCTCTTAGATTTCCCACTGAAGAAATAGAACATCAGGGTCAGAAGGGACCTAGAAGGTAAGCCATGAATCAGTCCCCTTTGCAGTTTTCTTAACATGTAGTCATCTAGCTTCCCATGGAAGACTTCAAGTGAGAGTCAACCCTTGACTATAGCCCTTGCTATAGGGAATTCCCAGGTGAGGAAACTTCCCCCAGTAATGCTGGTCAGTACCTTCTCTGCATTTTATAGTCTTAGAGAGGTGCCTTGATCATCAAGAAGTTGAGTAACCTGTTCAAGATCCTACAGTCAGTCCCAAAGAATGTCTTGGATCCAAATCTGAGTCTTCCTGTCTTTTAAGCCAGCTATCTATAGGAAATATTTCTTTTCTTTCTTTTCTTTTTGTTCAGTCATTTCAGTTGTGTCCAACTCTTTGTGACCCCATTTGGGTTTTTCTTGGCAAAGATATGGGAAGATTTGCTATTTCCATCTCCAGTTCATTCTACAGATGAGGAAACTGAGGCAAACAGTTAAGTGACTTGCCCAGGCTCACACAACTAATAAGTGATTTGAACTCAGGTCCTCCTGACTCTAAGCCCGGTGCTCTTTTCACTGCACTACCTAGCTGCCCCATTGTTTCTTTATATTGAACCTGGGGCTACATCGCTGCAACTTCTCTCAGTTTCTTGTACTTCTGCCCTCTGGGACTAAGCAGAACAAGTCTGTTCTCTATGACAGTCTTTCAGATACCAAAAGAAGGCTTCCATGTCTTTCTTATGGCTTCTCTTTTCTGTACTAAACGTCATTGGTTCCTTAACCTGATCCTCATGTGGCATAGTCTCCAATACACTCACCATTCTAGTCATTTTGATGACTCCACCTTGTCAGTGGTGTTTCCCAAGGTCTCATTCTCCCCTGTCTATGAGCCTAAAATCCCTCCTGAAATGTAGCCCCAGAAGTGAAGAAAACATTCTGGATGTGGCCTAATGAGGACAGAATATGGTGGGACTCTCAGATCTGTTATCCTGGGCACTATTCCTCTCACGCAGCCGAGGATTGCATTTTGCATGAGCTTTTTTTGGTGGCCATGTTGCACTGTTTAATTATATTGCTCTTGAAGTCAATTAATCTCACAAGATCTTTTTTCAGATGAGCTCTCTAGCCATGTCTTCCCTATCTTGTACTTGTGCAGGTAAGTTTTTAAAAAAAATTCCATTTGACACAATTCACTACTTGAATTCATTTATATTTATCTCAATTACATTTCATTCCATCTGATCTGTTGTTCTTTGTGATCACTGCTTCTTTTCCTAACTGTTCCTTTTCCATATCTTTAATAATACAGTACAGAAATTTGTCAGCAATTGAAGTTGAATTCATTGGCCTTTGATTTGGACACTGCCCTTTTCCTTTATTGTAAATAAGACAGTTTGATGCATATATATAGTTATGAAGCACCTTTCTTTTTTTCTGATGACCCCTCATCAATCACAGGCAGTGAGTCAGCAATCACATCTACCATTTCTTTCCTATTCTGGCATGTAGTTTTTAAAGGCTTGGTTACTTGAACTCATCTAGGGCTGTTTGATGTTCTATTATTATTCTCTTATCTTGGGTCTCAGCTCTCTATTAGCATTTTTGTTTTGTCCTTTGTGATCCAAGGATCATTCTCCTTGGTGAAGAAAACAGAAGCAAAATAAATATCAAATATCTTTCTCTGTCATCTATTATCGTTGTCCTAACCGCACCAAGAAATAGTCCCAACTCTTCTTCGATCCTCTTTTTTCCTCCATTATAGTGAGACGCCTACCCATTTTGGTGTTTTTACCAATGCTCACCAGCTTCAGCTGCTTCTGAGCTGAAACATTGTGAATATTATTCCTAAGAGACCATGCCACGATTTGGGATTCTTCCCTTATTACCTGTCCTGGCTTCAATTTTCTGTATCTTGTATTTGAATCTAAGCTGATCTATGCGTTCAAACATCTATCTCTCTTAACAGCTCATCCTTTTCTTCCTCATCAGAATCGTTTCTGTTTTGTGTCTTCAGAATTTAACATTCCTGTGAGCTTCTCGTCTCTCCTGGAGTGACTTTCCATGCAGAATTTTAGGCTATAAGATTCTACCCAGCCTTCTCTGAACCCTTTGAAACTGGCTTTCTCTAAATCTAAGGTGTTTGTCAGACAGAGCTTGACTATCCTTCCCTCCTATATCATGAACTCGAGTGGTCACTTCCAAGGTTCCCAATCAACTCTGCTTCAGTGACCAGTGGCTTCCTATTTCATCAGAACCAGGTCTAGAATAGCAGTTCCTTTTATCACCTTCCTATTCCTTTTAAAGAATGAATTTATTATAAAGGCAAGTCACACACTTATCAGTTGCTAAGCTTTTGGCACTTTGAGGCTCTCTGATTTACTTAACATGTAATATATGTGTATTATAGTTATCTGTGGCCCTGTCTTATCCCTCTACTTGTCTGTGAGAGAAGGGACAATGCCTTATCTAAAATTTGAGCCTTTTCCAGTGCCCAGTGCAAGACTCTGAACACAGTAACTCTTTAATACATTTTTGTTGAATTGAAATGGATTGAATTGGAGACATGGGTTTGGTCTCAGGGAACTCACAGTTCTTAGGACTAAGTGATCAGACAGGGATATACCTACTTACAGCAGCATGCAGGATGAGATCAGGGCTATAGAGGGAAGACAGATATAGTTCTAAAGAGAGGCAGAAAGACTTCTGGCTCTGGGGGATCAGGGAAGGCTTCCTGGAGGTGTTAGCATTGTATTAGGGCTTAGATGGTTGAAGAGTAGACAGAACACCATTGTAATGAAAGAAACACTGGACCCAGAGTCAGGAGAACTGGCTTTGAATCCTAGCTCCAGCTCTGTCACCTTCTAGCTATACGACACATCTCTGAACCTCAGTTTCCTTATCTGTAACATGGAAATAATAATCCTTGTACCATCTTCTTTATAGGGCTGTTGTGAAAAAAGCGCCTTGCAAACTTTGAGACTTTAGAAAGGGGAGCTGTTATTATAATTGTCTTAATGAACAGAATTTGAATTGGCAGGGGTGGGTAGAAGGGAGAGGGAAGAAAGAGAAAATTCCCTAAAATGAAGGCAGGAAACTTCAGGGCATGTTCAAGGATATTAAAAGGACATTTAGTCACACAGTTTGAATGTAATGGAGGGTGTGATTTTGGGAACAGGTTGGAGAAGAGACTGGAAAGTGGGACTGAGCTACCCTTGGAAAAGAGCTGTTATGTTTTTCCTTAAGTCTTTCCTATCATGGTGGGAGGCTCTACGGGGGACAAGGAGACTGACAGAAGCTGCTTTCTTTGGACTTCTGATGAAGGTGCTTGTTACACAGAAGGAAGGAAATCCATTGTTCTCTCACTCCCAAGTGAGGCACTGGGGGCTTAGGCTTTAATTGGTCAATCAGTCAACAAGCAATTATTAAATGCCCATTATGTGCTAGACATTGTATTAGGCATAGATGATACAAATATAAAATTAAGATAATTCCTTCCCTTAAGGAACTCATACTCTTTTGGAGAAATACAACATATTCAGATAAATAAATACAAAATATAGGGTGTCCCAGAATTTCTGGTGCAACTTTAGAAGTTTAAAACTGCAGTGAGACTTTTGGACCACCTCGTATGTACAAAATCAGTATGAAGTAATTTTGTGGTGGAGGGGGGGTGGGTTATTAACAAGTGCTAGAATCATTTGAAGAAGATGGCACTTGGGTTGAGCCTTGAAGGGACTAGGGGTTCTAAGAGGTTGAGGTAAGGAGGGAGAACTTTCAAGTCATAGAGAGAGCTTATGCAAAGGTGTAGAAATGAGTGGTGCAAGGCTTACTGGTTCACGGACAAGGAGGGTGGGTTGGCTGGTTGGTCTATAGAGTGTATAGAGGGAAGTAATATGCACCAAGCCTGGAAAGGTAGACTGGAGACAGATTGTGAAAGGCTTTAAATGCCAAGCAGAGGAGCTGGAGGGGAAGGAAAAGTCAAGTGAAGGTTTTTGAAGGGTTTGGAATCATAAATCTGGACATGTTTGTGGGCATCAGGGAATGAGCCAGTGGATAAAGAGAGGTTGAAAATTAGGGAAAGGGAATGATTGAAAGGACAAGTTCTCAGAGGAGACAGGAGGAGATGGGATCAAGGGCATAAGTGGAGAAGTTGGTTTTGGCAGAGAATGTTTATCTTCTTAGACAGGAACAAAGAAGGAGAGAGTGGAGGATGATAATGAATTTGGAATTGGAACTTAGAATTTAGGAGGGGAGAGAGCTCTAGATGTATGGACCTAATTTTTCAGTGAAGTGTGAGACCTGCTGAGAGGGAGAGGAGGGGTGTGTGTGTGTGTGTGTATCGGGGGTGTGTGGGTGGGTGGCTCTTGGAAAGAAGAGAAAGTTTGGATCAGATACAGTCAGGAATGCAATAGAGAGTTGATCAGGAACAGTAAAAAGATTGGTTTGCAGGAGTGAGGACCCAGTAGGCAGTAGATAAAGTAAATTTGTAATGGACTCACTCAACATGGCTTGTATGACTTCTTCTAGTAGCATGGAGGCGGATGGTGGGAGAAATGCAGGGCTGTGGTTTGGGAAGGGATGGTCAGGGATCAGATAATGAAGCAATGACCTCCAGGGGTAGAAGCCAGTGTAAAACTGAACTGGTTAACTCTATAGAGTCAGGATTTTGAAAGGAGGAAAATGAGGAAAGAGCAGGGGTGATGGTTATGAAATTGAATCTATACCTCCTGGGGTCTGGGTTTGGAAGAGAGATTCTCTTCTGTCTGTGGTCAGGGACAATGCATATGTTCATGAATGGAGTCAGGAGAAAGGAAGCAATGTAGCATAGGAATCGGGGGTGGGGAACCTATGGCCTCGAGGCCACATGGGTCCTCAAGTGTGGCCCTTGGACTGAATCCAAGCTTCACAGAACAGATCCCCTTAATAAAAGGATTTGTTCTGTAAAACTTAGACTCAAAGGCTGCACCCAACGACCTAGAAGGTCACATGTGGCCTCGAGACTGCAGGTTCCCCACTCCTGGCAAAGGAGAAGGTTGGCAAAGATGGCTCTGGACTGAGTTTTAGTCCCAGTTCTGCTTTTTAGGAGCTACGTGACCTTGGTCCCTTCTCTTTGGGCCTCATTTTCCTTCTCTATAAAATGAGGAGTTTGTAACAGATCATCTTTAAGGCTCTATCCAGCTGTAATCATTCTATGTTGTATGTTCTAATCTTCCTTCTAGTTTTGATGTTCTATTGTCTATGTACCAGCTTCTATCTCAGACAATCTATATTTTAAGGCCACTTTTGACTGACATTCTAAGGTCCCTTCTCATTCTAATGTGCTGTAAATCTCAATAAGGCAGGTTTGTGCAGGGAGAAACTGGACTTGGCTATTTAACTAGGCTGGGATGAGATTAGTCATAGAAGGGGGATATGGAGAGGAGATGGACAGATTTGATGGAGTATAGAGTGAACAGTTGAGTCTATTACCATAGAAGTTAGAACTTGGTATGTTCAACATGGCGCAGGGGGAAGAAGGGCAGAAACAAAAAGCAGTGACACATTTAGTATTCTGAGGCCTTCCTCTGCTGTCTTCCTTTCAGACTGGAGTCTCTCTGAGTGGAAAGACAGTTACTTTTCCCTTAGACTGAAAGATACAACTTCTCTTTCTTCCTGGTAGAGAGCAAAATCCCCCTCCCAGACTAAATATAATCACAACTTCCTCTCTTAGGAAATCCTTCACTCATTTAACCTTAGTCTCTTTCACTGAAATGGTGACTATACCTGTTTCTTTGAGGTTGACTCTTATGGGGCTTCTGGCAGAGAGAGGGCTATGGACCTTTAATGTGAGTTGGGTTTGAAACCAAGGGTCTGAAACCTTGTAGTTCTGAGGATGGTCAGGGGAAGTCAGGGGCCCAGGCTTTTAGCAACTGTTTGGGAGAAATCCACATTTTGATTCTGACTCCCTGATTCTGTTTCTGTTCTGGGCTGTGGTCTGAGATGCTAACTTGTTAAGGGACTTAATTATCCTCCCCAGGTCTCAGAGAAGGTTCTGGTTCTTGACTAACATTAGGTGTTACTGTGTGAAACTGAATTAGAGAAACAAGAGTTGCTGCCCCTCCTCCATTCCTTGACTCTTGATTCCTCCTCCCAGCAACACATGCTCATAGAAAGATGCTGACAGACAAAACCAACATATAGAAATTCATAATGAAGATGGACACATAAGCTCATATAAACACACATAAGCTGGCACAAGCCAACACACAGACCCAGACCCAGACTCATACTACTGCTCACACATTAGCATACACAGAAACATGCAGACCCATTAGCCAATATCTCTGGAAGACACACATGCATAAGCATAAAAACATATACACACATACATCACACAAACAGAAATAAATATAATCACACACAGGGACATCGATAAACATGTGCATTCACTCTACAATAGGTAGAGATGGATTGGAGGGAAGGGAAAAGTATTTCAGGGAATCAAGGGCTGAGTCAGCACCATAGACAGTGTCAAGGCCCAGGCTGGGATACCAGCTCAGGATTGCAGCCTCTTGGTTGAGACTGGTGGTAGAGACTTTCTAATACACTAGTGAACAAAGAGACATTGAGCACCTACTATATGTAATTCGGTAGATACTTGTTAAGCTTCAAAAGGGCGCAGAGCCCTTTACTTGGCACTGGTCAATATTTAGATAAGATATAGTCAAGACTTTGCCCTTAAGGAGCTCACAGTCCAAGAAAGAGTGAAGATACAAAGATAATTATACATAATGGTATAAGTGTGTCAGAAAAAGTTTAAGCAAAATGCTATATGAGGTCTGAGACAGAAAGTTGTTATTGACTGCAGAGATCAGAGAAAATTCCTAGTGAAAGGGACATTTAAACTGGGCATTAAAGGACCAGTAGATACTTAACAAATGAAGAGAGGGAGGGAGGGAATTCCATGGATAAGGAATAGTGTGATCAAAGGCATAAAAGCAGGGGGGTGAAAAACATATTCTGGGTGAGGACTGTGGGAAAGGGGGGAGTTGTCCAATCATCAGACTGGAGAATGTGGAGAGGAGTAATATGAAATAAGGCTGGAGAGGAGGGAGACACCAGGTTGTAGAAAGGCTTGACTTTTAAGCTAAGGAATTTGAATTTTAATAGGGAGGCAACAAGGATTATGGGTAAGGCAGGGCAGGCATGATTAGTTTGGATACATTAGAAGAGTGGACTAACAGGGTTTAGAGAGTGGAGGTGGAAAGACCCAACAGGAAGCTAGTGCGTAGTCTGAGTGGGTGTCGATATAACAGCAGTAGGAATAGAGAGGAGGGAAAATATTTTAGAGAGGCTGTGGAAGTGGATTTGACAGAGCTTTGTAACAGGCCTTGGAGTATAGGAGGGCTGCATGCTCAGCCCCTTGGGGTTTGTGTTGGGAGGGTTACTGGAGCAGGGGAGGAAGGGGTGTCTTCATCTCAGCCATGCCACTAATCAACATATGTCTTCAGGAAAATCACCTCCCCTCCCCTCACTGGCCTTTAGTTTCTTTCTTGATAAAATGGGGATAATGGTCCCTGATCTGTCTCCCTCAGAGGGCTATCAGGAGGGAATCAAATGAAACAATGGTTGTGAAAGTCCTTGATACCTACAGTAGCTGGGAAAATGACCTACTCTCCTCCCTTGCTCAGCCAAACCTCTACAAAGAGTTTATGTTCTTTGCCTCCACTTAACTTTGCCACCCACTCAATCATCAGCCCCCTGTAATCTGCCCTCTGTCCCCAACACTCCACTAGAACAGCTCTCTCCAAAGTCACTGATGATCTGCTAATCACCAATCCAAAAGCTTTTGTTCAGTCCCCCTTCTCCTTCGCCTCTCCTCATTATTTGACGCTGTTGGAAACCCTCAGCCTCTGTGTCACTATTTTCTCTTGGCTTTGATATTTACTACTCATGTGACCTTGGATATGACAATGACAACATTTGGCATTATTTAGCACTTTTAAGTTTGCAAAGCACTTTATGCATATTATTTCATTTGAGCCTCACAACATCCCTGTGAGGTAGGTACTGTGGCTATTATTGCCCCCATTTTATAGATGAGGAAGCTGAGCTTTGGAGTAGTTAAGTGACTTACCCATAGTCACATCACCATTAGGTGTTAGAAGCAGAACCTGAGCCCTGGCCTTCCAGAATCCAAGTCATTTAATCAACCCATAAACATTTACTCATTGTTTGCTATGTACTGGGCACTATGCACTTTCCACTGTGTCATGATGTCTCACTTAATCTCTCTGGGCACCTGAGCCTCAGTTTCTCTCACCTGTTAAAATATGGGAGTTGGAGTACATCATAAGATCCTAGATCCAGATGATCTCTAAGGATCCTTCCAGCTGTATAGTTATTATACCATGATCTTCTTAGCTGTTTGATAACTCCTCAGCATCCTTTGTTGATTCACTTTCCTCTTTTTACCCCCTGGTTGTGAATGTCCTTTAAGATTCAGTTCTAGACTTCCTTAGCTTCTCTGTCTAGACTCTCACCCTGGTCAATCCTATTCAATCCCATGGCTTCAATTATCACCTCTATTTGGATGACTCTAAAATCAATATATTTGTCCCCAGTCATTTCTCTGAAGCCCAGCAGTATACCTACAGTTTCCTGTAGGACATTGCTCAAATGTCCTGTTATCACCTCAAACTCAGCATGTCCAAAACTAAATTCATTATCTTCCATGCCAAACCCAACTTTCTCTTCACTTCCCTATTTCTGTTGACAGCACAGTTATCTTCTCAATCACAAATGCTTGAAACTTAGAAATCATGTTTGACTCTTCCCTGTCAGCCCCCATAGTCAATGAATTTGCTAAGTTCTTTCATTTCCTCCTCAGCCTTACAAGGATTCACCCTTCCTTCCTTATTCCCATAACCATGCCCTCTGGGCCATCATGATAACTTCTGAACTTGTACCCCTGCTTCCATTCTCTCACCTTCCACCATTTTTCACACATGACCCAGTTAGTCTTCCTGATGTACAGATCTAAATCTATTGTTCCCCTGCACAGAGGCCTTTCATGGCCCTTTATTGACTGCAGTATAAAGTACGATTGTCTAGCTTCTATATTCCATCCAGTATGGGCAACTTGCCATCACTTGACCTTCTGTACTATCCTGGTTGCCTGCATTTGCTCTCATTGTCCCCAAGATGTGAAACAGGGTCCTTTCCCCACTTCCTTATCTCTTTCCCTTCCTTCAAGGTCTAGTTTAAGTGTCACCTTCTCCATGAAGCCTCCTCCAATCTCTCCACATGAAAGTGAAGAATGAATGAATTAAAACCTTTCTTTCTTATAGAGCCTTGTGTCCTAAGGGCTGAGATCACTTTGCCCATTTTGTGGTAGTTGCCTGAGGAGCCAAAATTACAAGTTATGGCTCTGTTTAAGCTTTCTGGCATAATTCTTAAGTAAAGGTTGTCGGATTCTTCTTAGAAACTTGATCTTACTTAAGCATCAGACTACCTCAAGGGTTCCAAAGAGAATGTGGTCTTTTGACCCCAAATATCTCCAGGATAATTCTGGATTTGCTCACCTAAGTGCTAATGCCTGCTTATTGGTTTATTCTACAATCCCAAACTCATTCCCAGCCAATCAGAAATCCTCCATAATATTTTCCCTATTATTGTGTATTCATTTAGCTTATTTATGTCTCTTAACTAATTCCCAAAGGGAGAAAATATGAACAGAGGGGAAAAAAAGGATAGGACAGTTTTTCATCACTGCAAAAATCAGAATAATTAATTCCAATACATAGTTGACCCTCAGCATTTACAAAAATTCAACTCCCTTTTCCTTACGTCACTAGTATGGTTCATTGGAAAGACCACTGAATCTGAATCAGAAGAACTGGGTTTGAATCCTGGCTCTGCCTCTTAGTACCACAGTCTCTGGGCCTCAGTTTCATTATCTGTAAAATGAATACATTGTACTACATGACCTCTAAGATCCCCTTTTAGCTTTCAGTCAATGATCTAGGTAATCAGAATTGCCCCTTAATGGAATGGAGTACCTCCAGAGAAAGTGATCCTTCTATCATTGGAGAGATCCAAGCTGAGTGTGGAGGGAATTCTTGTCTTGGAAGAGGTTTGTTTAGGCGCTCTTGGATAGATTGATAAATAGGAGAGAGAGACAGAGAGACAGACAGACAGAGACACACAGAGAGAGAAAGCGACAGAGAGAGAGACAGACCCTTAAGACTGTGAATCTGTCAGAATGTGGGTCTGGGAGTAGGGCTCTATGTATCAGAAGGGGGCCCCCTGGGTTGAGTAATGGTCTGTATCAGACAGGGGCTTCTGAGTATCTATGTCAGACTGGACCCCCCTGAAGACAGGGTTTATGTGTATCATTCTGGAAACTCAGTGCCTGCATCAGATTGGGGATCCCTAAGGGCAGGGTCTGTGTGTCACATGGGGGTTCCCTGGGCAGAATCTGTGAGTCTCTGTCAGTCTAGGGATCCCTGGGCAGGGTCTGTGTGTGTATGTCAGACAAGGGGCCCCCAGGGTCATATCTATGTGACTGTGTCAAATTGGGTTCCCTAGGGCAGGGCTACCTTATGTTCCTTACACAATCCAGAGAGGATAAGTTCAGGTTGACAGAGCAGAAAGGAGAATGATCCTGTTGAATGTAAGTATTGCAGCCAAAAATCAGCCTGCATTCACTTTTCCACACTCCATACAAATGGATGCATGGGTAATAATAACAAAAGAAATAATAAATTCCCAAGACAATAAAAAAATCAACAGATAATCCAGAAAACTTTGTCCTTTGGCTTAGGTAGGCACTCTCGGATCTCTACTGCAATTTTCCTTTCCATGTTGGTCTCAGGCTAAGAAAAATGCATTTTCTTTCTTCCTGGAGTGCATAGGGAAAAGAGGTAGAAGTCTCAGCATGAATAATCCACAAAGTGGATAATTGATAGAGAAGTAGAATAGACTGTCAGAACTGGGAGAGACATTGGAATAGAGAACACAGAATGTCAGAGCTGGAAAGAACCTTACAGACCATCTAGCGACAAACCCCTTGTTTTCCAGATCTGGGAACTGGGGCCTATAGAAAGAAGTATTGCCAAAAGTTGTACAGGGGCAAATCTGGACAGAAATCCAAATGTCATGGTTCCTAGTGCAGTGTCCTTTCCACTATGCCATGCTTACCTGGAAGAAGATGATAGCCAAGATAACTCCTCTCTCCTACTTGCTCCTTTACCCACCTGTGGGCCACAGACCCCAGCCTCCTGGGTAACTCACCCCCTCCCCATGGTGGGTGTCTCTCTACCCAGTTCCATAACCAAATATTAAAGCAATTATGTAACTAGCAATAAATTACTTAAGGGAGTGACTCACATGGCTTAATTAGAGCAAGGCAGGGAGAGGATTAAGGTATTTTTAGAGCATACACCTCTTTCACCCCTCAGCCTGTGGCTCCCTGGTTTCCCAGGGAAAAAAGATGAGGATGGGACCTGACTGTTCACCCACAGACTCATGGAAGACCACTATAACTCACATTTACATAGTGCTTTATGGTTTTCAAAGCATTTCTTACATATCACTCTCCTTCAAGATAATTCAAATATTAATTTAAAAAATGCAATGATAATGCAAAAAAAAACCCCAAACCTATTTCATAGATAAAGAAGTTGAAGCCCATTAAGGTGATTCACTTTTCTAAGGACACATAGCTAGTAAGTTAGCGGAGCCCAGACAAGAGCCCAGAGACAGCATGGTGGTGTAGTAGAAAGGACACTGGATTTGGTGTATGAATACCTGTGTTTTAATCCAAGCTCTATAACTTTTGTGACCTTGTGACTCATCTATTGAGTCATAGATTTTGAGCTGGAAGTAATCCTAGAGACCATCTAATGCAACTACTTCATTTTACAGATGAGGAAACTGAGGCATAGAGGGACTAATTTACTTTTCCAAGGCCATACAGGTTAATGGAAGAGTCCCAATTCAAATTCAGGACCCCTGACTCCAAATCTATGATCTTTAGTTGCCTTGCTTGTACAGTGAGAAGATTGTACTATATGATGTAAGGTCCCTGACTGTTCTGAAATGCAGATCCAAGAATCTTTCAATTACATTGGGTTGCCTTTTAGGAATACAGTTCTTACCTGACTGTCCTATATTCCCACTGATAGAATGCACTGAATTTTCAGTGGAAAAGGTTGAAGTTAGACACTAGGAAGAACTGCCTAGCCATTATAGTAATGAAACAGTGGGACAAAATTTTAAGCTTCTTGAGGGTAGGCCTTATCTGTCTCAGTCTCTGTTACAGTGAAGCAAAGCACAGGTCCCTGTACATCAGTTAACATGCATATACATTGCAATGGGAAAGACAACCTGTAAAGAGGAGCTGAAAAGGGTGGGAGAGAATGGACTTGTATGAACAGCAGCATGTCATACTGCTGTCTGAGAAGTATGAAGAGGTCTGGAATGGTGCAAAATAAGGCAACAGTTCACCTATTAGAGGTGAAATGGGACTAGCATTTGCAGGGGAAAGATCACAGAGAGCTTTTTATAGAAGGTGGTGCTTGAATTGTATCATAAATCAAGAAAGGGATTCGATGAGGCAGATGTAAGAAGGTAGCACATTTCAGTGTGAGTAGCAGAGAGAAGGCCAGTTTTACTGAACCATAGAATGCAGGAAGGAAAGTAATATATAAGGAGGCTAGAAATATGGGTTGGAGTTATGAAACACTTTAAAAGGAAAACAGAATAGTTTTTTTTTTTCTAGAGTCAATAGGAAGACACTCGATGGTATGGAGGAGAGTGACATGGTCACTTCTGTACATAAGGAAAATCACCTTGACAGCTGTGGAGGATATAGATTAGAGTTGGGAGAGACTTGAGGCAGGGAGACCAATTAGGAGGCCATTATAGAAAAGGAGTTATGAGTGTATGAACTGAAGTGGTGACTATGAATAGAGAGAAGGGGCTAGATGTGTTATTTTGTGGAAGTATGATGACATTGAATTTTTGTTAAATGAATGAATGGACTGAGGAAGGAAATGGATAAGGTAACCTCTAAATGTCCTTTCTGGGTGACAATTCTGTCATTTCTTTTCCTCTGGGTCTCCTTACTCTCTCCAAAGACTTTCCTTCTTTAGGAAGCTGCCATAGCATTTTTCAGCACCACGGAGAGCTCTGGCCCACCTTTTCTACAATAAAAGGTTGGTCAATTTCTGTGGACTCAAACCTGTGCTGGGATATAGTTTCTGAGGGAGACAAAAGGAAGAATAGAAGATCAAGACCCTGCCCTCCAGGAACTCACAGCCTAAATCACACCTAGAATATAGGACTCACACTCAGAGAACAGTCAGAGAGTAAGACAAAAACAGCAAAGAATCAAGTGCCAGACTGTGTGGGCTCAAGTGCTAAGGGCCATGCAGCTCAAAGGAATTTGGTGGTCAGAACAGGCTTCTTGGAGGAGGTGGAAAGGGGAGAATTTGGAGGGAGTGGGGCTTCCAGAATAGGGTTTTGAGCAAAGGCTTGAAGTTGGAATGGGTCTGACATGTACATGGTACTATGAAGGATAAAACCCTGTTGTGACAGGAGAATAGGGAGAGATAAGCCTCAAAAAAAACCTGGGAGTTTAGGGTCAGACTAGTCTCAAATGCCAGGTTGAGGAGGTTGGATTTTCTCCCATAAGAAATGCCTCATGACTAAACCTCCCTGTATGATTAAAACTCTCTTTTATAATAATAATAATAACTAGGTACTGTGCTAAGTACTTTACAAATATTATCTTGCTTGATCTTCTCAACCTTTAAGGTAGGTGTCATTATTATCATATTTTAGATTTGAGCAAACTAAAGCAAACAGAGGTTAAGGTGACTTGCTCAAGGTCATTTAGTAATTATCTGAGGCTGGATTTGAACTCAGGTCT
Source organism: Pseudochirops corinnae (assembly GCA_028646515.1). Taxonomy (NCBI): domain Eukaryota; kingdom Metazoa; phylum Chordata; class Mammalia; order Diprotodontia; family Pseudocheiridae; genus Pseudochirops; species Pseudochirops corinnae. The sequence continues at coordinate 109,969,242 of CM053588.1, forward strand.
TCCTGACTCCAGGCCCAACCATCTATCCACTTTGCCATTAGAACCTTATAACAGGTGTCTCTTGGAGGTAGGGTAGGGATTTTATAGATAGAGATTTGAGGCCTAGAGAATAGGAAGAAACTTTCCCACAGTCACACAGCAAATTAGTAACAGAGCCAGGACTAGAACCAGGTTTTTCTGATTGTCAGTCTAGTACTCTTTACATCATTATACATGACACCTTCCCCATAGGCTATGGAGATGATGTCAGATTAATCTGGGATGTCTAGCAATCCCCAGCCATCTGTGCTCCCTGCCTGTTACCAATGGTGGCTGGGGAACACAGACTGAATGACCCCCATCTTCCCATCTATTCTTGAGTCTCCTCCAGGATTTTGAGCTCCTAAGCACTTGTTCTATGGTTCTAAGAGCACAGATTCTATTCAATCAATTTAATAGATATTTATGAAGTGCCTACAATGTAAAAAGCATAGGACATGTCCAGAAGCAATAGGTAGAAATTATAAAGAGGCAGATTTAGCCCTGATGTTAGGGGGGAAATGATAACAACAAACCAACAACTTCTTAACTATTAGAGCTGCCCAAAAGTGGAAGAGGCTGCTTTGAGAGGGGATGATTCCTTCTTTGGGGAGGTCTTAACCAAGGTTGAATGACTACTTGGCATGTATATTATAGTGAGGATCCCTTTCATATACTGACTAGACTCTGTGGACACTAAGGTGTTTTTCAGCTTTCAAATTCTGTGTTTCTGTGAATTCTGTGATTCTGAGATTCTAAAACTTTAAATTCTGAGATTTCAAGTTCTATGATTCTGCAACTCTAAGATTTTAAATTCCGTGATTCTGAGATTCTAAATTCTGAGATTAAGATTGGACTGTGATTCTGATTCTAAGATTCTGAATTCTGGGATCTGGGAATTCTAAGTTGTATGATTGTAAGATTCTGTCTCTCTTACAGTATTTAGCACATGGCTGGTCTCATAGGAGATGCTGGAAACAGACTTGTTATGTCGCTCTCTTCCTCCTCTCCCCATGAGGGTGAGAGCTGAGAGGAGGGCGAATGGGAAGCAATTGAATCTAGTTGAGGTGGGCAAGAGTGTCCAACCTTAATATCCCACTTTAACAGCAGAGGCCCTCCATCAGTGAGACTTTTCCCTGGTTCCCCTGCCCCCACCAACTCCAGTGGCTGGTTCTTTCTCCAGCCCCTGCTGAGTGTCTCCTCACACCTCACCCAGCTCCCTGGGCTCCAGTGATGAATTAGTAATGACAAGTCTGGGCATCACTATGGTGATAGCTAAGGGGGCTGGCCCTGGGCACAGGGGGCAGCTAGGGAGGATGAGAGCTATCCTGGCTAGGCCTTTGCCTAGAGAGAGGCATTTTCCTTTGGGAAAGAAGTAGTGGGTGTTGAGAGGGCCTCTGGATGTGATTGCATTTGATTTGCACAGGCTTGTGTCTGGTATCCAGGCTGACTTGAATTCTGGGATCTTAGTTCATCTTCCCCAGTGGTTTCAGTTTCACTAACCTATGACCCCTTTCTATGTTCATCTAGGGAAATGTAAGGAGGAAGATGGCAAAGAACCAAGCAGTTTTCTCAGCCATCTCTAACTGTCTTTTCTTCTCCTCAATCTAAGGGGATTTGAACTCACAACTATGTTTCCAGCAATGGAGAGGGGTTGTTTTGATTCATCCCCACTCCCTCCCCCAATGCCTCTTGTGACCTGCAGTCTCAGTATGTGAGACAATGGCCAATCAGGGGTTGAGTTTGAGGTTGAGACTAGGACATAGACTGGAGCTTAAATCCCAGATTGGGATTGAGATCTGGGTTTAGTCGGGAGATAGCGCTTAATTAAGATCTATGATAGGGATGGGGTTAGGGCTCAGACTATTTTCTGGTTGGTTATGGGCTCAGTCTGGGTTTGAGGTCATAGCTCGGTCTGGCATCAAGGCTAAATTCATGTATGACTTTGTGGCTTGTCAGGGCCATTGACTGAGTTGTGGTTTGACAGATGAGGAAACTGAGGTGAAGAGAGAAAATTTCATATTCTATGAGGAGTAGGTATTGAAACCTGGGTTGTGGTTCTACAGGTCTCCCAACTCTTAGCTCAAAGCCCTTCCTACCTTGCATATCTGGGCTCTGCCGAAGGCACTGCTCCCCCTTTTCCCTAGTCTCCTGACACACCCCCATGCTTTTCCAGCTGTCCTAGTGATGAATAGACTTTTGGGAGCTGTATAGTTTTCTGTGGAAGCCCAGACGCCAGCCTTGTTAGCCTCCTAATTACCATGAAGGCTCAAGAGCTAAACCAATCTATCTCTCCCTGAAGCAGCCTCCTTCTCTTCCTTGTACAATGGGAGATGTTTCTCTCTAAAGGCAACCCTAGTAGAATGGAAGGCATGCTGGGCAAGGAATGAGATCTGGATTTGAATCCTGTCTCTCTCATCCTTCTTAGCTCCGTGACTAGGGGCAAGGCACTTAATCTCTCAGTCTCACTCAGTTTCCTCATTTGTAAAATGTAAATAATATTTATAATTCCACCTCTACCACAACAGGCAACTGTTGTGAGGAAAACACATTGTAAGCCTATAAATGTTTATAAAGGTAATTCATTATTAAGTTGTGGGTCCTTCATGGATGTTGATGAATAGAATGAGTCCCTTCCTCTGAACTTCAGGAGTTGGACTAAGGTCCTTCCCACCTCTAACATTATGCATTCTAAGGTCCCCAGCTCTGATATTCTGTGTTCTAAGGTCTTTCCCAACTCCAGCATTCTATGTTATCAGGAATTTCCCAGCTCTGACATTTTCTGCTATAAGATCTTTCCCAGCTCTGACATTCTAAGTTTCAAGGACCTTACCAGCTCTAACCTATGTTCAAATAGTCTTCCAAGGTCTAATATCTTGTGCTCTAAGGTCCCTTCTGGAGCTGAATGCCATATTCTAATGAACTCCCAGTTCTAAGTTGCTTATAAATCTAAGAATCTGAGATTCCCAGGTCAGGTATGTAGGGTCCCTTCTCCTACAGAGCCAGGCAGAGTCTTAGAAGAGGACAAGATACTGTCTTAAGGTGATATGGAAGCACCTGAAGTCTGAGAGATATTAGTAGTCAGTAATGGGGATGGTAATAGATATTCAGCCCAAAGAAGCCTTTGTCTCTGAGGTCTTCGAACCCCATGGTCCGTCTTGCTCATGTTATTTTTATCTGTCAATTCCATCCTCACTCAACAATGACCTATCCATTGGGAGAGTTGATGCACAGATAGAGAACTTGCATGCATAATACTATATGTATCATCCCCATTAGAATATGTCATTCAGCTCCAGAAGGAACCTTAGAGCATAAGATATTAGACCTTGGAAGGTGATGCCATAACATGCAAGTGAATGGGATTTAAGGGAAGGAGGGCTGTGCAAAATCACCAGGCTCACTTTCTCCTCTGGAGCCACCCAGGTCCAGTGGCCAGATATAGATTAGGACAACTGGAGGTGGCCTAGGATGCAGGGGGGGACCTTGGCTTTTTCAAGCTAAGGTCTTTAACAGGGTCTCAGTTTGATTGGGCAGTACCCATTCAGTGACTAAGGCTTAATAAGAAATGAGGCAGAGAATGGCCTCTTCATTGAGTCAAAAACATCGAGCTGGGAGGGAAAGACCCTCGGGGTTCTGGGAAGGTATATGTGGAAACAAAATGCTAGGAGATTTACCAATGAGGAGGGATTACAGCAGGCTTCCCAGAGGAGGTGGCATTTGCATTTGGGCTTTAAAAGAATGAACTAGAATTCAGCAGGATGAGGATAAAATTTAAGACTGAGAGGCAGGAGGAAGTAGAATGTGTGAGGGAGGCAGTTGCAACCTTCTTTCCCTTTAGTCTGTAAATAAGCATTTGTTAAGTACCTACTGTGTACCAGACACTGTGCTATGTGTGTGTGGGGGAGGGTAGGAAGAAAGGCCCAAACTCAGTACTGGGCACAGACTTTGCATGAAGCATCACAGACGCAGACAGGGTCCCAGACATACAGATACATTCTCAGGTCACCCTTCTGTCAAAGGTTCCTTCCCAACTCTTCATTCCTACTGAGGTTTAGGAATGAGAGGATCCTAGCCAGTCTTCCCAGCCCCCAGAGTTCTCCCCATCTTCCAATTTTCTACAGGCCTGTCTATCCTCCTTCCTTATATGGCCCCACTCAAACCCTGCCTGATATTATAGGACATTATTAGAGATTCAGAGCTGAAAGGGAACTTTTGAGGTTATCTAGTTAATTTTATAGATGAGGAAACTGAATCCCAGGACAAGTTAAAGAATAAGGTCACACTAGATGGTTGACTCTAAATCCAGTACTCTTTCCATGGGAGCATAAGGTGTGACCCTCTGTAATCTGTTACCCAGACTGTGCACTCCCTGAGGGCAGGGTCATAGGTTTTGATCTTCTGTTTGCTTCCCCAACAGTGGAACTCAGCAGAGAGTACACAGTAGGTATCAGTCAGTTCTTGAATGTCATGAAAGAGAGCTGAAGGGCAGTGGGAGTATATGCCAACGTGAGCCAACTGCAGACTTGCCTTTGGGCTTGGGCTGAGGTTGGTGCTGGTGGAGAAAAGGGGCTTGAATGGGAGAAGACCTTGACTTTTAAGGAGAGGAAGAAAGCCCCACCTTCTCATTACTGCTCAGATGCCTCAACCTGGCTTCCTTAATTCACCCTTACTCAGCTCAGCTCAGCGTAGCTATGGCAGCCTAGCCCAGCATAGCCTAACCCAGGCCAGCCCAGCCTAATAGAGCTCTGATCAACTCGGACCCTTCATCTAGGCTGGGTTCTGCAGTACCTCTGTCAGGGGATTCTGCTTAGAGCAGAGAGTGGAGGCTGAGGTAGAGAGAGAACTGTAGGGCGGGGCTTGATGGGGGAGCAGACATCGATCCTTCTTTTGCCTTCCAGGAACTCAGCCTCTGGGGAGACCAGGGAACAGCCAGGTCGATTTCCCTGAGCTGAGCAGGACAACTTTGGGGGTGGGGAGGAGTTGGAGGAGGGAGCCTCCAGTGTCAGGACCCTCTTACTTCTCTGTCCTAGCTCAGGGTGCTTCTTCCCCCAATCCATGGACACTCCTCTAATGCCCCTCATGCTTCTTTTGTCTTGGAATACTTTGGATTTATAGCCAAGTTTTGTTCAACATTCACATATTATCCTTTATCCATCCCCTTCTTCCTCTTCCCCTCTTTCTCTCCATTCCCCCTTCATTTTCCTCCCTTTCTTCTCCCTCGTCTCCTTTTCTTCATTCCTCCATATATTCATCATAGTCATTTATTCCTCCCCCCCCCTTCTTCCTCCAGGGAGTCTTTCTAGATTGACTCCAGTTGTGGCAATCAGACAGACCTTAAATGACCACCCAGGATGAAGAGGAGAGAAAAGGAGGGAGGCTTCATTGGGTCAAAGACCCTAGAAAGTCACATATAGACCCAGTAAAGTCCATACCACAATGTCTTCCTGGCAGCTAGGGATATACCTCCCAGCCAGATCCTCAAATCCAATCATCTCCTTTACAAGGGTTTTAGGATCTCCACAGCAAACAGGTTTGGAGGCTCCTCATTGTCCTACCAGCTCTTCCCCTTTCTCTCCGGAGGCCTCAAGAAGCCCCTACTTTGTCTTGCCTCAGTTAAATGCTAGGGATTCTTTTGGGCCCAGGAGACAAAGGAAAATCCTGGGAGAAGGAAGTTGTGGCAATGGAAAGAGCACTAGACTCAGAGCCACAAGACCTGGGTTTGAATTTTTCCTTCAGACATTTTTACTTGTGTGGCCCTGGGGTGAGAAATTCTCTTAGCCTCCGCTCCTACAGGACTGAAATAAAAATCTTTTTCTTACCTGACTCCTAGAGTCAGGAGCAAAGGGCTTTGTAAACTTTGAAGGATAAAGTAAACCTTACCTCCCCTCAAGCCCCCTTCATCCAAATGGACCCTCTGGATTTCCCTCAATTTCATATTGAGCTGTCCTGGAGCCTCGAGAGCCATGATGGTCTAGGTTCTTTTTATGATGGTGGAACATTCTCTTATAATGTCTCTCTCAGCTCTAGGATAGGATCTTTTTCCTTTTCTCCTCCCTTTTCCCTTTGCCCCCTACTGGCGTGATCAGTGGTCTTTATGGAACATTAAGAGGTTTCCTAATCTGGAATTTGAGAAGGCCCCTGGAGGAAGTAGGCCAATGGGAAGGTTTAAGTTCTGAAGCCTTTAAGGAGTGAGCAGCAACACCTCCTTGGAGGGGGGCACCTTGGCTGAGCTGATGACAGGTGCTCTTGCCATTATTAACAATAATAGGGAATAATTAACACAATCTTCGTAATGAGCTCAGCTGACGTGTTAGTTGGTTCCCAGCTCCCCACTGTGTCCCGTAACCATCACAACAAGAGCTTTGTGACTATTGTGACCTCTCAGGAAAGGTGTGCATGGCAGAGCGGGGGAGGACAGCTAAAAATAAACCCCAAGGAAGGTGGGGGGGAGGAGAGAGAGAAGGGCAGATCCGTCTGCCCACCATACTCATACTCTATCCAGCACCGACTGGAGCCAGGGATGGGGAGACTAAATGGGATCCCAGAATCCCAGAATCTCCCAGCTGGAAGGGACCTCAGAGAGGTACATGTACAAACTCTACCACGGCAGAAATCCTCCTTGCAGTATCTTTGACAAGCACCAGTCCGCTCTCAGTAATGGGGACCTCACAGAGACAGTATATTCCCCTTTGAGATGGTGTATATGGTTAGACTATTTTCCCTTATATTCAGCCTTAACCTGTCTCTCTGCAACACTCCTCTTTCCCCACCAGTATCTCCCCATTCTACGCTTTGGGGCCACACAGAACAATTCTAATCCTCTCTTACCCATGACGGTGCTTTAAATACTCAAAGAGAACAATCGTGTCTTCTCATCTAAGCTAAACATTCCTGGTTCCTTTAGTTGCTCCTGGTGTAGTGTTGTCTTCAGTCCCCTCACCGCTTTCCTGGTAGATCCACCATCCTCCCATGTGTCTCTATCCCACAAACACTTTGTTTTCTCCCTCAGAATCTCTATTCTGACACACTTATCTCTGTCACTAGCCCCATGGACCTCCCTGACTTTCAGGGCTATTTCTGACTCCTTTCACCATCCTTACATCCACGTAGTGCTAAATTCTGTCCTTTTTACTGCCCCAAAGTCTCTGCATCCATCTCCTTCTCCTCCTCTCCATGACTTTCACTTGAGCTCAGACCTTTGCCTCTCCAGATGATTAGAAGTGGCTTCTTTGACAGCCTCCCTTCATACACAGAAGATACAGAGAAAGGACAGAGAGGGATCTTGAGAACTAAGGGACACATAGGCCTTGGTATAAGTCACTTCTCTCTGGGTCTCACTTGCATTGTCTGTGGAATGAGGGTGTTGGACTAGATTTCTGTGGTCTCTCTCAGCCCTTGCATTCCATGTTCAATGTTCTAAAATTGCTCTCAGGTCTGATGCTCTAGGAACTCTTGTTGGGAGGTTATGATGGGGCAGTACTGAATCTCCCCATATCATAGATGGGAAGACTGAGGCATCAGAATGAGACCCAAAGTCACATAATGCATCCAGACCAGGACCCAGTCTTCTTACTTCCAGGCGGTGGCTTAACCTGAGCTGCCCCAGAGATATCACCACCAGCCTCTCAGAACTTGGCTTCCTCTTTCTCTACCTCTCTATCATCCCATCAGCTGTTCCTATATTAGTTACTTCCTTACTGCTGTCCCTCTGGCTCTATACTGCTACTGTCACATAGCTATCCATCTCCATCTTTGACTCCCCAGCCCTCCCGAGTATCTCTTTGGGTCTCAGCCCTTAGCTTGTTGTTCTCTGGATATCTCTGTCTGTCTTCTGTCTTTTTCAGTCTCAGGCTTTGACTTTCTGTGCCTGGCTATTTCTCTGTAGCTTTCTCTGTTTGTTCTGGTCTCTCCATATTTCTGTCTTTATCACATTGTGTCTTTATGTTATGCTTTGTCTTTTTGTGTCTCTGTGTCTTAGTCTTTATCCAGCTTTCACTGGCTCTTTTTTGTTTCTCAGTCTCTGTTCCTATCACACTCAGTCTCTCTGGTGTTTTCTTATTCTGTCTCTGTTTCTGTCTCTCAGTCTTTTCTTTCAGGGTCAGTCTAAAGTCTCTGTCTCCCTCTTTTCTCAGTATCTGTCCTCTGATTTATCTCTGTCTTTCTCTTGTTCAGTGGCTGTCATTCTCTTTGTCATTCTGTCCTTCTTTGTCTCTCTGTCTCTGTCTTTGTCTCTCAGTCTGCATTTTCCCTTGGGGCCTATCTCTAATTTTTTTTTTCCTGGACTAACAAGAACAGCTGTCCAGCTGCTGCTGATTAGTTGTGAGGAATGTGTCTAGAGCCTTGTAGGCTGGTCACACATACCCCTCCCCTTCATCCACTCTCCTGCCTATTGGCCCTGACCCTGGCCCTGCCCAGGAAGCTCTGGATACTTCATCCCTTCCTGTTGCTAGGACGCTGGACTTGCAGCACCTGGCTGCCATGGAGACAGCGCCTTAGAGATGGAATTCTGCATCTCCCAGCCCTGCAGGGGCTGCCTCTGCGGCTGAACCACTTAAATCAATTCATCAACAAGTGTGTATCGAGTCTTTATTGTTGGCCCAGCTTGGCCACAACGTGAAAGAAGGAAGAGGAAGAGGAAAAGACCTGGCTTCTAATGCTGGCTCTATCGATGTCTTAATTTGTGACCCTGGGCAAGTCCTTGGACCTCAGTTTCCTCCCCTGTAAAATAAAAAGAACTCTTTCAGACTTTGACCTATGATTCTGATAGGAGAAGGACACCTAGGCCCAGATGTCAAGGGGGAGGAGATTCATTGAAAATGATTAGAGAAGAGGGTTAGAGAAATTCAGTTGAGTGGTGTGTCAAGTAAAAGAATTGGGGCCTCCAAGGAGGGATAGAGATCTCTGTGGGCTGAGACTGGGGGAAGGGGTCAGAGGAGGTTTGCTGGAGAAGGCAGGATTTGAGCTGGGCCCTAAAGGATGATGAAGATGAGGGGCAATCTCAGGGTCAGAGGAGAAGCCTGAGTATGGGCAGGATGGAATAAGAAGAATGCCTGGTCTTGGATCTGGAAGACCTCTGCAAATCCTGCCTCTGGCTCTTCGTAGCTAGTTATGTGACTTTGGATAAGACACATAATTTCTCTTGAGTCTCACTTTTCCCATCTGAAAATGGAGATGATAATGCCAGCACTACCTTCCTCATAGAGTCATTGTGAGCATTCCAAACTGTAAAGGGTAATGTACCTGGCATGGAGGGCTGGGAAGCGGGAAGGAGCCCAGTTAGATTAGGATAAAGGCAGAGTATTAGATAAAACATTATAGGAAATCATTAGGTATTAGCCACCCAGTGAGGAGTGCTATGGAAAGATTCCGTATTCTTCTGATGCTCATGTTCCTCTGAGGCATATTTCTCCTCTCTTCCCAATAGTGACTAACCTTCATTTTCTACACAGGGCCTTCCCTGATACAACCTGGTTCTAGCCACCCTAGTCATTGCTAACTGTTTTTTTTTTAATTGTTTAGTTTTAACAGCGATAATTTTTTTAACAGTAGCTCAATGAATCTCTCCACTAAGAATATACCACTCTCTTCCCAGTCT
>CM053588.1:109986536-110018884 GCA_028646515.1 Pseudochirops corinnae
AGATGAAGAACTGAGGCCAACATGACATACCCAGTAAGTGTCTGAAGCCAGATTTGAAGTCAGGTTTTCCTGACACCAGGTCTGGTGCTCTATCCACTGTACCATCTGGCTGCCCCATGTGGCCTTGTATAAGTCATTTAAACCCTCTGAGTCTCAGTTTCCTCATCTGTAAAATGAGGGAATTTGGACTTAATGATCTCTAGGTCCTTTTCCAGCTCTGAGTGTGTTGGTTTCTAAGTTCACTTTCAACTAGGGAAATGAGACTCACATACCAGAGCTCTGTTCTAGATCCAGTTCCACCTTGAGTTGCTGTGTAGCCTTGGGCAAATCCCTCCCCTTTCTGGGCTTCGGTTTTCTCCATTTGTCAAATGAGAAGATTCTGCCAGTGATCCTAACGTTGCCTTCTAGCTCTGAGAGCCCTTGATTCTAACTGTTAGACTATGAGAACTTAGGAAAGAATCATAAAAAAGGGAAAAAGACCCACACGGGCAAAAAGATTTAGAGTAGCCCTTTTCATGGTGGCCAAGAGTCGGAAATTGAGGGGATGCCCATCAATTGAGGAATGGCTGAAGAAGCTACAGAAGAGGAATGTAATTGAATGCTGTTGTACAATGAGAAGGGAGGGAGCTGGGTGGGTTTGCTGGGGAAAGTGAGCTGGGCTTTTGATGAGTGGGAGAGAGAAGTGGGAGGGCCTTCCAGGATCAGCAGACACTAGTACAGTGCCCCATAACTATGGACGTCCACAATCTGTACAGGGCAGAAATCATCTCAGAGGATCCTTCAGACTTCAGAGGCTGGCTAGTCCAGTTCCCTCATTTTATAGAGAAGGAAGTTGAAGCCAAGGGAGACTATGTGACTTGCCCATAATCAAATAGGTAATGGGCATCAGAGATAAGATTTGAACCCAGGTCCTCTGACTTTGAAGTTAGTGTTCTTTCTACTATACAACACTACCTCCAGGGTATAAGCAAAGACCCAGAGGTCAATCTGGCAAGGAAGATGGTATGTGAGTTTAGTGGTGTGTAGCAGTAAGGATCTGGACCCAGCTTGTTGGGGAATGGAAGAGATTAGGCTGGAGAAGGAGACTGAAGTGGAATTATGGGGGGCCCTCAATCCTCCTACCCTATAGAGTGATATGTGCTCCTATCAGGTGCTAGGATCTTCCACTAACTCTTTGGTGGTGGCATTATTAAGACATCTCCTCCTTGCCCAAGGGAATGATGCTGCCTTTTGGGTGGAGGTGTCTAGAGAGTGGAGACCAGGAATGGGGAGGAAACCCAGGGCATTGAGGGTGAAGGAGACAGACTCTTTGTCTCCGTGTTCTCGTCATTTCCTCAACAGCCGGATATGACTGGGTTGAGATTGGTCATCACACAGAAGGTAGGAACAGGCAGTGGTTTGTGAGTACATGGTCCCATGGGTCAGGGGCTGGGGTGGGGGAGATTCAGGGCACAGCCTGAGGGGTAGGCACACTTAAGGGAGTGTCAAGGGTCACTAGAGAGACCCCTGGAAGGAGTCACATTCAGGGAGACCACTCCTTACAACCAGGCACACTTGATCTGTTAATACTTAAGAGAGATCTACCAGAGATCCACATCCAGAACTATAGCCGCACTCCTAGAGAGACTCCTAGAGACAACCAGACCCAAAGTTATAGCCACACTCAGAAAGGTCCCACAGACAGCTACATCTAGACATAAAGCCATACTCAGGGAGACCTCTACAGATAGTCACACCCAATTAAACCCCTACAGTCACTCCTGGACATAGTCATATAGGGAGAACCCCCAGAAACAATCACAACCAGAGATACAGCCACAGTTAGGAAGACTCCCTTGGAGATGGTCATACCCAGAAATATAGTCACATTTAAGAAGCCTTTCACACCTAGAGATGCTTTTGGAACAGTCACCTTTATGAGATACAATCTTGGTAGGAGATATAGCCTCACCCCAAGACCCTGTTGTAGGTGGAGTCAATGTTGTGTGATGGTGGGGGTGGTGGAGTGTGGGACAGGGCCACAGAGCCATCCTCAGGGAGACTCATGTACAGGGTGATAGTACATAGTTGTACCCTAACAAAGACATGTGGCATCCCAGGAACACAGACATTCCCATACACAGACACCAGTGCATGGCCTCCAGTGACATCTTCTCCTTAGAGACAGAACTCAGGGAGGGGCAAAAGTGATCCTGGCTCTGAGAATGGGCGCAGCTGGGAGCCCAGCCCCGACTTGAGAACCCCGAGGCTGTTTATTTCTGAGCAATGATGGGTGCCTGCTTTCTCTCCCAGCCCCCCCATCACCACATGCTTCAGCTCAAAGCTGCCAAATCGAATCAACCCCCTGCGCCCGAGCCAGCCTGGCACGGGGGCTGACAGCTGACGAAGCTGGGTGGCGGGAGGCAGAACAGATCCTATCTCCCCCTCCTCCTGGAGCTCAGCCAGGCTCAGAATATCCCCAGTGTTAGGGTTTCTAGGCAGGGTGAGGAAGACTTGGGCCCTGCTTTCAGGGAGCCTGAAGTCTGAGGGGTTTTGCTGGAGTCCCCTAGAGCCAATGCCTGATGGAGCTAGAGATCTGAGGCAAGGGGCGGCGGCCCAGCTGAGGGATGAACCCGAGGTTTGGGGCTGTGGGCAGGTTGACCAGAGACTCTCTCAGTCTTGCTGCCTCCCCCCTTACTTTCCCCTGCCCCTCTCTCACCCCCAAGACGTTGCGTGTGCTGTGTTGGCAGCTGAAAGAGTAGGTTTCTGTCCTGAATTTTGTACCAATTCAACTAGCCTAAAGCAGAACTCATCATCCCAGTTTGTTCACTGACTCATTGGGAAGTTCCTTCTCCAATCTGGGCGTTTGTTCATTTTTCTGTAGAATGAAGGTGGTTGCACTTGGGCCTTCTAACTTCAACGTTCTATGATATTTCCAAGCCCTTCTTAATCTGATGTTCCGTGTTCTAAGGCCTAAAGTCCCTTCCAGCTCCAAATTCTGTCTTGAAGGGCCCTTTCAGAGAGAACGCTCCATATTCCAAAGGCCCTTCCAGCTCTGACATGCTTTGTTCTATGTTCGAAGGGCTCCCCAGCCCCAGGACTCTTCATACTAAGGACTCTTCCAGCTCGGATTCTCTGTGACACTTATCTCAATTTTCCTCTGATCTCTGTCCTTCTGAACTCTTCTAGGCCATGTAAAATCATGTGGCCTTCCTTAAACAGGCGCTTCCTCCTGATGTCCCCACCTCTGTCATCAGTGTCATTGTCTTCCAAGTCCTCTAAGCCTGTATCTTTGGAGGGATCTCTTCTCCCCTCCTGTGGCTCTGTCCTTTCTTCTCCATTGCTTTCTGTCTCTTTGGAGCTCCAGGGAAGCTTCTCTCTCTTTGGCTTTACCCTCTCCTCTCCATCCCCGCCCCCCCCCCTCCCCAGGTCTGCCTTTTCTTTCTGTCTCTCTCTCTCTGTGTCTCTTTCTCCTCCTCCTTCTTTTCTTCTTGTTCTTATTCTTATTCTTGTTCTTTTTTGTTCCTGTTCTTGTTCTTCTCCTTCTCTTTGTTGTTATTGTTTTCTTCCTCCTCCCCCTCCTCCTCCTCTTCCTCCTCCTCCTCCTCCTCCTAGTTCCCCTCCTCCTCCATTGGAGGTCTCCCTTCTCACTTTCCTATGACTCTGTCTTCTCTTCATCCCTGCAGCCTTGCTGGAGCCCAGGGCTAAGCTTTTCTTATTTCGTCTGCTTCCGTCCATTACTGTAGGCTCCAAATTGGCCCTTCCACCTCAGTTTCTTCCCTCCATCCCTCTGCACATGGGGCTAGGGTCACCTTTCCAAAGTTTACATCTTTCTTTCCTCTGCTCAGGAAAACACCATGACTTCCAATGGCCCCAGGAATAGAGTTTGAATTCTTTAACTAGGTAGTTCAGTGAATAGAGTTCTGGGCCTGGAGTCAGGAAGACATGAGTTCCACTTCAGCCACAGATACTCCCCAACTGGGCGACCCACTTAACCTATATCTGCCTCAGTTTCCTTAACCGTAACATGAGAATAATAATAGCACCTACCTCCCAGGGTTGTTGCGAGGATCAAATGAGATTAATTTTTTAAGTACTTAGCATAGTGCCTGGTACAATATAAGTTCTTTTTAAAAAAATTAATTAATTTATTTATTGTTAGTTTACAGCAGCGGTTCTCAACCTGTGGGTTATGTTCAATTTGTAACAATGCAAATACATCCTGCATATCAGATATTTACACCACAATTCATAACTAGCAAAATTATAGTTATGAAGTAGCAGTGAAAATAATTTTATGGTTGGGGGTCACCACAACATGAGGAACTGTATTAAAGGGTTGCAGCATTAAGAAGGTTGAGAACCACTGCTCTAAGGCTTCCTGTGTGCTCAGGTCCATGCCTGGCCACATAGCAGGAGAGACAAGGGGAGGAAGAGGAGCCCTGGACCCTACGTTTCCTGAATTCTTAGCTTAACTAGGGATAGGGGAGGGGATGGAGGAGACTCATGGTCAAGGAACAGAGAAGACAGGAGAAACAATCAAGAACTAGGCTGGGGTTCATATTCTCAGGGATGTGGGGGTTCAGAGGAAGAGAATGAAATGTTGGCTAGAGTGGGCAGAAAGGACTTCCTAGAGGAGAAAAGACCTAGATTCAGCTTCAAAGGGCAAGTCAAGATTATTTTTAAAAAAATATTTTAAATTAAAAATCTTTTGTTTTTACTCACCCTCATTTCTTAGTATATCCCTCCTCCCTTCATTAGCCATTCCTTTTAAAAAGGCTGAAGAAGAAAGAGAAAGGAAAAGTTCAGCAAAACTAACCAATACATACAAGGAGTCTGACAGTGTCTACAGTGTTCCATACCCATAATCCTCTACTTCTGCCAAGGAGGCAGGGAAGGATATTTTCTTAAATCTCCCCCAGGGCCAAGATTCCTGGTCATTATATTATATAATGTTCAGGTTTATTTCCCCCATCCCCACTCCCACCCCCTTGTTATTCATTCTGTCTACATTGCTGTAAGTCATTGTGGATATTGTTTTTCTGGTTCCGGCTGGGAGAATTGAGAAAATAGCAGCTATGTGGTGCAGTAGATAGAGTTCTGGGTCTGGACTCAGGAAAGTGAGTCCAGGGATCATAGAGAGTTGGATATGACTGAAAAACAACACAACCACCACCACCAATTTCTTGGGTTTATTAAGTACTTTTATAACAACCCTGTTCAGGTCCTTGTTCATTACTTCTTGTATGATCCTTTTAGGATCATAGTCCAATCCTTTCATTTTGTAGATGCGGAAACTGAGTTAAGTGACTTTCTTCATGGTCATGTAGTAAAGTGCCAGAGACAGGAGCCTTAAGCCCATCCTCAGGCGTCATGACTTCAAGACCCTTCACTGTCCTGGTTGCCCTTCTTGGGATATGTTCTGTTATGTCAACATCCTTTCTAAAATGTGGTCCTGGAACTGAATACAATATTCTAGATATGGATGTTGTCCTTCGTTCTTGAAGAGGACCAGAATTATGTCACTATGCTGAGGTCAAGGCACTGACTGATCAGACCAGTATGAACTCAGAAGGCCCTATTTGTGCTCAGGCACAAATAGTCCATATGTCTATATCTACTCTGACCAGGGCAGAGACCAGCAGAATTATCATTTCCCTAGTCCTAGACATTCTGCCTCTCTTAATGAGATTTCACCCTTTTTTGGCTGCCATATTTGCCTTTGTCTCAAGTGGAACTTTTGAAAATGAACTGCTATCCATCTATGTCTCCTCCATCTGGCACGTACTTGTCCAGTTGATTTCTTGGGCCCACGTGTAAGGTTTTATATTTATTCCTTTTCACTTTCCCCTTATTAGATTTAGCCTGTCGGGTTCTCTTTCTCTAACTTATTTATAAATGTTTTAAACCGTATGGGCCCATTGCAGATCCCTGGAGCCTCTCACTAGAGACATCCTTCCCAAGTAATGTGGAACCGTTAGTAACAGCCAACAGTTTACCAAGTTTTGGTTAAAAAAACCACACCAAGCTCTCATGTAGCTGACATATCTTTTTTTAATTAAAACAAATTTTTTTTTTGGAGGGGGTAAGGTAGGGCAATTGAGGTTAAGTGACTTGCCCAAGGTCACACAGCTAGTTTTGTGTTAAGTGTCTGAGATCACATTTGAACTCAGGTCCTCCTGACTCCAGGGCCAGTGCTCTATTTACTGCACCACCTAGTTACCCCTAAAAAATATTTTTTTAAAGGCAATCAGGGTTAAGTGACTTGTCCAAAGTCACATAGATAAGTGTCTGAGGCCAAATTTGAACACACGTCTTCCTGACTCCAGGGCCAGTGATGTATCTATCTACTTTACACCTAGCTGCTCCATTTAGGTAACAGCTTGATGTTTTCCGCGAGAACAGCATAAGAGTTTGTCAGATGTTTTGCTAAAAGCTAGGCATATTATATGACCCTATGATTCTATACTAGCTTAGTAACCTTTTTGGAACAAGAAGTTAGTCTGGCATGACCTGTTCTTAAGGAAACCAAGCTATCTCTCTAGTAATCACTGTTACCTTTTCTTAATAATAACCATCAGGGTAACATTTATATGGTGCTTTAATGTTTGCAAAATACTTCGTGAAATCTCATTTAAGCTCATTAAGTGATCTTTTTTAAAATACGTTTTTACTGATATTTTCAGTCTTTTCTATCACCCTCCACATCCCAGGTATGTTTCCTCCTTCCCCTCCCAGAGGACCATCTCATATGACGAATGGAATTCTAGAGAGGAAAAAAAGATCAGCACAACTGGTCAAAGGAGTGGGAAAGTCTGAAAGGAGTGTGGTGTGAAACGCCTGTGCACCTCCGCCTCCACGAAGGGCCAGGCTGGGGATGTCCTCTGGTCTTTCTTCACTGAGTCTTGTTTGGTAATGTTGTGTTCCATTCACTTCTGAGTTTTTGGTGTGTCTTTCCTTCCGCTTACATTGTTATAGTCATCGTGCATGTTGTGTTCTCGGCTCTGCTTGTTTTGTTCTGCATCGGTTCATGTCGATTTTCCCACGCTTCTTTGTATTCATCCCACATCATTTATTACAGCACAGTAATATTCCATTCCATTCCTGTTCCATAGTTTGTTTAACCATTCCCCAATTAATGAGAATCTATTTTGTTTCTAAATTCTTTGCTATCACAAAAAGTGTTGCTGAAAATGTTTTGCAATATGTGGGTACTTTGTTCTTATTGACGGTTTCCTTGGGGTAGTAGCCCAGTAATGGGGTCTCTGGCTCAAAAGGTATGGATGCTTCAGTCACTTTATTTGCATAATTCTAATTAAGCAATCATAATTCATTTTAATTACCTCATTTAAACCTCACGACAACACTGGGAGGTAGGTGCTATTATTACTCCCATTTTATAGACGATGAAACTAAGGCAGATAGAGGTTAAGTGACTTTCCCATTGACTTACTTGTCCATACAACTTGTCAGTTGTTTCAGTCATGTCTGATTTTTAGTGAGACCCATTTGGGATTTTCTTAGCAAAGATACTGGAGTGGTTTGCCATTTTCTTTTCCAGATTATTTTATGGATGAGGAAACGGAGGCAAACAGGGTTAAGTAACTTGCCTAGGGCCACATAGCTAGCAAGTATCTGAGGCTGGATTTGAACTCAGGAAGAGGAGTCTTCTTGACTCCAGGTCCAGCACTCTCAGCACTGTGCCACCTAGTAACTTACTACTTAGAGCTAGTAAGTATCTGAGGCTGAATTTGAACTCAGGTCTTCTGAGTCCAACTCCAACTCTTACCCACCATGCCACCTAATGGAGGTGACTTAGCCAGTCCCCCCATAACATGTTCTGGAATTTTGTTGGGATTCAAAGTCAGGATCAGTGGCTTATGGTTTTGCAGATTCTACTTCTATTTTTGAAAAATCGGGAAAGCATTTGCCCTTCTCCTGTCCTGGGGCAGATCTCTCAGACAGTGAACTCCCTGAGTGCAGAGCCTGGATCGGTTCCTCTTCTTTCTCCCCAGACTGTGAGCTCTCTAGGATTTTATGGCTTTGGGAGGGGCTAAAGAGCAGCCCCAGAGCCCTGGGCCCCTGGGGAACCTGGAGGAAACTCTCCAGCAGGAGTCTAGCCCATCCTGTGCTCGTCCTGGTTGGTGGCATCTAGGCAGCCCCTAAGCAGAGTGCTAACAGTTCCGGACTCCTCTCCAGGCTGTCAGTGAGTGGCTAATTGGTGTCGATCCTTCATTGCCTGCCCTTCTGCTCTCTGGTGCTGAAGCTCTAGTATTTCCAATTAGTGTCTCTAGAGCTGCCCACAGAGCCTGGGCTCCTTCCGCCATGAGATGAGTATCTCTAGGGAGGCCATGCAACCTCTGATGATGACAGGCTCTGTCTCCCCTTTTCTTCCCTGGCACCTCTTTGTCTTCCTGCCCAGCCCAGCTCAGCCTAAAGGCTCTTCCCTCATCCTCTTCACATTTGCCTTTCTTGGGAACCCTAGTGTATAGCACAGTGCCAAGCACATGGTAAATGCTTATTCGATGGCATTATTAAAGTGGGAGAGCTGAAAGCAGCCTCAGTGCTCAGCTCTCCAAGACTCCTTTTACAGATGGAGTATCAGAGGGGGAAAGGATGTGCCCAGCATCACATCCAAAGCAAGGAAGAGAACCCAGCTTCCCCCTTTCATCCCCTGCCACTTCTTGTTAAATTTTGTTAGTCAGGTATTGCTTTTTTGTCTTTATATCCCCAGGGCCTAGAACAGTGCCCAGCATTGTGAGCATGATAATGAAATACTTGTTGATGGTTAGAAACAGGCCCTAACTTCAGGCTCCAATTTGAAGTGCTGACTCTCCTCTCAGGCTCGCCAGAGTGAGATACACCAGGATCCTGCCCTGAGGACCCAGCTCTGACACTTAAGCTCAAACCTGTGTGGGGGCCTAGTTCAGAACCCCTCCCTTCCGCTCTGTACCCCCAGGCTCCCAGTCATACTAGTCATAGCCAGACTCCCTCAACTCATATCTTATACAAACCTCAAGGCTTCCAGGGTGATACACAACCCCTTTCCTCAAAGGGTCCCATCTGGCACATACACACACATCTGAAGTCAGAGGACCTGGCTTCAGTCCCCAGTGCTGGTTTAGTCACTTGATCTTCTTTGGTTAAAGGGTTGGACTAGATGACCTCTGAGATCCCTAACAGCTCTATGATACCATTGCTGTGAAATCTCCCCTAGGGACTACCAGCTTGAAATAGATAGAGACACAGTCTCTGGTCCCAAAGCCCGGTCTGGAGCCTCCAGTCCAGCTGGGGAGAGGAAAGTCACACCCATGGACATATGTTAGTGCATAGTTAGGGTCAAATCTGGAGTTGGGTCGTGGTTCTCACTTAGTCCTTCGGAGTTCAGAGAGGGGCAAAGTCAGCTGGGCTAGCACCATAACAGAAGGCTTTCTAGAGGTGTTGAGACTTGAGTGGTCTGATAAGTGGGATTTAGATTGGCAGAAAGAGCAGAACCTTCCAGGGAAGGGAATGGTTAAAATTATAGAGTCAGGAATGAGTCTGAGACTGAGTAGGTGGGGATGATAAAATTGGTAAGAGGACCCTTTTACCCCTACCACCTAAGAGAGCCAGGGGAAGTGATGCTGGAGGAGGAGTTCAACTCTAGAGGCCTTGAATGCCGCCCTACAGAGTGTCTTGGGAAACCAGGGCAGATTCCTGAGCAGGGGAGATCGCTGTGTGGTCAGGCCTGGCTTCCATGGAGGGTGTTCTGGCTGATACTGAAGGAGGGTCTGGTTAGCTCTGGTCCTTCGACAGGGGATCCATCTGGGCCCTGAAGTGTGGTCATCAAGGGGCTCTCAGGATGTAGACATGTAGCTATAATAGTAACACTATCTAGCATTAATTTAGTGCTTACTTGTTTGCAGAGCTCTCCCTTCCCCTCTCCTCCCTCCTTAATTCCTTTAGCCTTTTCTCTTGTCCCTGACTCTGTAACTGGATGCCTGAGTCTGACATCTGCTACCTCTTTCTTTTCTCCCTCCTGATCCCCCTCCCACCTCCCCACACACCCTCCAGGCTACAAGCCAGGGGGATTTCTAGGGTTTATTCACAAGGGAAAAGAGAATCTGCACTGAGGAATAATGTACCAGGAGGTCATTAGATGTGTGAAGAAAAGAAACCTCCCTGACATAAACTGAGGGTCCCCTAATCCTTCTAACAGAATCTTTGAATCAAGTTTCTCAGGCCTAGCCAGCCCATCCTGGCCCTTTCCAGGCCTGAGAACCTAGCTCCAGATGAGAATGCCATCTTTAACCCCTCTCCCCACCCCTCCTCCACACTGCCAGGAAGTTAGGAGGGGGATTTGCCAGCTTGGTGTGAGACTTAGAGAAAAGAAGGCCGGAGTGGGGGTGGGAAGTTTGAGAAGAGTCTTCAAGAGTCTGAAGAGCTATTGTAGGAAGAGGAGATTTACGTAGCTCGTCCCCAGAGATTAGAGCTGGGAGCAGTAGAAGCAGTACCAGGATCAGGTTGCCATAGAGGATAGAGAGCTGACTTCAGAATCAGGATCTGGGTTCAAGTTCTGCCTGATCATGTGCCCTGGGTAAGTCACTAAACCTCTTAGTGGTCTAGGCAATTCTCAAAGACTTAAAGTTGCACAGAGGTGTCAACCTGCACTGTTAGAGGAGTTTTTCTCATCAGATACTCCCTCCACTAATGAAATCACAGGCGTGCTTTTAGCCTTCTCCCCATCAGGGGAAACTTAGTAGTAATCAGAGGTGTTTCATAGGAATGGGTTGCTTTGGACTTGTGTGCTAATAAATATTTAAAACCAGCTCTCTGGGGGGAAAAAAGTGCCCAGGATGCATGCTGGCAAAGATTTAACAACCGGCTCTCTAGGAAAAATGCATACACAGCACATTTACTTTACTTTTGTGTTAGTAAACATTTCACAACCAACTCTTTGGAAAAATAGGTGCACAACACACTTAAATTTAATCTTATGTACTGGTAAACATTCAACAACCATCTCTCCAGAAGAAGAAAAAAAGGCACATTGATGACACAATTTCAAGTTGAATCTGCATTATTAACATAATCTGCATTATTAACATTCTCCATCACTTTTTTTCCTTGCTTTTTGGAGGGTGGAAGGCAGAGGAATTGGGGTTAAGTGACTTGCCCAAGGTCACATGGCTAGTAAATGTTAAGTGTCTGAGGCTGTATTTGAACTCAGGTTCTCCTGACTCCAGGACCAGTGCTGTATTCACTGTGCCACCTAGCTGCCCCTCCATCACTTTCTTAAGTCTAGACAATCAACCAAACAATCAATCAAGTCCTGATCTGTAGTGTTTGCTGATTTCCAAAGTGTACATACCCACACTGAAAATTTAACACTAGGCTTTCAGCTCAAGCTAGCTCCGGCATACACCTGTTTCTCCCTCACTGGGGATCTTCAATCAGAGAATGGATAACCACTGTCAAGAAAACTTTTCAACAAGAAGTGGGAGATTGTGGGAGATCCAGCAGTGTAGACCCAAGATGGGCAGGGGGTACAGGAGGGAAATGAAGCTGGGAAGCACTGAATATCAAGGAGAATAGTCTGCATTCTCTCCCATGAAACATAGGGAGCCATGGGAGTTTCTTGAGCAGGAGAAGAATGTGAGCATGAGTGGGCTGTGAGAAGATGACTGGCCATGTGCACAGGAGGATGCAGGGAGAGAACAGTTGTCAGACTCTTGGAGGCCCATAGCAGACTCTGCTTTCCTCTGTGGCATTTTTTATTCCATGAGTCGTTGCGCCAGCCTGGCAGATAAGCCAACCTCATCCTTCCCCCCCAACCCCTGGAGGCCTGGCATCTGGAGCAGCCCATCCCCAACCAGTCTTTTCATTGCCCCTTGTGCCTGTGGGAAGCTGTCTGTTAACATTGGCTGCAGACTTGGCAAGTGCCTGGGGCTTAAGGGTGTGTTGTGTGTGTGTGTGTGTGTGTGTGTGTGTGTGTGTGTGTAATGCCATCTGCTAGTGCCCACCTGTTGGGGCTGAGCAGGGAGGTTGTTGTGTTTTTATGTATTGGGGGATGGGGGAGTGGAGAGGTATGAGTGTAGAAGTGATTTTATGTCTCAATGTCTGTCCATCCCCTCCCAGATCCCATGGTGGGGCAAAGATGGTGGACATATGACCCTCTTCCCTGGCCTAAGGGAGGGCGTGGCTGACCATGTCCTGACCTTCGGAAACTTTTCTCATCCTCCTCCTGGGATTGGGCCTCCAGGGGCACCCCCTCCTCCCCAGCTTCCCTTCCACCTTGGCTCATAAACACCAAGTGAATGAGTTCCACTTTCCGAGAAATCTTTATCAGCTGTGTTGTGAGGAGTGTGTGCAGTGGACTTGGTGTGTTCTTCCTGAAGGGTCATGGCTCAGGGCAGGGGAGCCCCAGACGGAAGGGAGGCTTGGCTTTATCTGAGCCTCTTTCCAGATCTGGGCTTAGAGCAAAAGACAGGAAGGGAGGAGCAAAGAATGGCCTGGAATACCTTTCTTCTCCTCCTCCCCCTTTCCTCCTAGCTCCCTTTCTTCCTACAATAATCTCTGACCCTCAGAGCTGAAGGACCCTTGGGGCACCTAGATCAGCCTTCTATCAATGCAGGAAAACACACACCCCCTTATCCCCTTGGGGTATCCAGCCTCTGCTTCAACACTTCCAGTGATGCGGGAACTCATCTCCTTATGTCAACCCTTCCCACCATGGGATTGTGCTGATTGTTAAGAAAGTTTTCATCTTGAGCAAAACCTCCTTCCCTAAAACATCCCTTACATGGATTCTGCTTCTGCTCTCTGGGGGCTGTTCAAAACACAGGAAATCAGATTCATCTGGCATGAATTGCTCTGGAGGAATCCTTGGAAGTTCTTGGTGATCACCTTTTTCTCGTCAACCTTTTAGGTAGGTAGGTGGCGCATTGAATAGAGAGCTCTGGACCTGGAGTCAGGAAAGCCTGACTTCATAATCAGCCTGAGATATTTACTGACTTTGTGATCCTGAGCAGGTAACTTAACATCCCAGTGTCTCAGATCACCCCAGTATAAAAAGGGATTTATAATGGCGCATACCTCCCAGGCTTGTTGTGAGGCCCCAATGAGATAGTACTTGTAAAGTGCTCAGTACATAGTAGGAGCTTAATGAAAGCTTCTTTCTTCTTCCGTTATGTGATCTTAAGTCTTTTTTCCTCCAGGCTAAGCTCTCCTTAGTTTCTTCAAACACCCTAATAGGACAGACAGCTGCCAGTGCTTTCACTGCCTTGGATCTCCTCCCGGACTTTTATCATTTATCAATAGCTTTTCTCAAATATGGTGCCAGAAATGGAGAGGAGACTTCAGATGAGGGCTAACAAGTCCCTTCAAGGCCCATGTCACTTCATGAGACCCTTCCTGAACTGGCTCACCTTGTTCTCTTTCTCCTCTGAGTTCCCATGGCTCTTAGATTAAGAAAGAACTGAAAGGGTATGTGTCTTGTCTCACCTGGACTCAGCCTCCTGAAGGTAGGGCTCAGCTTTGCTCCTTCTCTGTCTCTCCTCTTTGAGGGCAGGGCCCAAATCTGTTCCTTCTCTGCCTCCTACTTTTTCTGTCTCTCTGTCTCTGTCTCTCTCTCCCCTCCCTGAGGGCAGGACTTGGGATCTGTTTCCACTTCTCCACAGTGTGGGGAAACCAAGACTTTGTTGGGGTGAGGGACTGGGGGGACAGGACTGGCTAGGTGATGGAACACAGGGGATCCCGCAGGCCTCCAGGGCTGGAAGCCTGCTGAGAGGGGTAGGTAGAATACAGGTGGGCCTCTCTTTGTGCAGATGAAAGGGAAGGGGCTGTAGGGTGATGAGGAGTGCAGACTGAGCCCCGTGCTCAGGAAATCCTTGGAAGGAACATGGTCTGTCCTGAGCTGCTCACTGAACAACAACAGGAAACAGCCTTGACACGGGCAGTGGCCGGTTGTCGTAGGGCTGCTGTTAGGGATTGGGCCCTGAGCCAGCTGGGAGTATAGGGCTGAGCATGTGGGTATTCTTATGTGTGTGTGTGTGTGTGTGTGTGTGTGTGTGTGTCTGTCTGTCTGTCTGTCTTTGTGAGGACTGTGAGCACAGAATCGAAACTCATCACATTGTGTCTGTGACTCCTACAACACTTTGGGAGGGTGTATGTGTATATGCTTTGTGTGTGAGAGGGGCTGTGACTTGTATAACAAGGTCATTTGTGTGATGGTGTGTGATGGTGGGTGCTGACAGATTCAACATGGTTGTGTCTCTGGCTGTTAGGGGTATTGCCGTGTGTGGCGGTAGGTGGAGAAATGGTGTATGGCATCTGTGGCTCCCTCCTTCACCTCCAGCCACACCCCCTGTCCCATTTCCCAGACTGAGGAAGATGCTAGGAAGAGGCTTCTGGTCTCTTCTGGGTATGTGTGCCTTGGGGTCAGGGCCAGAGGGAGTTAACTCCCATGACGCAGGAATGAGATGCTTTGACCCAAAGACAGAACTTTCCCTGAATTCCCACATTCTGTCTGTCAGGGACTGGGGAGGCCAGGGGAACTCGGGGTCCAGGGTGCACTGGGGCCCTGTCCATAGCCTGAGGCCGAAAAGAGATCTGAACTCACTTCCCACCTTTCCCGAGTCCAGAAAGGATTCCTGAGGATAGTGGGGCACAGAGGGGAAGGTTTGGGTAACCATTTGAACAGCGGAAAGGAATTAGCCGGCTCATCTTGTCAACTAGTGTTTGTTGAGTGCCTAATAATACTAGGCACTGTGCTAAGGGAAAAGACAGTTTCTGCTCTCAGGGAGCTCACAGTCTAATGGGGAGATCAGATAAAGATTGCGGATGATCAATAGGTCTCTGTCTTCCCCTTGTTCCCTCTCTGTATTCACTTTCTCACTCTTGAATGTCTCTCTTTTTCCTCTGGAGTCTCTCTTCCTGTCTCTGGTTTGTTTTTTAAAAATCTCTCTCTGTTTCTGTTTCTTCCTCAGTGGGTCTGTCTTTTCTTGTTCTTCTGTGTCTGGCTTTCCAACTGTATCTATCCTTTTCCCTTCCCTTTCAGACTCTCCCTCCGCTTGTCTCTGTATGCCTGTGCGTCTCTATCCTCTGTCTCTATCTGTTTCATCTATGTGTGTCCTTGTTCCTCTCCCTGTCTCCCACTATCTCTGTGTGTGTGTCTCTCTCTTTGTCAGTAGATTTGGCCTTGGCCTTGGTTGCAGCCCTGAGCCCCTGCAGTCTCATTTGATTAGACCACATTTGCTCACGGAAAACAGAATAACCTCGTTAGTCACACAGGAGCTGGAGGAGCAGTGGGTCTGGCCTGATATGGTTTGGGAAGGGAGGGGAGGAAAGAAAGGTGGTGGTGGGGCTGGGGCCACCATACCATTACCTGAGGCCTGAGTCAAGTTGTCCTTGCTGCATGGCCTGGCCCTGGATCATTCTCACAGCCCCCAAATCCCATGTTCTTCTCCCTAAAAGATTGTCCCCCAAACCCCAATCTCCTTCCCAAGCCTGTTTGAGTCATGAGTCCTAATTATGGACTGAGTCCTTGTGTGACTTTGGACAAGTATTTTATTTCTTAACCTCAGTTTCTCATCTGTGAAATGAAATCTTGATCTCTCAGGTCTCCCATCTCTGACATTCTTCATTTTTGTAATGACAATTTATGGTTTTCTAACTCTGAATTTAATCAATCAATATACACTTATTAGGTGCCTACTAGGTGCTAGGAATTGTGCTAAGGGCTGGGGATACAAAAAAGAGGCAAAAACCACTTCCCTTAAGGAATTTACAGTCTAATGGGGAGGCAGCACATGAGCCAACAAAATAATTAATAGAAGGAAATCACTAGAATTAGGAGGGATTGGGCAAGGCTTCCCCTAAAAGATGGAATTTTTAGTTGGGACTTAAAGGAAGCCAGAGAGGTCAGTGGGTAGAACTGAGGAGCGAGAGCATCCCAGGCATAGAGGATAACCAGAGAAAATGCCCAGAGCTTTATTAGGATTCCATCAAGAGGGAGCTAGATGTATAAAGGGGTTTGAATGCCAGATGATTTTGTGTTGAACTTAGAGGCTTTTGGAGTCCTTGTCCCATTTCCTGGAGCCCAAGTGAGTGACTCAGGATGGTGTCTAGCATGTAGTAGGACTTGAAGGTGGCCCAGGACTGGGTCATGGACAAATTTGAAGAACAGCTAAGTGTCAGAGTGGATAGAGTGCTGGACCTGGAGTCAGGGAGACCTGAGTTCAAATTTTGTCTGAGTCACTTCCTAGCTAAACCTCTCTTTGCCTCACCTTCCTCCTCCGTAACATGAGGATGAAAGTAGTCTTCTTGAGTGGTTTTGAAGATCGAATGAGACTTCAAGCACTCTGGCTATGATGACAACTGTAGTTGCAGACTTTTGTGAGTTGGAATTGCTCCGGGCTACGTGTGACCAAGCTCCCCTCCCAAGAGGAAATGTGGCCTGTACAGAAAACACACAATAGCACACATCTGTACACAATCTCACGTGGACACCCAGGCAACAAACATATTTATTAAACATGGCCTATGTGCCAGGGTCTATCTCTGGGAATTCCGCCATGGCGACCGATACACAGAATACAGAACACCGGAGCACCGTGTTCAGGTCACACATACGTCTATGCCCTAGTTGTGTGAGCCAGGCTGGTCACTTAACCCTGAGAATCCCAGGTTCCTCCTTTGTCAAATGAGGAAGTGGGACGTGATGCCTTTCCCCGCCCAGGGCCTCCTGCCCTCAGTCTGGGATCTTGTGACCCACAGCCCTCCAGAGCCTGTTTGCTTCCATTTCCTCATCTGTAAAGTGAGCTGGAGAAGGAAATGGCACACCACTTCAGGATCTCTCTCTGCCAAGAAAACCCCAAATGGGGTCACGAAGAGTCCGACATGACTGAACATGACTGGACGACAATAACAACAACTGAATAGGGCCAAAGTCACCTCAAGAGCAAAGCTCTGAACCAGTTCATTTCAGGGCCTACAAAAAAAAAGCCATTTGTCCCTCCTATACACCACACAGCCATAAACACATACTGTTGGGCCACAGCCGTGTTATATAACACAGCCTTGCACATGGCTCCAGAGGGATGCACGGCCAGGCAGCGTGCAGGCAGATGGCTCTCAGACACAGAGCGTGGTTACACAGAAGAGGAGGACTTACACTCATCGGTGTCATGAGCACACACAACATGGGGAACACACACAACATTTCTGACACCCGCAGGCCCTGATGCAGATCCAGGCCCACACGCAGACTCCCACATAGCTTCCCACTCACGCTGACAAGCCTGCCGCACTCTGCACATAGACACACTCTCTCGGATTTGGACACAGAAGTCCAGGGACAGACACATGGGCTCAGGAAATGGCTCTCATGCTGTTGCCAGCCTGCAAAGAGCCCAGGAAGGGCTTAGCAGGAGGTTCCGGATGTTTGCTCTGCTCAGGCCCCCGAAGACAAATAACATCAGATGTCCCAATCATCCAAGGGAGGGTGGGGAGAAAGAGCCTGCCAGGGAAGGGAGAGGGCCCAGGAGAAGGAAGAGAGCAAGGGAGATGGGAGAGGGGGAGGGAGGAGTTGAGGAAGAGAGAGCCACGGAGGAGGTGAGGAGGGAGAAAGCCAAGCAGGAGGAGGTGAGGATGAAGAGAAGTGAGGAGAGAGAGAACCAGGGAGGGGGTGGGAAAGGAGAGAAGGGAGGAGGGAGAGAGTCAGGGACAAGGTGAGGAGAGAGTGAACTTTCTCCAGTGGGGAGAAAGGCAGTTCATCAGTTTTGTCAGTCTGAGATAAACAAAAGTCTAGCTTCGTTCAGGGAAGGGCCTGGCATGGTTTAGCAGAAATGTTGGGAGATAGACCCTGAGAAAAACAGAGACAGACAGGGGAGGCAGTTTCCATTTTGTCTGTGTGGCCCCACTGACTAGCACAGTGACAAGGCCTCAGTTGCTTTATCTGTAAATGAGGGGTCTCCAGGATACCTTGTTCCCCTGGGGATGGCAGTCAGTGGGCCCAGAATCAGGGGTAATGGGAGACAGTGGGGGTGAGGGCGGTATGTACTGGGCTCCAGTCTTGGAGTGAGTCACAGTATGACATGGCACCCACAAGAGCCAATGCTATATTTGACTGGATTAATAAAAGCCCAGCGTCCAGGGCAGGAAAGGTGATGGTCCCACAGCCCTTTGCCCGTATGAGACCTCATCTGGAATATTATATTCAGTTCTGGGCAACACATCTCAGGAAGGACGCTGACAAGACGAAAGGGTAACCATATTGGAGAGGGGACTGGAGATGCATCACAAATGAAATTTAGTTCAATAAGCATGTATTAAGCCCCTCCTGTGAACCAATTATGGTACTGTGGGTGGATATGTAAAGACAAAATCAAAACCAATCCTTGCCTTTGGGAACTTATAGCCTGGAGGTATGGAGGGGTGCTTAGCCTGGAGAAGAGAAGATGGACGGATGCATGTGTGTGCATGTGGGGAGGGACAGGGAGAAAAACTTCCCAAATGTTGGAAAGGCTGTCATGGATAAAAGGGTTTGGGCTTTTCCTGCTTGTCCAAAGAGGGCAGAAAGTTGCAAAGAGGAAGATTTAGCTTTAATGTAAGGCAACACTTCTTCACAGTGCAAAACAGGTAGTGAGCTACCCAGTCCTGGAGGTCTACCAGAGGAAGGTATACTTGCCCATGTAAGGATTGAACCAGATGATGTCCAAAGTTGCTTCTCACTGTGAGAATCTGTGATTGGGTGGGAGGGGGATGCCTGATATGATCTCTTTGAAACCCTTAAGAGTCAGGCAGAGTGAATGCCAGGAAGGGTTTAGAACACAGCAGATTCCAGTTCTTTGTACTGCCCTCCCTCATCGTCCCTAACCTTCCCCCCAAGCCAGTAAAGGACTATTATTAGGAACTATAACACTGCTTAAGCATCCTGTCACATTCTTGCAGCCCAGCCTAGAATAGGAGTAGTGCCCAGAATCCAGGGGGCAGTAAGGAAACTCCCTGGGTGGGGCAGTATCTCTGATTACAGGTTCAGAGCTGTGTCCCACGGAAGTGAGCCACCCTCCTCCCCCCATCTCTACTCTCCAGTATCCCCAATCCTGAGGATTACACCCCTGGAGAAGGCTTTCTGATTGCCTCTGTCTTTGACTGTCTCTGTCTTCCTGCTTCTTTCCAGCTCCCAAGCACCTCCCCTCCCACTGCGTTCCCTCCCCCACCCCCCAAATCTGTGTGTAGGGAAGGGCCAGGCATGGAGACATGGAGATGTTGCCAGATAGAACTATGGGGAATGTTGTATATAAGTGTATTGCAGAGTGTGTGTGTGTGTGTGTGTGAGAGAGAGAGAAAGAGAGAGACAGAGACAGAGACAGAGAGAGACAGAGAGAGAGTACACCTTACACCTTGCTGGTTGATGGAGATGCAAAGAAGAGTAAGACAGTTAGCCCTTACAGGCATTGGATTTGGAGTCAAAAGATTTGGGTTTGAATTAAATTTCTTTCATTTGCTCAATTTTGTCATCTGCAAAATGGAAACAATAATCCCTTCTGGAACTCTTGTGAGGCTCTAATCAGTGGAAATGTGGCATGATGGAAAGAACACTGGATTTAGAATCAGAGCACTTGGGTTTGAATCTCAACTCGGTTCCTTACTAGCTGTGTGACCTTGGCAAGTCATTTGCCTTGACTAGGGGGTTGTAAAATGAGAGGGTTGAACCAAATCTCTAAGTTCCCTTTGAGTCCTAACTTTTGTGATTCTAAGTGTTTATGTGTACATGTTTGTGTGGGTGTACATGGCTGTGAAGGGGCAGCTAGGTGGCACAGCTGATAAAGCACCAATCCTGGAGTCAGGAAGACTCCTGTTCCTGAGTTCAGATCCATCATCAGATACTTCCTTAGCTGTGTGACACTGGGAAAGTTACTTAACCCTGATTGCCTCAGTTTCCTCAGCTGTAAAATGAACTGGAGAAAGAAATGGCAAATCATTCCAGTATCTCTGTCGAGAAAACCATAAAGGGGGTCATGAAGTCGGCCACAACTGAAAAACTACTGAACAACAACATAGCTGTGATAATGTTCTATGTTGTGTGAGTGGATTAGTGAAGGTCATATGTGTGCTTTGGGATGTATGACTTTGTGTAGAGATTAGTATATGGCTCTCTATGTGCCTGTGTGTCTGGTTCTTGGGGTGTCTAACTCCGTGCGTGGATCAGTGTATGCTCTACATACACATTGTACTTGTTGGATAGCTCTGGCTCTCTATGGTCGAGTGCAAGGCTTTGTGAGGGGAAGGAGGTGAGTTGCATGCACCTACATAGGCTCTTTTTAATGAAATAACTCTAGTGGGGAGTGGTTGCTCACACCTGTAATATAAGCTATGAGGGAAGGATCTCTTGAGCTCAGGAGTTCTGAGCTGCAGTGAACCTTGCTGATTGAGTGTCCTTATTAAGTTCAGCATTAATATGTCAAGCCCTTGTGAGCTTAGGGCCACCAGGGTGAGGTAGGTTAGGTTGGAAACAGAGTAGGTCAAACTCCTGTGTCTTACTAGAATGGGATTAAGTCCTGAGTAGCCCCTGCATTTCCAGGCTGGACAAGATAGGAAGACCCATTAAAAAATGAACAAGAAAAGAAGTAACTCTTCTCTTTTAATGTGCTTCTCTTTGTCTAGTCAACCTCTAGGTGCTGAGTGTGTCTCTATGTATATTGTGGGGGAGAGAGCATGGTTTATGTTCAGTGAATTCCTAGAAAGAAGGTAAAGGGGGCTCTTCAGGACCCTCAGAACCTCTACTGCTCACTGTCTCCATGCCCTGATGGATGTGTGGGGATAGGATTTCCCTCTTGAGTGAAGAGAAGGAGAAAGAGTTGAGATTGAGAGAGTGCAGGCTGATCCCTGGTCTGGCGAATGGGCTGATCTCTTTGCATCTGTGTGAATGTCCTTAGCAGAACTCAGAACCTAATTGGCTCCATGTAATTTCTCCTCCATAATTCCCTGAAAAGTCTTGTCCTTACTCCAGCTGGGTCTTTGGGTATTGCAGGAGAGAAGGGGAAAGTTGGAGTAGCACAGACTGAGGGGCATTGAGGTGGAGATCTCCAGTCAGTGAAGAGCTTACCTCTTCCCAACGTGGGACAGCTCTGTCCAAGAAATGCTTTATATGGAGCTAGAATCTATCTCCCTGTTACTCTTGTGCAATTGGATGACTGCTACCCACTTGTCATGATTCATGTGCTTACAAATAATACTGCCAGAAGGAGCCTTAAAAGTATTGCTAAAGGTTATGCTGTTCAGGCAAGAAACTGCAGACTGTAGGGGTAGAGGCAGCATTTTCACACTGTTGCCTTTCAAAGGCAAGGGAGTAAGAAGATAAAAACAGGAGGAGGGGAGGGAGGGAGAGAATATGGAACTCAAAATTTAAAAGAAATGAATGTTAAAAATTTTTGCTTATGTGTAATTGAGAAAAAATTAAATAAAAAAGAAAGAGAAAAATACATTTGAAAAGGAAACCACTGATTACTAAGATTGTGTCTGAGAATGCAGTTTGGATTTATGAACCCTGGCTTAAAATAGAGGAAGGACAGACTTTTGATCAAGCATGGAGTATACCTAAAAAGTGTTGGGAAGAATTAATTTGCCTGGAGTCTTGCAAGCCTAATCAAAATGCTTTAAACTGAAAAAGAATAGGGAGGAAAAAAGATGAATATGTATATCTACTATGCCATTGAAACACCCAGAAATTCACAGGAAATAAAATCCAAGAATAGAGCCTGAGATATCTATTCACACATGCACAAAGTTTGGCTAACAAGTAAGATGAACTTGAAATCCCAAAACAAGGAGACAAATTTGACCTAACTGAAGCTTTGTGGGATAAGAACCATGATCCTAGAATATGAATCTGAAAGGATATGCCTTAAACAAAAGAAATAATATATGTAAAAAGCAAAGGTAAGGGTTGGAGTATCATTGTATATTAAGAAGATATACTTATGTTAGGAGATCTAGGAATGAAAATAGGAAAGCATGGTGGAGCATTTGGGTAAAGGTAACGAGGTAACATAATGCACAAAACGGTAAACATGACCAGTAGGTTGTATGCCACTACTACATTCCTGAGTTAAAATGTAATTGAGAAATATTTAACAAAATAAATAAAAATACCATAAAACATAAATAATAATACATTTTAAAACCAAGTCAATGTGCAGTCTACGTGGATCCTTATATATGACTTAGGGGCTCCCTGTTTCTAATTGAGTTTGATATCACTAGCATAATGGATAGACAGGAATGAATAGACCTGGAGACAGGAAGACCCAAGTTCAAATTCTTCATAAGATTTTTACTAGCTGTGTGACCCTGGGCAAGGGCACTTAAATTTTCTTAGCCTCAGTTTCCTCATATGCAAAATAAGGAAGTTGGATTCAGTGACCTCCAAGGTCCCTTTCAGTTCTAAATCTGTGATCCTGTAAAGATCAATGAAGGTAGAGATAGAAGGGATTTTACTATCAGAATATATTACAGATCATTTGGACAGAAATGGGGAAGAGATAAGTAGTTTAGAAAACGTCATAAGGCTGGCACGGAGGGAGGCATGTTATAGTGGTAATTTCATTTGTATGTACAACTGCTAGGGATTTCTCCATGCCAAAAACAGGACAGCTAATATTTTCTTGACATATTTTCTTGGATTTGAATTTGTTGGATGGCCAGACCCAAAGAGGAGACTTGGAAGGAGTGGAGTGCCCTAGGGATCTTTTATTATACCCATACTATTTAACATTTTTGTCAATGATTCGAGTAAAAAAAAACAGATGGAATGCTTGCCATATTTGAAACTGACACAGAATTTGGAGGGATAGCTACTTACTCAATGAGAGAGTCTGTATTCAAAAAATTCTTTTGAAAGGCAAGAATAGGGGGCTAAATGAAATGAGCTATACTTTAATTGGTATAAATGTAAAATCTTGCACAATGGTTCAAGAAATCAACTTCACAATATAAATTGAGGCTAAAGAACAGTTAGTCTGAAAACAGACTCGGTGTTTTTAATGGACTTGATGCCCAAGACACAATGGCAGGCTGCATTAAGAGGGATGTGTAATTTTCAGGAATAAGGAGGTGATCATCCACATCCAAAGTATCATGTTCAGTTCTTGGTACTACATTCTAGGAAGGACATTGATAAGACAGAGAACATTCAGAGCAGGACACCTAGGAGAGAGAAAGGTTGTGAGTTCATGTCAGGAAGGAACTGGGGATTTGTAACCCAGAGAAGAGGGGCCTCAGGAGGGACAGGATAGTTGTCTTCAAGTATCTGAAGGGCTTTCACATGGAAGAAGTAGATTAGACTCTTCTTGGACCTATGGAGTAAAAGTAGAAGTGATGGGTAGAAGGTGTAAAAGAAGTAAATTTAAGCTTGATATAATTAAAAAACTTCATAACAGTTAGAACCATCCAGTGGTAGAATGGACTGTTTTAACATGTAGTAGGTTTCTCTTCATTAGGAGTCACAAATACAAGTGGATGACCACTTTTCAGGTAGGTTGTAGAGGGAGTTTTTTTTTAGGTATAGATTGGATTGGAAGGTCACATAAGACTCTTTCAGCTCTGAAATTCTATGATTCTATACCTCCCTTCCACCAAACCCCACCATTGCCCTTTGTTTTGCTCCGGGGGGAAAGAAGAAAAAAAATGTGGTTCCTCTTCTATATATGAGACCTTCAAATACTTGAAGGCAACTATTATATTTCTCATGAGTTTTCATGAAGCTACCAATTTAAATCACTGGAAAAGAAACTCTTTTTTTTTTTTCAGTATAGCACATACCTTTATTAAACACCTACTTGTATGCAGAATACCATTTCCAGTGCTGAGGGAGAAAATAACTTTTAGTAAGACGTGGCCCTGACCCTCAAGGAGGTTAAAGTCTAATAGGTTGGTAAGATACCAACATGGATAATTTATATAGTTCTGTAAGGTTTACAAAACACATTCCTTACTCTAGCCCTTTTAATATCATCCCTATCTTACAGATGAGGAGACTGACCTAGCCAATAAATACCAGAGTCAAGATTCAGAGATCTCCCCACTCCAACTACAGTGCTATTTCCACCATATTAGGGTTTAGCTGCTTCTCTGTGATACCAGTATACATTTTCTACTCCCTTTGGGTAAATTCAGCAGGATTTTCAAATGGTACCAGGACAGGTCATTCCTTAGGTTTTGTGAGAACCTAATGGAAGGAGGTGAGGCAAGAAAGATTGGTTGGGATAGGGTAGCCAAAGTAATGAGGAAGGGAGGGAACTGACCAGTTTTTCCCAGCTAAGGCATCCTGTGCTGCATAATTGTTCCAACCAAGTTATTTCCAATTATTTCCTGTGTAAATAGTAATTAGGTAAGTTTTGCAGAGGAATTGAAGGAGTTTACTTGAGTGAAGGCATCCATGAAGCTGGAAGCAGGGAGAGGGAGCCCCTTGGCTGAAGGAAAGACGGACTTGTTCCCTGGAGGAGACATGGCTCCTAGTCTCAGGGATCGCCTGGTTTGAGAGCAAAGCTCAGCTGTACCTTCAGGAGGCTCCCAGTTTGAGGTGAGGGGCTCACAGGCCTCCTTGGAATCCTCTGGTCTGAGGGGTCAGACAAGGACATACAAGACAGAGATGAATGAAGAGAAAATTGAGTCTGGGAAGGAGGTATCATGGTTCAGTGGGAAGAGCCCTAGGTTGGATACAAAAGATGTATATACTAGACTTGGCTGTGCCTCAGATATATGGTGTAATCTTGGGCAAATCTCTTCCTTTCTCTGGGCCTCAGTTTCCCCCCCTTCAAAATGAGGCTCCTTCTAGCGATGGCATTCCATGCTTCTGCTCTAAGGATCCTGGAGTTGGAAGGGGTTAGGGCAGGCTTCTGAGAGGAGGTGAGTGACAGGCTTTGTCTTGAAGCCTGTGAGAAAGAAAGCTGGGGGAGGAGGGAGGAAGATGGAGGGGGAAGACTCTTACTTGTCTTCTCTGGTGGGTAGACAGCAGAGGGGGTGGTGGGGTAGGAGAAAGCTTCTTCTTTCAGAGTGGGGGAATAAGCTGTCTCCACCCCGGCTGTGCCCAGAGATAAGCAGCATCACAATGAGCAGCTGACAGGGTGGTGGTAGTGTAGACACCCAAGTCCAGGCCTCCCTCCTTCCACCCCCTTCAAGTGAGGCTGCCACAGCTTCCGTGTTTACCAGGCTATAGAATGCTCCAGCTTTCCCACCCCCACCCCCAACTGTCTTATGACTATATAAGACCTCATCTGGCTTGGAAACGGAAGACTGAAAAACAGTTCATCCTAATTTCACCTGCCTGTCATAGGTGTGGGTGTGGGTGTGGGTGTGGGTGGGGCAGAAAGAGGCCCTAGGGGTCACAGGTCCCCCTGTAGGTCTTTACCTTACCATGTCTTAGAGTTTTAGACTCTTATTTATAGCTTAGAGGCATCTTGGAATGGAATGTCAAAACTGAGAGTTGGAGTGTGAATCTTAGAACATGAACTATCAGAGTTGGTAGGGAGGCTACTTTAGAACACAGAATGTCAGGGCTGGGAGGGACATTAAGGATACAAAATGGTGGAGTTAGTGAAGGGCTTTAGAACACAGAATGTCAGGGCAGGTGAGGGGAATCTCAGAAGATCAGTCCTGGGGTGGGGGTAGGGGTGGTCCTTAGAACATAGAATGTCAGACCTGGGGGAAGCTTTAGAACATAGAATGAAGCATGTTAGAGCAGAGAGGAAGCTGAGAAGAGATCTTAGAACAGATCTTGTCGGAGCTGCTCCACTCCCTGATTTTACGATGGCTCAGAGAGGACCAGTGTTTCGCCCAGTGTTATGCAGTGAATGTAAACAGGAGCTAGATTTAGATCCTCGGCCTCCTAAATCCCAGGCTAGCACTTCTCCTATGCCATGGAGGGTCTTCAAATACTCCAGGGAAGGAGATTCAAAATCCTTTCATCCACTGGCCCTTCTCCCATTTCTGAACCCTTTCCCAGGCTGCCTTACATGCTTGGAATACCTTCCTCTTCCCTGCTCCACACTTTCACCTCCAGTGTTTCCAAACCGACTTTCTACTGTCTATCAAAAGCCTCTTGAAATACCCCTTCCTCTGAGATGTCTTCTTGGATTGTTTATTGGAAATGGATCCTCCCCTCTCCCCCCTCCCCTCAGTCATCCTGCTCAATATGTGAACTCTCTCCAACTGCCCCCTCCCTTTCCTCTCTCTTTGTCCCTTAGAATATAGTTATTCTCTTTAACTCTGCTTCTTGACTTGGTCTTTGTTGCTGGCTCCATGTTTATTGCATTCCCCATCACCATGTCTGTCTCAGACTGGGAGGAGTGAGTGTGTGGTGTCTTAGATTTAAATCTTGCCTCAGACACTAGCCAGCTGCGTGATCCTTGGACAGGTCAGAGACAGGTCAGTTAGGAAGGACTAAATATGGGGTCAGAAGACCTGGGTTTGAGTTCCAGATTTGTCATTTACTTACTTGTGGGATCTTGGTCAAGTCACTTCTCTTGGGCCCATCTATAAAAGGACCGAGGATTGTACTATTTGATGGCCAGGTCCCTTCCAGTTTTCAATCTATGATTCCATGAGTCACAGAACTGCAGACTGTCAGGGTGGGAAGGGCCCACCATCCTCTAATCTCTTCACAAGGATACCACCTATAGCTTCCTGGATTGGCCTTCTGGCCTCTGCAGTGACCCTCCAATGACAGGAATCCTACTTCTTCCCAAGGCAATCTATTCCACTGTGGCCTAGCTCTCATCATAGGCAAGTCCTTCCTTATGTTTGGTCTAAACCTATTTCCCTGTAACTTTGCCCCTTTGGTTCTAATTCTATCCTCTGAAGCCACAGAGGAGAGGTAGTATGTTGGGTAAAGATCAGAGTATGTTGGAAAGGGCTCTAGGATCTAGTCTCAGCTCTACCCCTGGATTTTAGTGGGTGAATCTCTTCTTCCCCTGGTACTCAGTTTCCATATGATGATGGTGGCAGAACAGATAGTCTTTGAGATTCTTTCCAGCTCTGATACCCTATGATTCTATGACTCTTACCACAGAGGGGTGGGAGACTCCCTATCTTGTCCCCTTAGATGAAACTCTCCCCAGTACCCCACAATAATGTTTTTGTAAAGATTTCTCTGTCTCCTTTCTGCTTAATGAGGTCACCTTCCCTTTCATTCTACACCTGCCTGCCACGCACCTCTCCCTTCTCCTCCTCCCCCTTCTTTTCTCCCTGCTTTCCCTTGCCTTTTGCCTTTGTCTCCTGCCTCTTTCCTTTCCTTTTCTTTCTTGGCCTTTGTCTTCTTCTTTCTCCTCCCCTTTCTCTTTTCTTCTTGGGCATGTCCTGGTGTAAGGGAGGAGATGTAACTCCTCTCAGGAAGCCCTTTGTGTGAAGGGGAGAGTCGGTCCTTCCCTCAGAGAGTCCCTAATCTGAGTGGGAAATACTTTCCTGCCCATAGGAAACTCTTGATCTCAAGAGAGACAGCCCTGCCCAGGAAGAGTCCCTAGCCTGAAGGGGAGGCATGGCTTTTTTCTTTCCATCAGGAAGACCCCAACATGGGGAGGATG
Organism: Pseudochirops corinnae; assembly: GCA_028646515.1. NCBI lineage: Eukaryota > Metazoa > Chordata > Mammalia > Diprotodontia > Pseudocheiridae > Pseudochirops > Pseudochirops corinnae. Next base: position 110,014,076 of record CM053588.1, read on the forward strand.
GTCTGGCTTCTGCCCTCAGGGAGTTCCTGATATGAAGAGGAGACACAACCCTGTACTCAGGGTCCCTGGTCTTTGGAGGAGTGGGGCACATGAGATGCAGATTTATCATGGCAGACAGTCACAGACAGAGAAGCTAATTCAGTCAAGGGACTGGGGAGTAAAGCTAGGGCTAGTGAGGAAGGGGTGGTAACAATAACACTAGGTTCGCAAGGCAGAGGGGAGCAAGGAAGAAGAAAGAGATGTTAGGGAGAGGCATTGAGGGTAAAAAGGAGGGAAAGGCATCTGGTGGTGATGAATCCATAGGTGGCCCGGGTGTATTCTACAGTGCATGTGTCTCCAGTGTGACTAAGGGACTGGAGATACAGCCCTGTTGGAATAACAACCGAAGCCCATGTCTTCATGGAACCTGGAAGGCTCAGATTGAGGGAGAGAGTGAGGAGAATTATTAATGTCACAGACTATTAGATTGGGCATAGACCTTAGACCTTTCAGCATAAAATGAAATGTCATAATTGGAAAGAATCTTTGAACGTAGACTGCCAGAACTAGAAGAGGCCTTAGAATATCGTCATAATTGACATTCATAGGCATTCATTTCAGGTTTTCCAAGTGCTTCACATACATTGCTTGTTTGAACCTCACAAAAGCTCTGTGAAGTAGATACTGATTATTATCCCATTTTACAGATGATAAAACTAAGGCTCAGAGAAGTCAGATTATTTGCCCATGGTCATACAGCTAGTGTCCGAGGTAGGATTTGACCCTAGATCTTCTTGCCTTCAGATCCAGGGCACTGTCTATTGGATCTGGAAAGTACCTGAGAAACCAATGAGACCAACCCCTTCATTTTACAAATGGAGAAACTGAGGTCTAGAGAAAGGATAGGGACCTGCCCAAGGTCAGTCAGTTAGGCAATAAGCATTTATCAGTTGACTATCATATGCTAGGCACTCTGCTAAGCTCTGGGGATATAAAGAAATGCAAGAAAGTCATGCAATATATTGCTGATTCCAGAGATACTTACTATATTCAACCCTATGCTCTGGAGTGAAGGAAAGAAGGAAGCAGACCTTGCCCTTAGGGAGCTTGGTGTACAATAGGAAAAGCAGGCATTTGTCACAGATTGAGTGTTTAATAACTTTACATGAAAGACATGCCCGCACCATTTTCATCTGTTATAAACTGCTGGATTTGATTTAATAAACTTGCAGCTCTAAATGAGAGTTCAGTCACGAAGATGCTAGTACTGGACACTAGACAGCTGCTCAGGACAGCACAGAGAGAGTAGTGGAAGGGACTGAAGTCAGATAGAGTCCTGAACCCCAGGACTACTGAGCCCTCTACTTCTTCCCAGACTGAGTTCTGAACTTAGGAGATTGAGCCTGGACTATAGATTTAGCTCTGTTCCCTTCCTCAGTATTAGTCTTAATCTTGGCTGTAGACTGTCCTCTGACCCCAGGCTGAGCCGTGATCCTTGAACCAGACCGATCTATGACTCTAGGTTGGATCTTAGTCCTAACCCCAACCTGAGCCCCTGAACCTGCACCTGGTCTCAGACTGGGCCCTGACCCTACACTGAGCCCTAACCCTAGCTCCAGTCTGAACTTTGAATATCATACTGAGCCCCAAACACCTGACCCCAGATACACACAGACCGAGCCCAGCCCCAAGAGAGCACCCTCATAATATTCAGTCAAGCCAAGCCTAGGGTGGGTCTGACTCTCTCCGTGGTGCTGATATGACCATTAGCACCAATCATTAGGGTTAAAGACTCACAGGCATGTCCCAGTGAAATACCGGACTCCAAGTACTAAGGGTATGAAGAGGTCAAGTGAGGGTTACAGACAAGGCTAAGAATGAGGGGAGGACACTGGTAGACAAGGATAATTTAATCTGAACCTTAAAGGGTGGGGAGGATTTAAAGCAAAGGAGAGGAAGGGCTTTCTAATAAGTGAGAATAATGCAAGTGAAGGCTTGACTGGATGTGTGGGAGGGTGAAGCGTCTAGCCCAGCTGGAGCTGAGGCAGCTCATAGAAGAGCAGGGGGAGGTGAGGCTGGAGAGACTTGACAGTGGAGAGCCTCAAGTGCTAGGCTGAGGATTTTGGACTCTGTCCTGTGAGTTGTGGGAAGCCACAACAAATTCCAGTGTAGGCAAGAGATGGGGTCAGAGCTGGCCTGTAGGAAGGTGACTGGCACATGTCCAGAATGGAAGCAGGTAGGTCAGTTAGGAGACTGAAACAATTGTTCTAATAGGAAGGCACAGGGCCTGGATTTGGGCCATGGGGCAGGAGAGGTGGATGCAGGAACACAGAGGGAGACATAAGGACAAGGCAGGACAGGAACTGCTCCTGCTGGGACTTGTGGCAGGAGGGAATTTCAAGGAATCAGAAGATCCTCTGCGCCCAATGTCCTGGGAGTGAGAAGGCTAGTGAAAAAGACAGGGGCATCTGGAAGAAGGGCAAGATTTAAAGGAGAGAATGAGCTCAGTGTGGAGTATAATTTATGCAGGGTTAGCAAGACACCCAGTGGGAAATTCATGCAGGGAGTGGGAGTTGATGATGGTCAGGGAATCTCAGATCTTCATTTATTAGACTTCACAGACATTCATAATAATGATTGACACATACAGAACTTTGAGATTTTCAAACTTTGCCAAGTGAAACGAGCCAGTATTTGCAAAAGTGCTTAGAACAGGGCCTGGCACATGGTGGGTGCTAGATAAATACTTATTTCCTTCCTCCCTCGAAGCTTTTTACATAGGTTATCTTATTTGGGCCTCACAACCACCCTGTGATGCAGGTGGTACAGATATTATTACCCTCACTTTATAGAGAAAGAAACTAAAGCTCTGAGAGGTTAAGTGACTTGCCCAGGGTCACACAGCTGGCAGATGTTACAGGTGAGATTCAAAGCCCAGTTTCCTGACTCCAAGCCCAGCGTTCTTTCTACTACACCATACTTCCTTCTGCTGAGAATCGCTCACAGACTGAATTTGGCTTTATCCTTTTCTCATCAGTTGACCTACGTATCAGGCCTATGAATAATATAGGGCAGAATTTGCCAACTCATTTTACAGGTGAGAAAACAGCCTCAGAGAGCTAAAGGAACTGGTCCAAGATCCCACATTTGAGTGTATGTCTAGAGTTCAAGCCTCCAGACTACCAGCCTGGTCTTCTTCCCACTTTTTTGAATTTTCCACCAGCCTAACTCAAAATGTCATGGGAAAACTTTCCAGGTCTCAGTATCTTCTCTTTCTCCAAGATGAGCAGATTCCATTTACAGTGTCTTGAGGCAGATTTTGAACTCAATGCTTCCTGTCTCCTTGTCCAGTATTGTCTCACCTTCTTTCTAGGGTACTAGATCTGGCATAGACTTTAGAGATTATTCAGCCAAACTCCTCCTTTATAAAAAGTGCTTAGCACAATGCAAGGCACATAGTAGATGCTATCTAACTGCCTATTCCCTTTCCTCTCCACATTTTTCCTGATTAGAAAACTGAGACCCCAAATGGAGAAAAGGACTGGCCCAGAATGATGCAATGTCAGCAGCAGAGTTGAGACTACAACTTGGGGATCCTTCCGTCCAGGCGTGCTACCAGCTTGCCCTTTTATTCAGAACACCTGGCACCAATTACTAGGCACCTGTTATGTGTAGAACACTGGGTTCAGTCCTGGGGGCATGGCAAGGTTTAGATGTAACAGAGTTTAAACCTACAGAGAGAAGACCTAGCCCTTGCCCTCATGGGCTGCCCCAACTGCTGGGGGAATGAAATACAGAGATCATTTTAACACAAATCAGATGTTTCCAGGCCATTAGAAACTACTCCTCTGCCTTGATCTGTGTGGCCTGGAGCTTCACTGTCTACCTATGGACACGGTCCTGTCACTCATTGATATTTGTTGGAGAATTTGTCCTGAGGAGGCTGAGATCCGTGGAAATGACAGCCCTCGGCTGGTTAGAGGTGCCCATGTGAAGCTCTGGGCAGAAGAGGCAGCTGGGCCAATGAAAGGCAGTGTGAGACAGAAGATAGGAGAGGAACAGAGACTAAGTTCTTCATTTTGGGGGTAGGGAGGAAATTAAGTCATTTTCCTCTGTCTTGCATGGGTGCAAACCAGCTCAGCCCAGCCTAACACCCCACTGCCCAAGGATGCAGAACTCAGGCCCTCGCTCTCTTTGTGAGAAGGCTGGTCCAGGTGTGTGATCGTCCAACCAAACAAAGCTTCTCCTCCTCCTCCCTGCCCCACCCCCTTTCCTGTTCCCATCCCTCCTTCCTCACGCAGAGGAACAGGATGGCTTGTTTGTACATAATTGCTCGCATGTTGTCTCCCATATCAGAATGTGAGTTCCTAGAAGATGATGACCAGCTTTTGTCCTTTTTTGTGTCCCTGGTGCCTAGCAGGGTGCCTGGCACACAGTAGAGGCGTGACTAAATGCTTGACTAACTGATTTGAATTAAAGCCCAGGTCAGCCTAAGCCCAGTCATCTTTTTTATTACAGCTGTGAGCCCCAGGAACCATGCCACCATCCGAGGCTGAAAGAGACTCTAGGGCCCCACCTCCCCTTGCCCCTTTCTCTACATTGAACCCCAAGCCCCTTCTTTTTTAAATATTTTATTTTCCCCCAGTTACATATACTTTAAAGTCAACTTAAAGTCAGCATTTACATGAATTTGACTTTTAAAAAAGTTTCGAGTTCCAAATTCTATATTTCTCTCCCTCCCCTTCCCCCCCTCAGCCCCTTCTTGAAAATCATTTTTCCTCATTTGGCCTCCGTTCTCTCTCTTCTCCTGTGACCTTTAATTTTATCTAT